>NC_069403.1:34560339-34605339 GCF_026875155.1 Cherax quadricarinatus | reverse complement strand
ACACACACACACACACACACCACGTGCGCGCGCACACACACACACTTGCGCGCACACACACACACACACACACACCACACACACATACACATACACATACACATACACACACACACACACACACACACACACACACACACACACACACACACACACATACACACACACACACCACACACACACACACTTGCTGAGGTGGCAAGAAGAGCTCACTCCAGCAGAGCAAAGTTGCTGGTTATGGGGGATTTCAACCACAGGGAGATTGACTGGGAAAACCTGGAGCCACATGGGGGTCCCGAAACATGGAGAGCCAGGATGTTGGACGTGGTGCTGGAAAACCTCATGCACCAACATGTTAAGGACACTACCAAAATGAGAGGGGAGGATGAACCAGCAAGATTGGACCTTGTGTTCACCCTGGGCAGCTCAGATATTGAGGACATCAAGTATGAGAGTCCCCTAGGAGCTAGCGACCACGTGGTTCTGTGCTTTGAATACATACTAGAGCTGCAAGTGGAGAGAATAACAGGAGTTGAATGGGAAAAGCCTGACTATAAAAGAGGGGACTACATAGGGTTGAAGAACTTCCTGCGGGAGGTCCAGTGGGACAGAGAACTGGCAGGAAAGCCAGTAAATGAAATGATGGAATATGTAACAAAAAAATGCAAGGAGGCAGTGGAAAGGTTTATTCCCAAGGGCAACAGTAACAACGGGAAGACCAGAACGAGCCCCTGGTTTACCCGACGGTGTAAGGAGGCAAAAACAAAGTGCAATAGAGAATGGAAAAAGTACAGAAGGCAGAGAACACACGAAAATAGGGAGATCAGTCGCAGAGCCAGGAATGAGTATGCACAGGTAAGGAGGGAGGCCCAGCGACAGTATGAAAATGACATAGCATCGAGAATCAAGACTGACCCGAAACTGTTGTATAGCCACATCAGGAGGAAGACAACAGTCAAAGACCAGGTGATCAGATTAAGGACAGAAGGTGGAGAACTCACAAGAAATGATCAGGAGGTATGTGAGGAGCTGAACAGGAGATTTAAGGAAGTTTTTACAGTAGAGACAGGAAGGGCTGTGGGAAGACAGCACAGAAGGGAACATCAAGAGGGAATATACCAACAAGTGTTGGATGACATACGAACAACTGAGGAGGAGGTGAAGAAGCTCTTAAGTGACCTTGACACCTCAAAGCCGATGGGACCGGACAACATCTCCCCATGGGTCCTTAGAGAAGGAGCAGAGATGCTGTGCGTGCCTCTAACCACAATCTTCAACACATCCCTTGAAACTGGGCAACTACCTGAGAAATGGAAGACAGTAATGTAGTCCCCATATTTAAGAAAGGAAACAGAAACGAGGCACTAAACTACAGACCTGTGTCTCTGACATGTATTGTGTGCAAAGTCATGGAGAAGATTATCAGGAGGAGAGTGGTCGAACACCTGGAAAGGAACAAGATTATAAATGAAAGCCAGCATGGGTTCATGGAAGGCAAATCTTGTATCACAAACCTCCTGGAGTTTTATGACAAGGTAACAGAAGTAAGACACGAGAGAGAGGGGTGGGTAGATTGCGTTTTCCTAGACTGCAGGAAGGCCTTTGACACAGTTCCCCACAAGAGATTAGTGCAGAAGCTGGAGGATCGGGCGCACGTAAAAGGGAGGGCACTGCAATGGATAAGAGAATACCTGACAGGGAGGCAGCAACGAGTCATGGTACGTGAAGAGGTATCACAGTGGGCGCCTGTTACGAGCGGGGTCCCACAGGGGTCAGTTCTAGGACCAGTGCTATTTTTGATATATGTGAACGACATGATGGAAGGAATAGACTCTGAAGTGTCCCTGTTCGCAGAGCAGATGACGTGAAGTTGATGAGAAGAATTAAATCGGACGAGGATGAGGCAGGACTGCAAAGAGACCTGGACAGGCTGGACATGTGGTCCAGCAACTGGCTTCTCGAATTCAATCCAGCCAAATGCAAAGTCATGAAGATTGGGGAGGGGCAAAGAAGACCGCAGACAGAGTATAGGCTAGGTGGACAAAGACTACAGACCTCACTCAGGGAGAAAGACCTTGGGGTGACCATAACACCGAGCACATCACCGGAGGCACACATCAACCAAATAACCGCTGCAACATATAGGCGCCTGGCAAACCTGAGAATAGCGTTCCGATACCTTAATAAGGAATCGTTCAAGACACTGTAAACTGTGTATGTTAGGCCCATACTGGAGTATGCAGCACCAGTCTGGAACCCACACCTGGTCAAGCACGTCAAGAAGTTAGAGAAAGTACAAAGGTTTGCAACAAGGCTAGTCCCAGAGCTCAAGGGAATGTCGTACGAGGAAAGGTTAAGGGAAATCGGACTGACGACACTGGAGGACAGAAGGGTCAGGGGAGACATGATGACGACATACAAGATACTGCGGGGAATAGACAAGGTGGACAGAGATAGGATGTTCCAGAGAGGAGACACTGGGACAAGGGGTCACAACTGGAAGCTGAAGACTCAGACGAGTCACAGGGACGTTAGGAAGTATTTCTTCAGTCATAGAGTTGTCAGGAAGTGGAATAGCCTAGCAAGTGAAGTAGTGGAGGCAGGAACCATACATAGTTTTAAGTAGAGGTATGACAAAGCTCAGGAAGCAGAGAGAGAGAGGATCCATTAGCGATCAGTGAAGAGGCGGGGCCAGGAGCTGAGTCTCGACCCCTGCAACCACAATTAGGTGAGAATTAGGTGAGTACACACACACAGGAGCTTTGACTCGACCCCTGCAACCACAAATAGGTGAGTACACACACAGACACACACACACACACACACACACACACACACACACACACACACACACACACACACACACACACACACACTACGTTTTGACACAGTTCCACACAAGAGATTTGTGCAAAAACTGGAGGACCAAGCAGGGATAACAGGGAAGGCACTACAATGGATCAGGGAATACTTGTCAGGAAGACAGCAGCGAGTCATGGTACGTGGCGAGGTGTCAGAGTGGGCACCTGTGACCAGCGGGGTCCCACAGGGGTCAGTCCTAGGACCAGTGCTGTTTCTGGTATTTGTGAACGACATGACGGAAGGAATAGACTCTGAGGTGTCCCTGTTTGCAGATGACGTGAAGTTGATGAGAAGAATTCACTCGATCGAAGACCAGACAGAACTACAAAGAGATCTGGACAGGCTGCAGACCTGGTCCAGCAATTGGCTCCTGGAGTTCAATCCCTCCAAGTGCAAAGTCATGAAGATTGGGGAAGGGCAAAGAAGACCGCAGACGGAGTACAGTCTAGGGGGCCAGAGACTGCAAACCTCACTCTAGGAAAAAGATCCTGGGGTGAGTATAACACCAGGCACATCTCCTGAAGCGCACATCAATCAAATAACTGCTGCAGCATATGGGCGCCTAGCAAACCTCAGAACAGCATTCCGACATCTTAATAAGGAATCGTTCAGGACCCTGTACACCGTGTACGTTAGGCCCATATTGGAGTATGCGGCACCAGTTTGGAACCCACACCTAGCCAAGCACGTAAAGAAACTAGAGAAAGTGCAAAGGTTTGCAACAAGACTAGTCCCAGAGCTAAGAGGTATGTCCTACGAGGAGAGGTTAAGGGAAATCAACCTGACGACACTGGAGGACAGGAGAGATAGGGGGGACATGATAACGACATACAAAATACTGAGAGGAATTGACAAGGTGGACAAAGACAGGATGTTCCAGAGATTGGACACAGTAACAAGGGGACACAGTTGGAAGTTGAAGACACAGATGAATCGCAGGGATGTTAGGAAGTATTTCTTCAGCCACAGAGTAGTCAGTAAGTGGAATAGTTTGGGAAGCGATGTAGTGGAGGCAGGATCCATACATAGCTTTAAGCAGAGGTATGATAAAGCTCACGGCTGAGGGAGAGTTACCTAGTAGCGATCAGTGAAGAGGCGGGGCCAGGAGCTCGGACTCGACCCCCGCAACCTCAACTAGGTGAGTACAACTAGGTGAGTACACACACACACACACACACACACACACACACACACACACACACACACACACACACACACACACACACACACACACACACACACACACACACACAACACAAGAAGAAAGGCAGAAACTTAGAGAGATGGTACAAGGACGAAAGGAGGAAAGAGAGGTGAAGATAGAGATGGACAGGAGAACCCAAACTCAGGAGGTAGATCAAATACAGCCTCCCTTACAACCACCTACAGAAGCCCCCCCAACCAGGACAGCCCCAATGCACCCAAACATTCTAACCCAAAACGCACACATGCCATATCCAATGCCCCCATCCACCTCATTACAAACTCCACCCCCACAACAACCACCCATAGTTACTTATCAGGTCTCCCACTTCCTCAACCCCAACGTACCCCCAAACCACAGTTTTAGAAAAGGTGGGGATCTCACAAGAAACGACCAAGAAGTATATGAGGAGCTCAGCATGAGATTTAAGGAAGTATTTACATTTGAGATAGAAAGGACTCTGGAAAGTCAGAACAGAGGGGTATACCAACAAGTGATATACCAACAAGTGTTGGATGAAATACACACAACCGAGGAGGAGGTGAAGAAGCTGCTAAGTGACATTGATACCTCAAAGGCAGTGGGACCGGATCTCTCCATGAGTCCTTAGAGAGGGAGCAGAGACGCTGGGCGTGCCACTAACCACAATTTTCAACACATCCATTGAAACTGGGCAACTACCTGAGATATGGAAGACGGCAAATGTAGTCCCCATTTTTCAGAAAGGAGACAGAAAGGAGGCACTAAACTATAGACCAGTGTCACTGACGTGTATAGTATGCAAAGTCATGGAGAAGATTATCAGGAGGAGAGTGGTGGAGCACCTGGAAAGGAACAAGTTTATAAACGACAACCAGCACGGATTCATGGAAGGCAAATCCTGTGTCACAAACCTACTGGAGTTCTATAACAATGTAACGGAAGACGAGAGGGAAGGGGAGGGTAGAGTTCATTTTTCTAGACTGTAAGAAGGCCTTCGACACAGTTCCTCACAAAAGATTAGTGCAGAAGCTAAAGGATCAGGCACATATAACAGGAAGGGCACTGCAATGGATCAGAGAATACCTTACAGGTGAAGCTCTCGCTTCACACGGTGAGGGCCTGGGTTCGATTCCCAGCCAGAGTAGAAACATTGGAGGTGTTTCTTTCCACCTGTTGTCTATGTTCCCCATCAGTAAAATGGGTACCTGGGTGTTAGTCGACTGGTGTGGGTCGCATCCTGGGACACTGACCTAAGGAGGCCTGGTCACAGACCGGGCCGCGGAGGCGTTGACCCCCGGAACTCTCTCCAGGTAAACTCCAGGTAAACAGGGAGGCAACAACGAGTCATGGTACCTGATGAAGTATCACAGTGGGCGCCTGTGACGAGCGGGGTTCCACAGGGGTCAGTCCTAGGATCAGTGCTATTTTTGGTATATGTGAATAATATGACGGAAAGGATAGACTCAGAAGTGTCCCTGTTTGCAGATGATGTGAAGATAATGAGGAGAATTAAATCAGATGAGGACCAAGCAGGACTACAAAAAGACCTGGACAGGCTGGAAGCTTTATCCAGCAACTGGCTTCTCAAATTTAACCCCGCCAAATGCAAAGTCATGAAGATCGGGGAAGGGCAAAGAATACCGCAGACAGAGTATATGCTAGGTGGCCATAGACTACAAACCTCACTCAAGGAAAAGGATCTTGGGGAGAGTATAATACCGAGCACATCTCCTGAACCGCACACCAACCAAATAACTGCTGCAACATATGGGTGCCTGGCAAACCTGAGAATAGTGTTCCGATGCCTCGGTAAGGAATAGTTCAAGACTCTGTACACCGTGTACGTCAAGTGATGTAGTTGAGGCAAGAACCATACTTAGTTTTAAGATGAGGTATGTTAAAGCTCATGGAGCAGGGAGAGAGAGGACCTAGTAGCGATCAGTGAACAGGCGGGACTAGGAGCTATGTATCGACCCCTGCAACCACAAATAGGTGAGTACACACACTCACACACACTCATACACACACGCACGCGCACACACAGACACACACACACACACACACACACACAGGGCGATTTCAACCACAGGGAGATCGACTGGGAAAACCTGGAGCCACATGGGGGTCCCGAAACATGGAGAGCAAAGATGATGGATGTGGTACTTGAAAACCTCATGCATCAACATGTCAGGGACACAACCAGAGAGAGAGGGGAGGATGAGCCAGCAAGACTGGATCTTGTGTTCACCCTGAGCAGTTCAGACATCGAGGACATCACTTACGAGAGGCCCCTTGGAGCTAGCGATCATGTGGTTCTGAGTTTTGACTATATAGTAGAGTTACAAGTGGAGAAGGTAACAGGAACTGAAGGGGACAGGCCAAACTATAAAAGGGGGGACTACACAGGTATGAGAAACTTCCTGCAGGAGGTTCAGTGGGACAGAGAAATGGTAGGAAAATCAGTAAACGAGATGATGGAATATGTGGCAACAAAGTGCAAGGAGGCAGAGGAAAGTTTTGTTCCCAAGGGAAACAGAAATAATAGGAAGACCAAGACGAGTCCTTGGTTTACCCGAAGGTGTAGGGAGGCAAAAGCTAAGTGCAACAGAGAATGGAAAAGGTACAGGAGGCATAGGACCCAGGAAAACAAGGAGATTAGTAGAAGAGCCAGAAACGAGTATGCGCAGATAAGGAGGGAGGCCCAGAGACAGTATGAAAACGACATAGCATCGAAAGTCAAATCTGACCCGAAACTGCTGTATAGCCACATTAGGAAGAAGACAACAGTCAAGGACCAGGTGATAAGGCTGAGGAAAGAAGGTGGGGAACTCACAAAAACGATCAAGAGGTATGTGAGGAGCTCAACACGAGATTTAAGGAAGTATTTACAGTAGAGACAGGAAGGACTCTGGGGGACAGACCAGATGGGGACACCAACAAGGAATACACCAACAAGTGTTGGACGACATACATACAATGAGGAGGAGGTGAAGAAACTGCTAAGGGACATCGATACCTCAAAGGCAATGGGACCGGACAACATCTCTCCATGGGTCCTTAGAGAGGGAGCAGATATGTTGTGCGTACCACTTACCACAATCTTCAACACATCCCTGGAAACTGGGCAACTACCTGAGGTATGGAAGACAGCAAATGTAGTTCCCATTTTCAAAAAAGGAGACAGAAAAGAGGCACTAAACTATAGACCTGTGTCATTGACGTGTATAGTATGCAAAATTATGGAGAAGATTATCAGGAGGAGAGTGGTGGAGCACCTGGAACGGAACAGGAGTATAAATGCCAACCAGCACGGATTCACGGAAGGCAAATCCTGTGTCACAAACCTTCTGGAGTTTTTATGATAAAATAACAGAAGTAAGACAAGAGAGAGAGGGTGGGTTGATTGCATCTTCTTGGACTGCAAGAAGGCCTTTGACACAGTTCCTCACAAGAGATTAGTGCAGAAGCTAGAGCATCAGGCGCATATAACAGGAAGGGCACTGCAATGGATCAGAGAATACCTGACAGGGAGGCAACAACGAGTCATGGTACGTAATGATGTATCACAGTGGGCACCTGTGACGAGCGGGGTCCCACAGGGGTCGGTCCTAGGACCAGTGCTATTTTTGGTATATGTGAACGACATGACGGAAGGGTTAGACTCAGAAGTGTCCCTGTTTGCAGATGATGTGAAGTTAATGAGGAGAATTAAATCTGATGAGGACCAGGCAGGACTTCAAAGAGACCTGGACAGACTGGACACCTGGTCCAGCAAATGGCTTCTCGAATTTAATCCTGCCAAATGCAAAGTCATGAAGATAGGGGAAGGGCACAGAAGACCACAGACAGAGTATAGGCTAGGTGGCCAAAGACTGCAAACCTCACTCAAGGAGAAAGATCTTGGGGTGAGTATAACACCGAGCATGTCTCCGGAAGCACACATCAATCAGATAACTGCTGCAGCATATGGGCGCCTGGCAAACCTGAGAACAGCATTCCGACACCTTAGTAAGGAATCATTCAAGACACTGTACACCGTGTATGTCAGGCCCATACTGGAGTATGCAGCACCTGTTTGGAACCCGCACTTGATAAAGCACGTCAAGAAACTAGAGAAAGTACAAAGGTTTGCAACAAGGTTAGTTCCAGAGCTAAGGGGAATGTCCTATGAAGAAAGATTAAGGGAAATCGGCCTGACGACACTGGAGGACAGGAGGGTCAGGGGAGACATGATAACGACATATAAAATACTGCGTGGAATAGACAAGGTGGACAAGGACAGGATGTTCCAGGGAGGGGACACAGAAACAAGAGGCCACAATTGGAAGTTGAAGACACAAATGAATCAGAGAGATAGTAGGAAGTATTTCTTCAGTCATAGAGTTGTAAGGCAGTGGAATAGCCTAGAAAATGACGTAGTGGAGGCAGGAACCATACACAGTTTTAAGACGAGGTTTGATAAAGCTCATGGAGCGGGGAGAGAGAGGGTCTAGTAGCAACCGGTGAAGAGGCGGGGCCAGGAGCTAGGACTCGACCCCTGCAACCACAAATAGGTGAGTACAAATAGGTGAGTACAGACACACAGACACACACACACACACACACACACACACACACACACACACACACACACACACACACACACACACACACACACACACACACACACACACACACACACGCCTGCACACAAACGCGGGCACACAGACAGTAAAGAGGCTGGGCCAGGATTTGTGAATCGACCCCTGCAACCGCAACTAGGTGAGTACACACACACACACCTTTGGAAGTACAGTAGGAGGGTGAACCAGGCAGTGAAGACTGAGAGGGAGGCTGAGTTGAACTGCTGCGCCCTCCAGGTGGTTCCCAGGAACACAGGCAGTACCATACACACAGAAGTCAGATACAGAGTCCATTCCACAACGTTGATTGGATCTCCCAGGTACTGCAAAAGGGCATAATGTACTTACATAGTTCATTATAGTTGTTGTGGGATCAGTAAATTTGTACGTAGCTCATTAGTAATACGGCTTATTAGTGTAATATTTTGACTACCACCTTCAGGATGGGTATGGAGTGCATAATAAAACTGTTAAACTAAACTTAGTGATTAATGTGACACAAACTAATAAATATGAAAGCTAATAAGATAACTGAATATCTTTGTGTGTAACTGAGACCCATATCAGCAAAGTTAGTCACGTGATTCTCTCCGTGGTTTATAAAATGATGTCGTAAGAAAAAAGTAGGATGGTTACTGTCCTAGAGTAAGTTTAATGTGTTAACTATCTCGCAGTTACTCACTTAGCAATTTACTCGTCTGGTAATATGTTAAAGTTCGGAATATTATCTCCAAATTTAGATTAAAATATTTAATTTTTTTTACAACTACAGATTTGGGAGTAATAAAGGTTAAATTCGTGATGCTTCTTCTTCATTGGTTTCACGTAAGGCAAAGTTTTCCTGTATGTATATGTATATGTATGTATATGTATATGTATGTATATGTATATGTATGTATATGTATATGTATGTATATGTATGTATATGTATATGTATGTATATGTATATGTATGTATATGTATATGTATGTATGTGATTAACGTTTCTTGCTCAACAGTCCTAGTTTTCAGGTTCTAACGTGTTTGCCCAATGAAAGCCATATTACGTTCATTGACAATGTATTTTCTACTGTTGTTTCCCTTTATAGTATTCTTTCGTCCTGGTCCCTCCCGTACCTAACAGTCTGTCTCTGTCACAGAATAGTTTGTATGACATAATTAGGTCTCCTGTTGCTCCACCTTCTTCTGTAGATGCGCGTGTGCGTTTATTCATATATATGTGCGTTCGCCTGTGTGTGAGTGCGTGTACATGAGAGTGCGTGGGCTCACCTTGAGGCCTTGATGGTAGAATTGGAGTACCTCCTTCACCATTCCCAGGCAAGCGAACACCATGATGGCCATCCCGAGGCAGTACATCCATCCCGTGTTCTCCGACACCTGGCACAAAGTCAACCTTGAATCAGTTACATAACATCATTCTACTTGCTACTCTGTTTTTCCTTTGTTTTCCAAAATTTCAAGATATTTTACAGAGCTGTGAGATTTAATTAAGATGGACGGTGTTGTTCGCAGTTCTCTCGGTGATTTTTAAAAGTGCTGGTTTGCATTATCTCAGTATAATAGCATAAGCAATCCCACAAGGAGACAATAAAAAAGAGAATAACAGGAAAGTGTTTATTTCAGCCTTACATTGAAGCCTTTTTCAATATAGTTTGAGACCAAAATAAACAACTCTTAAAGTTTTCTGTTTTATGGTCTTCATGTGCGCTAGTTTGAGACATTACAGAAAATGTAATTATGTGAAGGAAGTCTTCCCGGTCTTCCTCTTTTCATTCTTTTTTTTCTTTCCCTCCCTCCCTCTTCTGAAGTAGCCCGCATTACGTATTTTCTCTCACACACCTTGTAAACATAGCGATCAAAGTCGTCAGTGGTGTTGCTGTAGTCGAAGTGCTGCGAGGCGTTGACGAAGGCAGAGACAAGGCTGTTGTTTCCCAGGACACCGACAGCAAAGACGGTCACCAGGAAGAGATATACCAGGTAAACAAACAGGTTAGAGAGGTGGATGTACCTGCCGTATGCCTGCCACTTCATCTCCAGGAAGGTCTGCGTCAATGGGTGCATCAGGAGTTCCACCCGGCCACTCTCCACCATGGCCTGAGGGAGGAAAGTGTATCCTGTAGGCTTTGTGTCAGAGCATTCCGCTAGGAACCCAGAGGACCCAGGGTCCTCTGAGCGGGGTGGCACATGTAGCCAAGTCTCCATACACCTGCTGCCTCTGTTTTACCTAGTAGTAAATAGGTATTAAAAACTTAGTCGTCTGCTGTGGGTTGCGTCACAGGGGAAAAGGAATCAAAGCGGAATATCTTTTGCTAGTTAGTTTGTTGGGTTATCAATAGAGGAAGAAACTCATACAAAATGATCCCAAGTAAGCGACGACTCCTCTTCCAGGATATTAATGATCTGATGAGTCAGAAAGAATGACAGGGCAGGCAGGCAAGGGCAGGCACCTTACATGCCTTACACACCAACCACCTCAAGCTGACCATATCATGAGGAGCCAGTCTATCAGCATCCTGTCGGCCAACATTAGAGGTTTCATTACTAATGTTGGAGAGCTCGCACATAGTTTTGTGAACACTCGACGTCCCGACATGATAGCTGTTGTTGAAACATTTTTGGACGACAGGACTCCAGAAAATTTTGCAAGAATTGCTGGCTACACCTCATGGATAAGAGGAGACAGACAAGGGCAAGGAGGAGGTGTTGCTGTGTGCTTCTCTAAAAGTGTTCATGCCCAGCACAGTGATGTTGCCACCCCTACTCATCTTGAAATGATGCTCTTCAAGCTCTTCATAAATACTAGTACCTCTGTACTAGCATGTGCAATGTACATATCTCAGTGGCAACATGCAGACCCCATCAACTTCCTAATGGAAAATATGGACTCCCTTCTGCTACAACACAACTGTCAACATATCATAATTGTTCGTGACCTCAACCAACACCTTATACAGAGGGACTTTGACGACCTTCTTGCAGTATTTGACATGAGAAACTTTGTTGATTTCCCTACTCACATCTCTGGCTCCTCCCTTGACCCAGTAGTGAGTGATCTGGCAGAAGATGTAATCACTTGTCAACCCCTCAGCTACGTTGGATCATCTGACCACAAGGCTGTTTTTACGACACTTAAGATCCCAACAGAACGAGGTGAGGAGTCCACACGCACAACCTGGCTATGGGAAAGAGGTAATTGGCCAGCCCTTTGTTCTGAGCTCGCCACCACCGATTGGAATGCTCTTCTCCAAGAGAATGTTGACAACCAAGTGAAAGCCTTCACTGGACACATCCTTAATCTACAACAAGAACACATTCCTCACCGGCAATATGTGACGAAGCCTACAGATCAGCCTTGGTTTGGCTTTCGTTGTAGAGAGGCTGCTACTACTAAGTACAAAGCATGGCGAACGTATAAGAGACATCCTACCACTTATAACAAGAACTTGCACAGGCAAGCCTGTAGGCATATGGGTGACATTCAAAGGTGGGCCATTGCTAAATGGGAGGTGGACACAAAAAGAAAGCTAGCAACAGGTAGGGTGGGCTCCAAAACCTGGTGGTCGCTGGTCAAGGACAGACAAGGTTATCTGCCTGATGAACTCATTCCACCTCCAAATTAACAGGATGGGATCACCTCTACTAGTAGTCAAGAGAAGGCGGACCTCTTTGCCGAACACTTAGCTATCAAAATGCAAGTTCCTGATCCAGCAAGGGACCCTCCTTGGCTAGCTGCAAGAACTGTGTCAAAACTGTCAGTGGTGACAATAAGGCAGGAGGAAGTGCATTTCCCTCTTAAATAACTTGACCAAGAAGAGGCTGTGGGCCCAGACAAGTTGAGCCCAAGATTGCTGAGATGTGCAGACCAGCTAGCAGTACCTCTAACTTGCATCTTTCAGCACTGCCTAGTACAGTGTAAATGGCCCTCCCTGTGGAAAGAGGCAAATGTAGTCCATGTTCACAAAAAGAAGAGCAGAGCAGAAATCAGCAACTACAGACCAGTGTCACTCCTGTCAATCACTGGTAAGATCCTTGAGACAATAATCTCAAGACAAATGACAGAGTTTTTTGACTATCACTCACTATTTTGTGACCGTCAATATGGCTTCAGGAAAGGTTACTCTGCTGCTGATCTGTTGTTAAACCTTTCCACTAAGTGGCACCAGTCACTGGATGAATCCAAAGTCAGCTGTGTGGTAGCACTGGACATTGCTGGTGCTTTCGACCGGGTGTGGCACCAGGGCCTCTTAGCAAAACTTCAAGCACCGGGAATTGCAGGCTCTACGCTATGTCTCCTCAGTGATTACCTTCATGGTAGATCTCTAAGGGTAGTTCTCAGTGGAACGAAATCAGCAAAACATCATATTGGGGCAAGCGTTCCACAAGGAAACGTACTGGGACCATTGTTATGGAATGTCTACTTCAATGACCTTCTTCATCTCATCCCAGAATCCCATGCATATGCAGACGACTGTACACTGACATTCACTTATCCAAGAGAAGAAATGCCAGCTGCTCTAAGCTACATCAATCACCAGCTAAGAGCTATATCAGCTTGGGGAAATAGATGGCAAGTAACATAAGCACCTGAGAAAACGCAAATGATGATGGTCTCTAGGCACCATGATGGTAATGCTGGTGCAGTAGTAAGGATGAATGGGAGGGTGTTGGCACCTGGAGAAGAAGTTGATATCCTTGGGATGAAATTTGATTCCAAAGTGACTATGAAGACCCATGTTGTAAATCTTGCAAACAAGGCAGCCAGGAAGCTTACAGCACTTCGCCGTATCTCGCATCTGCTTGACAGTAGGGGTTGCAATATTCTGTACGAGGCACAAGTACGCTCACACCTTGAGTATGCTCCACTTTCTTGGTTTGCCTGCCCCCCCTCTCATCTGCGACTGCTTGACAGAGTAGAGAACAGAGCAAGACGTCTCATCTCTCGCCTGGACCCATCCTGGATAGATCTGTCATTTCAGCAGAGCCTTCAACATAGGAGGGATGTGGGTGGCCTTACTGTTATGTACAATGCCAAAATTGTCAAAGTACCACACTTGGATCCACTTCGAGGACAGCGTGAAACAACTTTTATGCCACAAGACGGGCAGAAAGCGGCAACTTCACTCTGGCTGTACCCTTCTCCAGAACATCACTCCATCTGAGATCATATATACCCAGGATGACTCGAGTATGGAACACATTCGTACAGCATAATGATGTCAACGAGATAAAGTCAGTTGATCAAATGAAAATGCTGGCCCACAGATGGCTCCAACTTCATCCTGTTCCCTACTTGTATGTCTCATAACAATAAAAATGCTTTCAAATGAGCTGATGTAGGTAACAGCTCTTAGCTTGCCAATAAAGTTAGGAATCCTTAACCTGTAAATAGCTTGTCAATAAACCTAGGGATCCTTAACCTTGTCAAACCCTGAGAGAGAGAGAGAGAGAGAGAGAGAGAGAGAGAGAGAGAGAGAGAGAGAGAGAGAGAGAGAGAGGAGAGAGAGAGGAGACAGAGACAGAGAGAGAGAGAGAGAAAGAGAGAGAGAGAGAGAGAGAAGAGAGAGAGAGAGAGAGAGAGAGAGAGAGAGAGAGACAGAGAGAGAGACGAGAGAGAGAGAGAGAGAGAGAGAGAGAGAGAGAGAGAGAGAGAGAGAGAGGCCGACCATTACTTCTCTGTACGTTCGATTACCCTGGCTTAGGTTAATTTGGATTATTATGTTGCATTTTTTATGGTTTCGACTATTATTTTATTTCACACAAAGTTTTCATTATGATCATTCTTATTACATTTTAATATACACATATTATATTACATAAACGTCTCCTTGCTACACAGTATCATGTACAGTTCTGACAGTACTAAGGAGAAGACATACATTACAAGCGTAGAGAGGTTCCGGCCGAAACTTGGGGTTGTTCAACTTGATCCTCTCAGACTGCAGTTGCTCCTCATTCAGCTGTAGAGGATAGAAGCTGTATCGTACCTGTTGAGGAAGCATATTAAAGATAGTATGTTGTGAACGCTCTGTGTAGGGATGACGTGTTTCATTTAGACGTACAGGTATTCTTAAATGAGGGGGATTTGGGGGTCAACGCCCCCGCGGGCTGGTTCATGTCCAGGCCTCGCAGTGGATCAGGGTCTGATCAACCAGGCTATTACTGCTAGCTGCACGTAAACCGACGTACAAACCAGTCCGTCTGGTCAGGTTCTGACATTATGTGCCTGTCTAGCTCCTAGAAGACAGCCAATGGTTTATTGGTAATCCCCCTTATGTGTGCTGGGAGGCAGTTGAACAGTTTTGGGCCCTTGACATTTACTGTGTTGTCTCTTAGTGTACTCGTGGCGCCTCTGCTTTTTATTTGTGGGATGTTGCATCTCGTGTCGAGTCTTTTGCTGTCGTAGTGAGTGACTTTTCGTGTGCAGATTTGTGACTAGTCTTTCTAGGATTTTCTGAGTGTATATTATCGTGTATCTTTCTCGCCTGCGTTCCAGGGAGTATAACTGAAGGGACTTCAACTGTTTCCAGTAATTTAGGCGCTTTATCATACTTATACGTGCCGTGAAAGTTCTCCGTATATTCTCATGGTCTGCAATTTCGTTTGCCTTGAAAGGAGCCGTTAGTGTAGAGCAGTATTCCAGCCTAGAGAGAACAAGCGATTTGAAGAGAATAATCATGGGCTTGTCATCTCTAGTTTTGAAGGTTCTCATTATCCATCCAATCATTTATCTAGCAGATGTGGTGGATACATTGTTGTGATCTTTGAAAGTGAGATTCTCTGACATTATCACTCCCAGGTCCTCCACATTTGCTTTTCGCTCTATTGCATGACTGGAATTTATTTTATACTCTGATACAGTTTTTATTTCCTTGAGTTTTCCGTAACGGAGTAACTGAAGTTTATTTTCATTGAACTTCATATTTTCTGCGGCCCATTTAAAGATTTGGCTGATGTCCGCTTGGTGATTTGCAGTGTCTTGGATGGATGACACTGTCATGCAGATTCGCGTATCAACAAAGGAGGACACGTTGCTGTGACTTATATCTCTGTCAGATATGAGGATGAGGAACAGGATGGGAGCGAGTACCGTGCCTTGTGGAACAGAGCTTTTCACTATAGCCGCCTCAGACTTGACTCTGTCTACTATTGCTCTTTGTGTTCTGTTTGTTAGGAAGTTAGAGATTCATCTACCCACTTTCCTGTTATTTCTTTATCACGCAATTTGTGTGCTATTACACCATAATCGCACTTGCTGAAGGCTTTCTCAAACTCTGTATATTATATCTGCATTTTGTTTCTCCTCCAGAGCATCCATTATGATGTCATAGTGGTCCAGTAGTTGTGAGGGGCAGGAGCGACCTGCTCTAAACCCGTGCTGACCTGGGCTGTACAACTGTTGGGTATCTAAGTGGGTGGCGATCTTGCTTCTTAGAACCCTTTCAATTTTTTTTTATATATGACGTTAGTGCTATATATATATCGGTCTGAATTACTGCCACGTTTGTGGAGTGGGGCTATGTCTGTTATTTGTTGTGACTGTGTCTATGCTCCCTTTCCAAAAAATATTTAAGGAACATGAAAAGGGTTTCTCGCAGTTCTTAATACACACAAAGTTCTACGGGGCAGAGTGCATGAGCATATCATTTATTGCTTTTCAAACTCCTGTGGTATTAGCATAATATCAGAAATTCTTGAATTAACCAAATTTTGAGTCTCGGCCGTTAAAAAAAATCATTTAGATTTTCGACCCTTAGTTTGATTAACGGCTTACTCAACGCTGAGTCATACTGAGACTTCAGTATCTCACTCATTTCTTTGTTGTCATCTATGTAAGTCCCATCTCGTTTAAGCAGGGGTCCAATACTGGATGTGGTTTTGTCCTAGATTTGGCATAAGGAAAGAAGTATTTTGGGCATTCTTCAATTTCATTTATGGCTTTAAGTTCTTGTGTTTCTTGTCTTCTGTATGATTCCTTCAGCTTAAGTTCGATATTTGCTATTTCTCTGACCAGTGCCTCCTTTCGTATTTCAGATATACTGGCCCCTTTCAGCGGCTATGTGATTCTACACTTTCGCCTGTAGAGGGAGCGTCTCTCTCTAGTTTACATCTTCTTTTTTTTTCTTAAAGGCAAGTGCCTTGAGCATACCTCAAGGGCCAGAGTTAATTCCTTCTAGACAAAGATTCGGATCAGTGTTATACAGAATATTTTCCCAGCATGTTTCATTTAGAACCTGGTTGATTTGATCCCACTGTATGTTTTTGATATTGAAGTTGAATTTGGTGAAGGCTTCCTCATAATTGATCTCATTTTGCTGGTTAGGAGCCCTGCACTTAGGTAGGAACTACTTCATAGATTATCTAGGGAAGGAAGTGACATATGTATAGGTGAAAAACTATTGTGTTGTTATACAGTAAACAAGAGGTGCTCCATTCTATTTATAATCTGGAAGGTATATTGTCGTGGGGGTTCGTGAGGAGATACTGGGGTAAGAAATACACACGTTGGATGTCTTGGAGGCGTATAATAGAGTGTTGAGGATAGCCCAGGCCTGCCTGTCGTGTCTAGTCTATGCCTAGCGGGGCCTCTGGCTCACCATTCACATGTGAGGTTCTCGTGACATCATAGCCAGCAAAGGGAACCTGTCTATAAAGTAGCTGGGCTTATCTTAGCATACTACACAAGTACACAGTAACACTACTCACAATATTATACTCATGTATACACAATAAGGGATACTTCGTATGTGTAAACAAACAGTGGGAAGTATCTCATGAACAGACAGATGTGGTCTATCAAATCTCTTCTTTAGTTAATTAACTATTATCCACTTCTGAAAACAAGACACAAATTGCCTGCCGTATTTAATAAGTTACACGACGACCGAAAACATGGATCTTCAGTATTCACCACACTTACAAAGAATTCTTTGGATGTCTCCTTGACGTCAGCCTTGATGATGGCTTGGTCAAGCACCGCCTGGAACACCTTGGGCAGCGTCCTGATGAGTGCAATACATATACACCCGTTGACACGACTCGAGGTGGACAGCACCTCCGACGACCTGATGGTAGTCACGTAAAGGAATATCAAGACTTATATGCATCATCAGTGATGTGAACACTCTGCAGTGTTCCTTTTGCTCTTGAGAGTTTATCCCATCGAGTGTTTCATGTACTGATTAGTAAGAAAAAAAATCTATCAAGTAAGCCAGTCTCTGCTACTAAATTCGTAGCCCCCATTTGAAGTGGAATTGTTAGAAATGTAAATAAGAAAATTTGTATGAACAACTTGACTGAAAATCTTAAGGTAAACAAGGTTTATAATGTCCATTAAAAAAAATGTCTTATGTTTCGTAATCCTCTCACGTTCCCATTACTCCCACTACTCGACTCACCCTCTAGGGTGTGTGACGATTGCGAGGGCTGATTCATGGAGTCTGTAGAGGATGGCATAGTCTATGGGTTTGAACTTATAACTGTTCTCCAGCAACTTGCAGTTAAGGGTCATGAGCTGACTCACTACCTCAGCCTTGTTGGCCCGTACAGCAACGTGCAGAGGAGTGTTCTGTGTGAGACAGAAAGCGACAGTGAGTTAACTGAACTGTGACCAAACACAGACCCGGATACTCCTTCAGGCTGCTTCATCTAAATTATATAGCCTGTATTTGTAGTTTATATGTAGATGGCTCCGGGGGTTATTAAGTCAGTGGTCAAGTCCCAGAAAGGGTTGTATTATTGACGTCCATGATCAAGTAGCTGCTAGAGTCCCTTCATATATCGAGTATCTTGTAGTTCACTCTCCAGGATCCCTCTCACTAATTCAGCATTCCTTTCTTCCTATCCTCCCTTGCCACATACATTGGCTTTAACCAGGTAGCTCCTACCTGCATACCACTCAGGTGGCTGTCCTCTAACTCAGTGGTAAAATATTCTGCTCACAGCAGATAAGACCTGGGTTCGATTCCCTGCTTGGGCGAAACATATATATGAAAGTCTCATTACACTTGTTACCCTTGTTCACTTAGCAGTTGTCACGTATATTTCTTGAACATGAAACAAATCTATGTACATATTTTGACTTGTATTTCTGTTTAACCATTATGTCTAAATGTTAGTGACTTTGAATATGTTTATATGTTTGATGATGCTAAGACAACTCTGCTTCAGTAACCAAATATGTGCTAATCAAACATATTGTCTTTTAAGTTGTATCTATTAATTTGTAACAGTTCCAAACAAACACAATGAAATATATTTTTTTTCGTTAGATTCAGAATGATTTTTGCGAAATTATTGCATATACAAATTTTCGCTTGTCGTATTCTGCAAGAAGTGCGTTGCTATTTAAGCCAAGATCGCAACTTTTACGTATTCGGCACGACATATATATATATATATATATATTATATATATATATATATATATATATATATATATATATATATATATATATATATATATATATATATATATATATATATATATATATATATATATATTATATATATATATATATATGAATATGCATACGCATACATTCATATACATTTGCATATATAGATACATACTTTAATATATTTTGATACATTAGGATTTAATCACAGTCTATAGTTAGGTAGAGGAGGCTGGGCTTGCGGAATAAAGGGACACCTTTCTCGGAACGCACAGCGACTAAAATTCATCATCTAGTTATTTCAGTCACTTAGGTAAAAAGATTCGTGAAAAATATCACGTCATTTAACATTTTCATGGCTGTTTACCATGAAGTATATCGGTTATTTTCTTAATTAGTAATTTTGAACAATAATAATAATCTATATAATCCATACTACCTGGATGCTGAAAAGAGACAATATGCTCTTTATGAGAAGACGTTTAGCCCGCCAGAGATATCAGTCTCACAGGCTGTTGCTACATCTCTGATTTACATACTATTTGCCCTCGTTGGGTTATTCTGCGGTTAATAAACCATACCAGGTTGAATAACTCTTGAGGACATATTCTCATAAAATCACCAAGCCAGCCAGACTCACCCCATCTTTGTCGGTTGGTCGAGGATATGACTGTGGACGGAAGGATAGCATATGGTGTGTGGTGTCCCCTAAGAGCCGGTGAAGGGGCGCCCTTTCCCCGGTGGTCCTTGTGAAGAAAACGCCCCCTTTCTGATAAACGCTGCACCACCCGAGTGTCCCCCTGCTAGGTAAGAATATAAAAAAAAAATTGTGGCTCTTTCTGTGTAGTCTGTCCCAAAGCCCAAACTCACGCCCAGAAGGGAAGGAGAGGGTGTAAAGTGAGAGTAAAAAAAAATGTAATCCTGTAGGTAGTAGTAGTAGTGTGTTGTATTTTGTGTAGCGGGTTTATTGTTTTGGGAGAATTCTTGTAATATTCAGAATGTGAAGCTGTTTTATTTGTTTAATTGCGTTTAAAAACGCGATTGGTGATGATTAAAGGGCATTTGCATCTCAAAAAATTGGGGGTTCTCTAATCACTAGGTGGGGTCGTTAAATTTCATAGGTGGTTGGGCGGTATTTGGTGAAAGCAGGCGTTTTCCCCAAATTTTCATAATTATGTGTTTTGAGAGTGTTTCGGGTTTTTGTGTTTCGCCCTTTTTTATTCGTCGCAACTTCCCTAGGGATACTGCATTTTTGGTTCGGTTCTTTAATTTTTTGGGGTCAGTCTTTCTGGAGGTCTGGTTGCGATGACGACTCTAGTGTTGCTTTGCGAGTTTTGGGGACGTTCATAAATGTATTTGGGGGATCATATATAATTTTGTAAGGAGTGTTTAGTGCGTGGAGAATTGTTATCTGAAAGGGTTTTTCTTGTAGTCTTGACGAAAAAGGAAGAAAAAAATGCGGTGAAGGTTTTTGTAAATTCTCGTTAAGAAAATTGGACTGGAAATTCTGTATCTCTTTAAAAAACCGATATGGTGCCTCTTTTGGTCTTTGTATCTTGAATGGAATAGAAGTGTATGAGTTTTTGCGTTTGGTGTTTCCCGTGTTTTCTTTTTTGTAAATAAAGCGTCTAGAAAAGTAATTGTTACGGACCGTCAAGTGTTTAAAAAATGGATAACTGTTAAACTGCACTGAGCCTTCGGGAAAGATTGAAAAACATCGAAACTTTTGCCCGATAAAATGTCTATTAGTTGCACATGTGTCCTTTTACCAACTATTGTGGGTAATTTACAAATTTATTCCCTTGTGCCTCTTGTTACAATAACATGAGCAAACAAAATGAGAAAAAAAATAGCGAGACGCTTAAATAGGTCGTCAAATAAATTTTAATAAGCGAAACTATAGGGCCTGGTAGTTTGTGTTATCGTTAGATTATTATTTTTTTAAATTAGGCTTTCCCGGTGGGGTCTTACAAAAAAAGGCAGATGAAGTTTTAAGTGAAAGTGTAAAGTTGTTTTCCCGGGGGAAAAACAGCTATAGAACCTATAATAAAATTGTAGATCGAAATAATATGAAGGGGGAAAAAAAAAAGATTAAGGAGTTTGGTTAGCCGTAATTTAAAGTTAGAAAAACGTGTATAAGTGTTGGTAATAAAGCTCATACAATTATTTTAAAAAAACACAAATAATTTTAATAATGGTATACAGTACCGAAAGTTTAAAAGACAATGTGCAACAGTTGGGTAATTCTTTCTCAAAGTTTTACCTACGCAAAAAGTTTTCCCCCATCAAATAGTGGGATGTATTTTGATGTAATCAGTCCATCCCCCTGAATCGTATTTCTGAGGTGGCAGTCCCTCAGGGGAGAAGAGTTTCTGCTAAAGTCGGAACAATGTGAAACTGAAGAACAAATTATGACTTTTATATGCCAAGGTAGGCGTAAAAAATTTTGAAGCGAGGGAAAGAGGCAGGGCCCCAACGTAGAAGCAAGAATGTGATAATGAGAGGCAGTGTAGAAAGACTGGGCGGGGCCCTTCAAATTAAACTTTGGGGAATAGGCCTTTTTTCCAAGAAAAAGTTGTACTGCAATGCCCCACAGTGTAAATATAAACCTGCAAATAATACCTTCAAAAAAAGAATATGCAGCGGGGTTTAGGTATCTTTATTCCAAACGTTTCGCCTGCCTAGGCTTCTACATTTCCCTTTCTTTTGTTATATTCTTGCTTAAACTGGGGGCCCTCCCCTTTCTGTCGTTTCAAGATTTTCTGCTCTCCCCCCCCCCCCCCCCCCCCATTCTATGCCTCAGTTTAATTGTTCCAATAGGAAAAGAACTCTTCAGGCTGGGGGGTGCCCTCAGAACTACGATTCGAGGGTGGGATTGATTCATCGTAAGATGTCAGGAATGTGTTAACTGAGAGGCATAACCCCTCTAGGTGTACATATTGGACGAAAAAAAGGAACGGGAAAGGGGAAAAAAGTGGGAAGTGAGGTAGGTGAAGAATAGCGGAAAGGTGTGTTGTCGTGAAAGAAATACCCAGGGGTTGCCCTTAACCGCCGTGTGAACAAGAGACGCAGGCAGTGCAGGATTCGGTTACGCATGTGGACTGATCGTTTTTTAGTTTTCTAAAAGTTTTTTTAGTGGGTACGTGAGTTTGGTATGTCGTCGAGGTATCTATAAATTGTTTGGCAAATCATCTACTTGCTGGTGTAAAGGTGTTTGGGGGGAAGAGGGCTTTAGAAATTTCCCGTTATAGAGTCGAGGGTGTGGCTTTTGTGTTTGAGGTGAGGTGGGAATTTAGATATTTCTGGAAAGGGTGGGTTAAATTTAAAGGTCGTCGATTTCAGTTTTTCTGGGGACTTTTTTTTGGGTTTTGGAGGGGGAAACTGAGTATTGGGAGTGGGAAAGGTGCTCTGGGACGAGTACACTGGTGTGGTGGAGGGCTTTGCTTTGTTGGGATGGGATTTTGGAGGTATAAGGTTGATAAGTGTTTGGCAGAGTTGAGTCACAAAGTTTGCTAAGTGCGAAGACGAATTGGCTGCTTAACTTAAGGTATAGGTTTGGAAAAGTTCTGGAGGTGGGAAAACGGGGCATTTTGAGGATTATTTTTGTACTCTGCCTTGAGGTATTGATGAGGATCAATGTTAGTTGCTGTAGTATCTTCTGTGGTTGGGCCCGAAGGTGTGTGATGGCAGCATGGTCGGTTTGCTTTTTTATCAAACTTTTTTGTTTAGACTTCTTCCCTGAGAGGGTTTAAATTAAATGGAACTGAAAATTTCGAATGAGTGGTTGAAATGCAGTCCTTGTGTGTTTGTCCTGCGTTGCTGCAGTTGAACCAATTCTCCGGGGTAATGGGAGACTCTTACTGGGTTTGAATGTCATGCAAATTTAGTAAAGCTGATTTGTCAATGAGGAAAACGGTGGAAACTTTTGTGATGATGTCAAAGAAGCTTAACCCTTTGGCTTCAATGATTTCTTTGGTCGTCGTTAAATTTCTACTCTTTAAAAACATCAATTTTTTTTCCCCCGAAAAATGGTGAAGGGAAAAAACTTTAAAGCACGGTATAAGGGAAAATCATTTTTTACTAGTTGTCTAACCAAAAGTATCGAAAAAGGACCAAAAAAGGGAGCCATGCCTTATTTTTTTTAGGTTAGTTTTAAATTAGGTTACATATGTTAACGCCGTAACAAAAACATGACTTTCTAGCAAAACTTAAGCTTAAATTTTAAAAACAAAACACGGATATTCACCATAAATTAAAAGTTAAATAAAAGTGACATGTGTTTAGAACACAATTTTTTTACTGTAAATGAATTCAGGAGTGTGTGCATGTGTGTATGTGTGTGTGTATGTGTATGTGTGTGTGTGTGGGTGTGTGTGTGTTTATGTGGTATGTGTGTGTGTATGGTGTTGGTGTTGTGTGTGTATGTGTGATGTGTGCATTGTGTTAGTGCATGTGGTATGTGTTGTATGTGTGTGTGTGTGTGTGTGTGTATGAAGGTGTATGTAGTGTGTGTGTTGTGTGATGTGTTTTTTTGTGTGTGGTAGTGTGTGTGTTGTGTGTATGTGTGTATGTGTGTGTGTATGTGTGTGTGTATGTGTGTAGTGGTATGTATGTGTTGTGTATGTGTGTATGTGTGTGTGTATGTGTATGTGTGCATGTGGGTTTTGTGTGTTTTATGTGGTTTGTCTGTGGTTTTGTGGTGTTATGTGTATGTGTGCTGTGTTATGTGTGTGGTATGTGTGTGTGCTGTGTGTATGTGTGGTGTTGTGTATTGTGAAGTGTGTATGTGTGGTGTATGTGTATGTGTGCATGTGTGTATTGTGGTGTTGTGGTGTGTGTAGTGTGGTGTATGTTTTGGTTTCATGTGTGTTGTGTGTGTGTATGTGTATGTGTATTGTGAGTGTGTGTGTATGTGTATGTGTGTGTATGTGTGGTGTTTGTGGTGTGGTGTTGGTGTGTGTGTGTTGTGTGTGTGTGTGTTGGTGTGTTAGTGTGTGTGTATGTTTATGTGTGCATGTGTGTATGTGTGTGTGTAGTGTAGTGTGTGTTGTGTGTGTGTTGTGTGTGTGATGTGTGTGGTGTGTGTGGTGTGTGTGTGTTTGTGTGTGATGTGTGTGTATGTGTGTGTGTGTTGTGTGTGTGTGTGTGTGTTGGGGTGGTGTGTGTGTGTGTGTAGTGTGTGTGTGTGTGTGAGGATGTGTGTATGTGTGTGGTAGTGTATGTGTGCATGTGTGTATGTGTGTGTGTATGTGGATGTGTATGTGTGTATGGTGTGTGTATGTGTTGTGTGATGTGTGTATGTGGTGTGTATGTGGATGTATGTGGTATGTGTGTGTGTATTGTATGTGTGCATGTGTGTATGTGGTGTGTATGTGTAGTGTGCATGTGTGTATGTGTGTGTGATGTGTACGGTGATGTTGTATGTGTGTTGTTGGTATGTTTTGCTGTGTGTAGTGTGTGTGTTGTGTAAGTGTGAGTGTGTTGTGTGTACTCACTAGTTTATCACCTAGTTGGGTTGCGGGGGCGGTGAGTCCCGGCCCGCCCCTTTTTATGATCGTTAGGTCACTCTCCTGAGCCGTGAGCTTTTTCGTACCTCTGTTAAAGCTATGTAGGTCCTGCCCCCCACTCATCGTTCCCAAAAAATTCCCCTTAGGGTACTTGTGGTGAAAAAATCTTCCTACATCCCTGTATTTATCTGTGTCTTTAGCTTCCAAAATGTGTCCCTTGTTACTGTGTCAATCTTGGAACATCCTTTTTTGTCCACCCTTGTCAATTCCTCTCAGTATTTTGTATGTCGTTATTGTCCCCCCTATCCTCCTGCCTCCAGTGTGTCGGTTGATTTCCCTTAACCTCCCTCGTGGACATACCTCTTAGTCGGGACTAGCTTTTGCAAACCTTTGCACTTTCTCTGTTTTTTACGTGCTTGGCTGGTGGGTTCCAAACTGGTGCCGCATACCCAATATGGCCTAACGTATACGGTTACGGGGTCCTGAACATTCCTTTTAAGATGTGGGGAATGTTTTTTTCGAGGTTTCTAGGCCCCATATGTCCCGCAGTTTTTGGTTGAGTGCGCTTCAGGAGAGTGCCTGGTTTTATCACCCCCAAGATCTTTTTCCTTGAGTGATGTTTGTAGTCTCTGACCCCCTAGACTGTACTCCGTCTGCGGCCTTCTTTGCCCTTCCCCAATCTTCATGACTTTGCACTTGGTGGGATTGAACTTACGGAGCCAATTGCTGGACCAGTTCTGCAGCCTGTCCAGATCCCTTTGTAGTTCTGCCTGGTTTTTCGATCGAGTGTATTCTTCTCATCAACTTCACGTCATCTGCAAAAAGGACAACCTCAGAGTCTATTCCTTCCGTCATGTCGTTCACAAATCCAGAAAACAGCACTGGTCCTAGGATGCCCCCTGCGGACCCCGCTGGTCACAGGTCCCCCCACTCGAACACCCTCGCCCGAAACCTGACTCGCTGCTGTCTTCTGACAAGTATTCCCCTGATCCATTGTAGTGCCTTCCCCTGTTTTTCCCTGCTTGGTTCCTCATTTTTGCACAATCCCCTTGTGTGGAACTGTGTCAAACGCCTTCTTGCAGTCCAAGAAAATGCAATCCACCCACCCCTCTCTCTCTTGTCCTTACTGCTGTCACCATGTCATAGAACTCCAGTAGGTTGTGACACAGGATTTCCCGTCCTGAAACCATGCTGGCTGCTGTTGATGAGATATTCCTTTCTAGGTTTTTTACCACTCTTCTCCTGATAATCTTCTCCATGATTTTGCATACTATACATGTCAGTGACACTGGTCTGTAGTTTAATGCTTCATGTTGTCTCTTTTTTAAAGATTGGGACTTCATTTGCTGTCTTCCATGCCTCAGGGAATCTCCCTGTTTCGATAGATGTATTGAATATTGTTTTTTAGGGGTTACTTAGCGCCTCTGCTCCCTCTCTTAATACCCATGGGGAGATGTTATCTGGCCCCATTGCCTTTGAGGTATCTAGCTCACTCAGAAGCCTCTTCACTTTTTTCTCGGTTGTGTGCACTGTGTCCCGCACTTGGTGGTGTGCCCCACCTCTCCCTCTTTCTGGAGTCCCTTCTGTTCCTCTGTGAACACTTCTTTGAAACTCTTGTTGAGTTCTTCACATACTTCCCGGTCATTTCCTGTTGTCTCTCCTTCCTTCCTTCCTTAGCCTGATTACCCGGTCCTTGATGTTGTTTTCCTCCTGTGTGGCTGTACAACAGTTTCGGGGGCAGATTTGGCTTTCGCTGCCCATGTCATTTTCATATTGTCTTTGGGCCTCCTTCTTATCTGTGCATAATTCTTTTTGGGCTCTACGACTGTTCTCCTTATTCTCCTGGGTCCTTTGCCTTCTATTTTCTTCCATTCCCCAGCACACTTGGTTTTTGCCTCCTGCACCTTTGGGTAAACCATGGGGTCATCCTGGCTTTTTCATTACTCCTGTTACCCTTGGGTACAAACTTCCTCAGCCTCCTTGCATTTTATTGCTACATATTCCATCATCTCATTAATGGTTTCCCTGCCAGTTCTCTGTCCCACTGAACCCCGTTCAGGTAAATTCCTCATTCCTGTGTAGTCCCTTTCTTGTAGTTTGGCTTCTTCGTCCTGGCCTTCCTGCTTCTCCTCCACTTGTAGCTCTATGTGTATTCGAAGTTCAACCACATGGGCATGCAGGCGTTGTCAAGTTTTACATACATTAATTGTGTTATTTGCAGACGTGTTTCGAGAGTTTATTGCTGTTTCGCCTTACTTATATTCGGTCGCAACCTTCCATAGGTGAATACTGCATTCATTGGTTCTGGTTCTTTAAATTTTGTCGTTGTCAGTTCTTTCTGGCAGGTCCTGGTTGCGATGACGGACTCTAGTGTTAGCCTTTTGCGAGTACTTTTGGAGACGTTCACTAAACTAGTTATTGTGAGTATCATATATAACTTTTGTATGGAGTAGTTTTTAGTGCGTGGAGAATTGTTGATCTGAAGGGCTCTTTTCTTGTAGTCTTAGACGATAAAGCGAAGAAAATGTAGCTCGTGAAGGTTTGGTGTTCATTCCTCGTTAAGAAAATCTGGACTGGAAATTCTGCTATCTCTGAAAAAGACTGATGATCGGTGCCTCTTTTCGAGTCGTAGTAGTCTTGAATGAAATAGATGTGTATGTTGATTTTTTGCGTTTGTGAGTTCCTGTTTTTTCTATTTTGTGAATTAAGACGTCTAGAAAAAGTACTTGTTTCTGGAATTAGACTCTGTCAAGTGTTTATTAAACTGGTTAACTAGTTCAAACTGCACGGAGCCTGCTGGTGATTGCAAACATCGAAACGTTGCCACGATAAAAATGTCTCATTAGTTGCACAGTGCTCTTTTATCCAACATATTGTCGGTATTTCTACCATCATTTTTACCTGTGCCTCTTGTATCACATATACATGAGCATAAATCTAAATGAGAAATAAAATAGCGATGACGCTAATAGGTCGTCAAAATAAATTTTAATGAAGACGAAGAACTATAGGACGGTCATGGGATACGTTTGATGTTGTCGTTAGATTCATTTATTATATTAAAATTAGCGCTATATCGGTAGGGGTTCATAAAAAAAAAAGGCAGATGAAGTTTTAAGTTTAGACAAGTTGTAAAGTTGCTATTCCGGGAAAACAGCTCATAGCACCTATTAACTAAATTAATGTAGATCGCAAAAAACATCAATATGACATGAGGTAAACAAAAAGATTAAGGGAGCTTCTGCGTTAGCACGTAAATTTAAAAGTTAGACAAAACAGTGTTTAAGTGTGGTATTAAAGCTCATACAATTATATTAAGAAACACAAATATTATTGTGAATGTATACAGTTCCGACAACGTTTACAGAAACATGAGCAAACAGTTAGGTATCTCATTCTCAAAAGTTTTACCTAAGCAGAAAGCTTTCCTCCCATCAAATAGTGGGACTGTTATAGTTGATGTAATCAGTCTTCACCCTCGAAGTCGTGTTTGAGGTGGTCAGTCCCTCAGCGTGGAGAAGAGTTCTGTCAATAGTCTGGAAACAATGTGCAAACCTGTAAAGACAACAAATTATAGACTTTTATACTGCCACAGGTGAGCGTTAAGAAAATTTTGTAGACGACAGGAAGAGGCAGGAGCGGCACTCCAACTAAGTAGAAGCAAGAATGTGATAACTGAGTGGACAGGGTAGCTAGAATGGGCAGCGTTCATTTCATATCTAACTTTGTGGATTATGGTCCTTTGTACACAAGATAACCGTTGTACTGCAATGTCCCACAGTGTGATGATATAAACACTGCCAATATAATACCTTCAAATAGATAAGAATATGCAGCAGTTAGGTTTTCTTTATTCCGAAACGTTTCGCCCTAGACAGTAGGCTTCTACACTTCCTTTCAATTGTTATTTTCTTGCTTCAACTAGTGGGGCTCGCCTCTTCTGTCGTTTCTTCATGATTTTCTGCTCTTACTTGACCCATACATAATAGCCTCATTCTGATGCCTCAGTTTAACATAGTTTTCCAGACTATGAGAAGAACTCTTCAAGGCTCTGAGGGATGACCACTCAGTAACTACTGACTTCGGGGTGAATGGAATGAATTACATGTAAGATGTCACGAGAATGTGTATACACTGAGAGGCATACACCTTAGGTGTACATATCTGACGACACGAAGAAGGAACAGGCACGGAAAAAGCTGGGAATGTTGGATAGGTGAAGAGAATAGCCGGAAAGGTTGTGTTGTCAGTTGTAGAAATAGCCAGGGGTTTGACTAACAACAGTAACGACCAGGGACATGAGACAGCAGGCAGTCGCAGGAGGTTCAGGTTACTGCATGATGTAAGACTGACTCGTGTTTTAGTTTTCTAGAAGCTTTTTCTTAGTAGGTACGTGAGTTTGTTCTAGTCGTCGAGGTCATCTATAAATTGTTTGCAAATTCATCTACTTGTCATGTGTGAATGTGTTGGTGGGGTGAAGAGGTGACATTAGACAGAGTTCCGTTATAGAGTCGAGGTGGTGTTGGCTTCTTGTGTTTTTAGGTTGCAGTGTAGACAAACTTTAGCAATTTCTAGGTAAAGGCTGAGTTAACTTAGGTCGTTCGACTTCCAGTTTCTTCTGGTATGTGACTTCTTTTTGGTCTTCTGGAGGCGGCTGAGTATTGGAGTGGGTAAGGCTGCGTCTGGGACGAGTACATGGTGCTGGTGGTGGGCGTTCGATTTGCTTTGGATGAGTGAGATTGGAAGGTATAAGAGTTGCATAAGTGTTGAGCAGTAGTTGGGACGTTCACGAAGATTGCTAAGTGCGAAGATCGAATTGGATGCTTATACTTAATGGTAATAGAGTTTGGACACGTTCTGGAGGTGTGGGATAAGATAAACACGAGGCAGTTGAGGATTATTTTATGTACTCTGCACCTTGAAGGTATTGATGAGGTCGTCATGTTAGATTGCTTGTAGTAGTCTTCTGTGTGCTTGGACTGAAGGTGTGTGGATGGCAGCATAGGTCGGTGTGCTTTTTTACTCAGCTTTCTTGTTTACGACTCTTCCTGAGAGGGTAATTAGTGGAACTGTTATATTTAGAATGAGTGGTTGAAATGCAGTCCTTGTGTGTTTTTAGATCATGCGTTCGCTGCAGTTTAGAACAACATTCTCGGGGTAATGACGGAGACTCTTTCTGAGTGTTTGAAATTGGTATGGCAAAAATCTTAGTAAATGCTTGTCTGTTCAATGGAGGAAACGGTGGATACTTTAGTTGATGATGTCAACAGAAGCTTTAACCCGTCTTGGTTCAATGCTTTCTTCAGGTCGGTCGTTAATTGACTACCTATTAATAATACATCAACTATTTTTTTTCCCTCAGTCCTAGGTGAAGGAACAACTTTTTAAAGTCACGGTCTTAAGGGAACTCATTTTTTATAGCTTGTCTAACACAAAACGTATCTGAAAAAAGGACAAAAGGTTAGACCACTGCCTTCATGTTTTTTTAGTGTTAGTTGAAATCTCAGGTTAATAGTTAACAGACTGTTAAATAATCATGACTTCATTCTAGCATCACTTAAGCTTTTTAATGAACAAAGAACACACGGATACTTCACCATAAAATAAAAGTATAAATAAAAGTGAATGTGTTTAGTACACAATTTTTTTCACTGTAAATATGAAATTCAGGACGTGTGGGCTCTGTGTGTATGTGTGTGGTGTATGTGTATGTGTTTAGTGTGTGTGTGTTGTGTGTGTGATGTGTGTATGTTGTGTGTGTAAGTTCGTGTATGTAGTGTATGTGTGTGTATGTGTGCTTTGTGTTGCATGTGTGTATGTGCTGTGTGTATGTGTGTGTATGTGTTGTGTGTCGTGTGAGTGTTGTATGTGTGTATGTATGTGTGTGTGTATGTGTGCATGTGTGTATGTGTGGGTGATATGTTGTGTGTGTATTGTGTGCTAGTGTGTAAGTGTGTGTGTTTGTGTGTGTGTTTGTGTGTATGTGGGTATGTATGTGTTTTGTGTGTATGTGTGTTATGTGTGTGTGTATGTGTATGTGTAGATGTGTGTATGTGTTGTGTGTATGTGGATGTGATGCATGTGTGTATGTAGTGTTTGTTATGTGTATGTGACTGATGTGTGTATGTGTGTGCTGTATGTGGATGTGTTGCATGAGTGTCTTGTGTGTGTGTATGTGTATGTTGTGCATTGTGTGTATGTGTGTGGGTATGAGTATGTGTGCAGGTGTGTATGTGTGTGTAGTATGTTGGATGTGTGTATGTGTGTGTGTATGTGTTGTGTGTCAATGTGTGTAATGTCGTGTGTGTATGTGTATGTGTATGTGTGTATGTGTGGGTGTCATGTGTATGTGTGTGTATGTGTTGTGTGTATGGTGTGTGTCTAATCTGACTGGTGGGCTGTGTGTGGGTGTGTGTGTGTGTGGTGTGTGTGTGTGTGTGTGTATGTGTGTGTGTATGTGTATGTGTGAATGTGTGTTTGTAGTGATATAGTGTATTGTGTATGTGTGTGTATTGTGTCTTGCTGTGATGTGTGTGTGTTAGTGTGTATGTGTGTTTGTGTGTGTGTGTGTGTGTGTGTGTATGTGGTGTGTATGTGTGTGTGTGTATGTGTAGTGGTGTGTGTGTGTGTGTGTGCTGTGTGTGTGTGTGTATGTCTGTGTGTGTGTGTGTATGGATGTGTGTATGTGTGGGTGTATGTGTATGTGTGCATGTGTGTATGTGTGTGTGTATGTCGGATGTGTTGTGCCGTTTTCATGTGTGTGTGTATTGTGTATGGTGTGAATGTGTGTATGTGTGTTGTATGTGGATGGTGTATGTGTGTATGTGTATGTGTGTATGTGTATGTGGTGAGCATGTGTGTATTGCTGTGTGTATGTGTATGTGTGCCTAATCTGTGTGTATGTGTGTGTGTTTGTGTACGTGTGCTTTGTGTGTATGTGTGTGTGTTTGTGTATGTGTGTTCGTTGTTGTCATGTGTGTGTGTATGTGTTATGTGTGCATGTGTGTATGTTGTGTATCACCTGTTGTTACCTCACCTAGTTGAAGGTTGCGGGCGGTCGGAGTACGGAGCTCCTGGCCCGCCTCTTCATATGGATCGTACATAGGTCACTCTCCCTGAGACCGTGATGCTTTATGTACTCTGCTTACAAGCTAATCGTATGGATCTAGCCTCCACTACTCGCTTCCACAAATAATTCACACTTAATGACTACTCTGTGGTTGAAGAAATAAATGACTAACATCCCCTGTGATTTCATTGTGTCTTATTAGCTTCCAACTGTGTCCCCTTGTTAAGTGTCCAATCTCTGGAACATCCTGTTTTGCCACTTGTAAATTCACTTCAGTATTTTGTATTGTCGTTTTTCATGTCCCATATCTCTCCTGTCTTCCAGTGTCGTCACGTTGATTTCCCTTAACATACTCCTCGTAGGGACATACCTCTTAGCTCTGGGACCTTCGTTTCTTGTTGCCAACCTTTGCATCTATCTTAGTTTCTTTACGCTCGCTTCGGCTAGGTGTGGGTTCCAAAATGGTGCCGCATACTCCAATATGGGCTAACGTATACGGTGTACACGGGTCCTGAACGATTCATTATTAAGATGTCGGAATGCTGTTGAGGCTTTGTAGGCGCCCATATGCTGCAGCAGTTATTTGGTTGATGTTGCGCTTCAGGAGATGTGCCTGGTGTTATATCAACCCCAAGATCTTTTTCCTTGAGTGATGTTTGTAGAACATCTGACCCCCCTAAGACTGCTGTACTCGTCTGCGGCCTTCTTTGCCCTTCCCCAATTTCATGACTTTGCACTTGGTGGGATCTTGAAACTCCCAGGACCAGGCCAAGTGCTGGACAAGTTCTGCAGCCTGTCCAGATCATTTGTACGTTCTGCCTGGTCTTCGAACGAGTGTATTTCTTTCTCATCACTTCACGTCTTCCGATTCTGCTAACAGGACACCTCCGAGTCTATTCCTTCCGTAATGTCGTTCACAAATACAGAAACAGCCACTGGTCCTAGGACTGACCCCTGCGGGACCCGTGGTCACAGGTGCCCACTGCTGGACCACCTCGCCACGTACATGACTCGCTGCATGTCTTCCTGACAAGTATTCCTGATCCAATTGTAGTGCCCTTCCCTGTTATCCCGCTTGGTCCTCCAGTTCTTTTTGCACCAATCTCTTGTGTGGAAATACTGTGCAAAAGCCTTCTTGCTGTCCATGAAAATTGCAATCAACCCACCCCTCTTCTCTTGTTTTCTGCTGTCACCATGTCATAGAACTAAGTAGGTTTGTGGCACTGGATTTCAGTCCCTGAACACCATGCTGGCTGCTGTGATGAGATCATTCCTTTTCTAGGTGTTACACCCTTTCTCCTGATATCTTCTCCATGATTTTGCATAATATAATGTCGTGACATGGTCTGTAGTTTAATGCTTCATGTCTGTTCTCCTTTTTTAAAGTTGGGAACTACATTTGCTTGATTCCTCATGCCTCAGGCCAATCTCCCTGTTTCGATTGATGTATTGAATATTGTTGTTAGGGGCTACAATAGCGCCTCTGCTCCCTCTCTCTCAATACCCATGGGGAGATGTTATCTTGGCCCCATTGCCTTTGAGGTATCTAGCTCACTCAGAAGCCTATTCACTTCTTCATCGGTTGTGTGCACTGTTGTCCAGACCACTTGGTGGTGTTTGCCACCTCTCCGTCTTTCATGGAGTCCCTCTGTCTCCTCTGTGACACTTCTTTGAATCTCTTGTTGAGTTTCTTCACATGCTTCCCGTCATTTCGTTGTCTTCCTCCTTCCCTTCTTAGCTGATTACTCTGGTCATTGACTGTTGTTTCTCCTCCTGATGTGGGCGTACAACAGTTTCGGGTCAGATTGTGCTTTCGCTGCTATGTCATTTTCATATTGTATTGGGCCTCCCTTCTTATCTGCAGATGCCATATTCATTTCTGGCTCTACGACTGTTCTCCTTATTTTCCTGGGTCCTTTGCCTTCTATCTATTTCTGCCATTCCCCCTAGCAACTTGGTTTTTGCCTCCCCTGCACTTTGGGTTAAACCATGGGCTCATCCTGGGCTTTGTCATTACACCTGTTACCCTTGGTACAAAACCTCTCTACAGCCCCTCCTTGCATTTTATTGCTACTTATTCAATCATATCTTTAACTGGCTTTCCTGCAGTTCTCTGTCCACTGAAACCCCGTTTCAGGTAGTTCCTCATTCCTGTGTTGTCCCCTTTCTTGTAGTTTGAGTTCATCTCGTCCTGGCCTTCCTGCTTCTCCCTCCACTTGTAGCTCTACTGTGGTGATTCGAAGCTTACAACACATGGTCACTGGCACAATGGCGGTCTTTAATATGTGATGTCCTCGTTATCTTTTTTTTTTTTTTTGGGCACTACCTGAAGGTGAATACTTAAGTCCAGCTTGCTGGTTATCCTCTCCTATCTCTATTGTAGTGTTCCCTTACGTGTTGGTACATGACGTTCTCCAAGTAGCACCTCCATCATCTTAGGCCCTCCAAGTATCTTAGGACCCCCATGTGGGTCTAAGTTCCTCCCAATCTATCTCATTGTGGTTAAGGTCACCATGATCTGGTTGCTTTGCCTGCATGCATGAGCTCTTCTGGCTCTCTAGCCAGATGTTGTAAACATCAGCCTAAATTTGCTCTCGTCGTACTATTGCACTTGGCCTCATGCTGTTCTGTGGTGGGTTATACATCATGATATTACCACCTTGGGAACTCCAGAGTGTGAAGTGTTCCCACTTTGTATCACTTTCTTTTGTATCTTCTCTCTCAAGATCATCAAAATTCCAGCGATTTTTGATCGCAACGCCACTCCTCCACCCCCCTGTACAATTTGTACGTTCCTCAGGATTTGTATTCCCGTTGGATTGATGGCATCGGTTATCTTACCTGTAAGCTTGGTTTCTGTGAGAAGCTATGATGTCCCGGTGATGCTTCTTTGACTCTTTCTTGGCCTCTCCTCCCAAATTATTTGTTATTCCATCAGCGTTTGTGTACTACCTTCAGTTTCCTTTCCAACCACTGTAGGTTGGGGGGGGCTGTTGAGGGTGGGAGACCCCTGGTGGATTAATGTGGGGTTCTTAGCTTGGTGTTGGGTGGAAGGCTGTGGGTATGGATTGTAGGGTGTGTTGGATGGTGTGATAGGTTGTGTGGTTCTGAGAGTAGTATGGTGTGTGTGCTTGCCTTGCATGTTTGTCCTGCTCTGACTGACCTCTGACTGGTTCCCTCCTTGTCTCTTTTACTCGCGCTTTCGCTTTTTTGTCCTCTCCCTCAGCTGCTGTTGTTTGATTTTGTTATAGTCTCTGTCTAGGAAACACCCCTCTAGTAATCTTCCGAGTATTTTCAATCGTGGTTCTCTTGGAGGATCTGTTCAGCACTGTTTTCGTCATGTGAATCAGCTTGGATTGGTCGGTTTCTCATCCTTCGAAGCTACCCCCCTATTCTCTGGAAAATTTACAATCTCGTCCCTATCTTCACCTTTTTCTTTATGATTTTTCAATCTCCTTCCTTCTTCATGCTTTCTTTCTAGTGTGGTGTCCCTTTCCTATCTCTCCTGTAGCAATGGATAACATGATTTTGCCCTTTTTCCTCGCATTGCCTCACACTCTGTGGCTCTGGAATCCTGCATGTGTGGTGGTCAGTATCTCCCTTGATTTTTCCAGTGGCTCCTTGATAGCCTTGTTGTGCCTCAGCATTTCGACTCTATCACACCCCTCCATCTGCAACCAGTTGATCTTCCCTTCACGTCCTTGGTCCTCCTTGGCAGATTGAAGTGGCCTTAGCATAATTCATAATTACTTCCTTTCCTGTTCATGCCTCGCAGCTTCAATAGGCTGTGTCTTCTCTGGTCCATGCCCCTGTAACTCGCTCAGCCTATTTATCTAACTTCTAGGACCCTTATCTTGGCTACTGCAGTTTCGACTTGTGCCTCCCATTCTTTGTCTCCTTCTCCAACCACCTTTCAATTTTCAAAGAGAGCTTCTTTCTCATTTTTTCTCAGAAAGCTTCTCCTAATTTCGTTCTCCCACTGCATGTTCAATCCTTTTCATGCTCCTCCATCCACTCCTCCCTACCCGAAACCATTCTCAATTTATCCTTGGGTCCTGCGATCCCACATTTTTTTTTTTTTTTTTTTTTTTTTTTTTTTTTTTTTTTTTTTTTTTTTTTTTTTTTTTTTTATTTTTTATTTTTTATTTTAAGAGGTAGGAGAGGGGAGAGTTAGAAGAGGAAAATGGGGACGAGAGAGAGCAAGATGAGAGACGAGAGCAAGAGAGAGAGAGGTGTGCAGAGAAAGACTAGGCCGGGAGAGAGAGAGAGCAAGAGAGAGCAGCAAGACGAGGAGAGAGAGAGCAAGAGAGAGAACAAGAGAGAGGAGAGAGAGCAAGAGAGAGAGCAAGAGAGAGAGAGAGAGCAAGCGAGAGAGCAAGAGAGAGAAGAGAGCAAGAGGGAGAGAGAGCAAGAGAAGAGAGAGAGCCAAGAGACGGAGCAAATGGAGAGAGTGAGAGAAAGGAGAGAGAGCAAGAGCAAGAGGGTGAGAGAGCAAGAGAGAGAGAGAGAGCAGCGAGCGAGAGAGAGCAATGAGAGAGAGAGAGAGCAAGAGGGAGAGAGAGAGCAAAGAGAGAGAGAGAGCAAGAGAGAGAGAGAGCAAAGAGTGAGTGTGAAGAGAGAGAGAGAGCAACGAGAGAGAGGAGCAAGAGGAGAGAGAGCAAGAGAGAGAGAGGGCAAGAGAGAGAGTAGAGCACAGAGAGAGAGAGGCAGAGGGTGAGCAGAGGGGGGGGGGTAGAGAGCAAGAGAGAGAGAGGCAAGAGAGAGAGAGAGAGAAAGAGAGAGCAAGAGAGAGAGAGAGCAGGAGGAGGAGAGTGCAGGAAGAGAGAGCAGAGAGCAAGAAGATGAGAGAGAGAGCAAGAGAGAGAGCAATGAGAGAGAGAGCAAGAGAGAGAGCAAGAGAGAGAGAGAAGCAAGAGAGAGAGAGACGAGAGCAAGTGAGTGAGAGAGAGCAAGAGGGAGAGAGAGCAAGAGAGAGAGAGAGAGAGAGCAAGAGAGCGAGAGAGAGCCAAGAGAGAGAGGAGCAAAGAGGAGAGAGCAAGAGAGAGAGAGAGCAAGAGAGGAGCGCATAGAGAGAGAGAGAGCAATGAGGGAGAGAGCAAGAGAGAGAGAGAGAGCAAGAGAGAGAGAGAGCAAAGAGAGAGAGAGAGAGCAGAGAGAGAGAGAGAGCAAGAGAGAGAGTGAGCAAGAGAAGGAGAGAGAGCAAGAGAGAGAGAGAGCAATGGAGAGAGAGAGCAGCAAGGGTGAGGAGCAAGAGATGAGAGCAAGAGAGAGAGGCAAGAGAGAGAGAGATCAGAGAGAGAGACAGCAAAGAGAGAGTGAGAGAGCAAGAGAGAGAGCATGAGAGAGAGAGAGCAGAAGAGAGAGCGCTCACTGTCCCCCGCCTCCCCCCCGCCTCGTCGCACTCCCCTTGAGAGAGAGCAAGAGAGAGAGCAAGAAGACGCTCAGAGAGAGCAAGAGAGAGAGAGATGCAAAAGAAGAGAGAACGAGAGCACGAGAGTGAGCAAGAGAGAAGAGAGAGAGCAAGAGAGAGAGCGAATGGAGAGAGAGAGAGAGCATACGAGAGAGGGAGAGCGAGAGAGAGAAGAGAGATGAGAGAGAGAGAGAGAGATTAGAGAGAGAGAGAGAGAGCAGGGAGGGAGGGAGGGAGAGTGAAGGGAGGATGCGGAGGCGAGAAAGGAAGGCAAATTGGGGGAGAAGGGGAAAGAGGGGGTGCATGGAAGAGCGAGAGGGGGAGAGAGGCTAGGGGGGCGGAGAGAGGGGAGATGGGCAGACAAAGGAGAGGGAGAGATAATGGGAGGGGTCAGATGTTAGAGTGGGGGAGAGTTGTTAGAGGGGGAGGTCCGCTTCGCCATCGCGTAAGCAGCCATGTTAGAGGGGAAAGATGGGGAGGGAATAGCGAGAGAGAGATAGGTACGAGGAGAGAGATTAGGTAATGAAGTGAGGACGAGTTGAGATAAGTCCTCTCCACCTTAGTGTAGAAAGAGGGGGGGGGAGGAGAAAGGTTCGATGGTCATCGTTCTCAGGCCGGTGTGAAATCTGTGATATGAGTGTTTGCGTGTGTACTACAGATTCACAAGTGCTTGTTCCTGTGTGCGTGTGTGTGTGTGTGTGTGTATGTGTGTGTGTGGGTATGTGTGTGTGTCGTATGTGTGTGTGTATGTGTGTGTATGTGTGTTGTGTGTACGTGTGTGTGATATGTGTATGATGTTTGTGTATGTGGCCTGTTTGTGCGGTGCGTGTGTGGTGTGTGTGTGTGTGTGGTGTGTGTTGGTAGTGTGTGTGTTGTGCTGTGTGGTGTGTGTGTGCGTGCCCCATTATAAGTATTCTTATGCTAATAAATACGGTAGATACCAAGTAAATTTAAAAAACTACAACTAGTGGATTCCTAGCACTTATAATTCTACTTATAAAACACAAGTAATTTAGAGTTGTTAAATTTATCTTGGTCTGAGCTTCTAGGAGTGTCTGACACCTCACTAGGCATTCCCCGCGCAATTGATGTCCTCGCTAAGTCAACCCTCATCTTCACTTATCTATTGCTATTTACTGCTTTAATTCTAGGGTAATAGATGAGAGTGAGTGACCAGTATCTAACAGTGACTCAGGCAGGATTCAGGACCCCCCAAAAACAACCCCAATAGGTGCGTATACTTAAGCTGCAGTATGTCGATCTGACAAGTTGCCAGATGCTGCTTGACGCTAAGTCTTCTATACTCTTATTTTGAAAATTCTTCACTCGTGATCCTTTATACACCCCGATTATATGCTCAGGCATTCCCGCGTCATGTCACAGTGTACTTATGATAGGTACACTTCACTTATATAGAATACTATCTCATTCGGTGTTAACATCTTTATATGTAATGTCAACACTGGTTGTGACGTCATGATTCAGCAGGCTAAATGCCACTTTCCATTGTTATCTATTATATTTTTCCTTTCTGCTTTTGCTTATTAATTATTTCACTCTCACTGTTTATGATGATGCCACTCAATTCACTTGTTATCCAATCTCTCGAATCTTGAACACCCGCTTCCGCACTCACGTGAATCTTGTGTATATTTGAATCTGTGTAGCAACAGAAGCCTACTATCCACTAAGGTTTGGACACTTTGAAACTATTTAAGACTTTTCCAGGCTTCCTCTCGACCTTTTTTTAACATAATAACTCTGGTTTCACTCGTAGGATTGTTTCAATGGACGTTGTCACTAACGCTGAATTACTGCTAACAGTTTGTAGCAGCCTTAAAAACCACTAAATCTTTCGGGAGCCTTGTGACCCACGTCTGCTGACTGGACAGTGTTGCTGCTGTGTGTGTATGTGTATGTGTCGCATGTGTGTATGTGTGTGTGTAAGTGTATGGTGCAATTGTGTGTATGTGTGTGTGTTATGGTGTATGTGTACGCATGTGTGTTTGTGTGTGTGTATGTGGCTGGTGTGCATGTGGTATGTGTGTGTGTTTGTGTATGTGCGCCACCTCGTGTGTGTATGTGTGTGTGTTTGTGTTTGTTGTGCATGTGTGTATGTGTGTTGTGTATGTGGATCGTGTGCATTGTGTATGTGTGTGTGTATGTGAATGTGTGCAGTGTGTATGTGTGTGTGTATGTGGATGTGTGCATGTGTGTATGTGGTGTGTATGTGTATGTGTGCAATGTGTGTATGTGTGTGTGTATGTGGATGTGTGCATTTGTGTATGTGTGTGTGTTGTGGATATGTGTATGTGTGTATGTGTGTTGTGTGTGTGTGTGTGTGTGTGTGTTGGTGTGTGTGTGTGTGTGTGTGTGTATGTGTTGTGTGCATGTGTGTATGTGGGTGGGTATGTGCTATGTGTGCATGATTGTGTATGTGTGTGTGTATGTGTATGTGTGCTGTGTGTTTGTGTGTGTGTATGTGTTGTGTGCATGATGTGTATGTGTGTGTGTATGGGGTTGTGTGCATGTCGTGTATTTGTCTGTGTGTATGTGTATGTGTGCATGTGTGTATGTGTGTGTGTATGTGTATGTCGTGCAGGTGTGTATCGTGTGTGTGCTATGTGGGATGTGTGCAGTGTGTATGTGTGTGTGTATGTGTATGTGTGCAGGTGTGTTATGTGTGTGTGTATGTGGATGTGTGCTTGCTGTGTATGTGTGTGTGTATGTGGTATGTGTGCATGTGTGTATGTGTGTGTGTTAAGTGGAAGTGTGCCATGTGTGTATGTGTGTGTGTATGTGGATATGTGTATTGTGTGCTATGTGTGTATGTGTGTGTTGAGTTTGTGTGTAGTGTGACTATGTGTGTGTGTGTGTGTGTGTGTATTATGTGTATGATGTTGCATGTGTTCTGTGTGTGGTGTATTGTGGATGTGTGATGTTGTGTTTGTGTGTGTGTATGTGGATGTGTCATGTACATGTGTTGTATGTGTGTGTGTATATGGATATGTGTATGTGGGTTTGTGTGTATGTGTGTGTGTGTGTGTGTGTGTGTGTGTGTTGTGTGTGTGTGTGTTGGTGTGTGGGTCTGGGGTGTGTGTGTGTTCTTGGGGGTGTAATGAGGCCGCAACTTTTGTGACCTGAAAAAACCCCTCCTGGGACCCCCCTAGCACACACATGTGTGGTGTGTGTGTTTGTGTTGTGCGTGTGTGTAGGTGTGTGGTGTATTGTGGTGTGGTTTTGGTGTGTGTATTGTGGCATGTGTGTGTGTGTTGGTTTTTGTGTGGCGGGTTTTTGTTGTTGTGTGTGTGGTGTGTGGGTGTGTGTGGTACTCCCCTATTTTTTACTACCATTTTGTGGTTGAGGACTCGAGTCCAGCTCCTTGCCCGCCTCTTCGCTGTTGCTACTAGTTTTTTCTCTCCCTGCCCCAGAGCTCTATCATACCTCGCCTAAAATATGTAGGGTTTCCCCTGCCTCCACTACGCACTTTCTAGGCTATTCCAGGGCCTGAATACTCTTTGACGGAAGGGAAATTTTCCCTAACATCCCTTTGATTCATCGGGTTTTCAACTTCCAATTGTGACCTTTGTGTCTGTGTCCCTCTCTGGAACATCCCGTCTTTGTCCACCTTGCTTTTCCCCGCAATTTTTTTATATGTCTTTTATCTGTCTCCCCTAACCCTCCTGCCCTCCAGTGCCCGTCAAGCCAATTCCCTAAACCCTTTCTTTGTGGGGAAAATCCCGTAGCTGGGACTAGTCTTGTTGCAACCCTTTGCACTTTCTCTATTTCTTACGTGCTTGACTAGGTGGGGATTCGAAATGGTGGTGCTTCTCGAGATGGGCCTCGTAAATGGTATGCAGGTTTGAACGAATCCTTACGGGGGGGTATCGGAACGCATCCGTAGGTTTTCCAGGCGCCCGTTTGCTGCAGCATTTATTGTTTGTGTGCGCCCCGGAGAATGCTCGGTGTTTATCACCCCCAGATCTTTTCCCTTTAGTGGGTTTCATCTTTGGCCCTCTAAACTATATTGGTCTGCGGGGCTTCTTTACCTTTTCCCTCTTTTTAGTTTGCATTTGGCAGGGTTTAAAATCAATGGCCAGTTGTGGACCGGCTTGTAGCCTGCCGGTCTTTTGTATTGCCTGTCCTCATCCGATTTGATTCTTCTTATTAGCTTCACATCATCTGCAAAAAGGACATTTGATCTATCCCTTCCGTTATGTCGTTACATATACAAAAAAAGCACAGGGCCCAGGCTGACCCGTGTCGAACCCCCCTTTTTCACAGGGGGCCCACTCTGAACCTCGTCACGTACCCTACTCGTTTTTGCCCCCCTGTCAGGGAAATTTTTGATCCCTTGCGTGCCTTTCCCGTTTGTGGTATCCCCTAGGTTTTGCAGTAACCCTTGGAGGAACTGTCCAAGGCCCTTTTTGCAGTCCAAAAAAATCAGTAAACCACACCTCTCTTCTTGTCTTTCTTCTGTGAACCCTTTTCATAAAACTTAGTAGGTTTGTGACAAGGTTTTCCTTCCCTAAAAACCGTGCTGGTTGTCAATTTCGTGGTGTGTATTGGGTGTGTGTGGGTGTGGGTGCGTGTGTGTGTGTGTGTGTGTGTGTGCGTGTTTTTTTGGTGTGTGCGTGTGTGCTGTGTGAGGTGTGAGTGTGTGTGTTGTGTGATGTGGAATGTGTGTGTTCGTGTGGTGTGTTGTGTATTCGCCTGTTATTCCCATTTTTATGTACGGTTGTGTGGGCTGAAACCCCTTCCCTATAGACACTTACTAAAAAAGAGAAGAAGAAAAATTTTAAAAAACGGGAGCTTAAAAGTGCGTGGATGTATCGGAGACAAGAAACAGATTTTTTGCTATTTTATGAATAAAAAAAAGTTGGTTCCGGTCCTAAGCGAAACAAAGCTGAAGGGGTAGGAGAGTTTGTGGGGGGAAATAAAGGGGATTAAATCTGGAGTATTGAAGGTTAGAGCAAAGTAAGGGGTAGCAGTAAGTTAAATGTCATTAGGAAGGAGAAAAGAGAATATGAAGGGAAAAATTTCAAGAATTAGTGGTTTAAAAGTAAAGGTTGGATGCGGAAGTGGCCTAATAAGCGTGTAGCATCTGGGAGAAGAGAGGAATGCAGAGGAGAGAGAGGGGATTTTGGGGAGTGTTAAGTGAATGTAAGGGCCTTTAAAACAAGTGAAGATTTATGTGGGGGCTTGAATGCTAAAGGGAGAAATTTTATAGGGGTGTGGTAGGTAATTTTGGGGTCCAGGTGTAAATGATAATGGGAGCCCTTTTGATTAACTTTGTATAAAAGGGGTTTTTTTATAGGTAATACATTTTTTAAAGAAAAAAGGAAAAATAAGTATACAAGTTTTGAGTGGGGGCAAAATGACAGTTTTGTTGGTTTATGTTTTGGGTGAAAAAAGATTTGAGTAGACTTCGGGATGTACAGTTTATAGGGGGGCCACAGATATTCAGATCACTTTCTAGTTGTAGCTCCTGGAGTAAAAGGAAGATGGGATACAAGGAGAATAGAACTCGGGAAAAGAGAAGGTAAAGGTTTAAAAAACTAAAAGAGGGGGCAGTTGGGTAAAATTTAACAGAAAGGAGGAAAATGGGCTAATGGGCATAGGCAATGGGGCGAAGGGAATGGGGTGGGTTTTTAAAAATGTAGTGTTAGAGTTTCAGCAGAAGTTTGTGGTTCGGGAATGGGTGCAGGAGGGAAGGAGCGATTGGGGGAATGATGAGTAAGAGAGTAGTAAGGGAGAAAAATTAGCAATGAAACTTTTTAAAAAGTAGAGGATGCAAGGAGGGAAGAGTATGTGGAGAAAAAGAAAAAGGTTAAGGAGGGGTGAACAATGTAAAAAGAGAGCAAATGAGAGAGTGGGTGAGATGTTAAAACAAATTTTTTTTGAAAATAAGAAAAAAGTTTTGATGAATTAAAAAGTTAAGAAACCCTGAGAAAAATGGATTTGTCAGTTAAAAATTAGGAGAGGAGAGTTATTAATTGGAAGTTGAGGATTGGGAAATGGGGGAATTTTTTAGGAATTTTTTAAATTTTGTGAAGAAGGGAAGCTTGTTTTCCCCTGTATAGGACAAGGAGGAAAAATCTTGTGGAGTGAGGAAGAGCCAGTTTGAGTGTGGGGGAAGTTCGTGAGGCAGTAGGTAAAATGAAAGGGGGTAAGGAGGGGATTGATGGGGATAAAGATAGAAATTTTTAAAAACAGGGGGGGATATAGTTTTTGGGGGTGGTTGGTGCAATTATTTAAAAAATGTATGGAGAGGGTAAGGACCTAGGTTGGCAGGAGGGATGATAGTTCCTTTTTTATAAAGGGGAAAGGGGAAAAAAAGGGGTGCCAAAAAATTTTGGGGGGAAATTGTTGAGTGTACCTGGTAAAGTGTATGGTGGTTATAATTGAAAGAATTAAGGTAAGGGCGGAGAATAGGATGCAGATGAACAAGGAGGCTTTGGGGAAAAGGAGGGGGTGTGTGGGCCCGGGGTTTACTGAAACTAAATGAACATATTTGATAAAGGGAAAAAGGTCTTTGTGGCATTATGGATTTGGAAAAGGCGTTGACGGGTGGAAAGGGGGGGGAATGTGGCAGATGTTGCAAATATTGTTTTAGGAGGTGGGTTTCTGAAAGCAGTGAAGAGTTTTTACGAATGTGAGGGTCAATTGAGTTGTAGGAAAGAGGGGAAAATTTTTCCCCGTAAAAATAGGCCCCTTAGACAAGGATGTGTGTGTCACCTTGGTTGTTTAAAAATTTTTTAGTGGGGTTTTAAGAGAAGTAAAGCGGGGGGCTTGGAAAAAGGCGTGGGTTAAAAGATAAAGAATCACCACAAAGTGGGGGGTTTTTACAGCTGCTCTTTGTGATGACACTGTGCCTTGGGGGATTCTGAAGAGAAGCTGCAAGGGTTGGTGGATGAATTTGGTAGGGGTTTCAAAAGAAGAAAATTTAAAAGGGGAATAAGGGAAAAAGTAAGGTTTTGAGGGTAACAAAAAATTAGGTATGAAAATTGAAAAATCGATTGGAGGGAGAGAGTTGGAGGAGGGAACGATTTGATATTTTGGGGGGTGGACGTTCCGGATGGGGTCTTGAAAGATGAGGGGAACATGAATTGTGGGGAAAAAAAAGTGGTGGTGCACTTCGGGGTTGTGGAGACAAAGAACTTTGTCCTGGAGGCAAAAAGGGGAAAATATGAGAGTATAGTTTTACCAACGCTCTTATATGGGTGTGAAGCATGGGGGGAATGTTCACGAGGAAAGGCTGGAGGGGAGTGGAGATGTCTGTCTGAGGGCAAATGTGGGTGTAAAATAATGCAGAGAATTCGTGTTTGGAAGTTAGGGGGGTTCGGGGTTACCCAAAACTGTTGTCCAAGGGTGAGGAAGGGTTGTTAGGGGTTGGAATGTAGAAGAATGGACGAAAAGAATGACTTCAAAGTGTATCATCTGTAGTGGAAGGGGGCGGGTAGGGGTCGGCCTAGGAGGGTTGGGGGGAGGGGGGAAAGGAGGGTTTTTTTGTGCGAGGGGGTTGGACTTTCCCGCAGGCAAGCGTGAGCTGTTTGATGGAGTGAATGGGACAAATGGTTTTTTTTAAAACTTGAGGCGTTGGGGTGTGAGCAAAGTAACATTTTGAAGGGGTTCAGGGAAAACCCGGGAGGCCGGATGATCCTGGGGATGGAAGTACAGTGCCCGACCTGAAGGGGGGGTGTTAATGTTGCAGTTTAAAAAAATGTTTGTAAAACACCCTTCTGGCAAGACAGGATGGATGAATGATGGTAAAATTTTCTTTTCGGGCCACCCTGCCCTTTGGGGGAATCGGCCCGGTGATAATAAAAAAAAAAAAAAACATTTTTTTACACATTAGAGGTCACTCCAAAAATTTGGGCCCGATGAGTGATGATTAAGTCACGGGTTTTTTCCCCCGAAAAACTCCATGGGGGCGCACCAGTCATCCCGG
>NC_069403.1:34511645-34559839 GCF_026875155.1 Cherax quadricarinatus | reverse complement strand
AATTTTTAAATACCTACCATAGAGTGATTACTCTGGCTGTGGAACCGTCTGTGGTATGCGGCGTTGAAGTTCCAATGGTAGATTCGAGGATGGAGGTTGAATCTTGATTCAGTAGAGTTGATCCTGGCAAGGTCGCCACTTGTGAAGGCTTACTCAGCCCTGTAACAACTTCAGACAGTATTACCCAGGCTGGCTCCTCCTCAGGAAAATTAGTGAATAGAAAAAGAAATAATAACAGACAAACATAAACACTTTATTATGTAGAAAATATAAAATATAAAACACTTAAATATGAAATATTAATCCTACATTAAAGAAAATGAAAAAGGAAAATATAAATGATAACTGAATTCAATGCTAATTTAACACTTGGGTGTCTGGTGTTGGTGACACTGCTTGTTGAAATCGTAGCCGTTGCTGATGATGGGGGGGGGGGGTCGCAGGTGTTGGTGACCACCACTGACTAGTTCTTCACAGATTAACGCCGTGAGTAGTACCCCGATGACAGGAAAGCAGGTTCTTTACTGCTGCAATGATGTGGGGGTTACGTCCTGCAATTTCATACAGGTGCACAGGTAATTAGATCCAAAATGGAGAAGTCTCTGGACGTTAGTCCTTCTCCTGTTCTTCTCGTTGATTGACAGGTGACCCTCACTGTCATCCAAGCTGAAAAGATAGACAGGTTACCCACTGCTTAAATAATCACTCTCCATGGCAGTGTACATTACTCAAAAGACGTGGTGATTATTACAGCAGTCAACCTAGAGCAAGACTGAAAGGACTAAGTTTATTATTGGTCAAAAGTGAAGCTTTTAACCAATAAATCCACTAGAATACAAGGCAGGCATGTACTTACAGTAGTGTTGGGAGCTGCGAGTCGAGTGATTTACTGTTTGACCAGAGCCCCATATGTCACCTTTCGAGGGGGGGGGAAGAGGGAGGGGAAGGGATAGCGGGAGCTAGACTGACCTTACGTTACCAAGCAGCCGGAAATCAAACTATCACTTTAGGGGTGGGGGGAGAAAAGGCGGGAAAAACGGGAGCGTGACTTACCCTACCTTAACTAGTAGCCGGCAATAAAACTATCACTTTCGGGGAGGGGGAAGAAAGGCGGGAGCGTGACTTACCCTACCTTAACTAGTAACCGGTAATGAAACTATTGTTACTATATTGCTACTCCTATCTATTGAACTTTTCCCTCACACACTTCTATGCCCTGGAAAAAACACAAAACGATTTTCTTTTGGGGACGGGTTTAGTCTTTAACCCCAAGTGGAGAACATCCTCCAACATCCTTTCGGGCAAGTTCACTAATGTTAATGCGGTTGGCTACTTTTGAAAGCGGTTTTTTAATAAAGGGAAAGGTAGTTTTTATGAGTTTCATTTGTGCAGGGTGGAAAGGTGGCTATCCAATGAGGGCCCGCCCCTTCCCATGCATGAAACCAGAAAACCCGGGGGGGAAAAAAAATTGTTTGATTTGTACATGGGCAAATTAAAAATTTCATTCCTCAAATGTTTTACACAAGCAGCTAGTAAGTGATTTTGGGAAAAATTTGCATTTTGTTGATTGGGTTGGGAAAATTTGGAAAATGTGAGGCTGTTGGCCCCAAAGATTGAGTGGGGCTCCCCATTTTAAAATGCTCATGTTATATAATTCAAGTAATGGTTTTCCTTTGGGTATCGAACGCAATCTGAGTATGTTATAAGAAAAACCCAAATCCTCACCAGGCGCGTGGAGTTCCCCTTTAGTTAGTCCCTGAAATCAAGTTCATAATTAGTAAAAGGGAAGGGGGGGCATTTCATCTTCCTAGTTGAGCATAAAGCAAACAAGTCTCCCCTTGCCTCCTATTTGTCTTTTAAATTTTTCCTTTTGTGGTACGGGGAAAAGATTTTTCATAGCTAGATGTGGGCAGCCCAACCCACTAATATTACCCTAGGTGGGAATGAGGGTGCGCAATCTCCCCCAGTTCGGGTTCCCCTTTAAATTCTATTTATGTCCCTCCTCCCCGGGCTAAGTGGGGGGGTGAGTTTTAAGGGGGAATGTTGAAAAAATTTTTCCCGTTGTTTCCGCACCCTCTTTCATATGCTCTTTTGGAAATTTGAAAAAAGGGGGCATTTTGGGGAAAGAGCCTCAGCTTTTCCAGGGGGTTCTTGTTTTCTATAGGCTAGGCCCAGTTTCCTGGCCCAGCAGTTCGTTTCAGTGTACGAAGTTTAGGGAAAATTGTAATTAAATTTTGGCTTTTGAAGGAGGTATGATTTTATGAAAGTTTGTTGGGTTTAGAGTACCCAAAAGGTTTCAGTGGCGGGGTCTAAGGGATTTGAAAAACTGCTCACAAGGTAAATTTTTAAAAGGGGGGCTTTACAGAGGAACCCCTCATTTGGAATTTTTAAATGGAAATTTGCCCAAAAAAGGGCCCAAAGTGAGCGGGAAAAAGTTGATTCATAAATATCGCCCAGGGCGCTATTTGGCGGGGAGCACCCAAAAACCATCAGTTTTCCATCAAATTTGTTTTTTTTGGGGGTCCTTTCAATGGGAAAAAGATTCTCTATCATTTTATAGGAAAAAAAAAATATTTTATTTTTTTTGGGGGGGGGGGAAAAATTTTCCCAAACCCGGGGGGACCCCTCAGGTTTTTGGGGGTTTCGGGCAGTCAAAGTTTTAAACTTAATACTAATGCAAGGTAGTCAGGTGGAGGTTAATAAGTATACAGTGGACCCCCGCATAACGATTACCTCCGCATGTGACCAATTATGTAAGTGTATTTATGTAAGTGCGTTTGTACGTGTATGTTTGGGGGTCTGAAATGGACTAATCTACTTCACAATATTTCTTATGGGAACAAATTCGGTCAGTACTGGCACCTGAACATACTTCTGGAGTGAAAAATATCGTTAACCGGGGGTTCACTGTAATTATATTGAAGTTACACATAATAAAAACAAAATTACAAGTAATGGTTCATGCAGTAATATTTCATGGACACATAATATGTGATTTGGTTAATATTGAGAGATAAGATGAATTTTTTTAGCAAAGTCCTAAATTTATAAGTAGTCAGCGGATCCTTTATCAGTTCGGGTAGCAAATTCCAGGTCTTCGGGCCCCTTATGTTTACCTGGAGTTTACCTGGAGAGAGTTCCGGGGGTCAACGCCCCCGCGGCCCGGTCTGAGACCAGGCCTCCTGGTGGATCAGAGCCTGATCAACCAGGCTGTTGCTGCTGGCTGCACGCAAACCAACATACGAGCCACAGCCCGGCTGATCCGGAACTGACTTTAGGTGCTTGTCCAGTGCCAGCTTGAAGACTGCCAGGGGTCTGTTGGTAATCCCCCTTATGTGTGCTGGGAGGCAGTTGAACAGTCTCGGGCCCCTGACACTTATTGTATGGTCTCTTAACGTGCTAGTGACACCCCTGCTTTTCATTGGGGGGATGGTGCATCGTCTGCCAAGTCTTTTGCTTTCGTAATGAGTGATTTTCGTGTGCAAGTTCGGTACTAGTCCCTCTAGTGTGAGACTGACACGAGGGGTGTTGAAGAGTGCCTTATGCCTTGTATTGTGACTGTGCATTCTGTTGTAACTGTCAAGGAGTAGCTTAAGTGGAGGGTTTATAGTGGAATTTAATGTTCTGTATATGAAGTAGGCACAGTAATACGAGTGTATGTCTCGTATATTTAGCAAGTTCAGTCTTTTGAAAAGTGTTGGGGTGTGCTCTCTAGCACAGGAGCTGGTAATCATTCGCACAGCAGCTTTTTGTTGGGTTATTATAGGTTTAAGGTGGTTGGCTGTGATTGATCACCAGGCACAAATGCCATAGGTGAGGTAAGGATATATTAAAGAGTGGTATAGGGTAAGGAGTGCTGTTTGTGGTACTGTTATGGAGTACTGTAAAAAAATATTTATATAAAAGTATTAATAAAAGTATTATTATTATTAAAAGTATTATTATTAATAAAAGTATTAGTCAGAGGGCTGAAGAGGGTTTATTGAGGTGGTTTGGTCATTTAGAGAGAATGGATCAAAGTAGAATGACATGGAGAGCACATAAATCTGTAGGAGAAGGAAGGCGGGGTAGGGGTTGTCCTTGAAAAGGTTGGAGGGAGGGGATAAAGGAGGTGTTGTGGGCGAGGGGTTTGGACTTCCAGCAAGCGTGCGTGAGCGTGTTAGATAGGAGTGAATGGAGACAAATGGCATTTGGGACCTGATGAGCTGTTGGATTGTGAGCAGGGTAATATTTAATGAAGGGATTCAGGGAAACCAGTTATTTTATGTAACTGGTCTTGAGTCCTGGAAATGGGAAGTACAGTGCCTGCACTCTAAAGGAGGGGTTTGGGATGTTGGCAGTTTGGAGGGATATATTGTGTATTTTTATACGTATATACTTCTAAACTGTTGTATTCTGGGCACCTCTGCAAAAACAGTGATTATGTGTGAGTGTGGTGAAAGTGTTGAGTGATGATGAAAGTATTTTCTTTTTGGGGATTTTCTTTCTTTTTGGGTCACCCTGCCTCAGTGGGAGAGGGCCGACTTGTTGAAAAAAAAAAAAAGAACTCCATATATAATGTCATTCCCGTTTTGTCTTTTTTGCCTTGACCAGTTGCACCCGGCTGGGTTCACCTCGCTAGTGAGACCTTTGGTCTAGGGGTGGGGATGTTACAGAGCACTGTAAAAAAATATTTGTATAAAATAACGCTCCATATATAATGACATTTTCCGTGTAATATATTGAAAGTGGACGTGTATTATTCCCTGAAAGCGAACACGTTTTATTTCCGTCCGTCAGGCAGTGGCTCGGGTGGTGATGGGGGTAAAGTCATCATGTTTGGGCGGTAGTTTGAGTAGATAACTTTGGCAATTTTTTTAGTGTATACCGTAAGTGTTTGTGTTTAAGTGCTCTCATATTTATTTGTAAAGCCCTAGTATGCAGGAGCCTGGGTTTTGGAGAGTATTTAACATTTCCACTGTTCGCTATGTAACCTGCAGAAAGGAGGGTGTCATGGAGCCTCCCTGTTCATAAATGTTCATTTATTTTCTTTAACTCATTAGTGGCAGTGTGCTAGTGAGCTAATGTGAATTGGAGTGTGGTTTTTTTTGTAGTAGTAGTAGTTTGTAAGTTGTATATAAGTTACTATTATTAATATTATATATAGTTTTGTATAAACCGAATCTAACTTTATTATTTTTTAAATACACTACCTAACAGAATACTTCATACGACTGAATGTACAACAATGCATGCAACCATATGACCTGTCTTTGTAATACTCACTTGTGCTTTATAGTAATCTGTTTACATTAATGTTTTATCACTGATTTCATCATTGCTTAGTTAATCTTAAGTTAATTTTAAGCCAGCCCGTAATGCTATGCATAGTATAAGTGGCTTTGGCATGCTGCTCTTATCTGTTTTTTTTTTTTTTGTACCTCTGTATGTGTGCTCAAATTGTAAATAAATAAATAAATAAATAAATAGGTGAGTTTGTTTGTCTTTCCATATAGAGTACTATATTAATTATTTGTACTCGTGCTTCATTATTTAATATGAGTGCATGCTGGCCCTAGAGTGGCTGTGTTTTTTAAGTGTAATTTTATAACCCCTAGACAGCAGTGTGAGCAGCCTTTTTGAGCCAGGAACATTTTATTTAAGTTACGACATCAAAGTCGTAACAGGTACATAGTATCATATCTTGGAAAGGATTCCTATTGGTTTGGAATTTTCTTGGCTGTGTGTTGGATGTGGGAATGAAATTTCAGATCACTCAAACCCGACTAAGCTTAGTGATGGTATTAACGATGAGCTACTAAAAATATCTATATGGACGATGACCAACAAACTCACTCTCAACATAGACCAAACTTACTACATGCTGTTTGGAAACAGAGCCTTTAATGTCCAACTTAACATATTGATCAATGGTTCCCCCATTACAAGACACACTGAGGGCAAATTTTTAGGTCTTCACCTTGACTGTATCCTTAAATTTCAGACCCACATCCAACATATAGCCAAGAAGATTTCTAAAGCAGTAGGCATCCTTTCCAAAATACAGTACTGTGTACCACAAATGGCACTATTTACACTATACCACTCTCTGAGTGACCCTATCCTCACCTATGTATTTGTGCTTAAACCATTAATAGCATAGCAAAAAGCTGCATTGCGAATGATGGCGACCTTCAGTGCCGGACAACACCCCGGTCTGCTCTTCAAGAACTTGAACTTGATATACATAATATGCACTCATATTACTGTGCTGACTATACATAGAGAACATTAAGCTGCAATATAAACCCTCCTCTCAAACTTGTCTTTGATAGCTACAACAGAACACACAGGTACAACACAAGGCACAATAGACTCTTCGACATCCCTCATATCCGTCTCTCTCTCTATAAAAAAAAAAATGTTAAGTAAAAGAACACAAATGCAACTAATGTGACTTTTATTGTGGCAGCATTTCACTCTCCAGGAGCTTTATCAAGCCATTACAAACAATACATGGACACAGAGGGTATTTATAAGCTTAGAGTGAGGTGTCATGCTAGAGGTAGTAGCAGTATTAATATTAGTTGTAGTAGTAGTAGTAATACAATATTGTAGATCAACAAGGTTATAAAAGCTATTACAGTGGACCCCCAGTTTTCAGCTGGTGAGGATATCAGCCAGATTGGATTTCGGCCACTTTTTTGGCCGAAATTCTATCCTGGATTTCGACCGGCAACTTCGAAATTGGCCGTATTGGATGCATCTGCCCACCACGCCGCATGCGTGAGTCAGTCTGGCTGTGTGTCTCAGTGAGTGAGCAACACTCCGCACATTCATCCTAACATTTCTTTATACGTAATCCATTATTTTTTGTGGTTTATTGAGTGCAACTGAAATAAGCCACCATAGGCCCAAGAGCTAACCACTGAAGAGCTGCAAGACCTTCATCTGCAACAGCAACAGACCACAACTGAGGAAATTGTTTCAGAGGAGGAGGAAGGGAGAGAGGGAAGAAGTGCCTTCTTCAGCAATTAACCCCTTGACTGTCGCAACCCCCAATCCTGAGGTGTCTCCTGGTGTCGCAAAATTTAAAAAAAAAATAATTTTTCTTATGAAATGATAGAGAATCTTTTCCCGATTGTAATGACACCAAAAAAAAAAACGAAATTTGATGGAAAACTGACGGAATTATGCTCTCGCGAAGTTAGTGACCTCGGGGATATTTACAAATTGGTGATTTCGCCCACTTTGAGCCCTATTTTCGGCTAATTCCATTGTTCTAGTCGACCAAACTCATAGCTATTTCTTTAGAACTTCATTTTTTCTATCGAGTGAGTACAAGAAACTGCCCATTTACCGATTTCAACTACCCAATAACGTGGTCAGAAATTTGCAATTTGGCCAATTTCATGAAAATAAAAAAATGTCAATTTCAAAATAAGGGCCAGAATGAACAATGCAGACATTCCTGGCTCTAAAATAACATTTTCTTTGTTCATCAGTCATGGCTCCAGGCCCTTGTGATATTACTCTTGCTTTCTATTTTGAATTTTTATTCAAACAAAAAATAGAAGATTAACTGTTATGCAGACTACTTCAATACTGTAATAATTGTATAAATAACATCAACCCATTCATGACTGCATATTAGAATGGCTAGTTAGATATTTATAGGACAATGACATCATTTGCTTACTTTTGAACATCGGCAAAAATCAAACATTTCCCGTACTTTGAGCTCCATTTCCAGGATCCTTTTATAGTAAAATCAATCAAAATCATCTCAATTTCTATAATATATTTTCAATTCTATCAAATGAAACCAAGAAAACGAGAATACAACCATAAATACTATACGAAAATAGACCACAAAGTCGGCATTTTAATTAAAAAAAACAGTCTGAGTTTTTTTTTCTCATTATGCACTGCGTGCTCCAGGATTTTTTTTATATGGTGCACACTGACCACACAGACCCATTCTCTCACATGTGGGCCTACCAGCTTTCTCCTGCTTAATTTGAATTCGCTAGAATTTATGAGTACATATACATCAAACACGGTACCTCGTAAGACGTATATATACGGCCATGACAGTCAAAGGGTTAAGGACATTTGTGCAAAGTGGAGGGAGGTGCAAAGTTTTGTGGAGAAATATCACCCTGACCAAGCTGAAACAAGCCATATCTGCAACATTTTCAGAGGCAAAACCTTGTCCCACTTCAGGCGGCAAATCTTAAAGAGACACCAGAAACAGACCTCTCTGGACGTTTCTTTTGTGCAACAGGGGTGCAGTGACTCAAGCTTGTCCCAGTGCCAGTAAAAGACAAAGAAGGGAAGTAACCCCTGATGGGGACTTGATACCTGAAACCCTTATGGAGGGGGATTTCCCTTCCAAACAATAATCAATCCTCCCTCTCTCCTCCCTTTCTTCCATACGCCAACAAGAATCTTCAATAAAGGTAAATGTGAATTTAAATGTTCACTTATCCATTTCATTAGTCATTTTATTTAGTTCTTATTGTTTTAAGTATGTAAAACTATAGTCAATCTTTAAAAAATGTATTTTTTGTTAATATTTTTGGGTGTCTGGAACGGATTAATTGTATTTACATTAATTCTTATGGGAAATATTAATTTGGTTTTCGGGCCTTTTCGGATTTAGGCCGGCCTTCTGGAATGAATTACAGCCGAAATCCGGGGTTCCACTGTACTACTTGGGTAGCATAAAAACAGTTTAGACAAATATTTCTGTAGTTGGTTGGAATGGAGGTCTGTTTCAGTGTTCAATCCCGGCCGGGGTATGGTTTGTTTGCAATCGTGTCATTATGATTTCGTGAGTCACCTTTACCTGGAGTTTACCTGGAGAGAGTTCCGGGGGTCAACGCCCCCACGGCCCGGTCTGTGACCAGGCCTCCTGGTGGATCAGAGCCTGATCAACCAGGCTGTTACTGCTGGCTGCATGCAAACCAACGTACGAGCCACAGCCCGGCTGGTCAGGTACCGACTTTAGGTGCTTGTCTAGTTCCAGCTTGAAGACAGCCTGGGGTCTGTTGGTAATCCCCCTTATGTATGCTGGGAGGCAGTTGAACAGTCTTGGGCCCCTGACACTTATTGTATGGTCTCTTAACATGCTAGTGACACCCCTGCTTTTCATTGGGGGGATGTTGCATCGTCTGCCAAGTCTTTTGCTTTCATAGTGATTTTCGTGTGCAAGTTCGTACTAGTCCCTCTAGGATTTTCCAGGTGTATATAATCATGTATCTCTCCCGCCTGCATTCCAGGGAATACAGGTTTAGGACCTCAAGCGCTCCCAGTAATTGAGGTGTTTTATCTCTGTTATGCGTGCCGTGAAGGTTCTCTGTACATTTTCTAGGTCAGCAGTTTCACCTGCCTTGAAAGGTGCTGTTAGTGTGCAGCAATATTCTAGCCTAGATAGAACAAGTGACCTGAAGAGTGTCATCATGGGCTTGGCCTCCCTAGTTTTGAAGGTTCTCATTATCCATCCTGTCATTTTTCTAGCAGATGAGATTGATACAATGTTATGGTCCTTGAAGGTGAGATCCTCCGACATGATCATTCCCAGGTCTTTGATGTTGGTGTTTCACTCTATTTTGTGGCCAGAATTTGTTTTGTACAGATGATGAAGATTTAATTTCCTCGTGTTTACCATATCTGAGTACAGTAATTGAAATTTCTCATCGTTGAACTTTATATTGTTTTCTGCAGCCCACTGAAAGATTTGGTTGATGTCCACCTGGAGCCTTGCAGTGTCTGCAATGGAAGACACTGTCATGCAGATTTGGGTGTCATCTGCAAAGGAAGACACGGTGCTGTGGCTGACATCCTTGTCTATGTCGGATATGAGGATGAGGAACAAGATGGGAGCGAGTACTGTGCCTTGTGGAACAGAGCTTTTCACCGTAGTTGCCTTGGACTTTACTCTGTTGACAACTACTCTCTGTGTTCTGTTAGTGAGGAAATTATAGATCCATCGACCGACTTTTCCTGTTATTCCTTTAGCACGCATTTTGTGCGCTATTACACCATGGTCACACTTGTCGAAGGCTTTTGCAAAGTCTGTATATATTACATCTGCATTCTTTTTGTCTTCTAGTGCATCTTGGACCTTGTCGTAGTGATCCAATAGTTGAGACAGACAGGAGCGACCTGTTCTAAATCCATGTTGCCCTGGGTTGTGTAACTGATGGGTTTCTAGATGGGTGGTGATCTTGCTTCTTAGGACCCTTTCAAAGATTTTTATGATATGGGATGTTAGTGCTATCGGTCTGTAGTTCTTTGCTGTTGCTTTACTGCCCCCTTTATGGAGTGGCGCTATGTCTGTTTTTTTAGTAACTGTGGGACGACCCCCGTGTCCATGCTCCCTCTCCATAGGATGGAAAAGGCTCGTGATAGGGGCTTCTTGCAGTTCTTGATAGGATTGTGTTAACCAAATTCTGTGGCTCTCTCATAAAAAATTCATTTTGATCTTCGACTCTCAGTCTGGTTAGTGGCTTGCTAAAAACTGAGTCATATTGGGACTTGAGTAGCTCACTCATTTCGTTGCTGTCATCTGTGTAGGACCCATCTTGTTTAAGTAGGGGCCCAATACTGGACGTTGTTCTCGACTTTGATTTGGCATAGGAGAAGAAATACTTTGGGTTTCTTTCAATTTCATTTATGGCTTTTAGTTCTTTCCGCGATTCCTGACTCCTATAAGATTCCTTTAGCTTAAGTTCGATGCTTGCTATTTCTCTGACCAGTGTCTCCCTATGCATTTCAGATATATTGACCTCTTTTAGCCGCTCTGTTATTCTTTTCCGTCGCCTGTAAAGGGAGCGCCTGTCTCTTTCTATTTTACATCTACTCCTCCTTTTTCTTAGAGGAATAAGCCTTGTGCATACATCGAGTGCCACCAAGTTAATCTGTTCTAGGCATAAGTTAGGGTCTGTGTTGCTTAGTATATTTTCCCAGCTTGTATTGGTTAGGACTTGGTTTACTTGGTCCCACTTTATGTTTTTGTTATTGAAATTGAATTTGGTGAATGCTCCCTCGTGACTAATCTCATTATGTCGGTCAGGGGCTCCACGCATACATGTCTGAACCTCAATTATGTTGTGATCTGAGTATATTGTTTTTGATATGGTGACATTTCTTATCAGATCATCATTGTTAGTGAAGATGAGGTCTAGTGTATTCTCCAGTCTAGTAGGCTCTATTATTTGCTGGTTTAAATTGAATTTTGTGCAGAGATTTAAGAGCTCGTGTGAGTGTGAGTTTTCATCAGAGCTGCCTCCTGGTGTTATTACTGCAACAATATTATTTGCTATATTCCTCCATTTTAGGTGCCTTAAGTTGAAATCCCCCAGGAGCAAGATGTTGGGTGCAGGAGCTGGAAGATTTTCCAGACAGTGGTAAATTTTTAACAGCTGTTCCTGGAATTGCTGGGATGTTGCATCTGGAGCCTTGTAGACTACCACAATGACTAGGTTTTGGTTCTCGACCTTTACTGCTAAAACTTCCACTACATCATTTGAGGCATTAAGCAGTTCTGTGCAAACAAGTGACTCTGCAATGTACAGGCCAACCCCCCCCTCCCCCTTTTGCCTGTTCACTCTTGTCACATCTGTATAGGTTGTAACCTGGGATCCATATTTCGTTGTCCAAGTGATCCTTTATGTGGGTCTCAGTGAAAGCCGCGAACATTGCCTTTGCCTCTGCAAGCAGTCCATGGATGAAAGGCATTTTGTTGTTTGTTGCTGGCTTTAGACCCTGTATATTTGCAAAGAAGAATGTCATCGGACTGGTGGTATTGTTGGTACTGGGGGGGGGATTTTTTTTCCGGCATTAGTATCTGTATCTGTTGGTTTGGAGTGGAGGCCATCGACTGTGGTTCCACTCCAGGAATGACTGGATTTGGTGTACGATTTCTACCATTTCCTGCCAGTTTTTTTTTCCTTCCTGGCACTAAAAAACCTCTCTCTCTTGAGTGGCTGTGGCTACCCAGGTTTTCCCATGGCCTGGATGTTTTGTATCTTTTTGTCCCCTTTAGATGGTGTGCCTGGCAATTTAAGTTATAGCACAGTCTTTCCTGTACTGAAGAGGTACACATTTCAGGGTGAAAAAGCTTACAGGAAGGGAGTTTGCATTTTCCTGTTGTCATATGGGCACGGCATTTTCTAGGGTGGTCATAGTTGCACGTCCCGTCTGTTTTTCCAGATTTCCCATGTCTGCAGATACCAAGTGCATAGTATGTGCACAGGCTTGGTTTCCGTTTGCCTTGGGTTTCTGTGACTGTATTCCCTGTTGGTGCATGTTTCCCTGTCTTATTCCTATCCTCTCTAGCACCAACAATGGAGCTCCCACCAGTTGTTTTTGGTAATATATCCTCACTATTGCTAGTGGAGTCCACTTGTTTGCTATTTCCTGTGGTATTTCTAGTTTGCAATATTGGTTTTATCTTATCTTTGACTACACTTGTTTCCCCACTACGGCTCCTTCCCATATGAGATCATTTATATGTATTCCTTCCTGCGTATAATTCCCGACTACCTGGACAAAATCTCCAGCTTCACCATTACTGTCTCCCAGGACAGCACCTCCAGCTTCACCATTACTGTCTCCCAGGACAGCACCTCCAGTTTCACCATTACTGTCTCCCAGGACAGCACTATCAGCCCCACATTTACTGACTACCAGGATATCACCTCCAGCCTTACAGTTTCTGACTACATGGCAGTGAAGGGGCTTGAGCTAGAGTTCGTCACGGCCACGCTAGCTGGAGATTCGTCTGTAAAAACTTGCATTTGTGGTCACAGTGGTGCCTGTGCTAACCTTCCTATGGTGTAGAAATATACCTAGTTGGACGAATCTTATTGTGGCTAGCTGGTCTAGTGGCTAACGCTACGGGCTGGAGTTTTGAGACTCTCTGACCGCGGGTTCAATCCCGGCCGGGGTATGATTTGTTTTTTTTTCCTCCTATGTTTTGTTCTTGTGTAGTATTAGCAGCAGAGACTATGTGATGGCAGGGTTTACTGTTTTGAGGAGGATTTTTGCTAATACTTCAGAGATGATGAAGCTGCCTTTATTTTGCTTGATTGTGTTATAAACAGCGATTAATGCTGTAAAGTGTTTTTATGAGGATAGTGATGATCAGGTTAGGGTGTTTAGAAGAGAGGGAAATTACTTTCCATGGTTGTTTAACATACTTATAGATGAGGTTGTAAAAGAAATAAATGCTAGGGTGTTGGGGAGATGGGTGGGATTAAATTATGGGGAATCAAATACACAATGGCAGTTGACACAGTTACAATTTTGCTAATGATACTGTGCTTTTGGGGGATTCTGCCGAGAAGCTGTAAAGGTTAGTTTATGAGTTTGGGAGAGTGTGTAAAGGAAGAAAGTTGAAAGTGAACATAGATAACAGTAAAGTAATGAAGATATCAAACGAGTTAGGTAAAAAAAAAAATTGGGTATCGCATTGTAGGGAGGGAGTATGGAAGAAGTGAATTTGTTAAGATGTTTGGGAGTAGACTAGTCAGTGAATGGGTTTATGAAGGATGTTATGAAGGATGTGGATGTGGTGACAATAAGGCAGGAGGAGGTGCATTTCCTTCTTAAATCTCTTGACCAAGAAAAGGCTGTGGGCCCAGACAAGTTGAGCCCAAGACTGCTGAGAAGATGTGCAGACCAGCTAGCAGCACCTCTAACTCACATCTTTCAGCACTGCCTAGTACAGTGTAAATGGCCCTCTCTGTGGAAAGAGGCAAATGTAGTCCCTGTTCACAAAAAGAAGAGCAGAACAGAAATCAGCAACTACAGACCAGTGTCACTCTTGTCAGTCACTGGTAAGATCCTTGAGACAATAATCTCAAGACAAATGACAGAGTTTTTTGACTACCACTCACTACTTTGTGACCGTCAATATGGCTTCAGGAAAGGTTACTCTGCTGCTGATCTGTTGTTGAACCTCTCCACTAAGTGGCATCAGTCACTGGATGAATCTAAAGTCAGCTGTGTGATAGCACTGGACATTGCTGGTGCTTTCGACCGGGTGTGGCACCAGGGCCTCTTAGGAAAACTTCAAGCACTGGGAATTGCAGGCTCTACGCTATGTCTCCTCAGTGATTACCTTCATGGTAGATCTCTAAGGGTAGTTCTCAATGGAACAGAATCAGTAAGACATCCTATTGGGGCAAGTGTTCCATAAGGAAGCGTGCTGGGACCATTGTTATGGAATGTCTACTTCAACGACCTTCTTCATCTCATCCCAGAATCCCATGCATATGCAGACGACTGTACACTGACATTCACTTATCCAAGAGAAGAAATGCCAGCTGCTCTAAGCTACATCAATCACCAGCTAAGAGCTATATCAGCTTGGGGAAATAGATGGCAAGTAACATTTGCACCTGAGAAAACGCAAATGATGATGGTCTCTAGGCACGATGATGGTAATACTGGTGCAGTAGTAAGGATGAATGGGAGGGTGTTGGCACCTGGAGAAGAAGTTGATATCCTTGGGGTGAAATTTGACTCCAAACTGACCATGACCTGGAGTTTACCTGGAGAGAGTTTCGGGGGTCAACGCCCCCGCGGCCCGGTCTGTGACCAGGCCTCCTGGTGGATCAGCGCCTGATCAACCAGGCTGTTGCTGCTGGCTGCACGCAAACCAACGTACGAGCCACAGCCCGGCTGATCAGGAACTGACTTTTGGTGCTTGTCCAGTGCCAGCTTGAAGACTGCCAGGGGTCTGTTGGTAATCCCCCTTATGTGTGCTGGGAGGCAGTTGAACAGTCTCGGGCCCCTGACACTTATTGTATGGTCTCTTAACGTGCTAGTGACACCCCTGCTTTTCATTGGGGGGATGGTGCATCATCTGCCAAGTGTTTTGCTTTCGTAGTGAGTGATTTTCGTGTGCAAGTTCGGTACTAGTCCCTCTAGGATTTTCCAGGTGTATATAATCATGTATCTCTCCCTCCTGCGTTCCAGGGAATACAGGTTTAGAAACCTCAAGCGCTCCCAGTAATTGAGGTGTTTTATCTCCGTTATGCGCGCCGTGAAAGTTCTCTGTACATTTTCTATGTCGGCAATTTCACCTGCCTTGAAAGGTGCTGTTAGAGTGCAGCAATATTCCAGCCTAGATAGAACAAGTGACCTGAAGAGTGTCATCATGGGCTTGGCCTCCCTAGTTTTGAAGGTTCTCATTATCCATCCTGTCATTTTTCTAGCAGATGCGATTGATACAATGTTATGGTCCTTGAAGGTGAGATCCTCCGACATAATCACTCCCAGGTCTTTGACGTTGGTGTTTCGCTCTATTTTGTGGCCAGAATTTGTTTTGTACTCTGATGAAGATTTAATTTCCTCATGTTTACCATATCTGAGCAATTGAAATTTCTCATCGTTGAACTTCATATTGTTTTCTGCAGCCCACTGAAAGATTTGGTTGATGTCCGCCTGGAGCCTGAACCATGTTGTAAATCTTGCAAACAAGGCAGCCAGGAAGCTTACAGCACTTTGCCGTATCTCACATCTGCTTGACAGTAAGGGTTGCAAGATTCAGTACGAGGCACAAGTACACTCACACCTTGAGTATGCTCCACTTTCTTGGTTTGCCTACCTCCCCTCTCATCTGCGACTGCTTTACAGAGTAGAGAACAGAGCAAGACGTCTCATCTCTCGCCTTGACCCATCCTGGATAGATCTGTCATTTCAGCAGAGCCTTCAACACAGGAGGGATGTGGGTGGGCTTACTGTTATGTACAAGGCCATTATTGTCAAAGTACCACACTTGGATCCACTTCGAGGACAGTGTGAAACAAGCTTTTATGCCAAAAGACGGGCAGAAAGCAGCAACTTCACTCTGGCTGTACCCTTCTCCAGAACATCACTCCATCTGAGATCATATATACGCAGGATGACTCAAGTATGGAACACATTCGTACAGCATAATGATGTCAACGAGATAAAGACAGTTGATCAAATGAAAATGCTGGCCCACAGATGGCTCCAACTTCATCCTGTTCCCTACTTGTATGTCTCATAACAATAAAAATGCTTTCAAATGAGCTGATGTAGGTAACAGCTCTTAGCTTGCCAATAAAGTTAGGAATCCTTAACCTGTAAATAGCTTGTCAATAAAGTTGGGGATCCTTAACCTTGTCAAACCCTGTGTAAAAAAAAAAAAAAAAAAAACTGATGAAGGAAAAAGGGTGGGTAATGCAATGAGGTATCTGTGTAGACAAAGAACGTTATCTATGGAGGCAAAGAAGGGAATGTATGAAAGTATAGTGGTGCCAACACACTATGGGTGTGAAGCATGGGTTGTAAATGCTGCAGCATGGAGAAGGCTGGAGGCAGTGGAGATGTCATGTCTATGGGCAAAGTGTGGTGTAACTGTTACGCAGAGAATTCATAGTGTGGAAATTAGAAGGAGGTGTGGAGGTACTAAGTGTTATTCAGAGGGCTGAGGAGGAATTGTTGAGATGGTTTAGTTATTTAGAGAAGATGGAGCAAAATAGGATGACCTGGAGGGTGTAATAATCTGTAGTGAAAGGGAGGAGGGGTAGGGGGATCATCCTAGAAAAGGATGGAGGGAGGGGGTTAAAAGGTTATGTGTGCAAGGCACTTGGACATACAGCAGGCATGAATGAGCATGTTAGATAGGAGTGAATAGAGATGAAGGTGTTTGGGACTTGGCGAGTTGTTGGAGTGCGAGGAGGGTAACAGTTTGTGTAGGGATTCAGGGAAACCAATTAGCCAGACTTGAGTCCTGAAGGTGGGCAGTGCAATGCCTGCACTTTAAAGGAGGGGTGTGGGATATTGGCTGTTTGGAATGATGTGTGAACTGTCGTATCTGGGCACTTCTGCAAAGACAGTGATAGTGTGAATGATGGTGAAAGTGTTGCTTTCTTTTTTGGGTCACCCTGCCTTGGTGGAAGATGGCTAGCATGTTAAAAAATATATATATATATTTTTTTTTCAACAAGTCGGCCGTCTCCCACTGAGGCAGGGTGACCCAAAAAGAAAGAAAATCTCCAAAAAGAAAATACTTTCATCATCATTCAACACTTTCACCTTACTCACACATAATCACTGTTTTTGCAGAGGTGCCCAGAATACAACAGTTTAGAAGTATATACATATAAAAATACACAATATATCCCTCCAAACTGCCAATATCCCAAACCCCTCCTTTAGAGTGCAGGCATTGTACTTCCCATTTCCAGGACTCAAGACCAGTTATATAAAATAACCGGTTTCCCTGAATCCCTTCACTAAATATTACCCTGCTCACACTCCAACAGCTCGTCAGGTCCCAGATACCATTTGTCTCCATTCACTTCTATCTAACACACTCACGCACGCTTGCTGGAAGCCCAAACCCCTCACCCACAACACCTCCTTTACCCCCTCCCTCCAACTGTTTCGAGGACGACCCCTGCCCCGCCTTCCTTCCCCTACAGATTTATATGCTCTCCATGTCATTCTACTTTGATCCATTCTCTCTAAATGACCAAACCACCTCAATAAACCCTCTTCAGCCCTCTGACTAATACTTTTATTAGCTCCACACCTTCTCCTAATTTCCACACTCCGAATTTTCCGCATAATATTTACACTACACATTGCCCTTAGACAGGACATCTCCACTGCCTCCAACCACCTCCTCACTGCAGCATTTACAACCCAAGCTTCACACCCATATAAGAGTGTTGGTACTACTATACTTTTATACATTGCCTTCTTTACCTCCATAGATAACATTTTTTGCCTCCACATATACCTCAATGCACCACTCACCTTTTTTCCTTCATCAATTCTATGATTAAGCTCATCTTTCATAAATCCATCTGCTGACATGTCAGCTCCCCCCCAAAATATATATATAATAATAATAATAATAATAATAATAATAATAATAATAATAATAATAATAATAATAATAATAATAATAAATAATATCTTTATTTCTGTAAGTGCATGTACAAGGTATACAGGCCTAGCTGACATCAGTGACATACTACTATATAGAAAGCCCTTTGTTATGCAGAGCATTTCAGGCAAATTTGGTCACTTTTGTCCCAGGATGTGACTCACACCAGTCGATTAACACCCAGGTACCCATTTTTACTGATTGATGAACATGGGCGACTGGGATGAGGAAACACACCCAGTGTTTCCACCCTTTGCCAGGAATTGATCCTGGTCCCTCACCGTATGAAGTAAGAGCTTTCACCACCAGGTCACAGGCCACTGTGGTAATTATATACAAATGTAGGCACAGAAGACAATCATTAATTATGCAATTCATTTTGGACCAACTAATCATGACTTACATACTGCTTAAATCTAGACCTACCATAGCTTGTGTAATTCACTGTGCTCACAAGTATAAGGAGACAGGTTGTCAGTGACAAATTTGTCAATTACAAACAAATTACATATATACATTGGCTAAGTGAACTGCATTTTATAGAGTGATTAAACTGAGGTGGTGAAATCAAAGCATAATAATTTACAAACAGGGAATGAGTTAACGGATGTAATATTTATGTGAGAAAAAGCACTAATGTACTGTACTGTGTGTGTAATATAGTACTGTACATAGTGTTTTAATATATACTGCAATAAATGCTAGAAATTCTGCACCACTAGAAATTCTGCAGCACTAGAAATTCAGTACCTGGGTGGTTTATGGGGTGGTTATATGGTTGCAAGGCAGGGACTGGGAGCTCTCTTTTCAAGTAACATTATTTTTATTAATATTTTTGTTTGGAGTGGCTCTGGGGGCTTCAGTGCCCTTCAAGCTTATCCTTGATGCCACCCCTGCTTTCTATGCAGTGAATTTTGTCTATTACTTAAGAAGTTTGTTATACCAAAGGTTTGTAGTTATCACTTCTTGTCTCTTATCAGCCAGTGTGGGTATTTTCCATCGCTCCTTATAAATAATTTTTTATAGCTGCATGAGCTAATTTTGCATCATGTCTATGGACCATATTTATTTATTTATTCATTTATTTTATGTCTTTGCAAACAGTACATTGAGATTTTTCATTTACAATAGTGAGTTGCAATGCAAAGAGAGCCTCTATTATGCCTAGGCATTATGGGCCAACTTAACATTATTGGCTTACAGTCTACTTAATACTAAGGAGTATATCATAGTTGTACAGTAGGATAGTAATTATTTCATAGTTGCACAGTATAATATTAATTATAAATGAATCAAAATTTATATAATACAAAGATGTATTTATATTCGAAAATGCCTTTGTGAAAACAATGATTCAATTATATTCCTGTCAACAATGGATAAAAGGTTCAATGTGATTGTTTCAGTTATGATGTGGGATTACATAGGTGAGTAAGTGTGTACTGAGTATTTAGCATTTAGTCTAGGGTGATTAAGTGGGTTTTGAGAAGAGTCTTAAATTGATTTTCAGACTGGGTTACTTTAATATCTTCTGGTAATGAATTCCTTATTTTGGGGCCCTTTATGTGCATAGAGTTTTTACACAGTGTGATATGGACACGAGGTATATCAAAAAGAGATCTGTGTCTTGTGCTGTGGTCATGTGTCCTGTTTAGGTTGGTGAGGAGAAGTTTGAGCGGGGAGTTTATATTTGCATGTATTCTGTGTATGTAGTAGGCACATGAATAAGTATGGATGTTCTTAATGGTGAGCAAATTCAGGCTTTTGAAAATTGGTGGAGTATGCTGGCGGGAGTGGGAATTTGTTATCATTCTTACTGCTGTCTTTTGCTGGGTTATTAGGGGTTTTAGGTGATTGGATGTTGTTGATCCCCATGCAAAAATTCCATATGTAAGATAAGGGTATATGAGTGAATGGTACAGTGCCAGGAGAGCTGATTGTGGAACGTAGTACTTTATCTTTGATAGTATGCCTACAGTCTTGGAGATTTTCTTGGTGATTTGTTGTATGTGTGTCCGAAACTTAAGGCTACTGTCAAGGTGGATACCTAGGAATTTTCCCTCTGTGAGTCTTGTGATTGATGATCCATTTAGCGTTATGTTAATTGGATCATTTGCAGCTTTGTTTCCAAACTGAATGAAATAGGTTTTATCAGTGTTCAGGGTAAGTTTGTTAGTCATCATCCAGGCAGATATTTTCCGTAATTCAGCATTGACTGTGTTTGCTAGTATGACTGTTTGGGTGGGAAAAGACATATGTAGTGTCATCTGCAAATAATATGGGTTTGAGTAGCTGTGATGCATTTGGTAGATCATTGATGTAGATGAGAAAGAGGAGTGGTCCAAGGATGCTTCCTTGTGGGACTCCTACTGTGATTGGTTGGGTGGAAGAGTTTGCATCATTTGCATACACATATTGAGTTCTGTTACTAAGGTATGACTTTAGGTAATTGAGTTTTCCTGGAGTTTACCTGGAGAGAGTTCCGGGGATCAACGCCCCCGCGGCCCGGTCTGTGACCAGGCCTCCTGGTGGATCAGAGCCTGATTAACCAGGCTGTTGCTGCTGGCTGCACGCAAACCAACGTACGAACCACAGCCCGGCTGGTCAGGAACCGACTTTAGGTGCATGTCCAGTGCCAGCTTGAAGACTGCCAGGGGTCTGTTGGTAATCCCCCTTATGTATGCTGGGAGGCAGTTGAACAGTCTCGGGCCCCTGACACTTATTGTATGGTCTTTTATCGTGCTAGTGACACCCCTGCTTTTCATTGGGGGGATGTTGCATCGTCTGCCAAGTCTTTTGCTTTCGTAGTGAGTGATTTTCATGTGCAAGTTCGGTACTAGTCCCTCTAGGATTTTCCAGGTGTATATAATCATGTATCTCTCCTGCCTGCATTCCAGGGAATACAGGTTCAGGAACTTCAAGCGCTCCCAGTAAATGAGGTGTTTTATCTCCGTTATGCACACTGTGAAGGTTCTCTGTACATTTTCTAGGTCAGCAATTTCACCTGCCTTGAAAGGTGCTGTTAGTGTGCAGCAATATTCCAGCCTAGATAGAACAAGTGACCTGAAGAGTGTCATCATGGGCTTGGCATCCCTAGTTTTGAAGGTTCTCATTATACATCCTGTCATTTTTCTAGCAGCTGCGATTGATACAATGTTATGGTCCTTGAAGGTGAGATCCTCCAACATGATCACTCCCAGGTCTTTGACGTTAGTGTTTCGCTCTATTTTGTGGCCAGAATTTGTTTTGTACTCTGATGAAGATTTAATTTCCTCGTGTTTACCATATCTGAGTAATTGAAATTTCTCATCGTTGAACTTCATATTGTTTTCTGCAGCCCACTGAAAGATTTGGTTGATGTCCGCCTTGAGCCTTGCAGTGTCTGCAATGGAAGACACTGTCATGCAGATTCGGGTGTCATCTGCAAATGAAGACACGGTGCTGTGGCTGACATCCTTGTCTATGTCAGATATGTCAGACCTCTGACCTCTGATACCATAGTGCATTAATTTGGAGTACAACAGTTCATGGTCGACTCTATTGAAAGCTTTACGTAAATCAATGAAAATGCCCAGTGGGACTTATTTACCTGGAGTTTACCTGGAGAGAGTTCCGGGGGTCAACGCCCCCGCGGCCCGGTCTGTGACCACGCCTCCTGGTGGATCAGAGCCTGATCAACCAGGCTGTTGCTGCTGGCTGCACGCAAACCAACGTACGAGCCACAGCCCGGCTGGTCAGGAACCGACTTTAGGTGCTTGTCCAGTGCCAGCTTGAAGACTGCCAGGGGTCTGTTGGTAATCCCCCTTATGTATGCTGGGAGGCAGTTGAACAGTCTCGGGCCCCTGATACTTATTGTATGGTCTCTTAACGTGCTAGTGACACCCCTGCTTTTCATTGGGGGGATGTTGCATCGTCTGCCAAGTCTTTTGCTTTCGTAGTGAGTGATTTTCGTGTGCAAGTTCGGTACTAGTCCCTCTAGGATTTTCCAGGTGTATATAATCATGTATCTCTCCCGCCTGCGTTCCAGGGAATACAGGTTCAGGAACCTCAAGCGCTCCCAGTAATTGAGGTGTTTTATCTCCGTTATGCGTGCCGTGAAGGTTCTCTGTACATTTTCTAGGTCAGCAATTTCACCTGCGAGTACACTAGCAGGCCAGGAAGATTATTAAAACAGCTGACCACTGTGGTAAGATTCTGGCAACTTCTGGCACCTGCCTCTATAGGCTTATCACTTCATTTACAAATTCACCTGTTTTCAAATGACACTTTAGCCTTTATCATCTATATACTAGGGAGCCACTGTAGTATACACTATACACTATGTATACACAATGTTATCAGGGAGACTTTCTTTCCTCTGACAAAGAAAAGTTCTATTATTATTATTTTGCACACGGAACACAGGCCTATGATTCCCCTCTGGCAGTAAACTCTGCTAGGTAGTGCACACTAATTCTCCTTTTTTGACTCAGTATATAATGTTTTCCGCCCAAGATTGGTTCCAGGCGCTAGAGGGATGTATCGTATAGGATTGATGGCACAAATTAAAGTTCTAGCACGTAAGAGCGACTGTATAAACACGAGAAAACCCGGAGCACAACGAGGCACGTGGCACTGCTCCACACTATGTGGTATATATTAGTGCGGTATATATTAGTTCTAGCATGTGTATGATAGCATCATTTGTGCTTTTATTATTCCTGAATCCAAACTGACAAGGGTTTAATATGTTGTGTGAAACGAGGTAGGAATAGATCCGTCTATTAATTAATTTTAGAAAGATTTTAGAGAGCTCTTTCTTTCATTTTGTTATTTATGCAGACATCACACCACTGCTGCATATTTAGTCTGGTATGGTATTTTACACCAAACTACATTTTATTATATCTTGTTTGTTTTTCAGGAAAAGACCAGAGAAGGAATAATAGTTGGCAGGTGCCTAGCTCTTCATCCAGTGCTACGTTCACTCCTAAGCGCACATCAGCACATGCGAACTATGGGGTTCCTGTGGCCAAGGTGAAACCCATGTCCATGCCTGTACTTAGACCCACACCCACTCCTGCACCCATACGCATGCAAACATTAGCACCCACAGTCAAAATGTCATCCATGTCCAGACCTATAGCTACACCCATGTTTAATCCCACACCCATACCCAGATGCACACCTATTCCCAAATCCCATTCAGCACCCATTGGTGCTTCTACACATACAGCCATTCAAAATCTCAAGTCCAAACCCATTGTTGCTTCCACAAGCACACCCATACAAACTTCCAAGCCCAAACCCATTGTTACTTCCACAAGTACACCTATACAAATTTCCAAACCCAAACCCACAGCACCACCCATTGAAAAATCCATACAAACTTCCAAGCCCAAAGTTGCAGATACGTCCATTGTTTCTTCCACCTGCACACCCATACACACTACAAAGTCAAAGCCCAAACAAGCACCCATTGTTAATCCCATGTATACACCCATGCAAACAACCAAGCACAAAGACACACCCATTGTAACTTCTCATTGTACACCCATGCAAACTCCCAAGCCCAAAGAAGCACCCATTGTTACTTCCACTTGTACACCCATGCAAACTCCAAAGCCCAAAGAAGCACCCATTGTTACTCCCACTTACACACCCATGCAAACAACCAAACACAAAGACACACCCATTGTTACTCCCACTTGTACATCCATGCAAACAACTAAACACAAAGGCACACCCATTATTACTTCCCATTGTATACCCATGCAAATTTCCAAGCCCAAAGAAGTACCCATTATTACATCCACTTGTACACCAATGAAAACTCCCAAGCTCAAAGTCACAGAAACACCCATTACTAATTCCCCATGTATGCCCATGCAAGGTTCCAAGCCTAAAGTCACAGAAGGACCCATTGTTACATCCTCATGTATGCCCATGCAAGCTTCCATGCCTAAAGTCACAGAAACACCCATTGTTACTTCCCCATGTACACCTATGCAGACTCCCAAGCCCAAAGGAGCATTCATTGTTACTTCCTCATGTACACCCATGCAAACTTCCAAGCACAAAGAACCCATTGTTACCTCCACCTGTACACCCATGCAAACTCCCAAGCCCAAAGAAGCACCCATTGTTACTTCCCTATGTACACCCATTCAAACTCCCAAGCCCAAAGAAGCACCCATTGTTACTTCCCCATGTACACCCATGCAAACTCCCAAGCCCAAAGAAGCACCTATTGTTACTTCCCCATGTACACCCATGCAAACTCCCAAGCCCAAAGAAGCACCCATTGTTACTTCCCCATGTACACCCATTCAAACTCCCAAGCCCAAAGAGGCACCCATTGTTACTTCCCCATGTACACCCATGCAAACTCCCATGCCCAAAGAAGCACCTATTGTTACTTCCACTTGTACACCCATTCAAAATCCCAAGCCCAAAGAAGCACCCATTGTTACTTCCCCATGTACACCCATGCAAACTCCCAAGCCCAAAGAAGCACTTATTGTTACTTCCTCTTGTACGCCCATGCAAACTTCCAAGCCCAAAGAAGCACCCATTGTTACTTCCCCATGTACACCCATGCAAACTCCCAAGCCCAAAGAAGCACCCATTGTTACTTCCACTTGTACACCCATTCAAAATCCCAAGCCCAAAGAAGCACCCATTGTTACTTCCCCATGTACACCCATGCAAACTCCCATGCCCAAAGAAGCACCTATTGTTACTTCCACTTGTACACCCATGCAAACTCCCAAGCCCAAAGAAGCACCTATTGTTACTTCCCCATTTATACCCATTCAAACTCCCAAGCCCAAAGAAGCACCTATTGTTACTTCCACTTGTACACCTATGCAAACTCCCAAGCCCAAAGAAGCACCCATTGTTACTTCCCCATTTATACCCATTCAAACTCCCAAGCCCAAAGAAGCACCTATTGTTACTTCCACTTGTACACCTATGCAAACTCCCAAGCCCAAAGAAGCACCCATTGTTACTTCCCCATTTATACCCATTCAAACTCCCAAGCCCAAAGAAACACCAATTGTTACTTCCCCATGTACACCCATGCAAACTCCCAAGCCCAAAGAAGCACCAATTGTTACTTCCCCATTTATACCCATTCAAACTCCCAAGCCCAAAGAAACACCAATTGTTACTTCCCCATGTACACCCATGCAAACTTCCCAAGCCCAAAGAGCACCCATTGTTACTTCCCCATTTATACCCATTCAAACTCCCAAGCCCAAAGAAACACCAATTGTTACTTCCACTTGTACACCCATGCAAACTCCCAAGCCCAAAGAAGCACCAATTGTTACTTCCCCATGTACACCCATGCAGATTTCCAAGCCCAAAGAAACACTCATTGTTGCCTTCACTTGTACACCCATGCAAACTCCCAAGCCCAAAGAAGCACCCATTGTTACTTCCCCATTTATACCCATTCAAACTCCCAAGCCCAAAGAAACACCAATTGTTACTTCCACTTGTACTACCCACTCAAACTTCCAAGCACAAAGAAGCACCCATTGCTACTTCCACTTGTACTCCCACTCAAACTTCCAAGCACAAAGAAGCACCCATTGCTACTTCCACTTGTACTCCCACTCAAACTTCCAAGCACAAAGAAGCACCCATTGCTACTTCCACTTGTACTCCCACTCAAACTTCCAAGCACAAAGAAGCACCCATTGCTACTTCCACTTGTACATCCCACTCAAACTTCCAAGCACAAAGAAGCACCCATTGCTACTTCCACTTGTACTCCCACTCAAACTTCCAAGCACAAAGAAGCACCCATTGCTACTTCCACTTGTACTCCCACTCAAACTTCCAAGCACAAAGAAGCACCCATTGCTACTTCCACTTGTACTCCCACTCAAACTTCCAAGCACAAAGAAGCTGCCATTGTTACTTCCATTTGTACACCCATGCCAACTTTCATTCCTGATGTCATGGAAACTCCCATTACTTCCACATCTATACCCATAGATCCACTCAAACCCACAGAAGTACCCACTGTTACCCTTAGTAAAACATCCAAACGAACTCGCAAGCGAAGCCCCAAAGTGGCTGTTGTTCCACCCACATTTATATCCATACCAAATCCTAATCCCAGTCCCGTAACTGTATCTCTGCCCATTGTTATGCCGCTGTCTGCAACCATTCAAACTCCAACACCCACACCCAGTGTTACTCCCACATATACAACCATGCAAACTCCCAAGCCCATACTTATGTCTGTACCCCTTGTTACTCCCACATATACATCCATACAAACTCAAAATCTCATACCTATATCAGTATGCAATGCAGCTTCCACATATACATCCATACACACTCCTTTGTCTGTGTCCACTCCTACATCCATACCTACTCCTGTATCCAAACACACACAATCATCATCCTCATCATCATTCATTAGTCGTACATGGACATCTTTATTCAGTCCCAAGCCCAATTCCATATTTGCTTCCAAGCCCAAACCCACGTCTGTGCCCAGATCCGCACCCATGGCTGCAGCAGCACACGTGCCCTCAGTTTCTGGAATACCTAACAATGTGGTGAGTAATAAATAACTGCATTACATTAAGTTAAATGTATGAACTGCATTGTTATAAATAAAAAGTTTAGCAAGAAATTTTTTTTTTAAACATTTTCATTATTAACACTGCATAGTTTGACTTTCTGATTCAAATTTTTATTTGCAAAACTTGTACAATATAGGTAAGAAAACATTGTAAACCCAGCATGTATGCTTATATTATAGAAATCCCTGATTATGTTCAATGTTTTAAGAAAAACTTAATCTAATAATGCCAATATTAGAAAGGCTGGTGGCCTGGTCAGTGCTATTTATGGTGATAACATGCATTACACATCTTAGGACATGGAAGGAGACATTTTGGCTGACTTAGATCATGAGTTCCTTGGTTAAATGAGAAGACATTGTTTATCTGAATGAGAACAAAAAATACTGACTAAAAATAAGTGGTTTCTGAAGTGGGAAATGCATCACTTAAATTATAAAAGTGCAGGTTTATACAATATATATGAATAAAAATAAAGTATACAGCAGTCAGAAAAGTGCAGGATTATATTAAAAAATATTGCAGGGCAAATGTTTTAACAATAATATAAAACACAATAGTAATTACACTGACCTAAATTAGGGCTAAGGGGGCATTGAACCCCAGAATACCCTCCAGGTTTACTCCAGGTATAATGATTTTCACAATAAAATAGATTACATAAATATTAAATGAATGTATATGAAGCAGATAATATCATAAGTTACCTGGGAATAAGAACACTTAGATTATACTGTACTAAGATTATTCCATATTCATGCTAAATTTCTAATAAAAAATTGCAATAAGAGTGAAACTAGTTACAGTGGAACCCTGAGTTTCGAACGTATCGACTATTGAATGCTTCAAGTTTTGACCGCTTTTATCGAACCAATTTTGTCCCGAGTATTGAACATTCCCTGTGTTTCGAACTGCATACCAGACCTGTCCGCCTGCTCACACAGGCGTTATGAACCAGTCTGGCTTTGTTTATGCTTGAACATTTCACAATAAATTCATTGTGTTTATTGCTTGTTTATTGATTGTGACTGTGAAATAAGCCACCATGGGCACAAAGAATCTTCATACTGGCAGACCTTTGGTAAAGAAAGTGAGAAACACCATAGAAGTGGTTGAGACAGTGGTTGAGGCAGTGGTTGAGACAGTGGTTGAAGCAGTGGTTGAGACAGTGATTGAGGCAGTGGTGGAGGCAGTGGTGGAGGCAGTGGTGGAGGCAGTGGTTGAGGCAGTGGTTGAGGTAGTGGTTGAGGCAGCGGTTGAGACAGTGGTTGAGGCAATGGTTGAGGCAGTGGTTGAGGCAGTGGTTGAGGCAGTGGTTGAGGCAGTGGTGGAGGCAGTGGTGGAGGCAGCGGTGGAGGCAGTGGTGGAGGCAGTGGTGGAGGCAGTGGTTGAGGCAGTGGTTGAGGCAGTGGTTGAGGCAGTGGTTGAGGCAATGGTTGAGGCAGTGGTTGAGGCAGTAGTTGAGGCAGTGGTTGAGACAGTGGTTGAGACTGGTGGAGGCAAAGTGGAATGATGTGCAAAGCTTTGTGGAGAAATATCACCCTCTCTCCTCCCTATCTTCCAAATGCCATCACCAATCTTCAATAAAGGTGAGTAAAAATGTTATTTTATATGTTTATTTAAATTTTTATTAGTGTATTACTAATTGTACTATGTATGTATGTTGTGTGTATGTAAAACTATAATGTAATCTTTATAAAATGTATTTTTTTGTGAATATTTTTGGGTTTCTGGAACAGATTAATTGTATTTCCATTATTCCTTATGGGAAATATTGCTTTGGTTTTAGAACATTTCGACTTTAGAACTAGCTCCTGGAGCGGATTGAGTTCAAAACTCAAGGTTCCACTGTACCTGTATTATTACAGAATGTGATAAAATAGTTTTATAATAATAATCATCATAATCATCTGTAATTCTACAAGTACATGATACAATTTATACCGACCTAGTTGACATCTGTAACATGCTATATAGAAAACCCCTGGTTATGCAGAGAGTTTTTGGTATCTTAGGTTAATCTTGTCCCTAGGATGCAACCCACACCAGTCAGCTAAATGCCAGGTACAGTGGATGCCCGGTTATCGGCCATAATCTGTTCCAGAAGGTCGGCCGATGACCAAAATGGCCGAAAACCCAATTAATATTTCCCACAAGAATTAATGGAAATACAATTAATCCGTTCCAGACAAAAATATTCACACAAAAAAATAATTTTTTTAACAATTATGTAAGTATTACATACCTTTATTGAAGGCTAATGCTGGCTTCTGGAAGACAGGGAAGAGGAAAGAGGGAGGAGTTAGTGTTTGGAAGGGGAATCCCCCTTCATAAAGACTATGTAGCAAAGCCTTCTCTGGGGTTACTTCCCTTCTTTGTCTTTCAATGCCACTAGGACCAGCTTGAGAGTCACTGGATCCTTTTGCAACATTAGCATCTTTGATTTGTTCTTTCTTTGCCAGGATGGATGTAATTGTTGATTTATTCTTGCTGTTCATCCTGGCAAGTTCCACCACCTTCATACCACTCTCAAACTTTTCTATCACTTCACGCTTAAATTCCATAGTGCTTCTCACTTTCGTTACCACAGGAACTTTCTTTGGAGCCATGGTTACTTATTTCACAGTTGCAATGCAAAAAAAAAAAAACACTAAAAACAATGGAAAACATGCAAAATGTTTGGATGTATGAGCAGAAGCTTCCTCAGCCACCGAGAGACAAAGCCAAACTGACGCGCAAGTGGCCCCAGCCGGCAGATGGACGCATCCCAAATGGCCAATCACCGAATTAACGGCCGATAACCAGGCACCAAAAAACTGGCCGATAACCAAGTTGGCTGATAACAGAACCGGTCGATAACCGGGGGTCCACTGTACCTACTTGCTGCTAGGTGAACAGGGACAGCAGGTGTAAGGAAACATGCCCAATGTTTCAACCTGTACTGGGGATTGAACTACGGATGCTCAATTACATATATGTACAGTGTATAAGACAGTAATTTTCACAGTAGAAATGATTCGTTGAGAATGGCTCACACTCACACGAGCTTTTAAATCTCTGCACAAAATTCAATTTAAACCAGCAAATAATAGAGCCTACTAGACTGGAGAATACACTAGACCTCATCTTCACTAACAATGATGATCTGATAAGAAATGTCACCATATCAAAAACAATATACTCAGATCACAACATAATTGAGGTTCAGACATGTATGCGTGGAGCCCCAGACTGACATAATGAGACTAGTCACGAGGGAGCATTCACCAAATTCAACTTCAATAACAAAAACATAAAGTGGGACCAAGTAAACCAAGTCCTAACCGATATAAGCTGGGAAGATATACTAAGCAACACAGACCCCAGCTTATGCCTAGAACAGATTAACTTGGTGGCACTCGATGTATGCACAAGGCTTATTCCTCTAAGAAAAAGGAGGAGTAGATGTAAAATAGAAAAAGACAGGCGCTCCCTTTACAGGCGACGGAAAAGAATAACAGAGCGGCTAAAAGAGGTCAATATATCTGAAATGCGTAGGGAGACACTGGTCAGAGAAATAACAAGCATCGAACTTAAGCTAAAGGAATCTTATAGGAGTCAGGAATCGCGGGAAGAACTAAAAGCCATAAATGAAATCGAAAGAAACCCAAAGTATTTCTTCTCCTATGCCAAATCAAAGTCGAGAACAACGTCCAGTATTGGGCCCCTACTTAAACATGATGGGTCCTACACAGATGACAGCAAGGAAATGAGTGAGCTACTCAAGTCCCAATATGACTCGGTTTTTAGCAAGCCGCTAACCAGACTGAGAGTCGAAGATCAAAATGAATTTTTTATGAGAGAGCAACAAAATTTGGTTAACACAAGCCTATCCGATGTTATCCTGACGCCAAATGACTTCGAACAGGCGATAAATGACATGCCCATGCACTCTGCCCCAGGGCCAGACTCATGGAACTCCGTGTTCATTAAGAACTGCAAGAAGCCCCTATCACGAGCCTTTTCCATCCTATGGAGAGGGAGCATGGACATGGGGTGTCGTCCCACAGTTACTAAAAACAACAGACATAGCCCCACTCCACAAAGGGGGCAGTAAAGCAACAGCAAAGAACTGCAGACCGATAGCACTAACATCCCATATCATAAAAATCTTTGAAAGGGTCCTAAGAAGCAAGAACACCACCCATCTAGAAACCCATCAGTTACACAACCCAGGGCAACATGGGTTTAGAACAGGTCGCTCCTGTCTATCTCAACTATTGGATCACTACGACAAGGTCCTAAATGCACTAGAAGACAAAAAGAATGCAGATGTAATATATACAGACTTTGCAAAAGCCTTCGACAAGTGTGACCATGGCGTAATAGCGCACAAAATGCGTGCTAAAGGAATAACAGGAAAAGTCGGTCGATGGATCTATAATTTCCTCACTAACAGAACACAGAGAGTAGTTGTCAACAGAGTAAAGTCCGAGGCAGCTACGGTGAAAAGCTCTGTTCCACAAGGCACAGTACTCGCTCCCATCTTGTTCCTCATCCTCATATCCGACATAGACAAGGATGTCAGCCACAGCACCGTGTCTTCCTTTGCAGATGACACCCGAATCTGCATGACAGTGTCTTCCATTGCAGACACTGCAAGGCTCCAGGCAGACATCAACCAAATCTTTCAGTGGGCTGCAGAAAACAATATGAAGTTCAACGATGAGAAATTTCAATTACTCAGATATGGTAAACACGAGGAAATTAAATCTTCATCAGAGTACAAAACAAATTCTGGCCACAAAATAGAGCGAAACACCAACGTCAAAGACCTGGGAATGATCATGTCGGAGGATCTCACCTTCAAGGACCATAACATTGTATCAATCGCATCTGCTAGAAAAATGACAGGATGGATTGTATCAATCGCATCTGCTAGAAAAATGACAGGATGGATAATGAGAACCTTCAAAACTAGGGAGGCCACGTCCATGATGACACTCTTCAGGTCACTTGTTCTATCTAGGCTGGAATATTGCTGCACACTAACAGCACCTTTCAAGGCAGGTGAAATTGCTGACCTAGAAAATGTACAGAGAACCTTCACGGCGCGCATAACAGAGATAAAACACCTCAATTACTGGGAGCGCTTGAGGTTATTAAACCTGTATTCCCTGGAATGCAGGCGGGAGAGATACATTATTATATACACCTGGAAAATCCTAGAGGGACTAGTACCGAACTTGCACACGAAAATCACTCACTACGAAAGCAAAAGACTTGGCAGACGATGCAACATCCCCCCAATGAAAAGCAGGGGTGTCACTAGCACGTTAAAACCCCTACAAAAGTGCAGGGGCCCAAGACTGTTCAACCCCTCCCCAACATAAGGGGATTACCAAAGCCCCCTGGCAGTTTCAAGCGGGCACTGGACAAGCCCTAAGTCGGTTCCTGACCAGCTGGGCTGTGGCCTACGTTGGTTTGGTGCACCCAGCGCAAAGCCTGGTTGATCAGGCTCTGACCCCCAGGAGGCCGGTCCAGCCCGGGGGCCGGGGGGGCGTGCCCCCCCAAAAACTCTTCCGGAAAAAACTCCAGCAAACTCCAGGTATATATGGACAGTAAAATCCTAGAAAGGTAATGAAAAAAAGAATAGTTGAATTTTAAAATTTTTTTGAAGTAAAAGGGTAATTCAAAAATAAATTCAAATTAAATTTATGATAGGAATAAACTAGTTACAAGAAGTGATTATATATGAAAAAATTGTTGTCGGTTTACTTAAGTAAGGAGGTGTTTTTTAACAGAGCTTTGAAGGGTTTGATTGCGGGGAAACTTTGGGGAATTTTTCAGGAAGGAGTTTAAAATTTTAGGTCCTTTTATGTGCATGATTTTTTTTTAAAAGGTTTAAATTGGACATGGGGAAATCAAGAGTTTTTTGACCTTGACTTTCCGTAATATATTTTAAAATTTTTTGAAGAAAAAATGAAAATTTACAAATGAATAAAGGGAAATCTTTATTTGGGTAAATTTTTGTGGAATTTAAATTACTATTTCCCAAAAAGAAAATTTTTTGATATCTTTAGTCAGTGAGAAACAGGAAGTGGTTACAGCTTTTTTTAATTTTTTTCCCCACTGAATTCTTCAGGTTAAGGATTTCGGGTGCGGTTTGTGTTTTCGGCGATATCACAATAAAAGGCGTTTTCCCTTTCCCCATACCTGATGGTGTGTCTTGCCCGGAGGGATTTTACTATCAAAGGAAAACTAATGAAGCCCAAGTCTCAATGATGGCTGGTAAGACTCACTAAGTGCAAGTTTCTCTTAAGTTCTGGGCTATTTGTATTTTTGGAAAGCGCCCCAAACATGTTTTTTTTGTCTGCAATTTTTACTTACAATTAACCCCTTTACGGTCCAAACGATATATCATCTACGCTAGTCCCCCAAAAGTATTAACATTTTATTTTTCCTCCCTTCAAATTTGGCACGATTGGCCGAGATGCCTGATCGCATAAAAAGGGGTCTTAACATCGGTTTGCCCATTTTAAAAAAAAAATTGGGGACCATTAGTCCCTTGTGGAAGCATCAGCTAAATTGAGCCCCAAAGTAGAGCAAGCACTGCAGAAAACACCGGGGATTACTGAGAATTGTCACATTAACACTCCCCTTTTTAAGAGGAAAGGATGTTAACCCCAAGTTTGGGTCTGTCTTCGCACTGCATCTGTCTTATCTCTTTATCTGTCTCGTAGGTACACACAAATACAATTATACATAGCGTAAATTTCTAGGATAACCAAAAAATCCAAAAAGCGTACTGTCTTTTAGATATAAGCATAAAAATACCTGTTGGTTCCGTGGTTCTCTGACAGAGGAGAGGACAAGCAGTGAGACGGGAAAGAACAAACACAGAGAGACAAAACAGAGAACAGGTTTAAACAGAGACAGAGTACGAGCACCAAAAGCCCCCCCACTCTGCACCCTCCTGGCGCCCATCAATGTCTCCCCTTTTCTTACTTGCATATCTCTCTTATCTCTGCACCCTATGGCATCATAAATGTCATCCCCCTTTTTTTTTTTTTTATTTCCACTGGCCCATTCTCACCAAGCAGGGGGCCCGAAAAAGAAAAACTTTTACCCTCATTTACCCTTCACGTCTTGCCAGAAAGGGGCTTACACTACAGTTTTTTTAAAATGCAACATTAAAAAACCCCCCCTTCAGAGTGCAGGGGCTTACTTCCCATCTCAGGACTCAATCCGGCCCCCGGGTTTTCCCCAAAAACCCTTTTAAATGTTACTTTGCTCCACTCCAAAGCACTCAAGTTTAAAAACCATTTGTCTCCATTTACCCATCAAACCGTCACGCAGCCTGCTGCAAGTCCAAGCTCCTCGCACACAAAACCTCCTTTCCCCCCCCCTCCAACCCTTTCCCAGGCCGACCCCCACCCCGCCCTTTTCCTTACAGACTGATACATTTGAAGTCACTCTGTTTCGTCCATTCTCTCTACTGTGAACACCCAAAAACCCTTCTCAGCCCTTGGACAAAAGTTTTGGAATCCCGCACCCCTCCCAACTTTCCAAAATACGTTCCGCATCATATTCACACCACACATTGCCCTCAGAATGAAAACTCCACTGCCTCCAGCCTTCTCCTGCTGCAAATTCATCACCCTGCTTCACACCTTAAAAGATTGGTAAAATTACTCTATACATTCCCCCCTTTGCCTCCAAGGCAGACTCCTAAGTGCATGTCCCCTTTTCCCTCATCAATTCTTTATTACCCATCTTATAACCCACCCGGGGCAGGGCCACTCCCAAATATCTGAATACATTCCGGCTCCCTACTCTTTCCCTCCAATCTGATATCCAAACTTTCATCAGTAATCTTTTTTGTTATCCTCATAAATTACTCTTTCCTGTATTCATTTTTAAATTTTTTTCTTTGCACCCCTACCAAATTCATCCACCAATTCTGAACTTCTCTTCAGAATCTCCCAAGAGCACAGTGTCTCACAAAAAAGCAACTGGAACTCCCACTTTATGTGTGATTCTTTATCTTTTAACTCCACGCCTCTTGCCAAGACCCTCGCATTTACTTCTCTTACAACCCTATCTAAAAATATATTAAACAACCATGGTGACATCACACATCCTTGTCTAAGGCCTACTTTTACTGGGAAATAATTTCCTCTTTCCTACATTACTCTAACTTGAGCCTCACTATCCTCGAAAAAACTCTTCACTGCTTTCAGTAACCTACCTCCTACACCATACACCTGCAACATCTGCCACATTGCCCCCCTATCCACCCTGTCATACGCCTTTTCCAAATCCATAAATGCCACAAAGACCTCTTTAGCCTTATCTAAATACGGGTTCACTTATATGTTTCACTGTAAACACCTGGTCCACACACCCCCTACCTTTCCTAAAGCCTCCTTGTTCATCTGCTATCCTATTCTCCTTCGTCTTACTCTTAATTCTTTCAATAATAACTCTACCATACACTTTACCAGGTATACTCAACAGACTTATCTCCCTATAATTTTTGCACTCTCTTTTGTCCCCTTTGCCTTTATACAAAGGAACTATGCATGCTCTCTGCCAATCCCTAGGTACCTTACCCTCTTCCATGCATTTATTAAATAATTGCACCAACCACTCCAAAACTATATCCCCACCTGCTTTTAACATTTCTATCTTTATCCTATCAATCCCGGCTGCCTTACCCCTTTTCATTTTACCTACTGCCTTACGAACTTCCCCCACACTCACAACTGGCTCTTCCTCACTCTTACAAGATGTTATTCCTCCTTGCCCTATACACGAAATCACAGCTTCCCTATCTTCATCACATTTAACAATTCCTCAAAATATTCCCTCCATCTTCCCAATACCTCTAACTCTCCATTTAATAACTCTCCTCTCCTATTTTTAACTGACAAATCCATTTGTTCTCTAGGCTTCCTTAACTTGTTAAACTCCAAAACTTTTTCTTATTTTCAACAAAATTTGTTGATAACATCTCACCCACTCTCTCATTTGCTCTCTTTTTACATTGCTTCTCCACTCTCTTAACCTCTCTCTTTTTCTCCATATACTCTTCCCTCCTTGCATCACTTCTACTTTGTAAAAACTTCTCATATGCTAACTTTTTCTCCCTTACTAGTCTCTTTACATTATCATTCCACCAATCGCTCCTTTTCCCTCCCGCACTCACTTTCCTGTAACCACAAACTTCTGCTGAACACTCTAACACTACATTTTTAAACCTACCCCATACCTCTTTGACCCCATTGCCTATGTTCTCATTAGCCCATCTATCCTCCAATAGCTGTTTATATCTTACCCTAACTGCCTCCTCTTTTAGTTTATAAACCTTCACCTCTCTCTTCCCTGATGCTTCTATTCTCCTTGTATCCCATCTACCTTTTACTCTCAGTGTAGCTGCAACTAGAAAGTGATCTGATGTATCTGTGGCCCCTATATAAACATGTACATCCTGAAGTCTACTCAACAGTCTTTTATCTACCAATGCATAATCCGACAAGCTACTGTCATTTCGCCCTACATCATATCTTGTATACTTATTTATCCTCTTTTTCTTAAAATATGTATTACCTATAACTAAACCCCTTTCTATACAAAGTTCAATCAATCAAAGGGCTCCCATTATCATTTACACCTGGCACCCCAAACTTACCTACCGCACCCTCTCTAAAAGTTTCTCCTACTTTAGCATTCGGGTCCCCTACCACAATTACTCTCTCACTTGGTTCAAAGGCTCCTATACATTCACTTAACATCTCCCATTATCTCTCTCTCTCCTCTGCATTCCTCTCTTCTGCAGGTGCATACATGCTTATTATGACCCACTTTTCGCATCCAACCTTTACTTTAATCCACATAATTCTTGAATTTACACATTCATATTCTCTTTTCTCCTTCCATAACTGATCCTTCAACATTACTGCTACCCCTTCCTTTACTCTAACTCTCTCAGATACTCCAGATTTAATCCCATTTATTTCCCCCCAATGAAACTCCCCTACCCCCTTCAGCTTTGTTTCGCTTAGGGCCAGGACATCCAACTTCTTTTCATTCATAACATCAGCAATCATCTGTTTCTTGTCATCCGCACTACATCCACGCACATTCAAGCATCCCAGTTTTATAAAGTTTTTCTTCTCTTTTTTAGTAAATGTCTACAGGAGAAGGAGTTACTAGCCCATTGCTCCCGGCATTTTAGTCGCCTCATACGACACATATGGCTTATGGAGGAAAGATTCTTTTCCACTTCCCCATGGACAATAGAAGAAATAAAGAAGAACAAGAGCTATTTAGAAAAAGGAGAAAAACCTAGATGTATGTATATATATATGCATGTGCGTGTCTGTGAAGTGTGACCAAAGTGTAAGTAGGAGTAGCAAGATATCCCTGTTATCTAGCATGTTTATGAGACAGAAAAAGAAACCAGCAATCCTACCATCATGCAAAACAGTTACAGGTTTCTGTTTCACAGTCATCTGGCAGGACGGTAGTACTTCCCTGGGTGGTTGCTGTCTACCAACCTACTACTATCTCATCTTATCTCTGCACCCTCACTGGCACCCATCAAATGTCATCCCTTATCTCATCTTATCATTGTCCTCCCGGATGCTTGTCACTGACACTTGTCTTATACATTGCTTCAAAGGAACTTCTTCCTTCTTCCTCCTCCTCCTTCCTTCTTCTTCTTCTATACTCCCGTGTATCCAAAACATTGCTGGGACCTATAAATACTTTGTATATATTCCTAGACAATAGTAAATGACCAAGGCAGGTGTAAATGTCCACCTGTCAATGTGTGTGTGACAGTGTGAGTACAATTTCAGTACCTAATGTTAGTGTCAGAACAAAGATTGGTTATGAAGTGACAAGAACTTCAGTAAATTGTAATTATCAGGACATAAAAATTATAAAATAATATAAAAATGAGAAAAAATGGTATATTGGCAACACTTCTGCAAGCGGCAGGACTCGATGTTGCTGTCAAGTGAGCATTAACCCTTTGGGGGTTGCCAGGCCCTCTCAGAGACTTGTTCTCAGGGTTGCCAAAATTTAAAAAAAAAATTATTTTTTCTTATGAAATGATAGAGAATCTTCTCCCGATCATAATGACACCAAAAGTATGAAATTTGATGAAAAACTTACGGAATTATGCTCTCACGAAGTTAACGGTCTCAAAGATGTTTATGCATCGGCGATTTTGCCCACTTTTAGCCCTATTTTTGGCCAATTCCAGTGTGCTAGTCGACAAAAATCATAACTATTTCGCTAGAACTCCATTTTTTCTATCGAATGAGCATAAGAAACCACCCATTTACCGATTTCAACTATCCAATAAAGTGGTCAGAATTTAGCAATTTTGCCAATTTCACACAAATTTCAAAAGATGCCAATTTTCAAATAGGGTCCAAAATAAACAAGAAAGACATACCTGGCACTAAAATAACTAAATTTCCTTTGTTCATTAGTCATGTCCCCACGCCCCTCTTATGTTTCTTTTGCTTTCCACTTTTGATTTTTTATTCTCACAAAAAAAATAAGATTTACTGTTATGCAGACTACTTCATTAGTGTAGAAATGTAGAAATGGTATAAATAATATTGGTGCACTTGTGAAAGAATATTAGACTCACCAGTTGATGTGTATTGGACGCTTAGCATGATTTGTTTACTTTTGAACTTTGGTAAAAATCGAACATTTCTGCTACTTTGAGCTAAATTTCAAGGTACTTTTCATTGTAAAACCAGTCAAAATCATCTCAGTTTCTGTAATATGTCTTCCATTCTATACAATGAGACCAAGAAAACTAGAATACAACAATAAATACCATACGAAAATACGGTGCAAAATCGGTTTTAAACCAAAAACACGGTCAAAGTTTTTTTTTCTCATTACGCACTGTGTGCTGCAGGATTCTTTTTATACTGCGCACACTGACCACATAGACCCATTCTTTCATATGTAGGTCTGCCAGCTTTCTCTTGCTAGATTTGAGGGCGCTAGAATTTATGTGTACTAGTATGTCAAAAACCCTGGTGCGTAAGCCGTACTAGTATGGCTGAAACCCCGAAAGGGTTAAATGCCAACTTTGCAGCCTCATATCTCAGTAAGTACTGACCCTTATTTTTTTTATTTTAATTACCTGGAGTTTACCTGGAGAGAGTTCCGGGGGGTCAACGCCCCCACGGCCCGGTCTGTGACCAGGCCTCCTGGTGGATCAGAGCCTGATCAACCAGGCTGTTGCTGCTGGCTGCACGCAAACCAACGTACGAGCCACAGCCCGGCTGATCAGGAACTGACTTTAGGTGCTTGTCCAGTGCCAGCTTGAAGACTGCCAGGGGTCTGTTGGTAATCCCCCTTATGTGTGCTGGGAGGCAGTTGAACAGTCTCGGGCCCCTGACACTTATTGTATGGTCTCTTAATGTGCTAGTGACACCCCTGCTTTTCATTGGGGGGATGGTGCATCGTCTGCCAAGTCTTTTGCTTTCGTAGTGAGTGATTTTCGTGTGCAAGTTCGGTACTAGTCCCTCTAGGATTTTCCAGGTGTATATAATCATGTATCTCTCCCTCCTGCGTTCCAGGGAATACAGGTTTAGGAACCTCAAGCGCTCCCAGTAATTGAGGTGTTTTATTTCCGTTATGCGCGCCGTGAAAGTTCTCTTTATTTCAGTGAAAAAAAAAACTATTTTTTTATTTTTAAAAATATTCGGGTCACTGGGCAAGAGGATGTATATATACATTTGGACCCTTTAGGGGTTAATAATGGTCTAGAATGAACCAAAATATTGTCTGCTTTCATCTCCAATTTGTTGGTTAGTTGTGGATTGCTGTACTTTTGATTAAAAAATACAGTGGACCCCCGAATTACGATATTAAATCATTCCAGAAGTCTGTTTGGGTGCCGCTACCGAACGAATTTGTTCCCATAAGGAATATTGTAAATTAAATTAGTCCGTTTCAGACCCCCAAAAATACACATACAAAAGCACTTACAAAAATACACTTACATAATTGTTTGAGTTGGGAGCTGATCGTAAGGCGGGGATCCACTGTACTGCATTGCCTACAGTAAGGAGTGTATAAACAGACTGACTAAATTTTGTGGGGATGGAGGATGCATTTATGGTTGTGAATGGATCTGGCTCCAAGCACTTGGAGCTCCACGCCTTTTCATCAGGTCAAATCTGATTGCCTCCCAATCTACAGGCACTGTATTAATTGGAGCTCCCATTCCCATTAGATAAAACCTGATTACTCCCCACTTGTCCCATTTTGTAGGTACTCAGTAATCTTTACTGATGAAATAAAGATGATGTAATCAGTCCATCAACCTTGGAGAAACAGTATTTGAGGTGGTCAGTCCAAGTTTTTGCGCTTTGCCATGAATAGAAGAATACTAATAATATGACCCCTATGTATTTAGCACTTCCCTCTGAATATAATAATAATTTAGTAAAGAGAAACCCTAGCTTAGAAAATGTTTGGTATTGTAGAAGATACAGTATAAAATGTTTGAAGTATACTTGTGTACTAGACATGTAAGTTATTCATAAACACGTATTTCATCAGGTCAGTTGCCACATAAACACAAGGTAGTGATTGCTGGAAACCATGATAGACTCTTTGACAAGAATTTCTGGCAGGTGCCAGCTGACCCCAAGAGAGTCTTGACAAATGCCACATACCTGCAGGACCAGCACACCACAATATATGGCATCAAAATTTATGGTGCACCTTGGTAAGAACAAGAGTAATTGATGGATGAAACTTGATAAACTGAACAATCTGGAGGGTATATTTTTTTAATTTTCTAATTTTCAGAACCACCAATTCAAAGAGCTCTTTTTATTACTTATTACTAAGTAAGATACAAACCACTGTACTTCATATAGGAAGTGATGTTAATCTGCCAGTCATCAATCTTAAGTTCAGTTTACCTTTCTTAATCCTACTTTCCTTAAATATAGGTTGACCATCACTAATCCAGCACCACCAGGACCTGTAGGGTGCTGGAATAGTGAGAAATCGCTGATGCGGAATTTATGCATTGGCACCATCAGGACCTGTAGGGGGCCAGATTAGTGAGAAATCACTGATGCTCAAATACCGCATTGGTGATTTCACCCACTTTACTCCCTATTTTTAGCCCATTCCATTGTTCAAGTCTACCAAAGTCATAGCTATTTTGCTAGTATTCCTTCTATTCTGTCGATTGAGTACAAGAAACTGCCCACTTACCCATTTCAACTACCCAATAAAGTGGTCAGAAATTGGTAACTTGGCCAATTTCACACAAATTTCAAGAGATGCTAATTTTAAAATAGGGTCTAGAATAAACAGTGCAGACATTCTTGGCACTAAAATAACATTTTCTCTGTTCATTAGTCAGGCTCCTCTTATATTATGCTTGCTTTCCATTTTAAATTTTTATTCACACAAAAAATGGAAGATTTACTGTTATGTAGACTACTGCATTATTGTGATAATTGTATAAATAATGTCAGCTCATTCGTGGTTGCGTATTAGACTGGCTAGCTGGACACGTATTGAATGGTGACTTCGTTTGTTTACACCTGAACGTCGGCAAAAATATGACATTTCTGTTACTTTCAAGGTACTTTCCGTCGCGAAACCAATCAAAATCATATCTATTTGAAAATGAAACTTCCATTCTATCAAATGAGATGAAAAAAGAGATTACAACCATAAAAACCATGCGAAAATGCACTGCAAAGTTGGTTTTGCACGAAAAACACGGTCACAGTTTTCTCATTATACACTGCGTGCTGCAGGATTTTTTTTATATAGTGCACATTTACCACACAGACCTTTTCTCTCATATATAGACCCAAATTTACATGTCATAACTTATCTGAGTGAGCTGAGCTCATGGCGACTGACAGTAGCTTCAAAACCACCTTATCTTTTATGTACAGTGTACGGTGTATGTGCTTTACACAACGAGAAACATTTCTTTTATTTGTTGGAACCATGGCTAGAGCTGAAAGTGAGCAAGTTATAGCAATAAATGGAAAAAAAGAAATTAGAATGACTTATGTAGCAAGTAGCACCACCAAACAGTAGCAGCAGGTTGGTGTGGCAACTCCTGAAATTTAAAATTATGCTAGCCAAAATTATTGCCGGATTACTGATGGAACCAGATTACTGTTTGCCGAATTGGTGATGGTTGACCTGTACATGTTTCTTGTGTAATAAAATATGACCTGATTTATATATCAATTTTCTAATCACTCTTGATTCTGTTTAATGGAACTTTATGTTTATGTTCAGCATGGTGACAGTGAAGAGTCAGCATGTTTCTAGTCAGTGTCATGTATTCATAAGAAACAAGATAAGCAGTTCTTACCCAATATAAATTTTTGTCTTTTTAATGGAAATGTTTGTTTGGGTAACACATTTTTAATTTTATAAGCATTCTGGATTTTTGTTATTTATGCTTTAGTGAATTTAAACATGGTATTATAGAAGTCCAGACTTCGAAACATGCATAACAGAAGTGTTTGTCACTATAAAATTTATCCCTGAAACTCAACCTTGGATTTGTGGTAGTAGTAGTAGTCTGTTCAGCACTTTTTGTAGTATAAAATGATATACCACCAACAGAAGTAAGATGGAAAACCAAGTAAATAGGATCTAGATCAATCTAATATGCTGTGAAAAGTCTTCTGATGCTGGACTCTCCTTTCAGTAATTTTTGTTGTCATCACTGAATAGAATTCCTTTTGCTAGAGATTTAGGCATAGGAAAACACTGCATACTAAGATTATCATACCCTCCCAGAAAACTGCACTTATAGAGTACAGCTTCTCGTGTTGAAGCAGATTAATGCTTTTCCAAAAATGATCAAGTTAAGGAAGACTGTAGATCTTACTCCCTCTATCAAGTAAAAAAGTAGTTATTGCAATCTTCAGAGCAAGGCTGAATTTTACAAGGTTACTGATAATTTTGACCAAGAATAACTCATTTATGTTTAACCCTTTCAGGGATTCCAATGTACTAGCACGGCTTAATCATCAGGGTTTTTAACGTACTAGAACGCCTAAATTCTAGCACCTTCAAATCTAGTGAGAGAAAGCTGGTAGGCGTACATATGAAAGAATGGTCTATATGGTCAGTGTGCACAGTATAAAAAAAATCCTGCAGCACACAGTGCATAATAAATAGGGCACATGACTACAACACAAGACACAGATCTCTCTTTGATATACCTCGTGGTGAGGTTGTGACCAAAACTAATGACCATACTATCAGTAATAGTGAGGAAAACCCAGACGACCCTCAGCTTTCCACCTCTGCTGCTGGGCCGTCTTGTGTTCATGTTCAGTTGTACCAGAATCAAAGAGGAAAGTCCTATTTTCCCAAATCCCAGACTTAGATGTGAGCATTGGTGATGATAGTGATAGTGAATATGAACTACAAGCTCTTGAGAACAGTTCCAGTAGTGATAGTGAAGTGGAATATTCTCCAGTGAAGCGTCAGTATATACGACGATATATGTGCTCTGGTAGTGTGTCATTATACTGTCTGTCTCTGTATTCCTCAATAAGTGGACAATTAAGCACATAGTGTTCAAGAGAGTGACCATATGCCTGATCACATAATTTACATTTAGTTTGATCATCATCTGTGTGTCTCCCAAACTGCCAGAAGTACTTGTAACCAAGCCTAAGCCTGGCCACTACAACATCAGTCAGTCTGTTCACATTGCAAGTTGCTCCATAAACATGCTTATCTACGTTCAGTATAATAACCTATGTGACATGTCAAGATATCTTATTAATGAAAATAAGATACCAGATCTACTAAGCAAATTTCCTAAATTTGCTTGTAACAGATAAGTGAACTATAGATATGTAGATATAAATCCATATGTATTCCTATTAACCCTTTGGGGCCTAGTTCCTAGGCCTTTTGTTTATCCATATGCTCTCGCGCTACCGTCCACAGGATGGATATGGGGTGCACAATAAACTAGCCACTTCGGTGGCAAAATCTAAAATCTGGTAGTGTGTCATATGCTATTCCAAGGGGAAGGAGTACATCTCCAAGTACATCCCGTGGCTGTACAACAGGAACAGACAGTGAAAATGAAGATGATAGTGTTGTAATTGGGATGGAAAATGTGCATGATGGTGGTAGTGGTGGTGCCGGCCATGAGGCACTAGCAGTGGGCCATCCTGCCACCCACGCTGCCACCCACGCCGCTGCCTCAGCTGATCTACAACAAAGGCCACCATCCCCCACCCACCCACCACACCAGCCTCCACAACCACAACCTCCACAACTACAACCACCTGTCAATGTCCAGTACCCACCAGCAGACTGCACCTGGGATTGGCAGGAAGCTGCCAATTTTGTTCCAAATCCCCACCAGTTTGATGAAAGCCAAAGTGGAATATGGCCATGTTGTACACTGGGGAACAATGCCAGTGAACTGGAATGTTTCGAGTTATTCTTTGACGAACCCCTGATGGAAATTATTGTCAGGAAAAGCAACAGATACTACGAGTACACCATGGCAAACACAATACTTTCACCAAAATCACGTCTACACAAGTGGAAGGAGACAATTGTGGCTAAGGTGTATCTTTTGTTTGCCACAATAATGCTTATGCCACATGTGTATAAGCACACTGTGAAATCATACTGGTCAACAGACTGCCTGATTGCAACCCCAGATTTCAGTGATATAGTGGGAGTGAATCGATTTGTGCTACTATTACGTATGCTTCACTTCTCAGACAAAACCAGGCCTGACAGAAACGACAAGTTATGTAAGATTAGGAATGTGTTTGTGTATCTGAAAGAGAAATTCAATATGTATTTTTATCTCTTTAGGAAGCTTGTAATTGATGAGTCTTTGATTCTGTTCAAAGGAAGACACTTTCAAGCAGTACATACCAAGCAAGAGGAAATGCTTTGGTATAAAGTTGTTTGTGCTTTGTGATTGCTACAGTGGTCTTGTATTGGATATTATTGTGTACATTGGAAGTTATACATTGCAAAATACCAGGAAGTTATTGGGCATCTCTGGTGATGTGGTTAGAACAATGATAGAACCATACCTTGGTAAGGTATGGCATATATTATATACTGATAACTGGTACACAAGCCCCTCACTCAGTGATTTTTTGTGAGTGAACATGACAGATGTGTGTGGCACAGTACGTGCAAATTGTAAACATATGCCCAGGTTTGACGCTGGCACTCGTAGAGGTGAGGTGCAGGCGTTTGCTGCCAATGACATCATGGCATTTCGGTGGCATGACAAACGAGATGTCACGCTGTTGTCATCAGTTCACCCTAACGAAATGAAAAACACTGGCAGGCAGCATAGAGACAGCAATGAACCCATTCTAAAACCTGCAGCTGTGATTGATTACACCCTCAATATGCACTCAGTGAACAAATGTGACATGCAGATTGGGTTTGCTGATTGTGTTCGCAAGAGTTATAAGTGGTTCATAAAACTCTTTTTCCATCTTCTGGACATTTCCATGCTCAATGCTTATAATATGTATAAGATGAAGACCAGAAACAAACCACCATATGGTGAATTCTGTTTGTCTGTCATCAGACATATAGTATTCAAGTACCAAGGAAAAACACCTGCAATAGAAAACCGCCCACTAAATTATCAACAACTACTTTCTCGTTTGAAGCATGGTGATCACTTCCTAATAAAACTGCTCAAGAAAAAGGCTCAGAAGAGGTGTTACGTCTATGGACATACAAAAAAACGCCCACAACAACGCAGAGACACTCGTTTTATGTGTGAGGAGTGTAAAACACCTCTGTGTATGACACCATGTTTCAAAGACTTCCACAGGCTGCAGAACTTCTAGAAACATTCCCTGTGACTGTATATGTGTATATAAAATATAGAAAAATAATAAACAACATTTTGAATTGTTCGTTTGTGTAAATATTTTTTGTAAACAAAACAGTGACAACAGTGTTTATGCAGTTATTGTGTAGTATAGAAAAAGAAATAACTTACAAAATAGTGCTCATATTGGTCTCACAAGCCATAAAAGTTACTTGGAAAAAAAAAATTAAAAAATAATAGAAAATAGTACCTAAAGAAATAAATAAAGTAATACCTGGTGACCAACAGTCAGCGATGTTACCGTATGCTGGTCATTTTCTGTCAACTTCACGCCTCCATATCTCGGTAAGTATTGATGGTAAAAAATTTTTGTTTAGCCTATAAGATTAAAAAAATTGAAATTTTGGCGATCCTGAGAACAAGTCTGGGAGAGGGCCTGTCGACCCTGAAAGGGTTAAAGCAAGAAATCATAGATAAATAAGCGAGGTGTGTGGGTTGTGCATTGAGGGGGAAGTGGGGAAAGCTCACTCACAGTTAAGTTCAGCGATAAAGTGTGGCATTAAGGTGTAGCAAGTAAGTTGTTAAGCGATACAAAAAGGATGAAGCGAAACTACTCCAGTTTTGTTGTTGGGGTTTATAGGGCCACTGACAGCATATGCTGCTCTGCCTATCTTCCACCCTCAACCTCTGCCACCATCTCTTCTCCAAGGTATGTAAATATCTACGTACATTTTGTAAAACCAGTTTATTTACATTTTCTATCATGTTTGTATACAATATTTCTTATAAATACATCATTTCAGTGTTTTCCTTATGAAACTAGTGATCTAGTACAGTCAGCCTCACAAACACTCCATTTTTTCTTATAATAAGAGCTTGGGAATATATGGTCAGAGTGGGAGAGGGAATGACCACCACTAGTCACATAATGACATATTTTATTCATTCTAATGTATATATCATGTTTCTATGTTATTTATATTGTTTATTATGTCATATTAGATGAATTGTGATAGATAAATAAGCTGTAGAGTTGATACTAGCATTTAAATATTTTGCCCTGCCTCCTGAGAGCAGGAATTCTACTGGAACAGATTAATGGCATTTCAATTAATTTAACTGAGGAAAATTGACTTGCTGTACGAGAAAATTGAGTTATGAGCTAGGTCACAGAACAGATTAAACTCGTAAGTCAAAGTTCCACTATATATGTTGTTTGTAATGTTTTACATATACAGTGGACCCCCGGTTAACGAACTTTTTTCATTCCAGTAGTATGTTCAGGTGCCAGTACTGACCGAATTTTTTCCCATAAGGAATATTGTGAAGTAGATTAGTCCATTTCAGACCCCCAAACATACACGTACAAACACACTTACATAATTGGTCGCATTTGGAGGTGATCGTTAAGCGGGGGTCCACTGTATTCATGACATTGAGAATATGCATGCAGATGATACCCAAATTTGCATGACTGTCCTCCATCAAAGACACTGAAAAACTTCAGGTGGACATCAACCAAATCTTTAAATGGGTCACAAAAAACAATATGAAGCTCATTGAAGAGAAATTTCAGTTACATACTCCGATATGGAAAACGTGAGGAAATTAAAAATATAGGAGTATAAAACAAATTCCAACCACACAATAGAGCGAATAGCTAATGTAAAGGACCTGGGAGTGATAATGTCAGAGGATCTCGGTTTCAAAGACCACAACAATGTATCTGCCGCATTTGCTAGAAAATATGACAGGATGGATAATGAGAACCTTCAAAACTAGGGATGCCAAGCCCATGATGATACTCTTCAGATTGCTTGTTCTATCTAGGTTGGAATATTGCTGCATACTAACACTGCCTTTCAAGGCAGGTGAAATTGCTGTTCTGGAAAATGTACAGAGAACCTTCATGGCACAGATAAGTATGATAAAACACCTAAATTACTGGGAATGGTTGAAGTTCTGCCTACATTCCCTGGAATGCAGGTGGGAGAGATACATGATTATATACACTCAGAAAATCCTAGAGGGATTAGTACCAAATTTGCACATGAAAATCACTCCCTATGAAAGCAAAAGACTTGGCAGGTGATGCAACGTCCTCCAATGAAAAGTAGAGGCTCCACTAGCAACTGCCTCCCAGCATACATAAGGGGGGATTACCAGTACACCCCTGGCTGTCTTCAAGAAGGCTCTTAACAGACATCTAAAGTTAGTACCTGACCAGCTGGGCTGTGTTTTATACTTTGGTTTATGTGCAGCAAGCAGTAACAGCCTGGTTGATAATGCCCTGGTCCACCATGAGACCTCGTCACAGACCAGGCCACAGGGGCGCTGACCCCTGAAACCTTCTCTAGGTATACATATTTAGCTGATGCTGGAATGTGTTAGGGAGATAAAGTGCTTTTTCATGGCAGAGTCAGTGATTCTGGAGATTTCTGGTAGAGAGTTCCAGGTTTTGGGCCCTTTTATGTACAGTGAATTTTTGAAGAGATTTAGCTGGACTTGGGGAATGTCATAGAGTTTTTTGTGCCTAGTATTATGTTTATGGGTCATGTTGCAACTATCAAGAAAGTGCTTCAGTTTGGGATTTTATGAGAATTTATTGTTCTGCAAATGTAAGATGCACAGTAGTAAGAGTGAATGTTTCGTATAGTGAGTAGGTTTAGGTCTTAAAGAGTGGGGGGAGGGGGGTTGTCTAGCAGTGGACTGTGTGATCATTGACACTGCAGCTTTTTGTTGGGTTATTATTGGCTATTGGTGAGCTACTGATGTGGATCCCTGGCACAAATAGCATAGGTGAGGTAGGAGTAAATCAGTG
>NC_069403.1:34459145-34506645 GCF_026875155.1 Cherax quadricarinatus | reverse complement strand
AACTCCCACCAACAGAAACAGCAAACAGACTCAATGATTTCTTTTCCACTATAGGACAAAACCTTGCCAATAAAATCCCAATCTCAGATACCCCACCAAATGACTACCTCACTGGCAACTACCCGAACACACTGTTCCTAGCTCCGACTAACCCATACGAAGTCTCCCTTATTATCAACGCACTAAAAAACAAGGCAGGAGATTTAAATACCTTACCACCCTTTATATACAAAAAAGTGTCACAAGTGCTATCACCAATCATTGCAACACTCTTTAACAAATCCATTGAATCTTCCACCTTCCCTACGGTTCTCAAAATAGCAAGGGTCACCCCGATCCATAAAGGAGGAGACCAAACAGAGTTGAATAACTATAGGCCAATATCCAATTTACACCCTCTCTCAAAAATCTTCGAAAAATTAATTCATAAACGAATCTACTTCTACCTCATCTCCCAAAACATACTCAACCCCTGCCAATTTGGATTCAGGCCTAACAAAAATACTAATGATGCTATTATACACATGCTAGAACATATATACACTGCAATAGAGAAAAAAGAAGTCCCACTGGGGATCTTCATTGACTTACATAAAGCTTTTGATACAGTTGACCATGACTTGCTCCACGTAAAATTGTCACTATGGTATAAGAGGGCACTCCCTCAACTACCTCAAGTCATACCTCAGCAACAGAAACCAATATGTGTACGCAAATGGGGCAAGCTCTTCCGCACAACCAATTACAGTTGGTGTCCCACAGGGAAGTGTCCTTGGCCCTCTTCTCTTTCTCCTATACATAAATGACCTACCAAATGCTTCGCAATTACTCAAACCCCACACTATTTGCAGATGACACTACATACATCTTCTCTCACCCGAGCCCAGTCACGCTAGCCAATACTGTAAATACTGAATTACAGAAAATATCTACCTGGATGAGGACTAACAAACTTACACTAAACATTGACAAAACCTACTTCATTCAGTTTGGTAACAGAGCTACAGATGTCCCTCTTAACATAATGATAAACGGATCACCTATCACAAAGCTAACAGAGGGAAAATTCTTAGGAATCCACCTTGATAATAGACTCAAATTTCATACACATATACAACAAATTTCTAAGAAAATTTCCAAGACTGTAGGCATACTATCGAAGATACGGTACTATGCTCCACAGTCAGCCCTCCTGGCCCTATATCACTCTCTTATTTACCCCTATCTCACCTATGGAATTTGTGCATGGGGCTCAACAACAATTAACCATCTCAGACCACTAATTACCCAACAAAAGGCTGCAGTTAGAATGATAACAAATTCTCACTACAGGCAGCACACTCCACCAATATTCAAAACACTCAACCTACTCACCATACAAAACATCCATACTTATTATTGCACCTATTACATACATAGAACACTTAACTCTGATATTAACCCTCCCCTCAAACATCTCCTTGCCAACTTCAACAGAACACATGACCAAAGCACAAGGCACAGATCACTCTTTGATGTTCCTCGTGTCCATCTCACGCTATGTAAAAACTCAATGCACAAAAAAGGCCCTAAAATCTGGAATTCATTACCTGTAAATATAAAAGAAACACTACCTGTTTATAAATTCAAGTCTCTTCTCAAAGATCACTTACTCACCCAAAACCAAATAAATACTGAATAACTGAACCTTATAAATTGTATATCTTAAATGTTTCTCACAATTATATCACATAAATGTTAAACCTAAAACCCAATCTAACAGAATACTCCTTTCGACTGAATGTACAGCAATGCATGCAACCATATGACCTGTCTTTGTAATACTCATTTGTGTTTTATAGTTATCTGTTTACAATAATGTCTTATCACTGATTTCATCATTGCTTAGTTAATCTTAAGTTAATTTTAAGCCAGCCCATAATCCTATGCATATAAGTGGCTTTGGCATGCTGCTCTTACCTGTATTTTTTTGTACCTCTGTATGTATGCTCAAATTACTAAATAAATAAATAAATAAATAAATAAATAAATAAATAGTTTAATGCAGACAAAACTGATAACAGTATTACATGTAGTAAAATTTATGATACAGACATACATTTTTAGGTATGTAATAATTAATAGATAAGGGGTAATAAAATATTTGGGAGAGTTGCTTCAAAACTGGTTAGAGATTAACATAGAGTGGGTATGGTTATTATTGATAGATGAGATGATTTTTTAGTATAGTCTTAAATTGATTTGTGGGCAGGGGACCTCTTGCTGGTTTGGGCAAAGACTTTCAGATATGTGCATTGCATTTTTGCATAGTGTGAGATGGACACGAGGGATATCAAAAAGTGTTTTGTGCCTCGTGTTATGCCTGTGTGTTCTGTTGTAGCTGACCAAGAGAAGTTTGAGCAGAGGGTATTTATTGGAGTTTAATGGTCTGTATATATAGCAGGCACAATTATATGTGTGTATATTTTGTATATTAAGTGAGTTCAAGCTCTTGAAGAGTGGTGGGGTGTGTTGTCTGGCACAGGAGTTTGTGATCATCCACACTGCAGCTTTTTGTTGGTTTATTAAAGGTTTAAGGTGATTGGCCATGGTGGATCCCCAAACACAAATATCATAGGTGAGGTAAGGGTATATTAGAGTGATATAAAGTAATGACCTGCCTGGAGTTATATATTTTGATTTTTAACATCCATCCGGCAGCGGCACCGGCAACAGGAACCTTCTCCTCTATTTTTACTTCTACCTGAGGTTCCCAGCAGCCCAGTGATGGCCTAATCAAGACCCACATAACACTAACATGTGTGGATACCCAGAATGATATAAATCAACTGCAGAAATCACCCAAAAGTACACAAATTACCAACTAATAGGACTCGTATTACCACCTCCTACCCCGCTGCCAATGAAGTGATACTCCACAACATTCACCCATCATCCATCGCCTACTATTCACCCGAAGCCACAGCCAATGGACAAGGGTCAGAGCAATAAAAGAAGATCCAGTAACCAGCTAAGGACTCCTAACATCAAAGGTGAAACCAGTAATAACACAAGGAAAACTTGTGGTACTGGCCTGGTGGCTAAAGCTCCCGCTTCACACACGGAGGGCCAGGGTTCGATTCCTGGCGGGTGAAAACATTTCGACACGTTTCCTTACACTATTGTCCTGTTCACCTAGTAGCAAATAGGTACCTGGGTGTTAGTCGACTGGTGTGGGCCGCATCCTGGGGGACAAGATTGAGGACCCCAATGGAAATAAGTTAGACAGTCCTCGATGACGCACTGACTTTCTTGGGTTACCCTGGGTGGCTAACCCTCCGGGATTAAAAATCCGAACGAAATCTTATCTTATCTTCACCCACCTGCACCACCACAACACACGACAGACAACAACAAACATGGCCGCCGCCACAGTCCAAGATAACTCCTTCCTAGGATTTGATGTCAAGAAGATCACCGACCAAGAAATAGCTAAACTCCTTACGATCCAGAACCAAACGATCACCAAACTAACTCAAGAAATGCAGGAACTAAAAGCCAGCAATGCAGATTACCTCAGCATGATCACTGCTCTAGAACATAAACTAGACACTCTGGAACAACAAAGCAACACCCACACCCAGCTCCTAGACACCATCAACACTCTAAAAGACCAAGTCACCCTCCTTACTACCAACATTATAGAGGAAAGATCAAGAGTGGACCAACAACTTGCCAATGTCATAACCAACTTCCAAGACCATAATGACCAACAGCAGCTATCTGACGCTGTTGTAGTTAACAGCAAACATCTCCCACCCACAGTCACCCAAGAAACCTGCATGGAGACCACCCTACAGCTTATCAAGGACCACCTTCGCCTTAACATACGTAGTGATGACCTAAAGGATTGCAAACTGATGGGCTACCAAGCAGGTAAAAAAACAGTGCTGTTAAAATTCCAAACTAGCCTACAAAGAAACAACCTACTAAAAACATCTATTTCTATGAAAACTGATGTTTACGTCAATGAGTGCCTTACCAAAACAAGACAAAACCTCCTTTATCGGCTAAGAAAATTACGCTATGCCCAAAAAAATCCACCAGTGCTTTGTGAGGACGGAAAAATCACAGTTAGGAAACAGCCCACTGGAAGAGATACTTCATCTCTACAGAACATGACCTTAAAACATTCCTAAGTGAGGCTGGACTAACAGAATCAGAGTAAAGTGCAGATAATACCCACAGTCCACCGTTAGTGTTATATTGTCATAAATTTGTGCCCCCCTAAAATTCTAATACCCCAACTACTTTTGATTGTCATTGTTGTATTCAATGACCATTCTACCTCATAGTCTTAATTGTGTTTAATATCTACAGAATCTATCTCCTTTTTTACATCTTACCACATCACTGTTCTATCTTATTTTATTATAAACTAACCATAACTTGTCCTCAATTATTCTACCTCACTTTAAGAAATACTCTATTGCCCAATTTTATTCTAAAATCTCTATTATTGCCCAATTTTACTTTAAACTATATTGACCAAACTTATTGTAAACTTTTTTTATTGCCCATTTTTATTCTATACTTTTTTAAACTAGTATTTTCAATTACAACTTTTATATTATCCTGTCTACCATCTTACTAGCATATTATAACCAAGTCATTGCCATTTTTATTTTTATTATTTTTTTTATTATTCTTTTGCTACCTTAACTTGTGTATTTTATCTTGTCAATTTAAATCTAGTTATACTCTAATTCTTGTAAACAACTTATATAACACCTTAGTGCAATTACAGTTGAGAGTCTTGTGCCTTTTTATATTATTAGATTAAACTCAGTTGTACTACAGCTCATTCTAGCTCAATACATAGTCAATACCAAATTCATTATACAGTGGACCCCCGCATAACGATTACCTCCGAATGCGACCAATTATGTAAGTGTATTTATGTAAGTGCGTTTGTACGTGTATGTTTGGGGGTCTGAAATGGACTAATCTACTTCACAATATTTCTTATGGGAACAAATTCGGTCAGTACTGGCATCTGAACATACTTCTGGAGTGAAAAAATATTGTTAACCGGGGGTCCACTGTATTAGACCATAGTGCAATTACTAGTGAGAGTCTGGTGCTATTTTAATTTGTATTTTTATATTATTAGATTAAACCTAGTTGTACTATAGCTCATTCTAGCTCAATACATAGAGTCTATGTATTGAGCTAATTTTTGCAAGAGAGCCACTTCGGTTAAACACATTGATTGAGAGAGCCGTAGCTACTGCAAGTTAGCGTAACTCAACTAAATTAAGTAGTACTGAGCTGTTAGTGCAATATAGTAAATGAGAAAAATTAGACATGGTAATATTAGCCTGCATATCTTGTTATTAATAGTGGCTCGCAAGCCACTGGCGGCTCGCGAGCCACGCAATGAATACCACTGACATAGACTATACCAAAGTCATTATATTAGACCTTAGTGCAATTACAAGTGAGAGTCTTGTGCTATTTTTAGTTTGTATTTTTATATTATTAGTTTATACCTAGTTGTACTTTAGCTCATTCCAGCACAACACATAGACAACATCAACTTCATTATGTGTATTAGTGACTATACTCTATATGACCAAAATGCTTTAGCTATATACTTGTCCAAACTTCCCACCACTACAGACATCAGTACTAGAACTCAACACACAACTCGGGATATAAATAACCAGAATTTAAACCTAGAAGATGATTGATCATGTTGGCCCTGATATAAACCTCCATAATCTGACACCCAATCAAAACCTATTGGAAAGTACCTGCGTTCATTACACAGCATCACAAGCCAGCACTATCCTAAACAATGCTAATAGTCTATCAGTACTTAACTACAACATCAGGTCCTTAAGCAAACACTATGATGACCTCCTGGCACTCCTTGAATCACTAAAGACACCCTTCTCCTGCATTATTCTTACTGAGACCTGGCTTAAGCAGGACACAATAGATATCTACCCTCTACCAGGATACACAGCAATCCACAACTGCAGACCATACCAAGTTGGGGGTGGTATTGCAATCTATTACTCTAACCAATTATCTTGTATTAGCACCACTTGCTTTAGTGATGAATATGGGAATACATTTTTTGCAATTTTACTGTAAAAAACCTTAAGATGCCTATAACAATCGGTGCCATTTACCGGATACCCCACACAAACATCCCAAATTTCAGTGAGAAATTAAAGGCACTAATAACAAACAGACAAATAAATAAGCACCACCTTCTCTTAGCTGGAGACTTCAACATCAACCTTGGCCTACTAGATGATCAGCCTGTAACTGATTTCATCAACAGTATGAACAACACACTTCTCCTACCAACAATAACTAAACCAACCAGGCTCACTGAGACAAGTGCAACCATAATAGACCACATATGGACCAATATACTAGCCCCCCTTAAATCAGGGATAATCACAGATAGCACTACAGACCACTACCCTACCTTCCTCTTGACAAACATTAGTAAACCACCACTTGAATACAGCAAAGTTTCATTTAGACTCCATGACGAGGCCTCAATAAGGAAGTTCACAGCTGGCCTAGAGACTGTTGACTGGCCTACAGAATTCTCCAAGGCCAATGGTATTGATGACTGGACAGACATTTTTCTTAACAAATTACTTAGACTATACAACAAACATTGTCCTATAAAAACGAAACAGATCACAAACAAACGGCTTGGTTGCCCATTGATCCATTGATAAGAAACACCAATATGAAAAGCGGTATAGACAGGGCTTAATACACAGAGATATTCTTAAACACTATTCTTCAGTTCTCACCAAAGTAATAAAGAAAGCCAAACAACTAGACTACTCCAGTAGATTCACTGACACAAGAGGAGATATAAAAAAGACCTGGAAAACACTCTCTCAGATTCTAGGGACCCACAAACTGAAAAAAACCAAGAATATTGCTCTAACTAAACCTAATGAAACACCACTGCATCCCACTGACACAGCTAACAAGATAAACGACTTCTTCTCAACCATAGGATCTAATCTCGGCAATAAAATCCCACGTACCAATGCCCATGCCGGGGACTACTCAGATGGGAATTTCCCAAATTCCTTCTATCTTGCACCAACTGAGCCCATGGAAGTCACCGAGATTATAAATTCACTTAAAAATAACTCAGGGAATCTGTCTCATGTCCCACCATTATTGTACAAGCGAGCAGCCCATGTCCTTTCACATGCTATTTCATTACTTTTTAACAAGTCACTAGAAACTAGCACCTTCCCAAAACTACTCAAGACGGCAAGGGTTACACCAATACATAAAGGTGGTGACCCTACAGATTTAAACAATTATAGGCCAATGTCAAACTTACCATTGCTATCCAAAATCTTTGAGAAACTCGTGCACAGGAGACTATATTCATTTATAATGGCACAAAACATACTCAACCCCTGCCAATTTGGATTCAGGAAAAATAAAAGCACTAATGATGCAATCATAAAAATGCTAGATCTGCTTTACACAGCATTGGAAAATAAGGAATATCCACTAGGAATTTTTATTGACCTAAGAAAAGCTTTTGACACAGTAGACCATGGCATCCTACTCCACAAACTTGACCATTACGGTATAAGAGGCCATGCACTTGCATATTTCAAATCTTACCTTACTAATAGGTATCAGTATGTCACCATTAAAGACACAGCATCAACAACACGGCCACTTGATACTGGAGTTCCGCAGGAAAGTGTCCTTGGTCCCCTGCTCTTCCTCATATACATCAATGATCTTCCAAACGTATCCCAACACCTGAACCCCATTCTCTTTGCTGACGACACGACTTATGTCATCTCTCACCCTAATCTTGCCACCCTCAACACCATTGTTAACGAGGAGCTGATCAAAATATCAACTTGGATGACAGCCAATAAACTTACGCTTAACACTGACAAAACCTACTACAGTGGACCCTCGACCAACGATGGCATCGATTAACGATAAATCCGACTAGCGATACATTTTAACGCAAAAATTTTGTCTCGACTAGCGCTGAAAAACCCGACCAACGCTATTCATTCCGTTCGAGACGCGTCCACTTTGGCCTCAGCGCGCCTCACTTGTCCCATGGGTGCCAGTGTTTACAAGCCAGCCAGCCACCGTGGTCGCTTTCAAATATACAATTAGAACATTTCATATTATCACAGCCTTTGTAGTGACTGCACCTGCAAAATAAGTCACCATGGGCCCCAAGAAAGCTTCTAGTGCCAACCCTACAGCAAAAAGGGTGAGAATTACTATGGAGATGAAGAAAGAGATCATTGCTAAGTATAAAAGTGGAGTGCCTGCCTCCGAGCTGGTCAGGTTGTATAGGCCCGGTGGCCTGGTGGCTAAAGCTCCCGCTTCACACACGGAGGGCCCGGGTTCGATTCCCGGCGGGTGGAAACATTCGACACATTTCCTTACACCTGTTGTCCTGTTCACCTAGCAGCAAATAGGTACCTGGGTGTTAGTCGACTGGTGTGGGTCGCATCCTGGGGGACAAGATTAAGGACCCCAATGGAAATAAGTTAGACAGTCCTCGATGACGCACTGACTTTCTTGGGTTATCCTGGGTGGCTAACCCTCCGGGGTTAAAAATCCGAACGAAATCTTATCTCTTATCTTATCAACCATCGCTACTATTGTGGGCAAGAAAACGGCAATCAAGGAAGCTGTTCTTGCCAAAGGTGCAACTATGTTTTCGAAACTGAGATCGCAAGTGACAGAAGATGTTGAGAGACTCTTATTGGTGTGGATAAACGAAAAATAGATAGCAGGAGATAGCATCTCTCAAGCGATCATATGTGAAAAGGCTAGGAAGTTGCATGACGATTTAATTAAAAAAATGCCAGCAACTAGTGGTGATGTGAGTGAATTTAAGGCCAGCAAAGGTTGGTTTGAGAGATTTAAGAAGCGTAGTGGCATTCATAGTGTCATAAGGCATGGTGAGGCTGTCAGTTTGGACCACAAAGCAGCTGAAAAATATGTGCAGGAATTCAAGGAGTACATAGACAGTGAAGGACTGAAACCTGAACAAGTGTTTAATTGTGACGAAACAGGCCTGTTTTGGAAGAAAATGCCAAGCAGGACATACATTACTCAGGAGGAAAAGGCACTCCCAGGACATAAGCCTATGAAAGACAGGCTTACTCTGTTGATGTGTGCCAATGCTAGTGGTGATTGCAAAGTGAAGCCTTTATTGGTGTATCACTCTGAAACTCCCAGAGCGTTCAGGAAAAACAATGTCCTCAAGGCTAATTTGTGTGTGCTGTGGAGGGCAAACAGTAAGGCATGGGTCACTAGATACTTTTTCTATGACTGGTTACACCATGCATTTGCCCCCACTGTGAAAAATTACCTAATTAAAAAGAAATTAGACCTTAAGTGCCTCCTGGTATTGGACAATGCTCCTGGTCGTCCTTCAGACTTGGAAGAGTGACTTTCTAGGGACATGAGCTTCATTAAGGTGAAGTTTTTGCCTCCTAATACCACTCCTCTCCTGCAGCCCATGGACCAGCAGGTCATTGCAAACTTCAAGAAAATGTACACAAAAGCTATGTTTGAAAGGTGCTTTGTAGTGACCTCAGAAACTCAACTGACTCTAAGAGAGTTTTGGAAAGATCACTTTACCATCCTCAATTGTGTAAACATTATAGGTAAGGCTTGGGAGGAAGTGACTAAGAGGACCTTGAACTCTGCTTGGAAAAAACTGTGGCCAGAATGTGTAGACAAAAGGGATTTTGAAGGGTTTGAGGCTAACCCTGAGAATCCTATGCCAGTTGAGGAATCCATTGTGGCATTGGGGAAGTCCTTGGGGTTGGAAGTTAGTGGGGAGGATGTGGAAGAGTTGGTGGTGGAGGACAATGAAGAACTAACCACTGATGAGCTGCTAGATCATCTTCATCAGCATGAGGCCACACCTGAGGAAACTGCTTCCGAGGAGGGGATAGAGAAATTGAAGAAGTTGACTACTTCTAAGATTAAGGAAATCTGTGCAATGTGGCTTAAAGTGCAAACTTTTATGGATGAAAATCACCCTAACACAGCTTCTGCAAGCCGTGTTGGCAACCTGTACACTGACAATGTTGTGAAACACTTTAGAAATGTCATGAAGGAACGGGAGGTACAGGCCTCTATGGACAGATATGTTGTGCGACAGAAGTCCAGTGACTCTGAAGCTGGTCCTAATGGCATTAAAAGAACAAGGGAAGTAACCCCGGAAAAAGACTTGCTACCTCAAGTCCTAATGGAAGGGGATTCCCCTTCTAAACACTAAGAAGATCAACACTCTCCCCTCCTCCCATCCCATCAATCATCACCAGATCTTCAATAAAGGTAAGTGTCATGTAACTGTACCTGTCTTCTTCAGTTTGTGTGTATTAACCCTTTGACTGTCGCGGCCGTATATATATGTCTTACGAGGTACCGTGTTGGACGTATATATACTCATAAATTCTAGCGGCTTCAAATCAAGCAGGAGAAAGCTGGTAGGCCCACATGTGAGAGAATGGGTCTGTGTGGTCAGTGTGCACCATATAAAGGAAATCCTGGAGCACGCAGTGCATAATGAGAAAAAAAAACTCCGACCGTTTTTTTTAATTAAAATGCTGACTTTGTTGTCTATTTTCGTATAGTATTTATGGTTGTATTCTCGTTTTCTTCATCTCATTTGATAGAATGGCACACATATTATAGAAATAGAGGTGATTCTGATTGATTTTACTATAAAAAGAACCTAGAAATGGAGCTCAAAATAGGGGAAATGTTTGTTTTTGCCAATGTTCAAAAGTAAACAAATGATGCCATTGTCCAATAAATGTCCAACTAGCCATTCTAATATGCAGTCATGAATGGGTTGATGTTATTTATACAATTATTACAGTATTGCAGTGGTCTGCATAATAGTAAGTCTTCTATTTTTTGTTTGAATAAAAATTCAAAATAGAAAGCAAGAGCAATATCAGAGGGGCCTGGAGACATGACTGTTGAACAAAGAAAATGTTATTTTAGAGCCAGGAATGTCTGCATTGTTCATTCTGAACCTTATTTTGAAATTGTCATATTTTTTAGTTTTCATGAAATTGGCCAAATTGCAAATTTCTGACCACATTATTAGGTAATTGATATCAGTAAATGGGCAGTTTCTTGTACTCAATTTCATAAAAAAAAAATGGATTCAAAAAGAAATTTCCTATATTTTGGGCAAGGGAAAAAAAAGGGAAATTTAGCCAAAAAAATTAGGGCTAAAAGGGTGGGCAAAAAATCCCCTTTTTTTGAAAACGGTCCGGGGTTCCCCTAACCTCGCAAGAGCAAAATTTCTGTAGTTTTAAACAAATTTCTTTTTTTTTGGTGTCTTTACAATGGGGAAAAAAGTTTTCCAAAATCATTTTCAAAGAAAAAAAAATTTTTTTTTTTTAAAATTTTTTAAAACACGGGAAAGATTTCCTAGGTTTAGGGGTTGCACAGCCAAGGGGTTTTTAACCCCTTCGGGGTCCAAGGCCAAAATTGCGTGGGGGCTCCATGTCCAAAAAAAATTTTGAAAAAAAAAAAAATTATTTTTTCTTACAAAAATTAAAAGATTTTTTTGGGGAAGGGTAATAAGAAAAAAAAAAAAAAATTCCTGTTCGAAATTCCCGAGATCCGTCCCAAAAGTTTTGCCCAAAATGATTTGGGTGGCGGCAACACCCGGAGGGAAACCCAACATTGGAATTACTTTTTTTTAGCGGTTTTTGTAGTTTTTCTTTTTTTTCCCAATTTTTTTTTTTCCCCCTATTTAACAATGGGGCCGAAAGCCCAATACTTTTATTTAATTTTATTAGTATATAAAACTCACGAAAATTTGCCCACAATAACCGCACTAATTTTTTTTAATAAATATTTTTGTTTCCCACTTTTTGTTTATTAAAATTTAAACATGCCCCAAATTTTGAAATTAAAAAACTAATTTTTTCTATCATATTTACATATTTACAATCACTGGAAAAGGTTTTAAAACTGCCTGGAGCGGGTAGAATTTCCTTAAAAACAAGGCACCATACCCCGAGGAAAACCTTACATTCCCCCACACAAAAACCCGAGTGTTTTTTGGGGTCTTTTTTCCGTCTTTTTTGGTTTGTGCACAAACAGCTTTCTTCGGCAAATTTCCCCCTGATTTGGGGAAGGGAAAAACTGTTTTATAAAATGATCCCCTTCCCTCCTCAAACGCTTGGGTAAACCCTGGGGAAATTTTAAGGGACCTTTTTGTTATCCGGTGTTCTTCCCTGGTATTTCCCTTATGATTGTCGGGCCCCGGGGACAAACAAAATTCCCCATACGGTGGTCTGTTTCCCAGTCTTTTTTTTGGTACAAATTTTATGCATTGGCTTTGAAATGCCCATAAAGAGGGAAAAAAAGGTTTCTTTTGGAAACCACTTGTAAAACTTAAAAAACACAATCAAAAAAACCCAAAATCTGCATGCCCCTTTTGTAAACCAAAAGCGAAAATTTTTTTGTGTATAATAAATTCACTGTCACTGGTTTTCGAATACGTTAAATTATTCACTCGATAAACTTTGCCACTGCTTGCTTTTCATTACGGTGTTTGGTTGTAAAACAATGGGGACATCTCTTTTGTAAATGCCACCGTAATGCATGTTTGTCATTGGCAGTAAACACCTTGCCCCCCCCCCCCCCCCCCCCCCCCCCCACCCAGGGAAGCCCCCTGCTTTGAGCCTGGGCTAGGGTTTACTATTAGAACCACTGTGCCACACACATTGTCTTTTTCACCGCATGAAACCCACGGGATAATGGGTTGGGGTACCGGGCCATCGGTTTTATAAAGTATCCCCCTTACCAAGATAAGGTGCCCATAAATTTTCTCACTACTTTCACCTGAGGATACCCAAATAAATCTTGAACTTTCAATTTTTTACTTCCCGTGTATAACAATATCCAACCCCAAAAGGCCACTGTAAACAGTACAGAGAAAAAAACAGTTTTAAAACCCAAAGCGTTTCCCCTCTTGCTCGGAAATAAGCTTAAAATGACAGTCAAACCTTTGAAAAAAATTTAAAAGATCGTCAATTACAAGATTCTTGAATGGAAAAAAAAGTATATGTTTAAAACTTTTTTTTAAAATTTCCTTTAAAATCTTTCTAATTTGAAATAACCAGCCCACTTCTGCGGGCCTTTTTTTTGTCAAGAAGTGCAACATACGTAACAGTAAAAAAACATGTTCATTTGGGATTTTTCACTAAAGCGAGGTAAAATTTTGCCGATCTGGGGAACCAGTATGCTTTTATATTATGCTTATAGACGGAGGCATAAGCATTATTTTTGGAAAAAGGGGAAAATACTTTTTCTGAAACCCAGCTCTTTTTTCCCCCCGGTGTAGTCTTGACGGGTGGTAAAAAAGATGGGTACTTGCCATGGTTTACCCCAAAATATTTAATTTTTTTCCCCTGAAAATAGTTTCCATAAATTTGGGGGTAAAAAGAATAATTAAAAGAATTCCGTTCATTGGCCAGGGTTCCAAGGGGACAAAAAGTAAATTCCATTTTGGAGAGTAAATCAAAATGGGGGGGTTTTTGGGACAAAATTGGGTTTTGCTGCCAACCCCCGGGATACATTTTTGCGGGGTGGATACTGGACTTCATAGGTGGGGGGGTTGCGGGGTGGTTGTGGTTGTGGGGGGGCTGGGGGCGGATCCCTCCATTTTTGCCCTTTGGGGAACTGAGGAGGTCAGCAGCGGGGCCCCCCAGCCGGGGCGGGTTGAGTCAGCATGGCGGTCCCCACTCCCACCCACCATTTCCCCATCTACTGTTTCCCTGGGGTCTATTCATGCCAAGTGAAGCCACATCTTTCCTTTTCACTATCAAAAACCGGGTGTGGGGCCCACGGGATGAAACCCGGTTTGTACCCCACCCCCGGGGCACAGCATGGGTACACTACCGAGGGCATGCACCCGGCGAAACATCCCAACGTTTCACGGTGAAATGATTCCCCCACTATCACTACTCGAATATAGCAACGCAATAAAATCAAAATTCCACGCCCATATAAACATTCGAAGTCAGAGGCCTGGCCCCCGCGAAAATTTATTTTTCCTTGCGTTGAGGTAAAAACCGCCTTGGGGTCCGATCCCCCACACCAGGGGAAAAAGGGTTTGAGGATCGTCGGGGTTTTCCTCCCACTTTTAAACGAGCCCTGGTAAATTCCTTTCGGTCATAACTGATCAACCCCTAGAATTCGTCTTCATTTACCCCAAACAGTGTCAAAAACTACGGGAAGGAAGGGGAGAGCCCCAATTTTTTCCATGGGGGTGAGGCTGATTTGGGCACGGGAAAGGGTGAAAAAAGGGTAACTGAGCCGGCTTTTCCCACAATCCCTAGGCGGGCGCCTAAAATTTTTTGTTTATGGTGCACACCCCCCAGGGCAACCCGTTTCCCACATTTGGGCCCTATGAGCGTTTCGCGCTAAATTTGAGGGGCGCTAGAATTTTGGCGAAAGATCTAAAAGTTTGGAAACTAAACGGGGAAGCCGAAGATCTAGGGGAAACGGCCCCTGAAAGGGAAAAAAATTAATATTTCATGGGGAAAATTTTTTTTTTTTTCAATATTTTTGGGGGGGTCGGGGAACGGATTTTTTTGTTTTCCCATTATTGCTTTTTTTTAAAAAAATTTAAAACCGACAAAAACCGATAATTTCGATTAATGATGAACTCTAAAGGAATGGATTAATATCCCCTGGTCGGGGGTTTCCACTTTTTAATTATTTTTTGTACAGAGAAGGAGTTGCGCAAATTAACTTTTAAGACGACAACACAAAAAATTGCCAGACATAATGAGGGAAAAACCCTTTGGCCTTTTCCCCTCGAAAACAACCTGAATTTCAGAACCCAACCCAACCCAAAATAAAAAAAAAAAAGAAACCCAAAAAAAGGGTTTGGGATCCTCTCCAAGAAAACGAAATTTACTTTAGAAAAATTCCCTTCCCCACACTATACCACCATTTAAAATATCCAAACCTACCTATGCAAATTTTCTTGGGGATCAACGGCAGCATAAACCCCCTAAAGCCAATAAAAACCCCAACAAAACCCGGCAGTAAGAAAAAACACTAAAACCCACCCCGGGCAACCCCCCCCCCCCACTCTTCAAGACTAAATTTAATCCCTCTTCAATACATCCACACTTCCCAAACGTGCAATCAAACATCTTGGGCCCTTTAAATTTCCAATAAAAACCCTTGACCAAAAATGCTTTTTTTTGGGGTTTTGACAGCCCCCACGGGCTTAACCCGGGACACAAACATCTCTAGGGACATTCCCCGTTTTCCCGACAAAACTTTATAAAAATTCAATGTATGTCAAGGCCCAAAAAACTGGAACCCCCTCCCTGAAAACTCTAAAAAACTGCAGAGACATTCATCCCCCTTCCCAAAACAACCATTTGGGGAAAACTTTCTTATCCCCCTGATACACCCTTTCAACAAATTTAAAACGAAAAACCACCGGGTTTGGTTCACACTACACTCACTCACCCATTTGACCAAAAAACAAAAATACAATTTTTCCAATTTTTTAAAAAAAAATAAAACCTAACTATCATAATTTGGGGCCTTGATACTCCAAACTAAAAACTTTTTTTTGGTCCCAAAAACAAAAGCATTCAAATTGCTAAACTCACAAAACAGAAATTTGGGTAATTTAACCCCCAAATACCAACTTACCTCATAATTTTAATTTTTTAAAAATTTAAAAATTTAGTCCAAGTCTGCCCGAAATCCTAGCCATGTAGGTGTTTCTATTTGGTACACCCCTGAAAATTAAATTATTTTACTTTTTGAAAAACCACACAAAAAACCCAAAAACCCTTTTAAACTCAGTTTTTGTAATCCTTTTAAAGAATAAATGAAAATTAAAATTAAAATCACCATATTCATTCACTGTAACCATTTAATTTTAGTATAAACAAAACTCCCCATTATTAAAAAGTAAAATTTTGGGGCAAATGGGGTTTAAAACATAAATTTTTTAGTAAGAAGCTTTTATTGGACAGTTTTTTGTTAAAATATACAAAACATTACAATTTTCTTTTCTGTAATGTATTTTTTTGTAAAAAAAACATTGGTGGGGCACAAAAAAAAGGGAACATTATTATTCAATGCTTTTTGGGGCAATAATCCAAATGTTTAAAAATGCTACTCAAAAAAAAAGGGACTCCTGCTTTTTGCTCACATCAGACCCTTTGCTTATTGCATCACATCAGACCCAGGGCTTTTTTGCATCACATCAAAACCCTGTTTAAATGATGGGGGTCGGGATGGGGGGGACTGCAAAGAGGCTTTTGTGTTTTGGGTGTTTTTCCTTTTGGGTTTTCTGTTGCAACTATAAAGGAAAATTTTTAAAGAGAAAGGTTTTTATTGAAATTTATTGCCCTGTATATATAGTAGGCAAAAGCAGTAAGATGCATATTTTGTATATTAATTAAATTTAAGCTTTTTAAAATTTGGGGTTTTTTTTTTTTTTCTAGAAAAAGGGGAAATTTATGATAGTTTTACCCCAGCATCTTTTTGCTGGGTTTTTAATGGTTTTAGGTAATTTTGGTTTTAAATTGATCCCCCGGCATAAATGCCATAGGGGAAGGGGGAAGGATAAAATAATGTTTAGGTCACACAACAATTTTTGGGGACTTCTTTTTTATTTTTGCTGGATTTTTTTTATTTAAAATTTTAAGTTGCACCCCAATTATAGACCTAAGAATTTTAACCCAAAATGTTTTAAAAAAATCCCGTTTCCAAAAGGTTTGTAGATTTGTCAAATGTTTTTAAGGGGGATTTTTTGGTAATACTTATATAATATTTTTGGGGGCTCATCGTTAACAGAAATCAGAATTTTGAGTGAGAGATAAAAAAAAGTTTTTCGTCTGCAAAAAAGAACGGCTCATAAAAGATGAGATGCATTAGGGGCTCAACCTTGGGTCCTATAAAGGTTTTTTTGTTTTAAAATGCAGAATGTTTAAATCCACCCAAAACAAAAACTTCCTGCAGGGCTGTGAAGAGGCCAAAAGGATATTCTTATTTTCAAGAACTGCATAAAACATTTTAAGCATTTTTTTTAATTGCAAACATTTTTTACCTTTTTCTTATTTTTACAAAGAGGGGAAAAGTAAGAGAGTAAATGGAAACCCAATTTCCCCTTACTTGGGGGCAAAGCATGGGTGGTGAATGTTGCAACATGGAGAAAGGGTGGGGGAGTGGAAAATGGGATGCCCGAGGATAATGAAAGGTGGGAATATTTTTCCAAGAAATTTTTTAAACTTGGGGGATTGGAAAATTGGTGCTGGGTTTTTTTTTACCCAGAAAGGGGTGAAAGGGGGATTGTCGGGGGGTGGGGTTGGACATTTTTGAAAGGATGGAAAAAAAAAGTGACTTAGGGGCATATAAAAATTTTATTGGAAGGGAAGGGGGGTAAAAAAAAGGGAACCCCCCTCTTTGGAAAAAATTGGAGGGACAGGGGAAAGGGGGTTTTGTGCAAGCAATTTTTGAGCATGTTAAATAGGGGCAAATGGAAGGGATATGGGGTTTTTGCTTGATGGGCTGTTTGAGTAATGAGCTATGTAAAATTTAGAAGGGGATTCAGGGGAAACCCGGGTTTGCTGGACCCGGGTCCTGGAGGTAAAAATTAAGTGCCTGCACTTTTAAGGAGGGGGGCGAGATGGTGCAATTTTTTAACTGTAGTTTTAAAAGGGATGCCCCCTTTGGGAAGCAGTGATGAAGTGAATGGTGATTAACCCCAAAAATGTCCAAACAAGATCTAGGTTTTTTTTAACATTTTTTTAAATATGAAAAAAAACTTTGACCCTTTTTTTTTTATATACACCTCCAACCGATTTTCGGGCCAAACTTGGTTTTGGGCCAAAAAGGGCGTAAGTCGAAAAAGGGCATAAGTCCAAACCCTTTTTAAAAATTTCCCAATTTAAAGGGTAGGGCCCTAAAGTCAAAACTTTTTCCCATAAAACTACTACTAAAACTGGGAATGTAATGTCCCAAACATTATTTTATTTTTTTTTTTCCATTTAATTTTTCCCTTTTATTTTTTTAAAATTTTTAAATTTTTATGTACTGTATAAATTTAATACCTGGTAGTGATATTTTATTGTAAAAATTTTTCATCGCATACAGTATCATATGTTACTATTATCTTTATGTATTGTCGACACAGTGGAAAGGAGAATACCCCTGGGATGTCAACCTTTCCCCAAAAGTTGAATTTAAACCCATACCCTAAAATTTAAAAAGAAACAAATCGGAACATGTGTAATAAAGTATCCGGGTGGGTGGCCGGGTCTGTGGGGGGCCGGGGGGTGGGGGGCTGGCTGGCTGGGGTTTGGGGGGGTGGGGGGCTGGATGGGTTTGGGGGGGTGGAGGGGTGGGTGGGTGGGGGGTTTGGGGGGTGGGTGGTTGGGGGGTGGGGTGGGTGGTTTGGGGGGGTGGGTGGCCTTTGGGTGGTGGGTGGGTGCTGGGGTTGGATGGTTGGGGGGGTAGTTGGCTGACCCGGCTGACCGAATGTGGCTGTTTCTTTGTAACTCTCTCTCTGTAACTCTCTGTATCTCTCTTCTCTTTACTGGTACAAAATAAACAAATTATCAAACAAATTATAAATTAAACCGGAAAACCCCAAAAAAAACCAGGGCAAAATGCTTTACAGTGGATCTGTGCTCCAAAGCCCAAAATTTAATAATTTAATCATTATTAAAATTAAAAATAAAACATAGGTACTAAAATTAATAATTTTTATTAATTTTTCTTTTTAATATAATAATTGTACCCCCTTTATTACTTACCCTTTAAAAAAACTGAAATTTTTTAAAGAGATTGGGGAAAGGGGAGTAAAACAAAGGGTTAAATGAAAAAAATGAGAAAGGGGAAAGAGAAAGTTTGAATGTTCACGGTTATTAAAAAAACGTTGCAGTTTTTGTTACCACCCGGGGCAAAAATGATTCCCGTTCACTGTCAACCGACCCCGAAAACATTTCTAATTTTTTAATTTATTGTTATTTTAGCATGTTTATTATATAAATTTTTAAAAAAAAAAAACAAGGTTGGTTTTAAACCCAAAAATTTTATATTAAGTTTTATACACATTTAATGCCGCCCCAGTGATTATTATTGTTATTTTTCATTAAATTTAATTTTGGCGTCTTCCCGACAAGAACACTCCCTTTAAAGATGGCTCGAGGGCAGACCCAAGGGAACAAAGACAGACACACAGGTAGACAGAAAGGGCGACACAGGTAGGGCGAACGAAAAGGGCGACACACAGGGAAAAACCAGACACAGGTAGACTAAAGGGCAGACACAGGTACCTGGGGGTTTTTCCGGGGAGAGTTCCGGGGGTCAACGCCCCCGCGGGCCCCGGGCTGTTTACCAGCCTCCTGGTGGATCAAGGGGGCCCCGAACAACCAGGCTGTTGCTGCTGGGGAAAAGCAAAAACCAAAGAACGGGGCCACAGGCCCCGGGTGATCAGGAAAAATGCTTTAGGGCTTGTCCCTTGGGCCGCTTGAAGACTGCCAGGGGTCGTTGGGGAAGGTAACCCCCAGAAAACAGGGCACAGGTAGAAAGAAAGCAACAGGTAACAGGGAAAAACCGACACACGAAAGACAGACACACAGGTAACATAAAAACACAGGTAGACAGAAAGACACACAGGTAGCAGACAGAACAATAGAGACAGAAAAAATAAACAGGCAAACAGAGATACAGACAGATTTTACAAGCAGAAGATACAGAAGGTTTAGGGGCAACAGTGGAAAAAAAAATAGAGGGTTTGAGGTTTAAAAGCCCTTTTTGGGCCCCAATCTCCATGCAAGATTCAAACTTCATCTTTGGGCCCATGGTGAAATTTTCTGTCCAGTTAGTACAGTTAATACAGTATGAAACTCCGATAGGGCAGGGTTACTCAAACGGGTGCGCCTGCATTTACACTTGCCGCCCCGAGTATTGTCAAATATTGTACAGAGGGGTTCATCAGCCGGCCCCCGCCCCCGCGCCAGAGGGACGGTCGTAAGTCGAGTGGACCCATGTTTGAGCAGGCGTAAATCGGGTTTGGTTTGGGTAATTTTAAAATGTTTTAAAAAAAACTTTGACTATATTTTTTTTTTTTTATAAATTTTAAAATATGTAAAAAAAAGGGAGATCTACTTTGGAGCACTACGCATGTGAAAGTTTGATCTGTTTGGGCCGTTTTAAAGGGTTAAAAATTTAAATTTTTTTTTTCTTTGCATAATTTAAAAGTGTGTGATTTGCAAGTTATAAAAAAAACACTAACAAGAGGGGGCCCGGTGGCCTGGTGGGGGTTTTCGCTCTTGTTCAACCCCGGTGAAAGGGCCCCGGGTTTTAAATTTCCCCGCCAGAGTAAAGCAATTGGGGGGTGTTTTTTTTCCACCCGTTGGGCTATTTTTTCCCCATCAGTTAAAAAAGGGGGAACTTGGGGTTGTCGACTGGTGTGGGTCGCCCTGGGGCCCCTGACCTAAAATTTTCCCAACATGCGGAGCAAAAACAAGGGGCCTTTTTGTATAGTTTATGTTTTATTTTTTGTCAGCTAGGCCTGTATTTCCAGTACATGTACTTTTAGTTTAAATAAAGTTTTTATATTATTATTGGTGAGCATGTTTGTATTTCTTTATTTTCTGGTCACCCTACCGTGGTGGGAAAACAACTTATGTGTTAAAAAAAAATTTGTACCTTTTTCATCCTATAACCATGCTAGGAAGGAGTAAACTCTCTTTTGAATGATTTTTTTTGAAGATTTTTAGATAGTAATGGCAAGTTGGATATTGGCCTATAGTTATTTACCTCAGTGGATTGCCTCCTTTGTGGATTGGGTAACTCTTGCTACCAGTCATTCTTCGTTATGTTTTATTAGCTGAGATATAAGGTATAACTTAAATTTTTTGTTATGATGGATTCAAAATGGAGGGCAAGTGGCCTGGGGGCATGATTAATGAACAGAGGAAAGGTTTGCTTTAGTGTCTGGAATGCCTTCATGTTTATTTTGAACTTTTTAAATTGGAATTTATTGCATTTTCTGTAAAATTAGATAAATTATCAACTGATGCATACTTTACAGAGTAATTCTGATAGTTGAATGGGCAGTTTCTTGTGTTCAATTAATAGAACAGAAGGGATCCTAGTGAAATACCCGGAATTGGGTCAGTTTTGAGGATGGAATTGGCAATAAAATAGACTGTAAATTTGGACAAAATTGCTGTTGTGCAAATTGTTGCTTAGAATGCCAAATTCACGCCTGTGCAATTTTTGTTTCATTATCTTCAGAGAAGGATTCTCTTCCATTTTAGAAGATAATTTTTTCTTTTTTTTCTACCCTTTCAGGGTCGGCAGGCCCTCTCCTAAACTTGTTCTCAGGGTCAGAAATTTTCCGAAAAAAAAAAAAATCTTATGAAATGATAGAGAATCTTTCCCGATCATAATGACACCAAAAGTATGAAATTTGATGGAAAATGTATGGAATTATGCTCTCGCGAAGTTAGGGTCTTGACGATGTTTACACAACGGCGATTTTGCCCACTTTGAGCCCTATTTTCGGCCAATTCCAATGTACCAGTTGACAAAACTCATAACTATTTGCTAGAACTCCATTTTTTCTATCGAATGAGTACAAGAAACCACCCATGTACCGATTTCAACTATCCAGTAAAGTGGTCAGAAATTGGCAATTTTGCCAATTTTACACAATTTCAAAAGATGCCAATTTCCAAATAGGGTCCAGAATAAACAAGACAGATATTCCTGGCACTAAAATAACACTTCCTCTGTTCATTAGTCATGTCACCAGGCCTCTCTTGCATTTCTTTTGCTTTCCACTTTAAATTTTTATTCTCACAAAAAAATAGAAGATTTACTGCTATGCAGGCTACTGCATTAGTGTAGAAATGGTATAAATAATATCAGTGCACTTGTGAAAGAATATTAGACTCACCAGTTGACGTGTATTGGACGCATGGCATGGTTTGTTTACTTTTGTACTTTGGTAAAAATCGAACATTTCTGCTAATTTGAGCTCAATTCCAAGGTACTTTTCATTGTGAAACCAATCAAAATCATCTCAATTTCTGTAATATGTCTTCCATTCTATAAAATGAGACCAGGAAAACTAGAATACAACCATAAATAGCATACGAAAATACACTGCAAAGTCGCTGTTTTAAAGCAAAAAAGACAGTCAGAGTTTTTTTTCCTCATTATGCACAGTGTGGTGCAGGATTTCTTTTATACTGTGCACATTGACCACATAGACACATTCTTTCATATGTAGGCCTACCAGCTTTCTCTCGCTAGATATGAAGGTGCTAGAATTTATGCGTACTAGTATGGCACCAACCCTGGCCCTGCAAGCCGTACTAGTATGGCACCAACACTGAAAGGGTTTAAATCTCATCACCTACAGTACCCTTAATTTCAGGGGTTGTGACAGTAAAAGGATTAATAAATACATTGCCATTATCTGTCTTTGAACACTTTAAATTTTTAGAATATTTCTCCTGCTGGAACCTAACTTTCAAACATGTAATTTAATTGGATATAGCAGTAATATGGTGGGCTCGTGTACTCTACAGCACTGTTTGACATATTTGTGTATAGAAGCATATGGTGTCTATGTATATAGCAATACTATAGTTACTTTGTGAATAGGTGTAATATAGTATCTGTATATTCAATTATCTGTACTCACCTATTTATACTCACCTAGTTGAGGTTGCAGGGGTCAAGTCCTAGCTCCTGGCCCCGCCTCTTCACTGGTCGCTACTAGGTCACTCCTTGAGCCGTGAGCTTTATCATACCTCTGCTTATATACATTATTGTGCAATTCCTTGTACTAACATTTACTAACTAGTACCAATTACCTCATATACTGTGTACTTTTTTTAGTGCTATTACTTGCTTAAATATTGTGCTATAAGTCAAATCTTTCATCTAAATTAATTTTATACCATATTTAAAGTCTGTCCATTTTATATTGTTTACCACTACTGCTGGTGTCTTTTTTCTGTCTCATAAACATACAAGATTTCAGGTATGTCTTGCTACTTCTAACTACACTTAGGTCACACTGCACATACATGTACAAGCATATATATATATATACATACCCTCTGGGTTTTCTTCTATTTTCTTTCTAGTTCTTGCTCTTGTCTATTTTCTCTTATCTCCATGGGGAAGTGGAATAGAATTCTTCATCCATAAGCCATGCGTGTCGTAAGAGGCTAGTAAGGGGCTAGTAACCCCTTCTCCTGTATATATTACTAAATTTAAAAGGCAAAACTTTCATTTTCCTTTTGGGCCACCCCACCTCAGTGGGATATGGCTGGTGCGTTGCAAGAAAGAAGATTTAAAGTCTGTCCATTTTATATTGTTACCACTACTGCTGGTGTCTTGTCTCATAAACATGCAAGATTTCAGGTACTTCTTGCTACTTCTACTTACACATAGGTCACACTACACATACATGTACATGTTTATGTATACACACTTATCTGAGTTTTCTTAGATCTTATCTTAATAGTTCTTGTTCTTATTGCTTTTCCTTTCATATCCATGGGGGTGGTAATAAGAATCTTTCCTCCGTAAGCCATGTGTCGGGAACAATGGGCTAGTAACCCCTTTTCCTGTATAGCCTACTAAAAAGAAAAAGAAGAAAACTGTCAAAGTGGGATGTTTGAATGTGCATGGATGTTGTGAAAGTGATAAGAAAGAGATGATTGTGGATGTTATGAATGACAAGAAGCTGGATGTCCTGGCTTTAAGTGAAACAAAGCTGAAGGGGGTGGGAGAGTTTCAGTGGGGAGAACTAAATGGGATTAGGTGAGGGGTTTCAAATAGAGTTAGAGCTAAAGAAGGAGTAACAAAAATGTTGAAGGATAAGTTATGGCAGGAAAAAAGGGAATATAAATGTATAAATTCAAGGAATATGTGGAGTAAAATAAGGGTTGGATGTAAAAAGTGGGTTATAGTAAGTATTTATGCACCTGGAGAAGAGAGAAGTGTAGAGGAGAGAGAGAGATTTTGGGAATGTTCAGTGAGTGCATGGGGAGTTTTGAACCAAGTGAGAGAGTACTTGAGGTTGGGGATCTCAATGCTAAAGTGGGTAAAAATGTGGAGGGAGTAGTAGGTAAATTTGGGGTGCCAGGGGCAAATGGAAATGAGGAGTTTTAATTGAGCTATGTGTAGAAAGAGGTTTGGTAATAAGTGATACATATTTTATGAAAAAGAGGACAAATAAGTATACAAGGTTGGTATAGCATGTAATGAAAGTACAGTGGACCCCCGCTTAACGATCACCTCCAATGCGACCAATTATGTAAGTGTATTTTATGTAAGTGCTTTTGTACGTGTATGTTTGGGGGGCTGAAATGGACTAATCTATTTCACAATATTCCTTATGGGAAAAAATTCGGTCAGTACGGCACCTGAACATACTATGGAATGAAAAAAGTTCGTTTAACCGGGGGTCCACTGTAGTTTGTTAGATTATGTATTGGTGGATAAAAGGTTGATGGGTAGGCTTCAGGATGTACATGTTTATAGAGGGGCAACTGATATATCAGATCATTATTTAGTTGTAGCTACAGTTAAAGTAAGAGGTAGATGGGACAAAAGGAAAATGGCAACAGCAAGTAAGAGAGAGAAGAAAGTGTATAAATTAAGGGAGGAGGAATTTAGGATGAGATATAAGCAACTATTGGCAGAAATGTAGGCTAATGCAAGTATGAGTAGTGGGGGGATTGAAGACGGCTGGAATAGGTGTGAAAATTTGTGTGGACTGCCTCCAAGTGAGTCGCCTACCCTGGCAAACTCTGTTGACACCGAGCTCTGAGGTGGGTACCTCAGCCTCACAAGTGGCTTATAGAACAGATTTTCACAAATGATTGGTATTGCAAAAAACTTTGCTGCATGCACGTATAAAGGACTAACTTACTTGGTGTTGCAGCATATATCCTGATCTTCAACTTCCTAAGCCTAGCTTTAGCCCCTTTGGACTTCCCCTTGGGAACCACGTGCAACCGGGAGCATTAATTCCTGCAATATTCAATTGTTATTAGTGTCCTGCCTGCACCTCAGAAATTCCTATATCCAAGAGGGTATGTATCCCCTAGTATAACTATGCAGACTCAGACGCTAGCTTCAAACGGCTCTGAGACGCTGGTACTTACTGGGCATGCTCTCTCTCTGTAGCACGCCGAGCCCTTCAGTAACTCAACCCACAATCTCCTAAGACACTGGCCAGATCCTACGGGAAAAGGTGAATATCTTGTCTTACTGTATGGGCTGATGGTGGAGATCATCTACGGTACATCGAGGTGCCTCTACCAGATTTCCCCAGGTCTCAGATGTGAAGACACGTGGGGGCGCCGCCTGCTGTTCACGGCACGTCTTGTCCAGTCGGTGTCTATCGTAAGAAGGACGCTATTCTGTCTTTGTGACCTGCGCCCCGCCATTCAAGCTAGGGCTGCCAGTTCTCCCTAGCTAACTTATCCTAGTGTTTGCCTACATTATCGGCCTATTACTACCTATGTTAAGGTCTTAGGTCTACTCTATCATTATCTACAGATGCCTTAGTAAACCTAATATTAGTGTACTACCAGTAAAAACTACCTACTCCTTCCCTGAAGAGTAAATCTATAAATTAAATAAGCTTACCAACCGCCAACCAGAGAATGCCGTGTTTGGGAGGGTTTAAGGGCCGCTCGGCTCAGACGACCAGACGCCCATGCTGGATCTGAGCTGTGGAACTATTTGGACCAAATAAATTTCCACATCCTCCCGCCGGCGAAGGTAGGCGCTAAGTCTAGATCAAGTCTGCCTCCCGCAGGCCCCCCAGTGGGCCCTGGACTCGAGCGCCGTTCGACGGGTCGTCCGGCCGCTCAGCTCGCTCAACCTCTGGTCTGATTTCTCATGTCCCGGTCCCACCGTGTGGACCTCGAGAGGCAAAAGCCTGTTGATGGGTCTTATAGTCTCGACACCGTTCATTCTCACTTTCACCATTCTCAACCGCCCAGCCTTGTCTGGGTGGTGTTGACACTACCAGGCCAAGAGGCCAGTATGCCCTCGGCGCCTCGGATTCTACCAGCACCAGGTCCCCTTCACTTAGCATCATCTTATTCGCCTCGGGGTCGGCACCATAGAAATGTTCCCGCAAGGTTGTCAAGTAATCCCTGTGCCACACCTGGTTCCATTTGTCCAGGATGTTCACCAGTCTGTTGTGACTCCTGTGCAGTTCTTCATTGATGGGGGGGACCATCTGGCCCATAATAATCCAGCTCCTTGGAAGACTGACTCAAAATTGCGGGGAAGGGCTCAATCCTTCTTCCAAACAGCATGTGATTGGGGGTGAGAGCTTCTTGCTTGTCAATCCCATTTTGTACGTAGGTCAGAGGCCTGTTATTAACTCTTGCCTCTCATCTCAACTAACACATGTCCTCAGTTCATCACAGCTCACCCTCCTGCCGTGCAAGACCTTCCGAATGCATCTTTTGACTGTGCCCACCATGCGTTCATAGAATCCCCCTTGCCAGGGTGCCCTGGGAGCTATGAACCACCACTCGCACTCTATCCTTCAGGTGTTCTCGTACTTCTCCGTTGTCCTAAGATCTGAAGACTTTATCGGCCGCCCTAAAGCTTGTGCCATGTCCGAGATAATCAATCGCGGGCACGAGAATCTGGCAGTAACCTCCTGAACAACTTCACGAAAGTCTCTGTTGTCATATCTTCTGCCAACTCCAAATGCACGCTCGAGTAGTGGCACAAGTAAACAGGCAGACATATACTTTCTGAGGCCCCACCCTCTCGTCTCCTGGGTCTTCATGTGATAGCCCCAGTATAGTCTATTCCTACAGTCTCAAAGGGCCTGTCACTATGTACCCGCTCCTGAGTAGCGGTGGTGACCTGGGTATGGTAGGGTCCTCCCATCGTACCGCCGGCAGACCGTGCAACTCTTTAGCACCCTTTTGATGCAGCTCGACCCTTCAGTACCCAGTAATCTGACATAGGCAGGTGAGGGTATCTCCAAACCCCCATGTAAGGTCCTCTGATGGGCATCTTGTATCAATAGCTCTGTCGCCCACCCTCCCTTTCCAGTAGCACGGGATGTTTGGCCCCATAGCTGAGCTCAGAGTTTTGTATCTTCCCCTGCATCTTATTAGCCCCGCATGATCTAGGAACAATCCCAATGAGTGAACCAATTGCTGTTCCCTGAGTCGTCATCGTTGGACACGCGTCCTACGCCATAACTGCTGCCGGGTCGCAAGTACTTCCAGCACTCCTGGAAACCTCCCCTTTGGTACTGCTTATCCAATATTCTCTGGACCCACTAGAGACAACTGTCAACCTTGGCTTACCTTGTCATTGCAGCTTCCTCACGAATCGAAATACCATTTCCGTGACTCCTAAAGTTTTCTCCACGAGAGTAGCACCTGGGGTCAAATAATTCAGTGTCGTGTTCCCCCGCAAAATGTACTATGCTGCTGATTGTCTCCACGAATTCTGCTCCGGCCAGCAATCCCTTGCTGGTAACCAGTCTGGGCCTTTGAACAAAGCTCGCTTTTTACTCAACTTTCTGTGTGTCACCCTTCGCTTATCAGGTCGGCTGGTTTTAGATCTGTAGGCACATACAGAATTGTTGATGTTGACTGTAGTTCCCGTATCTCCTTTACCCGATTCCTGACATAGGGGAGCTTAGACCTGTCATTCTGGACCCACTGTAAGGCCACCTCCGAGTCTGTCCATTACATAGGTGCGTGTCACCCTCAGATACTTAACACCTCCTCACGTACCTTACCCAGTCTTGCTCCCAGCAACATCGCCGTGAGCTCTAGCTTTGGGATCGAGCATCCTTCAGGGGTGTCACCCGCGCACGACTGGTGACCAGATTGACTTGGTCCCCGCCACCAAATACGCTACTGCCCATAGGCCCTGGAGGAGGCATCACAAAGACATGCAAGTCATAATCCTGCCCGGGTGCACCCGATGGACCTGGGGAATGTGAACTCGTGCAATTCCGCTAGGTCTTTGTTAACCAGATCCCACTCCTGCAACTGTTTCTGGCAGTGGGTCGTCCCAACCAGGTTCAGCTCCCAGGTCTGTTGCACCAGCATCCTCCTCAAATGGTGATGGGTGTCAACAAACCCAAAGGATCGAAGGCAGTCTGCACTTTGCTCAGCAAAGACCTGGTCAGCTTCCCTTCCCCATCAGGCTTCCTCTTTAGCCTAAGTCTGTCTTCCTTGATTTCCCACTCCAGTCCCAACACCGATGTTACCTCAGGCACTGAGTAGCCAGTATAGTCACGTTCCACCATGCCCCGCAACGTTGGATTGTTTGTCACCCATTCTCTCAATGGCATGTTAGCCGAGAGCATCTCCTGATTAGACTCTCGGTAAATGTCCATCAACAGCCTTTCATCTGAGGTGGTACCCTGCATGTTGTCTACATAAAATAGGGTCTTCAGTAAGTCTTTAAGCGGGCTGTTACAGTTCACAAGGTGGTAGTCTATGGTAGCCTGTAATAGGAATGGTGAACTAGTGGCACCAAACAACACTGCCCTGAATCTATAGGTATCATACCCTTGCTTGGGCACCTCCCTGTTAGCCAACCACAAGAACCTTGTGTAGTCCCTATCCTGTGGCTGCAACCCAATACGTAGGAAGGCTTTGCTAATGTCTGCCGCATAGGCGTACTGTTCCGTCCTGAATCTCAACAACACATCTGCTAATTTCTGCGTCAGGGAGGGCCCTGTGAGCAGACAGTCGTTCAACGATGGCTCTCGGGGACTCGCCTGCGAGCTGCAGTTGAAGACTACTCTGATGGGAGTGGTTACCGACTCCTTGGTGACTGCCATGTGTGGAGATAATGGGTGTTTTCCCCAGGCTGGCATTGGGCACTTTCTCGATGAACCCAAGGGCCAGCTGTTCCTTAATAATATCATCATATTTCCCCACCAGACCCTTCTTGGTCAGGCTGTTCACCAATGAATTCAACTGACCACGTGCCCTCTTGAAATTAGTGGGCAGCGTTGGGTGGCCCGGTTTCCATGGGAGTCGCACCCAATACTGTCCGTCCCTGAACTGCACATGGTTCAAGTAATCTCGATACGTCTCTTCGTGTTCAGGGGGCGGCTGGTCACCTTTAATACCTACTACATCCAGGTCCCATAGTTTATGGACCGGCTCACTGTCGGATATGCCAACTTGCGCCTCTGACAGGCCTTCGTGCACACCAATCCGCATCACCAGTACAGCCTCAGTCGCTGTAATACCAGAGCCCTCCTTTCCCTGGGGTCGCAGGAAGTGAGCTGGTATTCTGCCTCCTACGATGTACCCCGCTGGAGTCCTGTACAGGCCCACACCTTCCTTGATAACCCTTCTCGTAGACACGAACTCGTCTAGGTAATCCCTCCTACCAAGATGCCTACATTACTAACATTGTCTGTAGCAATGTCTGGTTCTGCTAGCTTCACACCCAACTCCCTCAAACGTTTGACTGCTGCAGCCAGTCCCCTAGTGGTAATGATATTGGGCAGCCTCTTCACCATCAAGGCTGAAATTTCCCGTCGATGCCCGGCTAACCTGACCGTCACATTGACTACTGGATAAGACCTGCGTGGGACTTCCCCACCAAACCCTTCCACCTTCATGTCATACTTACCAACTGTCTCCAGCTTCAACCTAGTTGCTAGACTCTCCACTATGAAGGATCTCTGTGCCCCACTGTCGAAGAACAAACGGGTTGTTTCAGACTTCTTCCCGTTCGCGACCACCGCCATTATGGTGGGCAAGGCCACCGAGCCTTGAAACTGCTCACCAGAACAAATTCTCGGTGCCGTACTCACCACACTCATCGCTACTTCTGACTTGTTCTTGCTCTCCGCCCTTTCTTGCGGTTTGCTCTCCTTAACTTGTGCTAATCCGGCATCATTAGGACACAGTGCACTGTGGTGCTTTCCCTTCCGGCAGCCCCGACACTCCCTGAGCATGGTGTTACAGTCCCTGGCAAAATGTTCTCCACAACACTTGAAACAAAGTCTCAACTCTCTTAGCCGTTGAACCCTTTGGTTATAGGTGGTGAAGCTTGAACACCTGAACTAGCGTGTTCTTCATCACAAAACACGCACCGTCTCATACTGCCGCTTTAGTGGCTTCTCCCTTGGCCTGTGAGTGGAGGGCTCGCCCTGGGCATAATACGTGCCTACTTTAGTGGGAGGTGGTTTAGGTCTATCTCTCGAATGTCTGGGGAAGTCGACCGACTTCTCCTTGGTAGGTAATTTCTCCCCCTGACCTATGCTCAGGTGAGATATGAGATCCCCTAACCCTTCAACAATTTGGTTTATCGTGAACCTATTCGTCCGATGTTTTAAGTGTAACTCATGCACTGTCGTGCTAGCCAGTTTCCTCTGAATCACCTGCTAAGGACCCATTTTGAATCATTCTCATCATGCAAATCTCTGAAACTATTGGTCAAGCTCATAACCTCAATACGGAACTTCTCTAGACTTTGACGGTCATGTCGGCAAGCCTCTAGATCCAACAACCGATAAAGTATAGCTACCTTTATCTCCTCAGTGTTGCCAAACATGTCTTCTAATTGGTCTTTGGCATGTTGGTAATTAGTGTCAGTAATCGGGTAGTGCCGGACCAGATCTAAGGCTTTACCCTTGAGCTGCGACCGCAAATACTGCAACTTGACGGCATCTGACAAATCATTTCTGTCATCTATCTGGGCTCTAAACTGATCCCAGAAAGCTATGTACTCTGTTAAGGTTCCGTCGAACGTTGGTAAATTCAACTGGGGCAATTTGGGCAACACATTAACAGGCGTGCTGTTGTTCGTGTTCCTTGAAACATTTGCTGCCCCTGCTGTACCGGCCTTCAAAGTCTTTATTAACTGCCTGCAGAGTCTCATCTCTGCTTTACACTCTGCCCTTCGATCGTCATAGTCTGTCCGTGCTACTTCGACTGTATATTCAGACTCACCTGTAGTATAGGCCTCTGTCTCATAAAGGATAAATGATCTCTCAAAGGCCTCCAGTCTTTGCTCCAAAGGTTTCAGGCAACTCTCTAGTTCCTCCCAGTCTACGTCCTGATCTTGCCTGACCATACGACACTCCTCACATGCTTTGCTCAGGCGCCCCTTATAGGCTCCCATAGACCGCTTTAATTGACTTAGAGCTGGGACAGCTGGTACTGCATCTTCACCTACCATAGTTGCGGTTTAGTTAAGATCACGGTGCTAATTTGTATTTCAATTAGCCACCCCACAGCACAAACGGTATTAGGTGAGAATGAACGAGTCTTAAGGCTTCTCAACAAGCTTAACAATTCCCTTTGTCAATTGACTACTATGAATAAAAAATGTACACACTGTTAGCTCTCAAATCCCAATCAAAAATGTGTATCGATGTGAAAGCTTAATCTAGCACTCAACTGTACAATGCCAGCAAAATAATTACAGGACTTAACCTAGTCTCAGGTATAATTCAACAAATCCCACATTAACATGAATCAAAGATGATGAAAATCACATAAAGTGCAGTATACAAATTAAAATCACTTGGTTAACACAAGTAAATTCAACAATTCAACTTGTGAAACAGTAAATAAATAATGTATGTAAACAGCTTGGCCTAACTGAGCCCAGCTTACTCTGTTTAGCTAGTGTGCTATAACTTAAACCTGGCTTTATAACTCCCTGTAAATAATAACTAGGTTAAATCTGTCCTAGCTACTATAACCTTTTGTAAATATTGCACAAGCCTAGCCTAACTGTGGCTACCTTGCAAATCCACTGTAAGTAATTAACACACAAGTCTCCTACTCTGGATTACTTGTAATCACTGTAAATAATTAAATTCACAAGCTTCTCTAGCCTACCTGGCCTGCCTGTAAATTACTGCAAATAACAACTTCTGTGTATAGTCAGCTTGGCCTAGCCTGTGTAACTTTGACCTAGGTGTGCTAACTTAACCTAACTTTTTTAAACTGGTTCCTAACTGTGGCCTAGCTATGATAGCTTAACCTAACTCTGTAAACTGGTTCCTAACTGTGGCCTAGCTATGATAGCTTAACCTAGCTATTCCACATCCGGTTTTCGAAGGACCCACCTTTTTGTGAAAATTTGTGTGGACTGCCTCCAAGTGGAGTCGCCTACCCTGGCAACTCTGTTGACACCGAGCTCTGAGGTGGGTACCTCAGCCTCACAAAGTGGCTTATAGAACAGATTTTCACAAATGATTGGTATTGCAAAAAACTTTTGCCTGCATGCACGTATAAAGGACTAACTTACTTGGTGTTGGCAGCATATATCCTGATCTTCAACTTCCTAAGCCTAGCTTTAGCCCCTTTGACTTCCCCTTGGGAACCACGTGCAACGGGAGCATTATTCCTGCAATATTCAATCGTTATTAGTGTCCTGCCTGCACCTCAGAAATTCCTATATCCAAGAGGGTATGTAATCCCCTAGTATAACTATGCAGACTCAGACGCTAGCTTCAAACGGCTCTGAGACGCTGGTACTTACTGGGCATGCTCTCTTCTCTGTAGCACGCCGAGCCCTTCAGTAACTCAACCCACAATCTCCTAAGACACTGGCCAGATCCTACGGGAAAAGGTGAATATCTGTCTTACGTATGGGCTGATGGTGGAGATCATCTACGGTACATCGAGGTGCCTCTACCAGATTTCCCAGGTCTCAATTGTGAAGACACGTGGGGGCGCCGCCTGCTGTTCACGGCACGTCTTGTCCAGTCGGTGTCTATCGTAAGAAGGACGCTATTCTGTCTTTGTGACCTGCACCCCGCCATTCAAGCTAGGGCTGCCAGTTCTCCCTAGCTAACTTATCCTAGTGTTTGCCTACATTATCGGCCTATTACTACCTATGTTAAGGTCTTAGGTCTACTCTATCATTATCTACAGATGCCTTAGTAAACCTAATATTAGTGTACTACCAGTAAAAACTACCTACTCCTTCCCTGAAGAGTAAATCTATAAATTAAATAAGCTTACCAACCGCCAACCAGAGAATGCCGTGTTTGGGAGGGTTTAAGGGCCGCTCGGCTCAGACGACCAGACGCCCATGCTGGATCTGAGCTGTGGAACTATTTGGACCAAATAAATTTCCACAATAGGTTTAAAAATGCAGTATTAGAATGTGGGGCAGGAGATTGTCACTATAGGAGAGTGGGTGCAGGAGGGAAGAGGAGTGATTGGTGGAATATGAAGTATAGGGTTTTAATAAAAGAGAGAAAGGTAGCTTATGAGAGGTTTTTACAAAGCAGAAGTGTTATAAGAAGAGCAGAGTATATGGAGAGTAAAAGAAAGGCGAAGAGAGTGGTGAGAGAGTGCGAAAGGAGAGCAGATGATAGAGTGAGAGAGGCACTGTCAAGAAATTTTGATGAAATTAGGAAAATGTTTTGGAGTGAGATAAACAAGTTAAGAAGCCTAGGAAACAAATCGATTTGCCAGTTAAAAGCAGAGTAGGGGAGTTAGTAGATGGGGAGCTGGAGGTATTGGGTAGATGGCAGGAATATTTTGAGGAACTTTTAAATGTCTATGAATAAAGGGAGGTGGTAATTTCATGCACTGGCCAGGAGGTTTAACATCTTTTAGGAGTGAAGAAGAGCAGGATGTAAGTGTGGAGGAGGTGCATGAGGCATATGTAGAATGAAAGGGAGTAAAGCAGCTGGAACTGATGGGATCATGACAGAAATGTTAAAAGCAGGGGGGGGGGGTATATAGTGTTAGAGTGGATGGTATTTTTGTCTAATAAATGTATGAAAGAGGGAAGATACCTAGGGATTGGCAGAGAGCACATATAGCTCCTTTATATAAAGGGAAGGGGGACAAAAGAGATTGTAAAAATTATAGGGGAATAAGTTTTACTGAATATACGAGGAAAGTGCACGGTAGGGTTATTATTGAAAGAATTAGAGGTAAGACAGAGAGTAGGATTGCAGATGAGCAAGGAGGCTTTAGAGTGGGTAGGGGATGTGTAGATCAAGTGTTTACATTGAAGCATATATGTGAACAGTATTTAAATAAAGGTAAGGAAATTTTCATTGCATTTATGGATTTAGAAAAGGCATATGATAGAGTAGATAGGGGAGCAATGTGGCAGACATTGCAAGTATATGGAATAGGTGGTAAGTTACTAAAAAGCTGTAATGAGTTTTTATGAGGGTAGTGAGGCTCAGGTTAGGGTACGTAGAAGAGAGGGAGATTACTTCCCGGTAAAAGCAGGTCTTAGACAGGCATGTGTAATGTTACCATGGTTGTTTAATATATTTATAGATGGGGTTTGTTAAAGAAGTAAATGCTAGGGTGTTGGGGAGAGGGGTGGAATTAAATTATGGGGAATCAAATACAAAATGGGAGTTGACAGAGTTACTTTTTTCTGATGATACTATGCTTATGGGAGATTGTAAAGAAAAGTTGCAAAGGTTAGTGGATGAGTTTGGGGAAGGTGTGTAAATGTAGAAAGTTGAAAATGAACATAGATAAGAGTAAGGTGATGAGGGTAAACCGATTTAGATAAAAAAAAAATTGGATATCACATTGGAGAGAGGTAGTATGGAAGAAGTGAATTTTTCAGATATTTGGGAGTTGACTTGTCAGCAGATGGGTTTATGAATGATGAGGTTAACCATAGAATTGATGAAGGTTAGCCAGCAAATAGATTTCAGTTATCCAGTATTGTTCTGGCTCAGTGACTCCTACACCTAAATCTTTTTTTTTTTTATCTTATTCTGACTACTGTTTTCTTGTGAATGTCACTATTAATCAGATTAGTGACATGTTAGAGAGACCTGGTCTCTAAACCAAAAAATTAACCCACATCTAAAAAGAATAATAAAAGATTAAAGATTTTATTTTTTGCACTGGTTACAGTACATATGTAATTACAATTTTGATTTTCAAGTATAAAGAAAGCCACTATCATGCCGGGGCTTTTTGGGGTTGACACAAGTGTGATTATGCAGATGTAATTTTGCGGGCTGACACAAGAGTGATTATGCAGACATAATTTTACATTATTCACAGTTTTAGTTGCACAGAACCTCTAGAAATGTACATCTGCAAATTTGTAGGAACAACTGTATCTGTTGTAAAATCCAAGAATATGCTGAAATTGCTGGAAATATGATTACAGTGTTCTGTAGCTCAATTGCTAATGCACTAAGCTCACACACTGAGGTCTGGGGGTCTATCCCCAGTGTGTGTGGAAACATTAGGACATGTTTCCTTAAGGCACTGCTGTCCATGTTCACCTGTCAATAAAATTGGTATCTGAGTGTTGGTTAAGTAGTGTGGGTTTCATCCTGAGGACAAAAATTGTGCTAATTTCCCCTGAAATGCTCTGCATAACAAGGGGTTTTCTATATAGTAGTATGTCATTGATGTCAGCTAGGCCTGTATACCTAGTACTTGTACTTGTTGAAACAAAGAATATTACAGTGGACCTCTGGATATTGTAGTTGTTGGATTTCATAATACATGTACTGTATTCGGAAATCGTAACTTTTTTTTGTCAAAATATTGGCTTGGTGATAGTCATTGAGCTTGGTAATAGTCATTCGTCCCGAGCGCTTTCACATGGCAACAGCACCTGACACTCAGTGTGCCATTGTTTATCAGCCAGTGAGCACACGTTCATACGATACATTTCGTATTATTCCATTCTTTTTAGTTCTTGCAACTACTAAATAAGCCACCCATGGGCCCCAAAGAAAGTTCCTAGTGCCAGCCACCCCTTTGGTAAAGGGCTGAGATGAGGGGAGAATGTGCCTTCTTCAGTGATTTTGTGATGTGTACGATACTAAAGCAGCAGGAGTCGATAAAGGCTATAGCGCCAGCCAGCGATAAATGTAGCATTAACAGTGTAGCAAGTAAGTTAAGCGATTAATCAATAGAAAAAGGACAGCATGAAACTGACTCCTCCAGTGTTGTTGGAGGTATATAGGGCTACTGACTAAACACCACCACCTCGGGCTGCTGCCATCACCCCCACAATGTAAGGTTTTATACACCCAACAACAAACAACACAACAACACTTGTCGGTTAGGGAGAGAGACATATGACATATTTTATTCATTCTAGAGTATATATCATGTTTCTATGTTATTAATATGTTTATTATGTCATATTAGATGAATTGTGCTAGATAAATAAGCTGTAGATATTAATGTCATATTGATATTAATGTCATATTGAAGGACTTTCTTGTCCTATCTCCCAACACACTCTCCTGCTGCCGCCCACAATTCCTAACATATGCCAGAAACAGACCTTTCTGGAACACTTTTTTGAGTGACAGGGGTCCAGTGATTCTCAAGCTGGTCCTAGGGCATTAAAAAACAAAGAAGGGAAGTAACCCCAGAAAAGACTTGGTACCTGAAGTCTTTACGGAAGGGTATTTCCCTTCCAAACAGTAATTTCTCCATCCTCTCCTCTCCTCCCGTCTTCAATACACTAAGAAGAGTCTTCAAAAAAGGTTAAGTGTCATGTTATTATTGTTTTATTCTTCATGTCTCATTGTTTTCTGTGTAGGTAAATGTGTATTTCATGTAAAAAAATAATTTTTCGTCAAATTCGGCTTTAGTTACACACTCTGGAATAGATTAATTACGATAACGAGGGTTCACTGTATTATAATATTATACACATTGGTTCATCCTACAGAGTAGACCTGCCTCAGCATATTAGTTGTTTTATAAGGAATTGTTTTGGGGGGAAGATGTATAATTAGGACTTCTTGTATTTATTATTTGCAGAGTTATGTTTGCAAAATTGTCTATACAAACCCAATAAATATTTGTTTGACAAGGAACAGTTTGTCCTATAAGAATGACTGCCATCTGTAAAACAGTGAAAAGTTATTATGGTTCTGTCTCTAATTACAGATTATTTACTTGGACTAATTTTTCAGGCTATGGTGTGACAGGAAATGGCAAAACAGTCTTCGTGAATGCTGCTATGTGTAACATCCACTACAAACCTGTGAACCCGCCTATTGTATTTGACCTGCCTCTCCCTCATGGCTTTAGCAAAAATGTTTGTTGATATTTGCTACCATGGCCAACTTGTCTGCCTTAACCCCTTTAAAATGTCCAAACGTAGCTTTACATTTGCTCGCGTAGCGCTCTGAACGTAGATCTATGTTTTTTTTTTTTTACATGCTTACCTATGGAGAAAATCAAGGTCAGAGTGCTATGCATGAAAATGTAGATCTACATTTGGACAATTTAAGGGTTAAACATTTTACCATTAAAATAATTTTTATCAATAGCATTTTATAATTACAGTGCTGTATGTATGTGAAATATGGACCAGTATTTCCAGAAGTTTGAAAAAGATAATTTTTAACAATAAAATTAGAATTTGTAATTTGTGTATTTTTAGCCACATTTTCTGAGCAAAATTTGTCTTTTTTTTATGAATGTAAGATAGGTCTTTCTCTTATAATGATAGTGTTCTGAAAATTGTTCAGTTGTTCAGAACTAGGAACCCATTTTTCCATAAGCACCATGTTGTAAGTGGAGATGCATTTTTCACCCATAATATTCCATATCTAATTTAGTTTGTTTTTCAGTATGAAAACTGAGAGACCAGTAGAAACAATGAGGATAGCATTAACTATTCAATTATGGGTCCATCAGCTATAAGAGCTTCAAAAGTTTTATTCCAGCAGAGCTGGAGTTACTATTACATGGGAACACCTTCAGTTGGGATGGCCTTCCCTTACACAGGAGAAATGGAATTTTTATGAGAAATATTTCTATCCCAGAGTGGGGACAACAGAAATCATATATAAGAGACAGGATAAAAAAGAGGGGGGAGAAAGAAATTTTATGACATAATATATCCAAGTATGTACAATAGTGGTATAAACCTTGGTAATAAATATTGACAAGTTAGTTTTGAAAAACACGTAAGCAAACACTAGGACACATTAGAAAACACTTCGGTCCTGGGACCGAAACTTCCTTTTCTCAATGTCCTCCTGTGCAGATCTCCCAACAGTGACAAACTTCTCTTCAAAGTGTATGGAAAACCTACCAACAAGGACGATCTTATACAATTATTCACACCAAGACATCTGCACTAAAAGAGGAGTCCCATTGGCTTCTTGAGAGCTCTTCGCACCTCCAGCCCTTGTTTTCTTGAGAATGTATTTACATAATGTCTTCGGTTTCCATCTTTCTTCATCTGAGATTGCAGACTCAAGGCACGAGCTATCCTCAACAAGCTGCCCATGCAACAGCCCTCTAAGCAGTTCATAGTGCCCCATGTAATGATGTTGCCACGATACTCGCTGGGCACTTGCTAAGAGTAACATAAAAAATAAGAAAGAAGGAACACTGCAACAGGAAATACTGACCCATGCAAAGCAGGTCCATGCCACCCCCCGGCCTAGAAAAACAACCACCTATTCAGGTCGCTTCCTCTTAAGGAAGGAGCATGGCACCAGACCTGGTAGCACAAGCTAATCAGGTCCAACTCTCACCCACCCACACCCACTCATGTATTTAGCCAACCTATTTTTAAAACTATACAAGGTCTTAGCTTCTATGATGGTACTCAGGAGTTTGTTCCACTCATCCACAACTCTATTACCAAACCAGTGCTTTCCTATGTCCTTCCTGAATCTGAACTTTTCCAACTTGAAACCATGCTGCGGGTCCTGTCTCAGCTTGATATTTTCAGGACGCTATTTACATCCCCTTCATTTATTGCTGTTTTCCACTTAGCCCCCAAATTCCCCCCCAAAATCAACACCTTTCTAAAAGGTGCAGATTCAGGGCCCTCAGTCTGTCCTATAGGAAGTTTTCTGATACATGGGATCGCTTTGTCACCCTCCTCGAGTTTTCCAGTGATTTATATCCATTCTGTAATGGGGAAAAGAACTGGCAGCATAATTTTAAAAGAAGCCCCCAGGATATATAGGTTTTAAGAACAACTAGAACTTTTATTTTTTATACTTTTGTATGAAGCCAAGGGTTCTGTTAGCTTTTGCAAACCTTATGCCCCGGTTTTGTTTCAGATTTTTGTAACCAGAAAATCCTAAATCCTTTTACAGTCATGTATTAAGATGTCCTTTCAGTTTATAAATGGCTGGTTATTGTCCTGTCGAAAATTAGAACTTTGCATTTGTCTTATTAACTCACGCCACTTTTTGACCACGCATCAGTTTATTTAAATCACCCGGAGTCACTAAAATCCTTTTAAAAAGATGAAGGATGCTCTATTTTGGGGTCATCAGAAAATTTTCTTATGTCGCTATTTATTCCCTCTCTTATCGCTTATTAAATTGTGAACAAAAATTGGCCCAACACTGCCTCGTGGGAAAAACCGTTGTGCGGCCCCATTGATTTTTCCCTTTTTATGCAAACTCTTTTGTTATTTTCCACCATCCCCTTTACCCGGGAAAAAATTTCTCCTTTTCCCGTGTCCCTTTAAAAGTTTCCTCAAAAGTCTCTGATCTGGAACCTTACCCAAAAGGTTTATGAAGTCCATATACACAATCAATTCATTACCATGACTACCCCCTCAAACACCTTAGTAAAAAAGTTAGTTTTACAATTTTGCCTATCAAGATGGTTCGAATTGCCTTGGAAATTTTTAAATTTCCCCTATTTTTTCCCCCACAAGGGAGGAAAGGGTTTTGGTCTAAGTTAAAAGCAAAGGCTTGTCCCCTTTTCCTTTAAATAGGTATTACTTTTGCCATTTTTCCCTTATGGGCACTATGCCTTTGAGTGATATGTTGAAAGTTCCCCAAAGGTTTGAAAAAGTCCCTTTACTTTCCCCTTAAAACCCCTTGCAAGCAATTCATCGGGCCCTGGGGATTTTATTTTCAACCGTTTACTATTTTTTTTATTTAAAACACTCGATTCCCCCCAAGGGGGGTGGCCCCAAAAAGAAAAAATTTCCCCTCATTCACTCCCACGTCTTGCCCGAAGGGGTTTACACTACAGTTTTTTAAAATGAAAATTAAACCCCTCCCTTTAGAGTGCAGGCACGTACTTCCCCTCTCCAGGATCAAGCCGGCCTGCCCGGTTTCCCTGGATCCCCTTCAAAATGTTTCTTTGTCACACTCCAACGCACGTCAAGTATCAAAAACCATTTTTCCCATTTACTCCTATCAAACACCTCACGCATGCCCCCTGAAAGTCCCCAAAACCCCCGCACACACAACCTCCTTTACCCCCTCCCTCCAACCTTTCCCCCCGGCCGACCCCCACCCCCTTCCCCTTCACTACAGACTGAACACTCCCGAAATCATTCTGTTTGCTCATTCTCTTAATCCGAACCCCTCAACAGCCCCTTTTTCAGCCCTCTGGACAAAAATTTTTGGGAATCCCCCCCCTCTCCTAACTTCCAAACACGAATTCTCTGCATTAATTCACCCCACCTTTCCCCAGACATACATCCCCACCCCTCACCCTTTCCCCTCGCTGCAAACTTCTCCCCCATGCTTCACCCCATAAAGAGCTTTGGGAAAAAACTAACTCCATACTTTTCCCCCCTTTCCTCCAAGGACAAAGTTCTTTGTTCCACAGACTCCAAAGTGCCCCGTCACCTTTTCCCCTCATAAATTCTATGATTACCTCCTTTCATAGACCCCCCGCTGACACGTCCCCCCCCAATATCTTAAATTCACCTCCTCCATACCTTCCTCCAATTGATATCCAAATCTTTCATTACCAAATTTTTTTTTGTTATCCTATAACCTTCCCTTTTCCCTGGTTCATTTTTAATTTTTCTTTTTTTCATCACTACCAATTCACCACCATCTCTGCAACTTTCTTCAGAAACTCCCAAGAGACAGTTCCGAAAGACAACTGTGACAACTAACTTTGTGTGTGATTCTTTATCTTTTAACCCGCCTTTGCCCCAAGACCCCGGCATTTCTCTTACAACCCCCTCTACAAATAATTTTAAAAAACCCCCGGGGAACACACTCCTTGTCTAAGGCCCCACTTTTATGGGTAATAATCTCCCTCTTTCTTACTCTCTAACTTTAGCCTCCTATCCTCATAAAAACTCTTTTACTGATTCAGAACTACCTTTACCCTACACCGGAAAATCTGCCACATTGCCCCCACAAAAACCTCTTTAGCCCTTTTCTAAATACGTTACTTATATTTTCACTGTAAACATGGTCCACACCCCCCTACCTTTCCTAAAACCCCCTTGTTTTATCTGCTATCCTATTCTCCGCTTTTTTCCCTTTAAATTTTTTCAATAAAACTACCATACACTTTACCAGGTAAATCAACAGATTAGCCCCTTAATTTTTTGCACCTTTTTGTCCCCTTTGCCCCTTTTTACAAAGGAATAGCATGCTCTTGCCAAATCCTAGGTCCTTCCCTTTTATACATTTATTAAATAAAAGCACCAACCCACCCCAAAACTATATCCCCACTTGCTTTTAACATTTCTATCTTTTTTCCATCAATCCCGGTGCCTTCCCCCTTTCTTTTTACCTACTGCCTCATGAATTCCCCCCCAACACAACGGCTCTTCCTACTCCTAAAAGTTTTATTCCCCTTCCCCTATACACGAAATACAGCTTCCCTATCTTATCAACATTTAACAATTCCTCAAAATTTTCCCTTTCCCCATCTTCCCAATACATTTTTAAACTTCCATTTTAATAACCTTCTTCCTTTTTTTTTAACTGACAACCCATTTTTTTCTCTGGGTTCCTTAACTTGTTAATCTCACTCCAAAACTTTTTTTTTTTCAAAAAAATTTGTTGTACATCTCACCCACTCTTCTTTTTGCCCTTTTTTTTACTTTGGGTTCCCACTTTTAAACCCTCTTCTTTTTCCCCATATACTCTTCCCCCCCTTGCATCATTTATTTTGAAAAAACTTCTCATATCTAACTTTTCCCCCTTACTACTTTTTACTTTCATTCACCAATCCCTCCTCTTCCCCCCCGCCCCCCCTTTTCCCTGTAACCACAAACTTCTGCTTAACACTCTAACATTACTTTTAAAACCCACCCCATATTTCTTCGCCCCTTGCCTATGCTCTATTAGCCCATCTATCCTCCAAAAGTGTTTTTATCTTACCCTAACGCCCCCTCTTTTAGTTTATAAACCTTCCCCTCTCTTTCCCTGATGCTTCTTTTTCCCTTCACCCCATCTACTTTTTACTCTCATGAGCTACAACTAAAAAGTGTTTTGATTATCTGGGCCCCTCTATAAACGTACACCCCTAAAGTCACCAAAAATCTTTTATTACCTTACATACCAACAAAAAACACATTCGCCCTACTCAAATCTTTATCTTTTTACCCTCTTTTTTTTAAAAATTTTACCTTTAGCTAAACCCCTTTTTCTATACAAAGTTCAATCAAAGGGTTCCCATTATCATTTACACCGGACCCCAAAACTTCCTCCAACCCCTCTAAAGTTTCTCCATTTTGCTTTCAGATCCCCTACCCAATTACTTTTCATGGGTTAAAGGTTTCCCTATCATTCATTAAACATCTCCAAAATTCTCTCTTCCTCTACTTCCTCCTTTCGGTGCATACACGCTTATTATGACCACTTTTCGCACCCAAACCCCCTTTACTTTAAAAACATAATCCTTAAATTTTCACATTCATATTTTTTTTCCCCTTTCCATAACTGACCCTTAAATACTGTACCCTTTTTTAACTCAACTCTCTGATACTCCAATTAATCCCATTTTTTTCCCCCCCCACCGAAACTCCTTCCCCCTTCAGCTTTTGTTTCGCTTAGGGCCAGGAATCCCAAATTCTTTTCATTATAAAATCAGCAATTTCTCTTTTTTCATCCTACTACATTTCCAGCACATTCAAGCATCCCCCGTTTTATAAAGTTTTTTTTTCTCTTTTTTTGTAAATGTCTCAGAAGAAGGGGTTACTAGCCCCCCGCTCCTGGCTTCCAAGCAGCCCGCTTTCAGGGAGAAGGCTTACAGCTTTTTATTCATCCCTGCAGCTCAGCCTTACTAGAGAGGGGGATGAGTGAAAAGCTGTAAGCCTTTCCCGAAAGTGGCTGCCTTGGGTCAAGTTAGCGCAAATTGCCGCCAAGGTGCGGGGGCGGAACAGGAAACCTTTTCCCCTTATTTTTTTCATCTACCCGAGGTTCCCCCCACCCCGTGTGACCTAAACAAACCCCAAAAACACTAAATTTTGGATACCCAGAAGTATAAATCAAATGCAGAAAATCACCCCAAAAATTCACAAAATTTCCAAAAATACGATCGTACTACCACCTCCCACCCTGCCCGAAGTGAACCCAAATTCACCCAACACCCATCGGGCCACTCTTCACCCCAAACCCCAGCCAATGGACAAGGGTAGAGCAAAAAAGAAAATCCCCGTAACCAGTAAGGACTCCTAACATCAAAGGTGAGAGCAGTAATAACACGAGGAAAACTTGTGGATGCCGCCAGGACACAACCCCGCTCACCCCCCGGCCCACCACAACACACGACAACCAACAAACTGGCCCGCCGCCACAGTCCAAAGATAACTCCCTCCCAGTATTGATGTCAAAAAATCACCTACCCAGAAAAGTAAACCCCTTATGATTCGACCAAAAACTAACTCAAGAAATGCAGGAACTAAAAACTAAATGCGATTACCTCAAAAAGATCACTGCTCTTAAACATAAATGGGGACACTGGAAAAACAAAGCAACCCCACACAGAGTCCCTAGACCCCTCAACACTCTAAAAGACCAAGTCACCCTACTTATACCAACATTATAGAGGAAAGATCAAGGGGACCCAAAAACTTGCCCTGCATAACCAACTTCCAAGACCATAATGACCCAAAAGCGCTATGACGTTTTTGTAGTTAAAAGCAAAAATCTCCCCCCCACAGTCACCCCAAAAGACCCGCATGGGAAACCCCCCTACAGCTTATCAAAGGCCACCCTTGCTTTAAAATACGTAGTGTGTTATTAGTTTAATAGTTTATTATCACCCCTACCCATCCTTGGGCGGTAGTCAAAAGTTCAACTTATATAACTTAATAACACCTTTTTAAAAAAAAATTATATAACATTTTTGGGGAAATTAAAATTGGAGTTTGTGCCTTTTTATTTTTTAGATTAAATTTTGTATATACTATTCTAGTCAATCATACCCAATACCAAATTCACTTATTAGACCATTTGCAATTACGTGAGAGTCGGTGCTATTTTAATTATATTTTTAATTAATTAGTTTAAAACCTATTTGTACTATAGTCATTCTAGCTCAAAAACATAGACTCCACAAAAGTATTTTATTAGACCTTAGTGAACTACAAGGAGAGTCTTTTTCTATTTTTAATTTGTATTTTTATATTACTAGTTTATACCTAGTTGTACTTTAGTTCATCCAGCAAAAACACATAGCAAAATAAAACTTCTTTATTGTTTTAGTGACTATACTCTATACACCAAAATACCTAGCTTATACTTGTCCAAACTTCCCCCCCACACAGATATCAGTACTAGAACTAAACACACAAGTCAGGTTTTTAAATAACCATAATTTAAACCTAGAGATAATGATCACGTGCCCTGATTTAAACCCCCCTAATCGACCCCCAATAAAAACCCTTTTGGGAAAAAGTAACTGCTTTATTCACAGCATCACAACCCAGCACTATCCTAAAAAATGCAAAAAGTCTATCAGTATTAATACAACATCAGGTCCTTAAGCAAACACTATGATGACCTCCTGGCCTCCCTTTAATCACTAAAACACCCCTTTTCCGCAATTTTTCTTACTGAGACTGGCTTAAGCAGGCAAATAATTCTACCCCTACGGATCACGCAAACAAATGCGACCAAACCCAAATTGGGGTGGTATTTGAATCTTTACTCAACCAATTATCTTGTTTAGCCCATTGCTTTAGTGAAAAATATGGGGAAAAATTTTTTTGTAATTTTACTGAAAAAAACCCTTTAAGCACCTAAAACAATCGGTCCCATTTACCGGATACCTCCACAAACACCCCAAAATTTCGTGAGAAATTAAAAGCACAAATAAAAGCAGCAAATGAAAAAGCACCCCCTTTCTTAGTGGAGACTTCACATAAACCTTGGATACTAGATGATCCCCTGTAACTGAATTTCATCAAAAATATAAACAACACCTTTCATCCCACAAAAACAAAACCCAACCGGGCTACTGACACAATCAACCAAATGACCAAATGGAAATATATACCCCCCTTAAATCAGGGTAATAACAATAGCACTACTACCACCCTACCTTTTCCGCAAACTTAGAAACCCCCACTTGAACAAAAAAGTTCATTTAGACCCCTGGGGAGGGCCCTCAATAAGGAAGTTCACAGCTGAAGAGACTGTTGACTGGCCAAAGAATTTCTCCAAGGCCAAGGTATGATGATGGACAGAATTTTTTTTAACAAATTACTTAGAATAAAAAAACTTTGTCCTATAAAACGAGACAGTTTAAACAAAAAAAGTTTTGGTTGCCCATGGCAAAGCCCCATTCTGAAAATCACTGCAAGAAACCCCAAATGAAAAGAATATAGACAGGGCTTAAACACAAAGAAGTTAAACATTATTTATCGTTCCCCCAAAGTAATAAAGAAACCCAAACAATTACTACTCCAGTAGATTTACAGACACAAAAGGAGTTAAAAAAAAGACCCGGAAACACTCTCTCAGATTTAGGGACCCCCAAAGAAAAAAAAAAGATATTGTCCACCCAAACCTAATGAAACACCACTACACCCCCTGACACACTAAAAAGATAAACGACTTCTTTTTACCCTAGGACTATCCGCCAATAAAATCCCACTACAATGCCCATGCCCGGGGGTACCTAGATGGGAATTTCCCAAATTCCTTTTTCTTGCACCAACTGAGCCCACGGAAGTCACTGAATTATAAAGTCCTTAAAAAATAACTCAGGGAACTGTTCATGTCCCACCCTTACGTACAAGCAAGCGGCCATGTCCTTTTCAGCTATTTCTTACTTTTTAACAAGTCACTAAAAAACTAGCCCCTTCCCCGAAACTACTCAAGGGGCAAGGGTTACACCAATACTTAAGGTGGTGACCCTCAGACTTAAACAATGGGCCAATATAAATTTTACCTTTGCATCCAAATTTTGGAAACTCATAAAGGGAGACTATATTATTTTAGGGCACAAAACAACTCAACCCCTGCCAATTTGGATTCAGGAAAATAAAAGCACAAATGATGAAATCATAAAAATGCTTCTGCTTACAAGCATTGGAAAAAAAGGATACCACTAGGAATTTTTTTTGCCTAAAAAAAAAGCTTTTGACACAGTAGCCCCAGACATCCTCCCCCAAAAATTTGACCAAAAGCGCTTGCTTTTTTCAATTCTTCCCTCATTCGTCTCTCAGCCCTTATAAGAGGACGTGTCTGCTGCAACCCCCGGGTGTTGACTGGGGGGCAGAATTTTTCACAACAGGGCAGGCTTGTCCCGGGAAGTTAATACATCGTATTGAATTAATCAGGGGCTATACGGGGCCGCTAGGGAGCTACTTCTACCAGCAATAATTAGGACACCTACGGGGTAGACGGGAAGAGATTGTGGACTTGCTTGAATGGCAAAAAGGATATTTTTTTAAATTCATTCGACGGTATTTTGAGACGTGGTTAACAATTTTAGGGAAAAAGGGGCCATACCTGTGAAATGCTGTCACGGTGGGGGTGCTATGATCAAGTTATTACTTGGGTGAAGATCGGGAATGTGCTTTTGAGGCGGATGCATTGACATAAGGTTTGCCTGGTAAATATGGGGGGAGTACAAAACCGTTACTGCCGGAAAATGGTCAGCTGGTACGTATATGGAATACCGGGGTACTACTCTGCAAAGATGACATCGACATCCTATCTTTTTATGTGGTGTGGAAGAATTCAGAACTCAGGTATTTGTGACATACGCAGGGGGAACGGCACTTGTGTTTTGTGGGTGTATGAACACCCGGGAGCGAAATTGGTAGAGGACGTGGAGACAACGACCTGCAACAACGAAGAAAAAGTAAAAAGGTGAGGAAGTGGGCAAGACACCCTTTTTTGACACTGACCCGCAGGGGCGTCGGAGTGAGGGGGGGTTGAGAAGGAAGAAGATGGCAGGTGAAAGAGTGGGGGGGACTCCCCCCCCTTGGACGTGGTTCGGCATTTGGGGAGATCATCGCGGGGGGGTGAAGATAGCAAGGAGGAAGCATCGACGACGCTTGTGGGTATTTTTGGCATGGGGCCGTATCAGGAAAAAGGCACGACCGGATCTTGGGGTATTATGGAGGACGGAGGGGGGGAAAGGTAGTTCGTCCTAAGGTGTGTGGGCAAAGGGTGTCCTTGTTGGTGAAAACGGTGGAGGTTGAGGGTTCTCGTGGTGATGAGCTTGATGCGAGTGCAGGTCGACGTCGACGCGAACCCCCG
>NC_069403.1:34422212-34458645 GCF_026875155.1 Cherax quadricarinatus | reverse complement strand
GTTTTTTGGTGTCATTACAATGGGGAAAAGATTCCTATCATTTCATAAGAAAAATAATTTTTTTTTTTTAAATTTTGCAACACCAGGAGACTCCTCAGGATTAGGGGTTGCGACAGTCAAGGGGTTAACCCCTTCAGGGTCCAAGGCCAAAATCTGCAGTGGTGCTCCAGTGTCCAAGAAATTTTGAAAAAAAAAAAAAATTATTTTTTCTTACAGAATTAAAGAGCATATTTTTGTGAAGGTAATAAGACAAAAAAAAAAAATTCTGATCAGTACTTACCGAGATACAGTGCCAAGAAGTTTGTCCAAAATGATGTGGTGGCGGCAACATCGACGAATTCCACATATGCGCATTACTTTATTTAGCGGTTTTTGTAGTTTTTTCTTTTCTTTTCCAATTTTTTTCTTTTCCTACTAACATATGGGGCCTGAAAGACCAATACTGTATTTAATGTATATAGTATATAAACTCACTGTATTGAACACAATAACCGCACTAATGTTATTATCATATTATTGTTTACCACTGTTGTTTATTACAATAAACATGCACAAATCTTGTATAATACTAATGTTCTATCATATATTTACATATTTACAATCACTGGACATGGTTTTAGAACTGCTGGAGCTTGTAGAACTCCTTGAAACAAGGCACCATACACAGAGGCACCTTACATTCCTCACACATAAACCGAGTGTCTTTGCGTCTTTGTTGCCGTCGTTTTGTTTGTGCACAAACGATGCTTCTCTTCTGAGCAAATTTCTTCTGAGTTGAAGGAAGCTGTATTATGAAATGATCACCTTCCCTCCTCAAACGCTTGGGTATATCCTGAGGAATTCGAGGACCTTGTTGTATAGCAGGTGTTCTTACCTGGTACTTCATTATGAGTTGTCTGACAACAGACAAACAAAATTCGCCATACGGTGGTCTGTTGCCAGTCTTTATTTGGTACATATTATATGCATTGAGCATTGAAATGTCCATGAGATGGAAGAAAAGTTTCATGTACCACTTGTAACTCTTACGAACACAATCAACAAAACCAATCTGCATGTCACATTTGTCAACCAAGCGCATGTTTTGTGTATAATCAATCACTGTCACTGGTTTTCGAATACGTTCATTAGTCACTCGATCATCTTTGCCACTGTCTTGCATTTCATTACGGTGAATGGTTGTCAACAATGTGACATCTCGTTTGTCATGCCACCGTAATGCCATGATGTCATTGGCAGTAAACACCTGCACATCATCACCACGAGCACCTGCGTTGAGCCTGGGCATATGTTTACTATTAGAACGCACTGTGCCACACACATCTGTCTTGTTCACTCGCATGAAATCACTGAGTAATGGGCTTGTGTACCAGTCATCGGTATATAAAGTATGCCCCTTACCAAGATAAGGTGCCATCATGTTTCTCACTACGTCACCTGAGATACCCAATAACATCTTGGTATCTTTCAATGTTTTACTTCCCGTGTATCCAACAATATCCAACACCAGGCCACTGTCACAGTCACAGAGTACAAACAGTTTTATACCAAAGCGTTTCCTCTTGCTCGGTATATACTGCTTGAATGACAGTCTACCTTTGAACAAAATCAAAGACTCGTCAATTACAAGATTCTTGAATGGATAAAAGTATATGCTGAACTTTTGTTTGAGATACATAAAATCATTTCTAATCTTGTATAACCAGTCACTTCTGTCAGGCCTGGTTTTGTCAGAGAAGTGCAACATACGTAACAGTAAGATAAACATGTTCACTGGGATGATTTCACTGAAGACTGAGGTAGAAATTAGCCGATCTGTGGACCAGTATGCTTTTATATTATGCTTATAGACGTGAGGCATAAGCATTATTGTTGCAAAGAGCAAATACATTTCTGCAACAGTCGTCTCTTTCCACCGGTGTAGTCTTGACTGTGGTAATATGATCGTACTTGCCATGGTGTACTCAAAATACTTATTACTTTCCCTGACAATAGTTTCCATCAATGGCTGGTCAAAGAATAATTCAAAGAATTCCAGTTCATTGGCCATGGTTCCAAGGGGACAAGTAAGTAGAATTCCACTTTGAGAGTCATCAAAATGGTGGGGCTTGGGAGCAAAATTGGGATTTTGCTGCCAATCCCAGATACAGTTTGCTGGTGGATACTGGACATCATAGGCTGGTTGTGCGGGTGGTTGTGGTTGTGGTGGGCTGGTGGCTGATGCTCCACTTTGTCCTTGAACTGAGGAGTCAGCAGCGTGGGTCCCAGCCTGGGCTGGTGAGTCACGCATGGCGGTGCCACTACCATCACCACTACCACCATCTACTGATGCCTGTGGTCTATTCATGCCAAGTGTAGCCACATCATCCTATCACTATCTAAACCTGGTGTAGGGCCACGGGATGTACTCCGGAATGTACTCCATCCCCTGGGCACAGCATAGGGTACACTACCCGAGGGCATGCAGCGGCGTACATACCAACGCTTCACTGGTGAATATGATTCCTCACTATCACTACTCGAATGATAGTCAAGCGCAATAAAATCACAATCCACGTCACTATCATCATTACTGAAGTCAGAGGCCTGGCCACGCGAAAATATTAGTTTTCTCTTGCGTTGAGGTACAACCGACCGTGAGTCACGAGTGCCCACACCAGAGGTAGAAGGTTGAGGATCGTCAGGGTTTTCTGCACTATTATCGATGTCCTGGTCATTCCTTTCGGTCACTAACTGATCAAAGCCATAGAATTCGTCTTCATTTCCACTTCCATCAGTGTCAGAACTATCAGATAGGAAGAGGAGAGTCCCAATTTTCCATGGAGTGAGAGCTGACTTGCGACGAGGCATGGTGAACAAGGGTAACTGAGCCGGCGTTCCCACAATGCTATGCGGGCGCCTAGATTTTTTGTTTATGGTGCACACCCACCACGCAGACCCGTTCTCTCACATGTAGGCCTATGAGCGCTTTCGCGCTAAATTTGATGGCGCTAGAATTTTGGCGTAGATCTATAGTTTGGACACTCAACGCGAAGCCGTAGATCTATGGGACGGACCCTGAAAGGGTTAAAATTAATATTTCATGTGGAAATTTTTTTTTTTCAATACTTTGGGGTGTCAGGAACGGATTAATTTGATTTCCATTATTGCTTATGGGGAAAATTAACTCGACTAACGATAATTTCGATTAATGATGAACTCTCAGGAATGGATTAATATCGCTGGTCGAGGGTCCACTGTATATTATGTTTAGTAGCAGAGCAGGAGTTGCGCAAATTAACATTAAGATCGACAACACTCTAATTGCCAGACATAATGAGGGCAAATTCCTAGGCCTATACCTCGACAACAACCTGAATTTCAGCACCCATATCCAACACATAACTAAAAAAGTATCCAAAACGGTTGGGATCCTCTCCAAGATACGATACTACGTGCAGCAAAATGCCCTTCTCACACTATACCACTCACTTATTTATCCATACCTCACCTATGCTATTTGTGCTTGGGGATCAACTGCAGCAACACACCTAAAGCCAATAATAACCCAACAAAAAGCCGCAGTAAGAATAATCACTAAATCCCATCCCTGGCAACACCCCCCCCCCACTCTTCATAGATCTAAACTTACTCCCTCTTCAATACATCCACACTTACTACTGTGCAATCTACATCTTCAGGACCTTGAATTCCAATATTAACCTTGACCTAAAATGCTTTCTTGATAGTTGTGACAGAACCCACAGGCATAACACCAGACACAAACATCTCTATGACATTCCCCGTGTCCGACTAAACCTTTATAAAAATTCAATGTATGTCATAGGCCCTAAAATCTGGAACACCCTACCTGAAAACTCTAGAACTGCAGAGACATTCATCACCTTCAAAACTACCATTAGAAAACATCTTATCTCCCTGATACACCCCGTCAACTAATTACACGAATACCACCTGGTGGTTCACACTTACACTCACTCACCCATTTGACCATAAACAGAAATATCAATCTCAATCTTAAAATAATGAATCCTAACTAGTCATAAGTTGGCCTGTGATACTCCAATACTGAAACTATGTATTGTGCCAAAACAAAAGCATTCACATTGCTAAACTCACAAACTAGTATTTAGTCACTTAGCCATAATACCAACTTACCTCATAATTTATAATATTTTAAATTTAAGAATTAGTCCAAGTCTGCCTGAAATGCCTAGCCATGCTAGGTGTTCTAGTGGTACACTCTGTAATTATTATTTTACTATTTGTAAACCACACAATAACCAAATTCTGTAAACTCAGCATTGTAATCCTTATAGAGAATAAACTGTGAATTGAATTGAATCACCATATTCAGTCACTGTCACCATTTAATTTTAGTATCATCATCACTGCCATTATTAAATAAGTAAAATGTTGGCATATGAGGTAAAACATAAATGCTTAGTAAGATAAGCATTTATTGGACAGTTTTTTGTTAAAATATACAAAACAGTACAATTTTCATTTCTGTAATGTAGTTTATATGTAATAAAACATTGGTAGGCACAAAAGAAAGACACTTATTATTCAATGCATTTTGGGCAACTAATCCTAATGCTTAAATGCTACTCAAGATTAAGACTCCATGCTTATTGCATCACATCAGACTCCATGCTTATTGCATCACATCAGACTCCATGCTTATTGCATCACATCAGACTCCATGCTTAATGCATGGAGTCTGATGTGGGGACTGTCAAAGAGGCTTTTGTGTCTTGTGTTATGCCTTTGTGTTCTGTTGCAACTATCAAGGAAAAGTTTCAGAGAAAGGTTTATATTGAAATTGATTGCCCTGTATATATAGTAGGCACAGCAGTATGAGTGCATATTTTGTATATTAATTAAGTTTAAGCTTTTGAAGATTGGGGTAGTGTGTTGTCTAGAAATGGAATTGATGATAGTTCACACAGCATCTTTTTGCTGGGTTATTAATGGTTTTAGGTAATTTGGTGTAGTAGATCCCCAGGCATAAATGCCATAGGCAAGGTAAGGATAAGTAATGTTTGAGGTACACAGCAACATATTTTGGAGACTTCTTTGTTATATGCTGGATTTTTGTATTAAATTTCAAGTTGCACTCAATATATAGACCTAAGAATTTTACCCATGATGTTTGAAAAACTCTGTTTCCAAACATGTAGTAGATTTTGTCAGTGTTAAGGGTGAGTTTGTTGGTAATCATCTATATAGATAATTTTAGGAGCTCATCGTTAACAGAAGTCAGATATGAGTGAGAGATAACAAAAGTTGTGTCGTCTGCAAACAGAACAGGCTCATAGAGATGAGATGCATTAGGGGCATCACCTCTGATCCTATAAAGTTCTAGTTTAAGATGCAGAATGTTAAGTCCACCATATCAAAAGCTTCCTGCAGGTCTGTGAAGAGGCCTAGAGGATATTCATTATTTTCAAGAACTGCATAAGCAGTTCAAGCATTTTTTATAATTGCATCATTTGTACCTTTTCTTCTTATTTTTAGCAAAGAGGGGAATGTATGAGAGTATAATGGTACCAATGCTCTTACATGGGTGCAAAGCATGGGTGGTGAATGTTGCAACATGGAGAAGGCTGGAGGCAGTGGAGATGTTATGCCTGAGGATAATGCATGGTGTGAATATTATCCAGAGAATTTGTAGCTTGGAGATTGGAAGGTGGTGCTGGTTTCTTACCCAGAGGGATGAGGAGGGATTGTCGAGGTGGGTTGGACATTTAGAAAGGATGGAACAAAATAGTGACTTAGAGGGCATATAAATCTGTAGTGGAAGGAAGGTGGGGTAAGGGACCATCTTAGGAAAGATTGGAGGGACAGGGTAAAGGAGGTTTTGTGCAAGCATGTGTGAGCATGTTAAATAGGAGCGAGTGGAGGCATATGGTGTTTATGACTTGATGTGCTGTTGGAGTATGAGCAATGTAACATTTATGAAGGGGATTCAGGGAAACCGGTTAGCTGGACCTGGGTCCTGGAGGTGAGAATTACAGTGCCTGCACTTTGAAGGAGGGGTGGCGAGATGGTGCAATTTTTGAACTGTAGTATAGGCATGCCTCTGGTAAGACAGTGATGAAGTGAATGGTGATTAACCCTTAAACTGTCCAAACATAGATCTACGTTTTTTCAACATTTGAAAGTATGTAAAAAAACGTAGACCTTTTTTATATATATACACCTACCATCCGACTTACGACCAAGCTTGGTTCCGACCAACCGGTCGTAAGTCGAAATGGACATAAGTCGAACCTTTGAAAATTGCCGACATATTGGGTAGGGCATAATGTCAAAACTTTCCTATATAAACTACCTACATAATACTGTAATGTAATGTACAATCATTATTTCATTTTTTTTTACCATAATTTACTTCTATTTTTGCATTTTAATTATTTATGTACTGTATATAATGAATACATGGTAGTGATATGTATTGTAAATTTTACATCGCATACAGTATCATATGTTACTATTATCTTTATGTATTGTCGACACAGTGGAATGGGAGAATACCACTGTAGTGTCATCCTTCCAGAATGTTGTATAACCTATACCCTAAGTAAAGAGAAAAAAACTCTGGAAATGTGTAATACGTATCCGGTGGGTGGCCGGGTCTGTGGTTGGCCGGGTGGGTGGCTGGCTGGCTGGCTGGATGGGTGGGTGGGTGGCTGGATGGGTGGGTGGGTGGTATGGGTGTGTGGGTGGGTGGGTGGCTGGGTGGGTGGTGGTGGGTGGCTGGATGGTGGGTGGGTGGGTGGCTGGATGGTGGGTGGGTGGCTGGGTGGCTGGATGGGTGGGTGGGTAGTTGGCTGACTGGCTGACCGAATGTGGCTGTTTCTTTGTATCTCTCTCTCTGTATCTCTCTGTATCTCTCTCTCTCTCACTGGTACACATAAGTCAAGTTATCATACATATTATAAATTACCTAGGATAACCCAAAAAATCCAGACAAAGTGCTATACAGTGGATCTGTGCTCCAGTGCCCTAAATTAATAATAATATTAATCATTATTATTACAATAATACATAGGTACTAATATTAATATTATTATTATTAAGCTGTAATATAATAATTGTACCCACTCATTACTTACCTTAAAATATCTGTAGTTTTAATGTAGAGTGAGAGGTGAGTAAACAAGATTAAATGAATAAATGAGAAAGAGAATGAGAATGTAGAATGTTCACGAGTTATGTAAACAAACGTTGCTGTTGTTGTTACCAGCCCGGACACGAATGATTCCTGTTCACTGTCAAGCCGACCAGAAAAACATTTCATATTTATTAATTTATATGTTATGTAGCATGTTTATTATATAATTTTGAAAAAAAAAATCATAGATGGATTAAGCAAAATGTCTATATTAACGTTTTATACACATTTAATGCGCCTCAGTGATTATTATTGTTATTATCATTATTAATATGGCGTCTTCAAGACCAAGTACACTCTTAATGAGTGGCTCTGAGACAGACAAGCAGACAAAGACAGACACACAGGTAGACAGAAAGACAGACACAGGTAGACAGACAGAAAGACAGACACACAGGTAGACACAGACACAGGTAGACATAAAGACAGACACAGGTACCTGGAGTTTACCTGGAGAGAGTTCCGGGGGTCAACGCCCCCGCGGCCCGGTCTGTGACCAGGCCTCCTGGTGGATCAGCGCCTGATCAACCAGGCTGTTGCTGCTGGCTGCACGCAAACCAACGTACGAGCCACAGCCCGGCTGATCAGGAACTGACTTTAGGTGCTTGTCCAGTGCCAGCTTGAAGACTGCCAGGGGTCTGTTGGTAAGGTACACAGAAAGACAGACACAGGTAGACAGAAAGACACACAGGTAGACAGAAAGACAGACACACAGAAAGACAGACACACAGGTAGACATAAAGACACAGGTAGACAGACAGACACACAGGTAGACAGACAGACACACTAGTAGACAGACAAATAAACAGACACACAGAGATACAGACAGATATACAAGCAGAAGATACAGACAGGTTTATGTGCAACAGTGAAAACAAATAGAGTTCGAGAGTAAGAGCCTTTCTTGCCACAATCTCCAGTGCAAGATTCAAACTTCATCTTAGGGCCCATGGTGAAATTTACTGTCCAGTTAGTACAGTTAATACAGTATGATGCTGCCGATAGGGCAGGGTTACTCAAACTGATGCTGCCTGCATGACACATTGCCGCCGCGAGTATTGTCAAATATTGTACAGAGGTGTGCATCAGCCGGCCCAGCCCAGCTGCCAGATGCACGGTCGTAAGTCGAGTGGACGTATGTCGAGCAGGTCGTAAGTCGGATGGTAGGTGTATTTGAAAATGTGTAAAAAAAACTTTGATCTATATTTTTTTTTTGTTATATTTGAAAATATGTAAAAAAATGTAGATCTACTTTTGGAGCACTACGCATGTGAACGTAGATCTGTTTGGACAGTTTAAGGATTAAAATTAATTTTTTATTTCTTTGCATAATTTACAGTGTGTGATTTGCATGTTATAAAAGAAACACTAACATGAGGGGCTCTGGTGGCCTGGTGGCTAACGCTCTTGCTTCACACGGTGAGGGCCTGGGTTCAATTCCCAGCCAGAGTAGAAGCATTGGGCGTGTTTCTTTCCACCTGTTGTCTATGTTCCCCATCAGTAAAATGGGTAACTTGGGGTTAGTCGACTGGTGTGGGTCGCATCCTGGGACACTGACCTAATTTGCCCAACATGCGGAGCATAACAAGGGGCTTTCTGTATAGTAGTATGTCATTGTTGTCAGCTAGGCCTGTATACCATGTACATGTACTTGTAGTAAATAAAGATATTATTATTATTATTGTGTGAGCATGTTAGTATTTCTTTATTTTCTGGTCACCCTACCGTGGTGGGAAACAACTTATGTGTTAAAAAAAAATTTGTACCTTTTTCATCCTATAACCATGCTAGGAAGGAGTAAACTCTCTTTTGAATGATTTTTTTTGAAGATTTTTAGATAGTAATGGCAAGTTGGATATTGGCCTATAGTTATTTACCTCAGTTGGATTGCCTCCTTTGTGGATTGGGGTAACTCTTGCTACCAGTCATTCTTCGTTATGTTTTATTAGCTGAGATATAAGGTATAACTTAAATTTTTTGTTATGATGGATTCAAAATGGAGGGCAAGTGGCCTGGGGGCATGATTAATGAACAGAGGAAAGGTTGCTTTAGTGTCTGGAATGCCTTCAGTGTTTATTTTGAACTTTTTAAATTGGAATTTATTGCATTTTCTGTAAAATTAGATAAATTATCAACTGATGCATACTTTACAGAGTAATTCTGATAGTTGAATGGGCAGTTTCTTGTGTTCAATTAATAGAACAGAAGGGATCCTAGTGAAATACCCTGGAATTGGGTCAGTTTGAGGAGTGGAATTGGCATAAAATAGACTGTAAATTTGGACAAAATTGCTGTTGTGCAAATTGTGCTTAGAATGCCAAATTCACGCCTGTGCAATTTTTGTTCATTATCTTCAGAGAAGGATTCTCTTCCATTTTAGAAGATAATTTTTTCTTTTTTTCTACCCTTTCAGGGTCGGCAGGCCCTCTCCTAAACTTGTTCTCAGGGTCAGAAATTTTCCGAAAAAAAAAAAAATCTTATGAAATGATAGAGAATCTTTTCCCGATCATAATGACACCAAAAGTATGAAATTTGATGGAAAATGTATGGAATTATGCTCTCGCGAAGTTAGCGGTCTTGACGATGTTTACACAACGGCGATTTTGCCCACTTTGAGCCCTATTTTCGGCCAATTCCAATGTACCAGTTGACAAAACTCATAACTATTTTGCTAGAACTCCATTTTTTCTATCGAATGAGTACAAGAAACCACCCATGTACCGATTTCAACTATCCAGTAAAGTGGTCAGAAATTGGCAATTTTGCCAATTTTACACAATTTCAAAAGATGCCAATTTCCAAATAGGGTCCAGAATAAACAAGACAGATATTCCTGGCACTAAAATAACACTTCCTCTGTTCATTAGTCATGTCACCAGGCCTCTCTTGCATTTCTTTTGCTTTCCACTTTAAATTTTTATTCTCACAAAAAAATAGAAGATTTACTGCTATGCAGGCTACTGCATTAGTGTAGAAATGGTATAAATAATATCAGTGCACTTGTGAAAGAATATTAGACTCACCAGTTGACGTGTATTGGACGCATGGCATGGTTTGTTTACTTTTGTACTTTGGTAAAAATCGAACATTTCTGCTAATTTGAGCTCAATTCCAAGGTACTTTTCATTGTGAAACCAATCAAAATCATCTCAATTTCTGTAATATGTCTTCCATTCTATAAAATGAGACCAGGAAAACTAGAATACAACCATAAATAGCATACGAAAATACACTGCAAAGTCGCTGTTTTAAAGCAAAAAAGACAGTCAGAGTTTTTTTTCCTCATTATGCACAGTGTGGTGCAGGATTTCTTTTATACTGTGCACATTGACCACATAGACACATTCTTTCATATGTAGGCCTACCAGCTTTCTCTCGCTAGATATGAAGGTGCTAGAATTTATGCGTACTAGTATGGCACCAACCCTGGCGTGCAAGCCGTACTAGTATGGCACCAACACTGAAAGGGTTAAATCTCATCACCTACAGTACCCTTAATTTCAGGGGTTGTGACAGTAAAAGGATTAATAAATACATTGCCATTATCTGTCTTTGAACACTTTATTTCTAGAATATTTCTCCTGCTGGAACCTAACTTTCAAACATGTAATTTAATTGGATATAGCAGTAATATGGTGTCTCGTGTACTCTACAGCACTGTTTGACATATTTGTGTATAGAAGCATATGGTGTCTATGTATATAGCAATACTATAGTTACTTTGTGAATAGGTGTAATATAGTATCTGTATATACAATTATCTGTACTCACCTATTTATACTCACCTAGTTGAGGTTGCAGGGGTCAAGTCCTAGCTCCTGGCCCCGCCTCTTCACTGGTCGCTACTAGGTCACTCCTTGAGCCGTGAGCTTTATCATACCTCTGCTTATATACATTATTGTGCAATTCCTTGTACTAACATTTACTAACTAGTACCAATTACCTCATATACTGTGTACTTTTTTTTAGTGCTATTACTTGCTTAAATATTGTGCTATAAGTCAAATCTTTCATCTAAATTAATTTTATACCATATTTAAAGTCTGTCCATTTTATATTGTTTACCACTACTGCTGGTGTCTTTTTTCTGTCTCATAAACATACAAGATTTCAGGTATGTCTTGCTACTTCTAACTACACTTAGGTCACACTGCACATACATGTACAAGCATATATATATATATACATACCCCTCTGGGTTTTCTTCTATTTTCTTTCTAGTTCTTGCTCTTGTCTATTTTCTCTTATCTCCATGGGGAAGTGGAATAGAATTCTTCATCCATAAGCCATGCGTGTCGTAAGAGGCTAGTAAGGGGCTAGTAACCCCTTCTCCTGTATATATTACTAAATTTAAAAGGCAAAACTTTCATTTTTCCTTTTGGGCCACCCCACCTCAGTGGGATATGGCTGGTGCGTTGCAAGAAAGAAGATTTAAAGTCTGTCCATTTTATATTGTTTACCACTACTGCTGGTGTCTTGTCTCATAAACATGCAAGATTTCAGGTACTTCTTGCTACTTCTACTTACACATAGGTCACACTACACATACATGTACATGTTTATGTATACACACTTATCTGAGTTTTCTTAGATCTTATCTTAATAGTTCTTGTTCTTATTGCTTTTCCTTTCATATCCATGGGGGAGTGGAATAAGAATCTTTCCTCCGTAAGCCATGTGTCGGGAACAATGGGCTAGTAACCCCTTTTCCTGTATAGCCTACTAAAAAGAAAAAGAAGAAAACTGTCAAAGTGGGATGTTTGAATGTGCATGGATGTTGTGAAAGTGATAAGAAAGAGATGATTGTGGATGTTATGAATGACAAGAAGCTGGATGTCCTGGCTTTAAGTGAAACAAAGCTGAAGGGGGTGGGAGAGTTTCAGTGGGGAGAACTAAATGGGATTAGGTGAGGGGTTTCAAATAGAGTTAGAGCTAAAGAAGGAGTAACAAAAATGTTGAAGGATAAGTTATGGCAGGAAAAAAGGGAATATAAATGTATAAATTCAAGGAATATGTGGAGTAAAATAAGGGTTGGATGTAAAAAGTGGGTTATAGTAAGTATTTATGCACCTGGAGAAGAGAGAAGTGTAGAGGAGAGAGAGAGATTTTGGGAAATGTTCAGTGAGTGCATGGGGAGTTTTGAACCAAGTGAGAGAGTACTTGAGGTTGGGGATCTCAATGCTAAAGTGGGTAAAAATGTGGAGGGAGTAGTAGGTAAATTTGGGGTGCCAGGGGCAAATGGAAATGAGGAGTTTTTAATTGAGCTATGTGTAGAAAGAGGTTTGGTAATAAGTGATACATATTTTATGAAAAAGAGGACAAATAAGTATACAAGGTTGGTATAGCATGTAATGAAAGTACAGTGGACCCCCGCTTAACGATCACCTCCAAATGCGACCAATTATGTAAGTGTATTTATGTAAGTGCTTTTGTACGTGTATGTTTGGGGGTCTGAAATGGACTAATCTATTTCACAATATTCCTTATGGGAAAAAATTCGGTCAGTACTGGCACCTGAACATACTACTGGAATGAAAAAAGTTCGTTAACCGGGGGTCCACTGTAGTTTGTTAGATTATGTATTGGTGGATAAAAGGTTGATGGGTAGGCTTCAGGATGTACATGTTTATAGAGGGGCAACTGATATATCAGATCATTATTTAGTTGTAGCTACAGTTAAAGTAAGAGGTAGATGGGACAAAAGGAAAATGGCAACAGCAAGTAAGAGAGAGAAGAAAGTGTATAAATTAAGGGAGGAGGAATTTAGGATGAGATATAAGCAACTATTGGCAGAAATGTAGGCTAATGCAAGTATGAGTAGTGGGGGGATTGAAGACGGCTGGAATAGGTGTGAAAATTTGTGTGGACTGCCTCCAAGTGAGTCGCCTACCCTGGCAAACTCTGTTGACACCGAGCTCTGAGGTGGGTACCTCAGCCTCACAAGTGGCTTATAGAACAGATTTCACAATGATTGGTATTGCAAAAACTTTGCTGCATGCCACGTATAAAGGACTACTTACTTGGTGTTGCAGCATCATATCCTGATCTTCAACTTCCTAAGCCTAGCTTTAGCCCCTTTGGACTTCCCCTGGGAACCACGTGCAACCGGGAGCATTAATTCCTGCAATATTCAATGTTATTAGTGTCCTGCCTGCACCTCAGAAATTCCTATATCCAAGAGGGTATGTTCCCCTAGTATAACTATGCAGACTCAGACGCTAGCTTCAAACGCTCTGAGACGCTGGTACTTACTGGGCATGCTCTCTCTCTGTAGCACGCCGAGCCCTTCAGTAACTCAACCCACAATCTCCTAAGACACTGGCCGATCCTACGGGAAAAGGTGATATCTTGTCTTCTGTATGGGCTGTGGTGGAGATCTCTACGGTACATCGAGGTGCCTCTACCAGATTTCCCCAGGTCTCAGATGTGAAGACACGTGGGGGCGCCGCCTGCTGTTCACGGCACGTCTTGTCCAGTCGGTGTCTATCGTAAGAAGGACGCTATTCTGTCTTTGTGACCTGCGCCCCCGCCATTCAAGCTAGGGCTGCCAGTTCTCCCTAGCTAACTTATCTAGTGTTTGCCTACATTATCGGCCTATTACTACCTATGTTAAGGTCTTAGGTCTACTCTATCATTATCTACAGATGCCTTAGTAAACCTAATATTAGTGTACTACCAGTAAAAACTACCTACTCCTTCCCTGAAGAGTAAATCTATAAATTAAATAAGCTTACCAACCGCCAACCAGAGAATGCCGTGTTTGGGAGGGTTTAAGGGCCGCTCGGCTCAGACGACCAGACGCCCATGCTGGATCTGAGCTGTGGAACTATTTGGACCAAATAAATTTCCACATCCTCCCGCCGGCGAAGGTAGGCGCTAAGTCTAGATCAAGTCTGCCTCCCGCAGGCCCCCCCAGTGGGCCCTGGACTCGAGCGCCGTTCGACGGGTCGTCCGGCCGCTCAGCTCGCTCAACCTCTGGTCTGATTTCTCATGTCCCGGTCCCACCGTGTGGACCTCGAGAGGCAAAAGCCTGTTGATGGGTCTTATAGTCTCGACACCGTTCATTCTCACTTTCACCATTCTCAACCGCCCAGCCTTGTCTGGGTGGGTTGACACTACCAGGCCAAGAGGCCAGTATGCCCTCGGCGCCTCGGATTCTACCAGCACCAGGTCCCCTTCACTTAGCATCATCTTATTCGCCTCGGGGTCGGCACCATAGAAATGTTCCCGCAAGGTTGTCAAGTAATCCCTGTGCCACACCTGTTCCATTTGTCCAGGATGTTCACCAGTCTGTTGTGACTCCTGTGCAGTTCTTCATTGATGGGGGGACCATCTGGCCCATAATAATCCAGCTCCTTGGAAGACTGACTCAAAATTGCGGGGAAGGGCTCAATCCTTCTTCCAAACAGCATGTGATTGGGGGTGAGAGCTTCTTGCTTGTCAATCCCATTTTGTACGTAGGTCAGAGGCCTGTTATTAACTCTTGCCTCTATCTCAACTAACACTGTCCTCAGTTCATCACAGCTCACCCTCCTGCCGTGCAAGACCTTCCGAATGCATCTTTTGACTGTGCCCACCATGCGTTCATAGAATCCCCCTTGCCAGGGTGCCCTGGGAGCTATGAACCTCCACTCGCACTCTATTCTCTTCAGGTGTTCTCGTACTTCTCCGTTGTCCCTAAGATTCCTGAAGACTTTATCGGCCGCCCTAAAGCTTGTGCCATTGTCCGAGATAATCAATCGCGGGCACGAGAATCTGGCAGTAAACCTCCTGAACAACTTCACGAAAGTCTCTGTTGTCATATCTTCTGCCAACTCCAAATGCACCGCTCGAGTAGTGGCACAAGTAAACAGGCAGACATATACTTTCTGAGGCCCCACCCTCTCGTTCCTGGGTTCTTCAATGTGATTAGCCCCAGTATAGTCTATTCCTACAGTCTCAAAGGGCCTGTCACTATGTACCCGCTCCTGAGGTAGCGGTGGTGGACCTGGGTATGGTAGGGTCCTCCCATCGTACCGCCGGCAGACCGTGCAACTCTTTAGCACCCTTTTGATGGCAGCTCGACCCTTCAGTACCCAGTAATTCTGACATAGGCAGGTGAGGGTATCTCCAAACCCCCCATGTAAGGTCCTCTGATGGGCATCTTGTATCAATAGCTCTGTCGCCCATCCCTCCTTTCCCAGTAGCACGGGATGTTTGGCCCCATAGCTGAGCTCAGAGTTTTGTATTCTTCCCCTGCATCTTATTAGCCCCGCATGATCTAGGAACAATCCCAATGAGTGAACCAATTTGCTGTTCCCTGAGTCGTCATCGTTGGACACGCGTCCTGACGCCATAACCTGCTGCCGGGTCGCAAGTACTTCCAGCACTCCTGGAAACCTCCCCCTTTGGTACTGCCTTATCCAATATTCTCTGGGACCCACTAGAGACAACTGTCAACCTTGGCTTACCTTGTCATGCAGCTTCCTCACGAATCGAAATACCATTTCCGTGACTCCTATAAGTTTTCTCCACGAAGAGTAGCACCTGGGGTCAAATAATTCAGTGTCGTGTTCCCCCGCAAAATGTACTATGCTGCTGATTGTCTCCACGAATTTCTGCTCCGGCCAGCAATCCCTTGCTGGTAACCAGTCTGGGCCTTTGAACCAAAGCTCGCTTTTACTCAACTTTCTGTGTGTCACCCTTCGGCTTATCAGGTCGGCTGGGTTTTGATCTGTAGGCACATACAGAATTGTTGATGTTGACTGTAGTTCCCGTATCTCCTTTACCCGATTCCTGACATAGGGGAGCTTAGACCTGTCATTTCTGGACCCACTGTAAGGCCACCTCCGAGTCTGTCCATACATAGGTGTGTGTCACCTCAGATTACTTAACACCTCTCTACGTACTTACCCAGTCTTGCTCCCAGCAACATCGCCGTGAGCTCTAGCTTTGGGATCGAGCAATCCTTCAGGGGTGTCACCCGCGCACGACTGGTGACCAGATTGACTTGGTCCCCGGCCACCAAATACGCTACTGCCCCATAGGCCCTGGAGGAGGCATCACAGAAGACATGCAAGTCATAATCCTGCCCGGTGCACCCGATGGACCTGGGGAATGTGAACTCGTGCAATTCCGCTAGGTCTTTGTTAACCAGATCCCACTCCTGGCAGACTGTTTCTGGCAGTGGGTCGTCCCAACCTAGGTTCAGCTCCCAGGTCTGTTGCACCAGCATCCTCCCTCAAATGGTGATGGGTGTCAACAAACCCAAAGGATCGAAGGCAGTCTGCACTTTGCTCAGCAAAGACCTCCTGGTCAGCTTCCCTTCCCCATCAGGCTTCCTCTTTAGCCTAAGTCTGTCTTCCTTGATTTCCCACTCCAGTCCCAACACCGATGTTACCTCAGGCACTGAGTAGCCAGTATAGTCACGTTCCACCATGCCCCGCAACGTTGGATTGTTTGTCACCCATTCTCTCAATGGCATGTTAGCCGAGAGCATCTCCTGATTAGACTCTCGGTAAATGTCCATCAACAGCCTTTCATCTGAGGTGGTACCCTGCATGTTGTCTACATAAAATAGGGTCTTCAGTAAGTACTTTAAGCGGGCTGTTACAGTTCACAAGGTGGTAGTCTATGGTAGCCTGTAATAGGAATGGTGAACTAGTGGCACCAAACAACACTGCCCTGAATCTATAGGTTATCATACCTTGCTTGGGCACCTCCCTGTTAGCCAACCACAAGAACCTTGTGTAGTCCCTATCCTGTGGCTGCAACCCAATACGTAGGGAAGGCTTTGCTAATGTCTGCCGCATAGGCGTACTGTTCCGTCCTGAATCTCAACAACACATCTGCTAATTTCTGCGTCAGGGAGGGCCCTGTGAGCAGACAGTCGTTCAACGATGGCTCTCGGGGACTCGCCTGCGAGCTGCAGTTGAAGACTACTCTGATGGGAGTGGTTACCGACTCCTTGGTGGACTGCCATGTGTGGAAGATAATGGGTGTTTTCCCCAGGGCTGGCATTGGGCACTTTCTCGATGAACCCAAGGGCCAGCTGTTCCTTAATAATATCATCATTATTTCCCCACCAGACCTTCTTGGTCAGGCTGTTCACCAATGAATTCAACTGACCACGTGCCCTCTTGAAATTAGTGGGCAGCGTTGGGTGGCCCGGTTTCCATGGGAGTCGCACCCAATACTGTCCGTCCCTGAACTGCACATGGTTCAAGTAATCTCGATACGTCTCTTCGTGTTCAGGGGGCGGCTGGTCACCTTTAATACCTACTACATCCAGGTCCCATAGTTTATGGACCGGCTCACTGTCGGATATGCCAACTTGCGCCTCTGACAGGCCTTCGTGCACACCAATCCGCATCACCAGTACAGCCTCAGTCGCTGTAATACAGAGCCCTCCTTTCCGGGGTCGCAGGGAGTGAGCTGGTATTCTGCCTCCTACGATGTACCCCGCTGGAGTCCTGTACAGGCCCACACCTTCCTTGATAACCCTTCTCGTAGACACGAACTCGTCTAGGTAATCCCCTCCTACCAAGATGCCTACATTACTAACATTGTCTGTAGCAATGTCTGGTTCTGCTAGCTTCACACCCAACTCCCTCAAACGTTTGACTGCTGCAGCCAGTCCCCTAGTGGTAATGATATTGGGCAGCTCTTCACCATCAAGGCTGAAATTTCCCGTCGATGCCCGGCTAACCTGACCGTCACATTGACTACTGGATAAGACCTGCGTGGGACTTCCCCACCAAACCCTTCCACCTTCATGTCAACTTTACCAACTGTCTCCAGCTTCAACCTAGTTGCTAGACTCTCCACTATGAAGGATCTCTGTGCCCACTGTCGAAGAACAAACGGGTTGTTTCAGACTTCTTCCCGTTCGCGACCACCGCCATTATGGTGGGCAAGGCCACCGAGCCTTGAAACTGCTCACCAGAAACAAATTCTCGGTGCCGTACTCACCACACTCATCGCTACTTCTGACTTGTTCTTGCTCTCGCGCCTTTCTTGCGGTTTGCTCTCCTTAACTTGTGCTAATCCGGCATCATTAGGACACAGTGCACTGTGGTGCTTTCCCTTCCGGCAGCCCCGACACTCCCTGAGCATGGTGTTACAGTCCCTGGCAAAATGTTCTCCACAACACTTGAAACAAAGTCTCAACTCTCTTAGCCGTTGAACCCTTTGGTTATAGGTGGTGAAGCTTGAACACCCTGAACTAGCGTGTTCTTCATCACAAAACACGCACCGTCTCATACTGGCCGCTTTAGTGGCTTCTCCCTTGGCCCTGTGAGTGGAGGGCTCGCCCTGGGCATAATACGTGCCTACTTTAGTGGGAGGTGGTTTAGGTCTATCTCTCGAATGTCTGGGGAAGTCGACCGACTTCTCCTTGGTAGGTAATTTCTCCCCCTGACCTATGCTCAGGTGAGATATGAGATCCCCTAACCCTTCAACAATTTGGTTTATCGTGAACCTATTCGTCCGATGTTTTAAGTGTAACTCATGCACTGTCGTGCTAGCCAGTTTTCCTCTGAATCACCTGGCTAAGGATCCATTTTGAATCATTTCATCATGCAAATCTCTGAAACTATTGGTCAAGCTCATAACCTCAATACGGAACTTCTCTAGACTTTGACGGTCATGTCGGCAAGCCTCTAGATCCAACAACCGATAAAGTATAGCTACCTTTATCTCCTCAGTGTTGCCAAACATGTCTTCTAATTGGTCTTTGGCATGTTGGTAATTAGTGTCAGTAATCGGGTAGTGCCAGACCAGATCTAAGGCTTTACCCTTGAGCTGCGACCGCAAATACTGCAACTTGACGGCATCTGACAAATCATTTCTGTCATCTATCTGGGCTCTAAACTGATCCCAGAAAGCTATGTACTCTGTTAAGGTTCCGTCGAACGTTGGTAAATTCAACTGGGGCAATTTGGGCAACACATTAACAGGCGTGCTGTTGTTCGTGTTCCTTGAAACATTTGCTGCCCCTGCTTACCGGCCTTCAAAGTCTTTATTAACTGCCTGCAGAGTCTCATCTCTGCTTTACACTCTGCCTTCGATCGTCATAGTCTGTCCGTGCTACTTCGACTGTATATTCAGACTCACCTGTAGTATAGGCCTCTGTCTCATAAGGATAAATGATCTCTCAAAGGCCCAGTCTTTGCTCCAAAGGTTTCAGGCAACTCTCTAGTTCCTCCCAGTCTACGTCCTGATCTTGCCTGACCATACGACATCCTCACATGCTTTGCTCAGGCGCCCCTTATAGGCTCCCATAGACCGCTTTAATTGACTTAGAGCTGGGACAGCTGGTACTGCATCTTCACCTACCATAGTTGCGGTTTAGTTAAGATCACGGTGCTAATTTGTATTTCAATTAGCCCACCCCACAGCACAAACGGTATTAGGTGAGAATGAACGAGTCTTAAGGCTTCTCAACAAGCTTAACAATTCCCTTTGTCAAATTGACTACTATGAATCAAAAATGTACACTGTTAGCTCTCAAATCCCAATCAAAAATGTGTATCGATGTGAAAGCTTAATCTAGCACTCAACTGTACAATGCCAGCAAATAATTACAGGACTTAACCTAGTCTCAGGTATAATTCACAAATCCCACATTAACATGAATCAAAGATGATGAAAATCACAATAAAAGTGCAGTATACAAATTAAAATCACTTGGTTAACACAAGTAAATTCAACAATTCAACTTGTGAAACAGTAAATAAATAATGTATGTAAACAGCTTGGCCTAACTGAGCCCAGCTTACTCTGTTTAGCTAGTGTGCTATAACTTAAACCTGGCTTTATAACTCCCTGTAAATAATAACTAGGTTAAATCTGTCCTAGCTACTATAACCTTTTGTAAATATTGCACAAGCCTAGCCTAACTGTGGCTACCTTGCAAATCCACTGTAAGTAATTAACACACAAGTCTCCTACTCTGGATTACTTGTAATCACTGTAAATAATTAAATTCACAAGCTTCTCTAGCCTACCTGGCCTGCCTGTAAATTACTGCAAATAACAACTTCTGTGTATAGTCAGCTTGGCCTAGCCTCTGAGTAACTTTGACCTAGGTGTGCTAACTTAACCTAACTTTTTTAAACTGGTTCCTAACTGTGGCCTAGCTATGATAGCTTAACCTAACTCTGTAAACTGGTTCCTAACTGTGGCCTAGCTATGATAGCTTAACCTAGCTATTCCACATCCGGTTTTCGAAGGACCACTTTTGTGAAAATTTGTGTGGACTGCCTCCAAGTGAGTCGCCTACCCTGGCAAACTCTGTTGACACCGAGCTCTGAGGTGGGTACCTCAGCCTCACAAGTGGCTTATAGAACAGATTTTCACAAATGATTGGTATTGCAAAAAACTTTGCCTGCATGCACGTATAAAGGACTAACTTACTTGGTGTTGCAGCATATATCCTGATCTTCAACTTCCTAAGCCTGCTTTAGCCCCTTTGGACTCCCCTTGGGAACCACGTGCAACCGGGAGCATTAATTCCTGCAATATTCAATCGTTATTAGTGTCCTGCCTGCACCTCAGAAATTCCTATATCCAAGAGGGTATGTATCCCCTAGTATAACTATGCAGACTCAGACGCTAGCTTCAAACGGCTCTGAGACGCTGGTACTTACTGGGCATGCTCTCTCTCTGTAGCACGCCGAGCCCTTCAGTAACTCAACCCACAATCTCCTAAGACACTGGCCAGATCCTACGGGAAAAGGTGAATATCTTGTCTTACTGTATGGGCTGATGGTGGAGATCATCTACGGTACATCGAGGTGCCTCTACCAGATTTCCCCAGGTCTCAGATGTGAAGACACGTGGGGGCGCCGCCTGCTGTTCACGGCACGTCTTGTCCAGTCGGTGTCTATCGTAAGAAGGACGCTATTCTGTCTTTGTGACCTGCACCCCGCCATTCAAGCTAGGGCTGCCAGTTCTCCCTAGCTAACTTATCCTAGTGTTTGCCTACATTATCGGCCTATTACTACCTATGTTAAGGTCTTAGGTCTACTCTATCATTATCTACAGATGCCTTAGTAAACCTAATATTAGTGTACTACCAGTAAAAACTACCTACTCCTTCCCTGAAGAGTAAATCTATAAATTAAATAAGCTTACCAACCGCCAACCAGAGAATGCCGTGTTTGGGAGGGTTTAAGGGCCGCTCGGCTCAGACGACCAGACGCCCATGCTGGATCTGAGCTGTGGAACTATTTGGACCAAATAAATTTCCACAATAGGTTTTAAAAATGCAGTATTAGAATGTGGGGCAGGAGATTGTCACTATAGGAGAGTGGGTGCAGGAGGGAAGAGGAGTGATTGGTGGAATGATGAAGTATAGGGTTTAATAAAAGAGAGAAAGGTAGCTTATGAGAGGTTTTTACAAAGCAGAAGTGTTATAAGAAGAGCAGAGTATATGGAGAGTAAAAGAAAGGCGAAGAGAGTGGTGAGAGAGTGCGAAAGGAGAGCAGATGATAGAGTGAGAGAGGCACTGTCAAGAAATTTTGATGAAATTAGGAAAATGTTTTGGAGTGAGATAAACAAGTTAAGAAAGCCTAGGAAACAAATCGATTTGCCAGTTAAAAGCAGAGTAGGGGAGTTAGTAGATGGGGAGCTGGAGGTATTGGGTAGATGGCAGGAATATTTTGAGGAACTTTTAAATGTCTATGAATAAAGGGAGGTGGTAATTTCATGCACTGGCCAGGGAGGTTTAACATCTTTTAGGAGTGAAGAAGAGCAGGATGTAAGTGTGGAGGAGGTGCATGAGGCATTATGTAGAATGAAAGGGAGTAAAGCAGCTGGAACTGATGGGATCATGACAGAAATGTTAAAAGCAGGGGGGGGGGGTATATAGTGTTAGAGTGGATGGTATTTTTGTCTAATAAATGTATGAAAGAGGGGAAGATACCTAGGGATTGGCAGAGAGCACATATAGCTCCTTTATATAAAGGGAAGGGGGACAAAAGAGATTGTAAAAATTATAGGGGAATAAGTTTACTGAATATACGAGGAAAAGTGCACGGTAGGGTTATTATTGAAAGAATTAGAGGTAAGACAGAGAGTAGGATTGCAGATGAGCAAGGAGGCTTTAGAGTGGGTAGGGGATGTGTAGATCAAGTGTTTACATTGAAGCATATATGTGAACAGTATTTAAATAAAGGTAAGGAAGTTTTCATTGCATTTATGGATTTAGAAAAGGCATATGATAGAGTAGATAGGGGAGCAATGTGGCAGACATTGCAAGTATATGGAATAGGTGGTAAGTTACTAAATGCTGTAATGAGTTTTTATGAGGGTAGTGAGGCTCAGGTTAGGGTACGTAGAAGAGAGGGAGATTACTTCCCGGTAAAAGCAGGTCTTAGACAGGCATGTGTAATGTTACCATGGTTGTTTAATATATTTATAGATGGGGTTGTTAAAGAAGTAAATGCTAGGGTGTTGGGGAGAGGGGTGGAATTAAATTATGGGGAATCAAATACAAAATGGGAGTTGACAGAGTTACTTTTTTCTGATGATACTATGCTTATGGGAGATTGTAAAGAAAAGTTGCAAAGGTTAGTGGATGAGTTTGGGAAGGTGTGTAAATGTAGAAAGTTGAAAATGAACATAGATAAGAGTAAGGTGATGAGGGTATCCGATTTAGATAAAAAAAAAATTGGATATCACATTGGAGAGAGGTAGTATGGAAGAAGTGAATTTTTCAGATATTTGGGAGTTGACTTGTCAGCAGATGGGTTTATGAATGATGAGGTTAACCATAGAATTGATGAAGGTTAGCCAGCAAATAGATTCAGTTATCCAGTATTGTTCTGGCTCAGTGACTCCTACACCTAAATCTTTTTTTTTTTATCTTATTCTGACTACTGTTTCTTGTGAATGTCACTATTAATCAGATTAGTGACATGTTAGAGAGACCTGGTCTCTAAACCAAAAAATTAACCCACATCTAAAAAGAATAAATAAAAGATTAAAGATTTTATTTTTTGCACTGGTTACAGTACATATGTAATTACAATTTTGATTTTCAAGTATAAAGAAAGCCACTATCATGCCGGGGCATTTTGGGGTTGACACAAGTTGATTATGCAGATGTAATTTTGCGGGCTGACACAAGAGTGATTATGCAGACATAATTTTACATTATTCACAGTTTTTAGTTGCACAGAACCTCTAGAAATGTACATCTGCAAATTTGTAGGAACAACTGTATCTGTTGTAAAATCCAAGAATATGCTGAAATTGCTGGAAATATGATTACAGTGTTCTGTAGCTCAATTGCTAATGCACTAAGCTCACACACTGAGGTCTGGGGGTCTATCCCCAGTGTGTGTGGAAACATTAGGACATGTTTCCTTAAGGCAACCTGCTGTCCATGTTCACCTGTCAATAAAATTGGTATCTGAGTGTTGGTTAAGTAGTGTGGGTTTCATCCTGAGGACAAAAATTGTGCTAATTTCCCTGAAATGCTCTGCATAACAAGGGGTTTTCTATATAGTAGTATGTCATTGATGTCAGCTAGGCCTGTTATACCTAGTACTTGTACTTGTTGAAACAAAGAATATTACAGTGGACCTCTGGATATTGTAGTTGTTTGGATTTCATAATACATGTACTGTATTCGGAAATCGTAACTTTTTTTTGTCAAAATATTGGCTTGGTGATAGTCATTGAGCTTGGTAATAGTCATTCGTCCCGAGCGCTTTCACATGGCAACAGCACCTGACACTCAGTGTGCCATTGTTTATCAGCCAGTGAGCACACGTTTCATACGATACATTTCGTATTATTCCATTCTTTTTAGTTCTTGCAACTACTAAATAAGCCACCATGGGCCCAAAGAAAGTTCCTAGTGCCAGCCACCCCTTTGGTAAAGGGCTGAGAGAGAGGGGAGAATGTGCCTTCTTCAGTGATTTTGTGATGTGTACGATACTAAAGCAGCAGGAGTCGATAAAGGCTATAGCGCCAGCCAGCGATAAAGTGTAGCATTAACAGTGTAGCAAGTAAATTAAGCGATTAATCAATAGAAAAAGGACAGCATGAAACTGACTCCTCCAGTGTTGTTGGAGGTATATAGGGCTACTGACTAACACCACCACCTCTGCTGCTGCCATCACCACCACAATGTAAGGTTTATACACCCAACAACAAACAACACAACAACACTTGTCGGTTAGGGAGAGAGACATATGACATATTTTATTTATTCTAGAGTATATATCATGTTTCTATGTTATTAATATTGTTTTTTTATGTCATATTAGATGAATTGTGCTAGATAAATAAGCTGTAGATATTAATGTCATATTGATATTAATGTCATATTGAAGGACTTTCTTGTCCTATCTCCCAACACACTCTCCTGCTGCCGCCACAATTCCTAACATATGCCAGAAACAGACCTTTCTGGAACACTTTTTTGAGTGACAGGGGTCCAGTGATTCTCAAGCTGGTCCTAGGGGCATTAAAAAACAAAGAAGGGAAGTAACCCCAGAAAAGACTTGGTACCTGAAGTCTTTACGGAAGGGTATTTCCCTTCCAAACAGTAATTTCTCCATCCTCTCCTCTCCTCCCGTCTTCAATACACTAAGAAGAGTCTTCAATAAAGGTAAGTGTCATGTTATTATTGTTTTATTCTTCATGTCTCATTGTTTTCTGTGTAGGTAAATGTGTATTTCATGTAAAAAAATAATTTTTCGTCAAATTCGGCTTTAGTTACACACTCTGGAATAGATTAATTACGATAACCGAGGGTTCACTGTATTATAATATTATACACATTGGTTCATCCTACAGAGTAGACCTGCCTCAGCATATTAGTTGTTTTATAAGGAATTGTTTTGGGGGGAAGATGTATAATTAGGACTTCTTGTATTTATTATTTGCAGAGTTATGTTTGCAAAATTGTCTATACAAACCCAATAAATATTTGTTTGACAAGGAACAGTTTGTCCTATAAGAATGACTGCCATCTGTAAAACAGTGAAAAGTTATTATGGTTCTGTCTCTAATTACAGATTATTTACTTGGACTAATTTTTCAGGCTATGGTGTGACAGGAAATGGCAAAACAGTCTTCGTGAATGCTGCTATGTGTAACATCCACTACAAACCTGTGAACCCGCCTATTGTATTTGACCTGCCTCTCCCTCATGGCTTTAGCAAAAATGTTTGTTGATATTTGCTACCATGGCCAACTTGTCTGCCTTAACCCTTAAACTGTCCAAACGTAGCTTTACATTTGCTCGCGTAGCGCTCTGAACGTAGATCTATGTTTTTTTTTTTTACATGCTTACCTATGGAGAAAATCAAGGTCAGAGTGCTATGCATGAAAATGTAGATCTACATTTGGACAATTTAAGGGTTAAACATTTTACCATTATATATAATTTTTTATCAATAGCATTTTATAATTACAGTGCTGTATGTATGTGAAATATGGACCAGTATTTCCAGAAGTTTGAAAAAGATAATTTTTAACAATAAAATTAGAATTTGTAATTTGTGTATTTTTAGCCACATTTTCTGAGCAAAATTTGTCTTTTTTTTATGAATGTAAGATAGGTCTTTCTCTTATAATGATAGTGTTTCTGAAAATTGTTCAGTTGTTCAGAACTAGGAACCCATTTTTCCATAAGCACCCATGTTGTAAGTGGAGATGCATTTTTCACCCATAATATTCCATATCTAATTTAGTTTGTTTTTCAGTATGAAAACTGAGAGACCAGTAGAACAATGAGGATAGCATTAACTATTCAATTATGGGTCCATCAGCTATAAGAGCTTCAAAAGTTTTATTCCAGCAGAGCTGGAGTTACTATTACATGGGAACTACCTTCAGTTGGGATGGCCTATCCCTTACACAGGAGAAATGGAATTTTTATGAGAATATTTCTATCCCAGAGTGGGGACAACAGAAATCATATATAAGAGACAGGATAAAAAAAGAGGGGGGGAGAAAGAAATTTTATGACATAATATATCCAAGTATGTACAATAGTGGTATAAACCTTGGTAATAAATATTGACAAGTTAGTTTAGAAAAACACGTAAGCAAACACTAGGACACATTAGAAAACACTTCGGTCCTGGGACCGAAACTTCCTTTTCTCAATGTCCTCCTGTGCAGATCTCCCAACAGTGACAAACTTCTCTTCAAAGTGTATGGAAAACCTACCAACAAGGACGATCTTATACAATTATTCACACCAAGACATCTGCACTAAAAGAGGAGTCCCCATTGGCTTCTTGAGAGCTCTTCGCACCTCCAGCCCTTGTTTTCTTGAAGAATGTATTTACATAATGTCTTCGGTTTCCATCTTTCTTCATCTGAGATTGCAGACTCAAGGCACGAGCTATCCTCAACAAGCTGCCCATGCAACAGCCCTCTAAGCAGTTCATAGTGCCCCCATGTAATGATGTTGCCACGAAAAACTCGCTGGGCACTTGCTAAGAGTAACATAAAAACATAAGAAAGAAGGAACACTGCAACAGGAGTACTGACCCATGCAAAGCAGGTCCATGCCACCCCCTGGCCTAGAACAACAACCACCTATTCAGGTCGCTTCCTCTTAAGGAAGGAGCATGGCACCAGACCTGGTAGCACAAGCTAATCAGGTCAACTCTCACCCACCCACACCCACTCATGTTTTAGCCAACCTATTTTTAAAACTATACAAGGTCTTAGCTTCTATGATGGTACTCAGGAGTTTGTTCCACTCATCCACAACTCTATTACCAAACCAGTGCTTTCCTATGCCCTTTCCCTGAATCTGAACTTTTCCAACTTGAAACCATGCTGCGGGCCTGTCTCAGCTTGATATTTTCAGGACGCTATTTACATCCCCTTCATTTATTGCTGTTTCCACTTATTGCACCTCAATCATATCCCCCCTAATTCAACACCTTTCTAGAGAGTGCAGATTCAGGGCCCTCAGTCTGTCCTCATAGGGAAGATTTCTGATACATGGGATCAGTTTTTGTCATCCTCCTCCGTATGTTTTCCAGTGCATTTATATCCATTCTGTAATAAGGTGAACAGAACTGTGCAGCATAATTTAAATGAAGCCTAACCAAGGATATATAGAGTTGAAAGAAACAACCTGAGAACTTTTATTATTTATACTTCTTGATATGAAGCCAAGGATTCTGTTAGCTTTATTGCAAACACTTATGCACCGTTGTTTTAGTTTCAGATTACTGCTAACCAGAACTCCTAAATCCTTTTCACAGTCAGTAGTATTAAGATGTACACTATTCAGTTTATAAGTGGCATGGTTATTGTCCTGTCGAACATTTAGAACTTTGCATTTGTCTATATTAAACTGCATCTGCCACTTCTCTGACCACTGCATCAGTTTATTCAAATCATCCTGGAGTGCACTAATGTCCTTAATAGAATGAATTGGATGCTCTATTTTGGTGTCATCAGCAAATTTGCTTATGTCGCTATTTTTTCCCCTCATCTATATCGCTTATGTAAATTGTGAACAAAAATTGGCCCAACACTGACCTCTGTGGAACACCGCTTGTGACGTGCCCCATTCTGATTTTTCCCCATTTATGCAAACTCTTTGCTGCTTATTTGTCCACCATGCCTCTACCCAGGAAAAAATTTCTCCTATTCCGTGTGCCTTAAGTTTCCTCAAAAGTCTCTGATCTGGAACTCTATCCAAAGCCTTATTGAAGTCCATATACACAATATCATATTCATTACCATGATCTACCTCCTCAAACACCTTAGTGAAAAAAGTTAGTCATTTATCAATTTATGCCTATCAAGATGGCTACGAATTGCCTTGGCAATTATTAATTCCATATATTTTCCCACAATGGAGGTAAGGCTTATTGGTCTATAGTTCAAAGCTAAGGACTTGTCACCTGCCTTGTAAATAGGTATTACATTTGCCATTTTCCACTTATCAGGCACTATGCCAGTTTGTAGTGATATGTTGAAAAGATTAGCCAAAGGTTTGCAAAGTTCCCCTTTACATTCCCTTAAAACCCTTGCAAGCAATTCATCAGGACCTGGGGATTTTATTTTCATCCTGTTCTACTATTTTTTTTATTAACACACTGGCCGATTCCCACCAAGGCAGGGTGGCCCGAAAAAGAAAAACTTTCACCATCATTCACTCCATCACTGTCTTGCCAGAAGGGTGCTTTACACTACAGTTTTTAAACTGCAACATTAACACCCCTCCTTCAGAGTGCAGGCACTGTACTTCCCATCTCCAGGACTCAAGTCCGGCCTGCCGGTTTCCCTGGATCCCTTCATAAATGTTACTTTGCTCACACTCCAACAGCACGTCAAGTATCAAAAACCATTTGTCTCCATTCACTCCTATCAAACACGCTCACGCATGCCCGCTGAAAGTCCAAGACCTCGCACACACAACCTCCTTTACCCCGTCCCTCCAACCTTTCCTAGGCCGACCCCTACCCCGCCTTCCTTCCACTACAGACTGATACACTCCTGAAGTCATTCTGTTTCGCTCCATTCTCTCTACATGTCCGAACCACCTCAACAGCCCTTTCTCAGCCCTCTGGACAACAGTTTTGGTAATCCCGCACCTCCTCCTAACTTCCAAACTACGAATTCTCTGCATTATATTCACACCACACATTGCCCTCAGACATGACATCTCCACTGCCTCCAGCCTTCTCCTCGCTGCAACATTCATCACCCATGCTTCACACCCATATAAGAGCGTTGGTAAAACTATACTCTCATACATTCCCTCTTTGCCTCCAAGGACAAAGTTCTTTGTCTCCACAGACTCCTAGTGCACCGCTCACCTTTTCCCCCTCATCAATTCTATGATTCACCTCATCTTTCATAGACCCATCCGCTGACACGTCCACTCCCAAATATCTGAATACATTCACCTCCTCCATACTCTCTCCCTCCAATCTGATATCCAATCTTTCATTACCTAATCTTTTTGTTATCCTCATAACCTTACTCTTTCCTGTGTTCACTTTTAATTTTCTTCTTTTACATACACTACCAAATTCATCCACCAACTCTGCAACTTCTCTTCAGAATCTCCCAAGAGCACAGTGTCATCAGCAAAGAGCAACTGTGACAACTACCACTTTGTGTGTGATTCTTTATCTTTTAACTCCATGCCTCTTGCCAAGACCCTGGCATTTCTCTTACAACCCATCTACAAATTATATTAAACAACCACGGTGACATCACACATCCTTGTCTAAGGCCTACTTTTACTGGGTAATAATCTCCCTCTTTCTTACATCCTCTAACTTGAGCCTCACTATCCTCATAAAAAACTCTTCACTGATTTCAGTAATCTACCTTCTACACCATACACCTGGAACATCTGCCACATTGCCCCCACAAAAAACCTCTTTAGCCTTATCTAAATACTGTTCACTTATATGTTTCACTGTAAACACCTGGTCCACACACCCCCTACCTTTCCTAAAGCCTCCTTGTTCATCTGCTATCCTATTCTCCGTCTTACTCTTAATTCTTTCAATAATAACTACCATACACTTTACCAGGTAAACTCAACAGACTTATGCCCCTATAATTTTTGCACTCTCTTTTGTCCCCTTTGCCTTTATACAAAGGAACTATGCATGCTCTCTGCCAATCCCTAGGTACCTTACCCTCTTCTATACATTTATTAAATAATAGCACCAACCACTCCAAAACTATATCCCCACTTGCTTTTAACATTTCTATCTTTATTCCATCAATCCGGCTGCCTTACCCCCTTTCATTTTACCTACTGCCTCATGAACTTCCCCCACACTCACAACTGGCTCTTCCTCACTCCAAACAAGATGTTATTCCTCCTTGCCCTATACACGAAATCACAGCTTCCCTATCTTCATCAACATTTAACAATTCCTCAAAATATTCCTTCCATCTTCCCAATACATCTAACTCTCCATTTAATAACTCTTCTCTCCTATTTTTAACTGACAAATCCATTTGTTCTCTAGGCTTCCTTAACTTTTAATCTCACTCCAAAACTTTTTCTTATTTTCAACAAAATTTGTTGATAACATCTCACCCACTCTCTCATTTGCTCTCTTTTTACATTGGTTTCACCACTCTCTTAACCTCTCTCTTTTTCTCCATATACTCTTCCTTCCTTGCATCACTTCTACTTTGTAAAAACTTCTCATATGCTAACTTTTTCTCCCTTACTACTCTCTTTACATTATCATTCCACCAATCGCTCCTCTTCCCTCCCGCACCCATTTCCTGTAACCACAAACTTCTGCTTAACACTCTTAACACTACATTTTTAAACCTACCCCATACTTCTTCGACCCCATTGCCTATGCTCTCATTAGCCCATCTATCCTCCAATAGCTGTTTATATCTTACCCTAACTGCCTCCTCTTTTAGTTTATAAACCTTCACCTCTCTCTTCCCTGATGCTTCTATTCTCCTTCTATCCCATCTACATTTTACTCTCAGTGTAGCTACAACTAAAAGTGATTTGATATATCTGTGGCCCCTCTATAAACATGTACATCCTGAAGTCTACTCAACAATCTTTTATCTACCAATACATAATCCAACAAACTACTATCATTTCGCCCTACATCATATCTTGTATACTTATTTATCCTCTTTTTCTTAAAATATGTATTACCTATAGCTAAACCCCTTTCTATACAAAGTTCAATCAAAGGGCTCCCATTATCATTTACACCTGGCACCCCAAACTTACCTACCACACCCTCTCTAAAAGTTTCTCCTACTTTAGCATTCAGATCCCCTACCACAATTACTCTTTCACTTGGTTTAAAGGTTCTATACATTCACTTAACATCTCCCAAAATCTCTCTCTCTCCTCACATTCCTCTCTTCTCCAGGTGCATACACGCTTATTATGATCCACTTTTCGCATCCAACCTTTACTTTAATCAACATAATCCTTGAAGTTACACATTCATATTCTTTTTCTCCTTCCATAACTGATCCTTCAACATTACTGCTACCCCTTCTTTAACTCTAACTCTCTGATACTCCAGATTGAATCCCATTTATTTCCCCCCACCGAAACTCCCCTATCCCCTTCAGCTTTGTTTCGCTTAGGGCCAGGACATCCAACTTCTTTTCATTCATAACATCAGCAATTATCTCTTTCTTGTCATCCGTACTACATCCACGCACATTCAAGCATCCCAGTTTTATAAAGTTTTTCTTCTTCTCTTTTTTAGTAAATGTCTACAGAAGAAGGGGTTACTAGCCCATCGCTCCTGGCTTCCAAGGCAGCCAGCTTTCAGGGAGAAGGCTTACAGCTTTTTCATCTCATCCCCTGCATGCATCAGCCTTACTAGAGAGAGGGGATGAGATGAAAAGCTGTAAGCCTTCTCCCTGAAAGCTGGCTGCCTTGGATCAACGTGTAGCGCAAGTTGCACGCCAAGGTGCGGCAGCGGCAACAGGAACCTTGTCCTCTTATTTTTACTTCTACCTGAGGTTCCCAGCAGCCCAGTGATGACCTAATCAAGACCCACATAACACTAACATGTGTGGATACCCAGAATGATATAAATCAACTGCAGAAATCACCCAAAAGTTCACAAATTACCAACTAATACGACTCGTACTACCACCTCCTACCCTGCTGCCACTGAAGTGATACTTCACAACATTCACCCATCACCCATCGCCTACTCTTCACCCGAAGCCACAGCCAATGGACAAGGGTCAGAGCATAAAAGAAGATCCAGTAACCAGCTAAGGACTCCTAACATCAAAGGTGAGAGCAGTAATAACACGAGGAAAACTTGTGGTACTGCCAGCCAGGACACAACCCGCATCACCCACCGGCACCACCACAACACACGACAGACAACAACAAAATGGCCGCCGCCACAGTCCAAGATAACTCCTCCAGTATTTGATGTCAAGAAGATCACCTACCCAGAAATAGCTAAACTCCTTATGATTCAGAACCAAACTAACTCAGAAATGCAGGAACTAAAAACTAGCAATGCAGATTACCTCAACAAGATCACTGCTCTTGAACATAAACTAGACACTGGAACAACAAAGCAACACCCACACAGAGTCCCTAGACACCATCAACACTCTAAAAGACCAAGTCACCCTACTTACTACCAACATTATAGAGGAAAGATCAAGAGTGGACCAACAACTTGCCAATGTCATAACCAACTTCCAAGACCATAATGACCAACAGCAGCTATCTGACGCTGTTGTAGTTAACAGCAAACATCTCCCACCCACAGTCACCCAAGAGACCTGCATGGAGACCACCCTACAGCTTATCAAGGACCACCTTCGCCTTAACATACGTAGTGATGTTAGTTAGTTTAATATGTTTATTATGCACCCCATACCCATCCTGTGGGCGGTAGTCAAAAGATTACAACTTATATAACTTATATAACACCTTATATACAACTTATATAACACCTTAGTGGAATTACAATTGAGAGTCTTGTGCCTTTTTTATATTATTAGATTAAACTCAGTTGTACTATAGCTCATTCTAGCTCAATACATAGCCAATACCAAATTCACTATATTAGACCATAGTGCAATTACTAGTGAGAGTCTGGTGCTATTTTTAATTTATATTTTTATATTATTAGATTAAACCTAGTTGTACTATAGCTCATTCTAGCTCATAACATAGACTCCACAAAAGTCATTTTATTAGACCTTAGTGCAACTACAAGTGAGAGTCTTGTTCTATTTTTAATTTGTATTTTTATATTACTAGTTTATACCTAGTTGTACTTTAGTTCATTCCAGCACAACACATAGACAACATCAACTTCATTATGTGTATTAGTGACTATACTCTATACGACCAAAATACTCTAGCTATATACTTGTCCAAACTTCCCACCACTCAGATATCAGTACTAGAACTCAACACACAAGTCAGGATATAAATAACCATAATTTAAACCTAGAAGATGAATGATCACGTTGACCCTGATCTAAACCTCCATAATCTGACACCCAATCAAAACCTATTGGAAAGTAACTGCCTTTATTACACAGCATCACAAGCCAGCACTATCCTAAAAATGCTAAAAGTCTATCAGTACTTAATACAACATCAGGTCCTTAAGCAAACACTATGATGACCTCCTGGCACTCCTTGAATCACTAAAGACACCCTTCTCCTGCATTATTCTTACTGAGACTGGCTTAAGCGGACACAATAGATATCTACCCTCTACTAGGATACACAGCAATTCACAACTGCAGACCAAACCAAGTTGGGGGTGGTATTGCAATCTATTACTCTAACCAATTATCTTGTATTAGCACCACTTGCTTTAGTGATGAATATGGGGAATACATTTTTGCTTAATTTTACTGTAAAAACCTTAAGACACCTATAACAATCGGTGCCATTTACCGGATACCTCACCAAACATCCAAATTTCAGTGAGAAATTAAAGTCACTAATAACAAGCAGACAAATGAGATAAGCACCACCTTCTCTTAGCTGGAGACTTCAACATCAACCTTGGCATACTAGATGATCACCTGTAACTGATTTCATCAACAATATGAACAACACACTTCTCATACCAGCAATAACTAAACCAACCAGGCTCACTGACACAAGTGCAACCATAATAGACCACATATGGACCAATATACTAGCCCCCTTAAATCAGGGATAATAACAATAGCACTACATACCACTACCTACCTTTCTCCTGACAAACATTAGTAAACCACCACTTGAATACAACAAAGTCTCATTTAGACTCCATGTGGAGGCCTCAATAAGGAAGTTCACAGCTGACCTAGAGACTGTTGACTGGCCTACAGAATTCTCAAGGCCAATGGTATTGATGACTGGACAGACATTTTTCTTAACAAATTACTTAGACTATACAACAAACTTTGTCCTATAAAAACGAGACAGATCACAAACAAACGGCTTGGTTGCCCATGGCTAACCAGCACCATTCTGAAAATCACTGACAAGAAACACCAATATGAAAAGCAATATAGACAGGGCTTAATACACAAAGATATGCTTAAACATTATTTATCAGTTCTCACCAAAGTAATAAAGAAAGCCAAACAACTATACTACTCCAGTAGATTTACAGACACTAGAGGAGATATAAAAAAAGACCTGGAAAACACTCTCTCAGATTCTAGGGACCCACAAACTGAAAAAAACAAGAATATTGTCCTACCTAAACCTAATGAAACACCACTACATCCCACTGACACAGCTAACAAGATAAACGACTTCTTCTCAACCATAGGATCTAATCTCGCCAATAAAATCCCACATACCAATGCCCATGCCGGGGACTACCTAGATGGGAATTTCCCAAATTCCTTTTATCTTGCACCAACTGAGCCCACGGAAGTCACTGAGATTATAAAGTCACTTAAAAATAACTCAGGGAATCTGTCTCATGTCCCACCATTACTGTACAAGCAAGCGGCCCATGTCCTTTTGCATGCTATTTCATTACTTTTTAACAAGTCACTAGAAACTAGCACCTTCCCGAAACTACTCAAGATGGCAAGGGTTACACCAATACGTTAAGGTGGTGACCCTACAGACTTAAACAACTATAGGCCAATATCAAACTTACCATTGCTATCCAAAATCTTTGAGAAACTCATGCACAGGAGACTATATTCATTTATAACGGCACAAAACATACTCAACCCCTGCCAATTTGGATTCAGGAAAAATAAAAGCACTAATGATGCAATCATAAAAATGCTAGATCTGCTTTACACAGCATTGGAAAATAAGGAATATCCACTAGGAATTTTTATTGACCTAAGAAAAGCTTTTGACACAGTAGACCACGACATCCTACTCCACAAACTTGACCATAAGCGCTTGCTTATTTCAAATCTTACCTCATTCGTCTCTCAGCCCTTGAGTAGAGAGGACGTGTGCTGCTGCTACCCCCTGGTGTTGACTGGGTGCAGTAATATTTTCACAACATGGCGCAGGCTTGTCGCCGGAGAGTTAATACAGTCTGTATTGAATTAATCAGTGGAGCTATCACGGGGCCGTCTATGGAGCTACTTCTACCAGCAATAATTAGAGACACCTACGGCGTAGCTACTGAAGAGATTTGTGGACTTGCCTTGAATGGCACGAAGAGGATATTTCTTAAATTCAATTCGACGAGTATGTATGAGACAGTGGTTAACAAGTTTCAGGAAGTGGCCATACCTGTGAATCATGCTGTCACGGTGAGGATGCATGATGTATCAAGTTACTTCACTTGGGTGAAGATCAGGAATGTGCCATTTGAGGCGGATGCATCTGACATAAGGTTTGCCATGAGTAAATATGGGACAGTACACACGGTTACTGCCGGAAGATGGTCAGCTGGTACGTATATGGGAATACCTGAGGGTACGTACTCTGCAAAGATGACGATACGACATCCTATACCTTCGTATGTGGTGATGGAAGAATTCAGAACTCAGGTATTTGTGACATACGCAGGGCAACGACGCACTTGTCGTTTGTGTGGGTCGTATGAACACCTGGCAGCGCAATGTGGTAGAGGACGTGGAGACAACGACCTGCAACAACGAAGAAACGTAGAGGTGAGGAGAGTGGAGCAAGAACAGCCTTTTTCGACACTGACTCCGCAGGGTGCGTCATGGAGTGAGGAGGTTGAGAAGGCAGAGAAGATGGCAGGTGCTACGAGTGGGGGGACTCCCCTCCCTTGGACGTGGTTCAGGCATTGGAGGAGATCATCGCGGAAGTGAATGATAGCAAGGAGGAAGCATCGACGACGCTTGTGGATATTTCAGGCATGGGGCCGTATCAGGAAGAAGGCACGATCCTGGATCTTGGGACTATTATGGAGGACGGGAGGGGGCGAAGGTAGTTCGTCTAAGGTGTGTGACAAGGCTGTCTTGTTGGTGAATACGGTGGAGGTTGAGGTTCATCGTGGTGATGAGCTTGATGACGAGATGCAGGTCGACGGTACGACGCGAAAGCGCGCAGCAGTGCTTTATGATTCAGATGAAGTGCTTACGCCCGCACAACGTTCAGGGAAGAAAACATGGGCGGATGTCACGCAGAGGGGTTCAAAAGACACTCAGGGACAGGGATCGAGTAAGAGTGCACAAAAAGGGGGGGGGGAGGGATAAGAGTGCAATGAGGCGATCAGGTGACAAAAAGGTTGTGTCAAGAGGGAAACCACCTTTGTCGGTTTTAAGTGCTTGACATTGAAAAATCAGGTTTGAGGTCGCAGGAAAAATGTAGTGGGTTTAGGG
>NC_069403.1:34406705-34421712 GCF_026875155.1 Cherax quadricarinatus | reverse complement strand
TTTCCCAAAAGAAATAGGATGGTTCTTCCTGTACGGCCCCATCCCTGAAATATCCCAAGCGTCGTCGATGTTTCCTCCTTGCTATATTCACTTCCGGATGATCTCCTCCATGCCTAACCCACGCCCAAGGGGGGGGAGTCCCCCCCACTGTAGCACCTGCCATCTTCTCTCCCCTTCTCAACCTCCTCACTCCATGACGCACCCGCGGAGTCATGTCGAAAAAGGCGTTTTTTGCTCCACTCCCTCCCCTCTGTTTCTTCTTTGTTGCGGGTTTGTCCCACGTCCTCTACCACATTGCGCTCCAGGTGTTCTACGACCCACACAAACGACAAGTGCGTCTTTTTGCCCTCGATTCACAAATACCTGTTTTCTAATTCTTCCATCACCACATACGAAGGTATAGGATGTGTATCGTCATCTTTGCGAGTACGTCCCCTCGGTATTCCATATACTACCAGCTGACCATTTTCCCGGCAGAAACCGTGTTACTGCCCCCAATTTACTCATGGCAAACCTTATGTCGTGCATCCGCCTCAAAGGCACATTCCTGATTTTCACCCAAGTGAAGTAACTTGATACATCTGCATCCCACCGGACAGCTTTGTTTCCCACAGGTAGGGCCACTTCCTGAAATTTTAACCACTGTCTCATACATCTCGTCAAATTTTGAATTTAAGAAAACCCTCTCTGCCATTCAAGGCAAGTCCACAAATCTTTTCAGAGCTAGCCTAGGTGTCTCTAATTATTGCGGAGAAGTAGCCCAAAGACGGCCCCGTGAAGCTCCACGTTTAAATTCAATACAGACGTATTAACTCTCCGGCGACAAGCCTGCGCCATGTTGTGAAAAAATTACTGCACCCCTCAACCCAGGGGGTAGCACAGCACACGTCCTTCTCTCAAGGGTGAGAGAAAATGAGTAAGATTGAAATAAGAAGCGCTTATGGTCAATTTGTGGATAGGATTCGTGGCAAATGGCAAAAGCTTTTTTTAGGTCAATAAAATTCCTAGTGGATATTCCTTATTTTCCCAAAGCTGTGAAAAACAATCAGCAATTTTTGATTTCATCATTGTTTTTATTTTTCCTGAATCCAAATTGGCAGGGGGGTTGGGATTTTTGTGCCTTATAATGAAAATATCTCCCGTGCAGAGTTTCTCAAAGATTTTTGGATAGCAATGGTAATTTTTTTTATTGGCCTATGTTGTTTAAGCGTAGGGTCACCACTTAACGTATTGGGGTAACCCTTGCCACTTGATAGTTTCGGGGGTGCTATTTTTTTGACTTTTTAAAAGTAATGAAAAAAGCTGCAAAAGGACATGGGGGCCCCTTGCTTTACAGTAATTGTGGGACATGAGAAGATTCCCCGATTATTTTTTAAGTGACTTTATAACTCAGTGACTTCCGTGGGTCAGTTGGTGCAAGATAAAAGGGGAATTTTTGGGGAAAATTTCCCCTCTAGGTAGTCCCCCCCAGGGATTGGGATGTGGGTTTTTTTTGGGGAGATTAATCCTATGTTGAGAAGAAGTCGTTTATCTTTTTAGCTTGGGCAGGGATGTAGTGGTGTTTCATTAGGTTTAGGTAGGCAATATTCTTTTTTTTTTCATTTTGGGTCCCTAGAATCTGAGAGAGTGTTTTCCAGGGCTTTTTTTATATATCTCTCTAGTGTCTGTAAATCTACTGGAGTAGTATAGTTGTTTGGCTTTCTTTATTACTTTGGTGAGAACTGATAAATAATGTTTAAGCATATCTTTGTGTATTAAGCCCTGTCTATATTGCTTTTCATATTGGTGTTTCTTGTCAGTGATTTTCAGAATGGTGCTGGTTAGCCATGGGCAACCAAGCCGTTTGTTTGTGATCTGTCTCGTTTTTATAGGACAAAGTTTGTTGTATAGTCTAAGTAATTTGTTAAGAAAAATGTCTGTCCAGTCATCAATACCATTGGCCTTGGAGAATTCTGTAGGCCAGTCAACAGTCTCTAGGTCAGCTGTGAACTTCCTTATTGAGGCCTCCACATGGAGTCTAAATGAGACTTTGTTGTATTCAAGTGGTGGTTTACTAATGTTTGTCAGGAGAAAGGTAGGGTAGTGGTATGTAGTGCTATTGTTATTATCCCTGATTTAAGGGGGGCTAGTATATTGGTCCATATGTGGTCTATTATGGTTGCACTTGTGTCAGTGAGCCTGGTTGGTTTAGTTATTGCTGGTATGAGAAGTGTGTTGTTCATATTGTTGATGAAATCAGTTACAGGCTGATCATCTAGTATGCCAAGGTTGATGTTGAAGTCTCCAGCTAAGAGAAGGTGGTGCTTATTCATTTGTCTGCTTGTTATTAGTGACTTTAATTTCTCACTGAAATTTGGGATGTTTGTGTGAGGTATCCGGTAAATGGCACCGATTGTTATAGGTGTCTTAAGGTTTTTTACAGTAAAATTAGCAAAAATGTATTCCCCATATTCATCACTAAAGCAAGTGGTGCTAATACAAGATAATTGGTTAGAGTAATAGATTGCAATACCACCCCCAACTTGGTTTGGTCTGCAGTTGTGAATTGCTGTGTATCCTAGTAGAGGGTAGATATCTATTGTGTCCTGCTTAAGCCAGGTCTCAGTAAGAATAATGCAGGAGAAGGGTGTCTTTAGTGATTCAAGGAGTGCCAGGAGGTCATCATAGTGTTTGCTTAAGGACCTGATGTTGTAGTTAAGTACTGATAGACTTTTAGCATTGTTTAGGATAGTGCTGGCTTGTGATGCTGTGTAATAAAGGCAGTTACTTTCCAATAGGTTTTGATTGGGTGTCAGATTATGGAGGTTTAGATCAGGGTCAACGTGATCATTCATCTTCTAGGTTTAAATTATGGTTATTTATATCCTGACTTGTGTGTTGAGTTCTAGTACTGATATCTGTAGTGGTGGGAAGTTTGGACAAGTATATAGCTAGAGTATTTTGGTCGTATAGAGTATAGTCACTAATACACATAATGAAGTTGATGTTGTCTATGTGTTGTGCTGGAATGAACTAAAGTACAACTAGGTATAAACTAGTAATATAAAAATACAAATTAAAAATAGAACAAGACTCTCACTTGTAGTTGCACTAAGGTCTAATAAAATGACTTTTGTGGAGTCTATGTTATGAGCTAGAATGAGCTATAGTACAACTAGGTTTAATCTAATAATATAAAAATATAAATTAAAAATAGCACCAGACTCTCACTAGTAATTGCACTATGGTCTAATATAGTGAATTTGGTATTGGCTATGTATTGAGCTAGAATGAGCTATAGTACAACTGAGTTTAATCTAATAATATAAAAAAGGCACAAGACTCTCAATTGTAATTCCACTAAGGTGTTATATAAGTTGTATATAAGGTGTTAAAATAAGTTATATAAGTTGTAATCTTTTGACTACCGCCCACAGGATGGGTATGGGGTGCATAATAAACATATTAAACTAACTAACATCACTACGTATGTTAAGGCGAAGGTGGTCCTTGATAAGCTGTAGGGTGGTCTCCATGCAGGTCTCTTGGGTGACTGTGGGTGGGAGATGTTTGCTGTTAACTACAACAGCGTCAGATAGCTGCTGTTGGTCATTATGGTCTTGGAAGTTGGTTATGACATTGGCAAGTTGTTGGTCCACTCTTGATCTTTCCTCTATAATGTTGGTAGTAAGTAGGGTGACTTGGTCTTTTAGAGTGTTGATGGTGTCTAGGGACTCTGTGTGGGTGTTGCTTTGTTGTTCCAGTGTCTAGTTTATGTTCAAGAGCAGTGATCTTGTTGAGGTAATCTGCATTGCTAGTTTTTAGTTCCTGCATTTCTTGAGTTAGTTTGGTTCTGAATCATAAGGAGTTTAGCTATTTCTGGGTAGGTGATCTTCTTGACATCAAATACTGGGAGGGAGTTATCTTGGACTGTGGCGGCGGCCATGTTTGTTGTTGTCTGTCGTGTGTTGTGGTGGTGCCGGTGGGTGATGCGGGTTGTGTCCTGGCTGGCAGTACCACAAGTTTTCCTCGTGTTATTACTGCTCTCACCTTTGATGTTAGGAGTCCTTAGCTGGTTACTGGATCTTCTTTTATTGCTCTGACCCTTGTCCATTGGCTGTGGCTTCGGGTGAAGAGTAGGCGATGGGTGATGGGTGAATGTTGTGAAGTATCACTTCAGTGGCAGCAGGGTAGGAGGTGGTAGTACGAGTCGTATTAGTTGGTAATTTGTGAACTTTTGGGTGATTTCTGCAGTTGATTTATATCATTCTGGGTATCCACACATGTTAGTGTTATGTGGGTCTTGATTAGGTCATCACTGGGCTGCTGGGAACCTCAGGTAGAAGTAAAAATAAGAGGACAAGGTTCCTGTTGCCGCTGCCGCACCTTGGCGTGCAACTTGCGCTACACGTTGATCCAAGGCAGCCAGCTTTCAGGGAGAAGGCTTACAGCTTTTCATCTCATCCCCTCTCTCTAGTAAGGCTGATGCATGCAGGGGATGAGATGAAAAGCTGTAAGCCTTCTCCCTGAAAGCTGGCTGCCTTGGAAGCCAGGAGCGATGGGCTAGTAACCCCTTCTTCTGTAGACATTTACTAAAAAGAGAAGAAGAAAAACTTTATAAAACTGGGATGCTTGAATGTGCGTGGATGTAGTACGGATGACAAGAAAGAGATAATTGCTGATGTTATGAATGAAAAGAAGTTGGATGTCCTGGCCCTAAGCGAAACAAAGCTGAAGGGGATAGGGGAGTTTCGGTGGGGGGAAATAAATGGGATTCAATCTGGAGTATCAGAGAGTTAGAGTTAAAGAAGGGGTAGCAGTAATGTTGAAGGATCAGTTATGGAAGGAGAAAAAAGAATATGAATGTGTAACTTCAAGGATTATGTTGATTAAAGTAAAGGTTGGATGCGAAAAGTGGATCATAATAAGCGTGTATGCACCTGGAGAAGAGAGGAATGTAGAGGAGAGAGAGAGATTTTGGGAGATGTTAAGTGAATGTATAGGAACCTTTAAACCAAGTGAAAGAGTAATTGTGGTAGGGGATCTGAATGCTAAAGTAGGAGAAACTTTTAGAGAGGGTGTGGTAGGTAAGTTTGGGGTGCCAGGTGTAAATGATAATGGGAGCCCTTTGATTGAACTTTGTATAGAAAGGGGTTTAGCTATAGGTAATACATATTTTAAGAAAAAGAGGATAAATAAGTATACAAGATATGATGTAGGGCGAAATGATAGTAGTTTGTTGGATTATGTATTGGTAGATAAAAGATTGTTGAGTAGACTTCAGGATGTACATGTTTATAGAGGGGCCACAGATATATCAAATCACTTTTTAGTTGTAGCTACACTGAGAGTAAAATGTAGATGGGATAGAAGGAGAATAGAAGCATCAGGGAAGAGAGAGGTGAAGGTTTATAAACTAAAAGAGGAGGCAGTTAGGGTAAGATATAAACAGCTATTGGAGGATAGATGGGCTAATGAGAGCATAGGCAATGGGGTCGAAGAAGTATGGGGTAGGTTTAAAAATGTAGTGTTAGAGTGTTAAGCAGAAGTTTGTGGTTACAGGAAAGTGGGTGCGGGAGGGAAGAGGAGCGATTGGTGGAATGATAATGTAAAGAGAGTAGTAAGGGAGAAAAAGTTAGCATATGAGAAGTTTTTACAAAGTAGAAGTGATGCAAGGAAGGAAGAGTATATGGAGAAAAAGAGAGAGGTTAAGAGAGTGGTGAACCAATGTAAAAAGAGAGCAAATGAGAGAGTGGGTGAGATGTTATCAACAAATTTTGTTGAAAATAAGAAAAAGTTTTGGAGTGAGATTAACAAGTTAAGGAAGCCTAGAGAACAAATGGATTTGTCAGTTAAAAATAGGAGAGAAGAGTTATTAAATGGAGAGTTAGATGTATTGGGAAGATGGAAGGAATATTTTGAGGAATTGTTAAATGTTGATGAAGATAGGGAAGCTGTGATTTCGTGTATAGGGCAAGGAGGAATAACATCTTGTAGGAGTGAGGAAGAGCCAGTTGTGAGTGTGGGGGAAGTTCATGAGGCAGTAGGTAAAATGAAAGGGGGTAAGGCAGCCGGGATTGATGGAATAAAGATAGAAATGTTAAAAGCAAGTGGGGATATAGTTTTGGAGTGGTTGGTGCTATTATTTAATAAATGTATAGAAGAGGGTAAGGTACCTAGGGATTGGCAGAGAGCATGCATAGTTCCTTTGTATAAAGGCAAAGGGGACAAAAGAGAGTGCAAAAATTATAGGGGCATAAGTCTGTTGAGTTTACCTGGTAAAGTGTATGGTAGTTATTATTGAAAGAATTAAGAGTAAGGCGGAGAATAGGATAGCAGATGAACAAGGAGGCTTTAGGAAAGGTAGGGGGTGTGTGGACCAGGTGTTTACAGTGAAACATATAAGTGAACAGTATTTAGATAAGGCTAAAGAGGTTTTTGTGGGGGCAATGTGGCAGATGTTCCAGGTGTATGGTGTAGAAGGTAGATTACTGAAATCAGTGAAGAGTTTTTATGAGGATAGTGAGGCTCAAGTTAGAGGATGTAAGAAAGAGGGAGATTATTACCCAGTAAAAGTAGGCCTTAGACAAGGATGTGTGATGTCACCGTGGTTGTTTAATATATTTGTAGATGGGGTTGTAAGAGAAATGCCAGGGTCTTGGCAAGAGGCATGGAGTTAAAAGATAAAGAATCACACACAAAGTGGTAGTTGTCACAGTTGCTCTTTGCTGATGACACTGTGCTCTTGGGAGATTCTGAAGAGAAGTTGCAGAGATTGGTGGATGAATTTGGTAGTGTATGTAAAAGAAGAAAATTAAAAGTGAACACAGGAAAGAGTAAGGTTATGAGGATAACAAAAAGATTAGGTAATGAAAGATTGGATATCAGATTGGAGGGAGAGAGTATGGAGGAGGTGAATGTATTCAGATATTTGGGAGTGGACGTGTCAGCGGATGGGTCTATGAAAGATGAGGTGAATCATAGAATTGATGAGGGGGAAAAGGTGAGCGGTGCACTTAGGAGTCTGTGGAGACAAAGAACTTTGTCCTTGGAGGCAAAGAGGGGAATGTATGAGAGTATAGTTTTACCAACGCTCTTATATGGGTGTGAAGCATGGGTGATGAATGTTGCAGCGAGGAGAAGGCTGGAGGCAGTGGAGATGTCATGTCTGAGGGCAATGTGTGGTGTGAATATAATGCAGAGAATTCGTAGTTTGGAAGTTAGGAGGAGGTGCGGGATTACCAAAACTGTTGTCCAGAGGGCTGAGAAAGGGCTGTTGAGGTGGTTCGGACATGTAGAGAGAATGGAGCGAAACAGAATGACTTCAGGAGTGTATCAGTCTGTAGTGGAAGGAAGGCGGGGTAGGGGTCGGCCTAGGAAAGGTTGGAGGGACGGGGTAAAGGAGGTTGTGTGTGCGAGGGTCTTGGACTTTCAGCGGGCATGCGTGAGCGTGTTTGATAGGAGTGAATGGAGACAAATGGTTTTTGATACTTGACGTGCTGTTGGAGTGTGAGCAAAGTAACATTTATGAAGGGATCCAGGGAAACCGGCAGGCCGGACTTGAGTCCTGGAGATGGGAAGTACAGTGCCTGCACTCTGAAGGAGGGGTGTTAATGTTGCAGTTTAAAAACTGTAGTGTAAAGCACCCTTCTGGCAAGACAGTGATGGAGTGAATGATGGTGAAAGTTTTTCTTTTTCGGGCCACCCTGCCTTGGTGGGAATCGGCCAGTGTGTTAATAAAAAAAATAGTAGAACAGGATGAAAATAAAATCCCCAGGTCCTGATGAATTGCTTGCAAGGGTTTTAAGGGAATGTAAAGGGGAACTTTGCAAACCTTTGGCTAATCTTTTCAACATATCACTACAAACTGGCATAGTGCCTGATAAGTGGAAAATGGCAAATGTAATACCTATTTACAAGGCAGGTGACAAGTCCTTAGCTTTGAACTATAGACCAATAAGCCTTACCTCCATTGTGGGAAAATATATGGAATTAATAATTGCCAAGGCAATTCGTAGCCATCTTGATAGGCATAAATTGATAAATGACTAACTTTTTTCACTAAGGTGTTTGAGGAGGTAGATCATGGTAATGAATATGATATTGTGTATATGGACTTCAATAAGGCTTTGGATAGAGTTCCAGATCAGAGACTTTTGAGGAAACTTAAGGCACACGGAATAGGAGAAATTTTTTCCTGGGTAGAGGCATGGTGGACAAATAAGCAGCAAAGAGTTTGCATAAATGGGGAAAAATCAGAATGGGGCACGTCACAAGCGGTGTTCCACAGAGGTCAGTGTTGGGCCAATTTTTGTTCACAATTTACATAAGCGATATAGATGAGGGAATAAATAGCGACATAAGCAAATTTGCTGATGACACCAAAATAGAGCATCCAATTCATTCTATTAAGGACATTAGTGCACTCCAGGATGATTTGAATAAACTGATGCAGTGGTCAGAGAAGTGGCAGATGCAGTTTAATATAGACAAATGCAAAGTTCTAAATGTTCGACAGGACAATAACCATGCCACTTATAAACTGAATAGTGTACATCTTAATACTACTGACTGTGAAAAGGATTTAGGAGTTCTGGTTAGCAGTAATCTGAAACTAAAACAACGGTGCATAAGTGTTTGCAATAAAGCTAACAGAATCCTTGGCTTCATATCAAGAAGTATAAATAATAAAAGTTCTCAGGTTGTTCTTCAACTCTATATATCCTTGGTTAGGCTTCATTTAAATTATGCTGCACAGTTCTGTTCACCTTATTACAGAATGGATATAAATGCACTGGAAAACATACGGAGGAGGATGACAAAGCTGATCCCATGTATCAGAAATCTTCCCTATGAGGACAGACTGAGGGCCCTGAATCTGCACTCTCTAGAAAGGTGTTGAATTAGGGGGGATATGATTGAGGTGCATAAGTGGAAAACAGCAATAAATGAAGGGGATGTAAATAGCGTCCTGAAAATATCAAGCTGAGACAGGACCCGCAGCATGGTTTCAAGTTGGAAAAGTTCAGATTCAGGAAGGACATAGGAAAGCACTGGTTTGGTAATAGAGTTGTGGATGAGTGGAACAAACTCCTGAGTACCATCATAGAAGCTAAGACCTTGTATAGTTTTAAAAATAGGTTGGCTAAATACATGAGTGGGTGTGGGTGGGTGAGAGTTGGACCTGATTAGCTTGTGCTACCAGGTCTGGTGCCATGCTCCTTCCTTAAGAGGAAGCGACCTGAATAGGTGGTTGTTGTTCTAGGCCAGGGGGTGGCATGGACCTGCTTTGCATGGGTCAGTACTCCTGTTGCAGTGTTCCTTCTTTCTTATGTTTTTATGTTACTCTTAGCAAGTGCCCAGCGAGTATTCGTGGCAACATCATTACATGGGGCACTATGAACTGCTTAGAGGGCTGTTGCATGGGCAGCTTGTTGAGGATAGCTCGTGCTTGAGTCTGCAATCTCAGATGAAGAAAGATGGGAAACCGAAGACATTATGTAAATACATTCTTCAAGAAAACAAGGGCTGGAGGTGCGAAGAGCTCTCAAGAAGCCAATGGGGACTCCTCTTTTAGTGCAGATGTCTTGGTGTGAATAATTGTATAAGATCGTCCTTGTTGGTAGGTTTTCCATACACTTTGAAGAGAAGTTTGTCACTGTTGGGAGATCTGCACAGGAGGACATTGAGAAAAGGAAGTTTCGGTCCCAGGACCGAAGTGTTTTCTAATGTGTCCTAGTGTTTGCTTACGTGTTTTTCTAAACTAACTTGTCAATATTTATTACCAAGGTTTATACCACTATTGTACATACTTGGATATATTATGTCAATAAAATTTCTTTCTCCCCCCCTCTTTTTTTATCCTGTCTCTTATATATGATTTCTGTTGTCCCCCACTCTGGATAGAAATATTCTCATAAAAATTCCATTTCTCCTGTGTAAGGGATAGGCCATCCCAACTGAAGGTAGTTCCCATGTAAAGTAACTCCAGCCTGCTGGAATAAAACTTTTGAAGCTCTTATAGCTGATGGACCCATAATTGAATATTAATGCTATCCTCATTGTTCTACTGGTCCCCTCAGTTTCATACTGAAAAACAAACTAAATTAGATATGGAATAAATTTTGGGTGAAAAATGCATCTCCACTTTCAACATGGGGGGCTAGGAAAAATGGGTTCCTATTCTGAACAACTGAACAATTTTCAGAAACACTATCATTATAAGAGAAAGACCTATCTTAAAATTCATAAAAAAAAAACAAATTTTGGGTCAGAAAATGTGGCTAAAAAATACACAAATTACAAATTCTAATTTTATTGTTAAAATTATCTTTTTCAAACTTCTGGAAATACGGGCCATATTTCAAAATACATACAGCACTGTAATTATAAAATGCTATTGATAAAAAATTTTATATAATGGTAAAATGTTTAACCCTTAAATTGTCCAAATGTAGATCTACATTTTCATGCATAGCACTCTGAAACCCTTTATTTTCTCCATAGTAAGCATGTAAAAAAAAAAAAACATAGATCTACGTCAGAGCGCTACGCAGCAAATGAAAGCTACGTTTGGACAGTTTAAGGTTAAGGCAGACAAGTTGGCCATGGTAGCAAAATCAAAAAACTTTTTGCTAAAGCCATGAGGGAGAGGCAGGTCAAATACAATAGGCGGGTTCACAGGTTTTTTAGTGATTTACACATAGCAGCATTCACGAAGACTGTTTTGCCCTTTCCTGTCACACCATAGCCTGAAAAATTAGTCCAAGTAAATAATCTGTAATTAGAGACAGAACCATAATAACTTTTCACTGTTTTACAGATGGCAGTCATTCTTATAGGACAAACTGTTCCTTGTCAAACAAATATTTATTGGGTTTGTATAGACAATTTTGCAAACATAACTCTGGCAAATAATAAATACAAGAAGTCCTAATTATACATCTTCCCCCCAAAACAATTCCTTATAAAACAACTAATATGCTGAGGCAGGTCTACTCTGTAGGATGAACCAATGTGTATAATATTATAATACAGTGAACCCTCGTTATCGTAATTAATCTATTCCAGAGTGTGTAACTAAAGCCGAATTTGACGAAAAATTATTTTTTTACATGAAATACACATTACCTACACAGAAAACAATGAGACATGAAGAATAAAACAATAATAACAATGACACTTACCTTTATTGAAGACTCTTCTTAGTGTATTGAAGACGGAGGAGAGGAGAGGATGGAGAAATTACTGTTTGGAAGGGAAATACCCTTCCGTAAAGACTTCAGGTACCAAGTCTTTTCTGGGTTACTTCCCTTCTTTGTTTTTTAATGCCCCTAGGACCAGCTTGAGAATCACTGGACCCCTGTCACTCAAAAAAGTGTTCCAGAAAGGTCTGTTTCTGGCATATGTTAGGAATTGTGGCGGCAGCAGGAGAGTGTGTTGGAGATAGACAAGAAAGTCCTTCAATATGACATTAATATCAATATGACATTAATATCTACAGCTTATTTATCTAGCACAATTCATCTAATATGACATAATAAACAATATTAATAACATAGAAACATGATATATACTCTAGAATAAATAAAATATGTCATATGTCTCTCTCCCTAACCGACAAGTGTTGTTGTGTTGTTTGTTGTTGGGTGTATAAACCTTACATTGTGGTGGTGATGGCAGCAGCAGAGGTGGTGGTGTTAGTCAGTAGCCCTATATACCTCCAACAACACTGGAGGAGTCAGTTTCATGCTGTCCTTTTTCTATTGATTAATCGCTTAATTTACTTGCTACACTGTTAATGCTACACTTTATCGCTGGCTGGCGCTATAGCCTTTATCGACTCCTGCTGCTTTAGTATCGTACACATCACAAAATCACTGAAGAAGGCACATTCTCTCCCCTCCTCTCAGCCCTTTACCAAAGGGGTGGCTGGCACTAGAACTTTCTTTGGGCCCAGGGTGGCTTATTTAGTAGTTGCAAGAACAAAAAGAATGGAATAATACGAAAATGTTTCGTATGAACGTGTGCTCACTGGCTGATAAACAAAGGCACACTGAGTGTCAGGTGCTTTTTGCCATGTAAAGCGCTCGGGACGAAGACTATTACCAACTCAATGACTATCACCAAGCCAATATTTTGACAAAAAAAAGTTACGATTTCCGAATACATACATGTTTTTTATGAAATCCAACAACTACAATATCCAGAAAGGGCCACTGTAAATTCTTTGTTTCAACAAGTACAAGTACAGGGATACAGGGCCCAGCTGACATCAATGACATACTACTAAAATAGAAAACCCCTTGTTATGCAGAGCATTTCAGGGAAATTAGCACAATTTTTTTTCCTCAGGATGAAACCCACACTACTTAACCAACACTCAGATACCAATTTTATTGACAGGTGAACATGGACAGCAGGTGCCTTAAGGAAACATGTCCTAATGTTTCCACACACACTGGGGATAGACCCCCAGACCTCAGTGTGTGAGCTTAGTGCATTAGCAATTGAGCTACAGAACACTGTAATCATTTTTTCCAGCAATTTCAGCATATTCTTGGATTTTACAACAGATACAGTTGTTCCTACAAATTTGCAGATGTACATTTCTAGAGGTTCTGTGCAACTAAAAACTGTGAATAATGTAAAATTATGTCTGCATAATCACTCTTGTGTCAGCCCGCAAAATTACATCTGCATAATCACACTTGTGTCAACCCAAAATGCCCCGGCATGATAGTGGCTTTCTTTATACTTGAAAATCAAAATTGTAATTACATATGTACTGTAACCAGTGCAAAAAATAAAATCTTTAATCTTTTATTTATTCTTTTTAGATGTGGGTTAATTTTTTGGTTTAGAGACCGGGTTTCTCTCTAACATGTCACTAAATCTGATTAATAGTGACATTCACAAGAAACAGTAGTCAGAATAAGATAAAAAAAAAAAGATTTAGGTGTAGGAGTCACTGAGCCAGAACAATACTGGATAACTGAATCTATTTGCTGGCTAACCTTCATCAATTCTATGGTTAACCTCATCATTCATAAACCCATCTGCTGACAAGTCAACTCCCAAATATCTGAAAAATTCACTTCTTCCATACTACCTCTCTCCAATGTGATATCCAATTTTTTTTTTTTTATCTAAATCGATACCCTCATCACCTTACTCTTATCTATGTTCATTTTCAATTTTCCCTACCATTTACACACCTTCCCAAACTCATCCACTAACCTTTGCAACTTTTCTTTACAATCTCCCCATAACATAGTATCATCAGAAAAAAGTAACTCTGCAACTCCCATTTTGTATTTGATTCCCCATAATTTAATTCCACCCCTCTCCCCAACACCCTAGCATTTACTTCTTTAACAACCCCATCTATAAATATATTAAACAACCATGGTAACATTACACATGCCTGTCTAAGACCTGTTTTTAAACCGGGAAGTAATCTCCCTCTCTTCTACGTAACCCTAACCTAGCCTCACTACCCTCAATAAAAACTCATTACAGCATTTAGTAACTTACCACCTATTCCATATACTTGCAATGTCTCCACATTGCTCCCCTATCTACTCTATCATATGCCTTTTCTAAATCCATAAATGCAATGAAAACTTCCTTCCCTTTTAATTTAAATACTGTTTCACATATATGCTTCAATGTAAACACTTGATCTACACACCCCTACCCACTCTAAAGCCTCCTTGCTCATCTGCAATCCTACTCTCTGTTTTAAACCTCTAATTCTTTCAATAATAACCCTAACCGTGCACTTTTCCTCGTATATTCAGTAAACTTATTCCCCTAAAAATTTTTTACAATCTCTTTTGTCCCCCTTCCCTTTATATAAAGGAGCTATATGTGCTCTCTGCCAATCCCCTAGGTATCTTCCCCTCTTTCATACATTTATTAGACAAAAATACCATCCACTCTAACACTAATACCCCCCCCCCCTGTTTTTAACATTTCTGTCATGATCCCATCATTTCCCCAGCTGCTTCCCTCCCTTTCATCTACATAATGCCTCATGCACCTCCTCCACACTTTCATCCTGCTCTTCTTCACTCCTAAAAGATGTTTAAAACCCCCCTGGCCAGTGCAAAGAAATTACCACCTCCCTTTATTCATAGACATTTAAAAGTTCTCCCAAAATATTCCTGCCCCTCTACCCAATACCTCCAGCTCCCCATCTACTAACTCCCCTACTCTGCTTTTAAAATGGCAAATCGATTTGTTTCCTAGGCTTTCTTAACTTGTTTTTTCTCACTCCAAAACATTTTCCTAATTTCAATCAAAATTTCTTGACAGTGCCTCTCTCACTCTATCATCTGCTCTCCTTTCGCACTCTCTCACCACTCTCTTTCGCCTTTCTTTTACTCTCCATATACTCTGCTCTTCTTATAACACTTCTGCTTTGTAAAAACCTCTCATAAGCTACCTTTCTCCCTCTTTTATTAAACCCTAATACTTCATCATTCCCCAATCACTCCTCTTCCCTCCTGCACCCACTCTCCTATAGTGACAATCCCTGCCCCACATTCTAATACTGCATTTTTAAAAACCCATTGTGGAAATTTATTTGGTCCAAATAGTTCCACAGCTCAGATCCAGCATGGGCGCTGGTCGCTGAGCCGAGCGGCCCTTAAACCCTCCCAAACACGGCATTCTCTGGTTGGCGGTTGGTAAGCTATTTATTTATAGATTACTCTTCAGGGGAAAGGGGTAGGTAGTTTTTTCTGTATACACTAATATTTGGTTACTAAGGCATCTGTAGATAATGATAGAGTAGACCTAAGACCTTAACATAGGTATAATAGGGCCCATAATGTAGGCAAACACTAGGATAAGTTAGCTAGGGAGAACTGGCAGCCCAGCTTGAATGGCGGGTGCAGGTCACAAAGACAGAATAGCGTCCTTCTTACGATAGACCCGACTGGACAAACGTGCCGTAACAGCAGGGCGCCCCCAACGTGCTTCACATCGAGACCTGGGGAAATCTGGGAAGGGACCCTTTCCC
>NC_069403.1:34377591-34406205 GCF_026875155.1 Cherax quadricarinatus | reverse complement strand
ATTAAGGGTCACTAGAGGGGCCCCTAAGGGGCATTTGAGGTCTTAAAGGGGCACTAGAGGGCCACTAGAAGGTCACTAGAGAGCCATTAGAGGGTCCACTAAAGGGCCATTAAGGGGTCACTAGAGGGCCACTAGGTCACTAGAGGGCCATTAGGGGTCACTAGAGGGCCATTAGAGGGTCACTAGAGGCCACTAGGTCACTAGAGGGCCATTAGAGGGTCACTAGTGGCCACTAAGGGGCCCTTAGAGGGTCACTAAAGGGCCATTAGAGGTTTACTAGAGGGCCATTAGAGGGGCACTAGAGGTCACTAGAGGGCCACTAGAGGGCCGCTAGTGGGCCACAAAAGGGCCACAGAGATCCATGCTCCCCTTTCCTCGGCCACCATGAAATGAATGACCACTTGAATGGGCCCTCCTGGACCACTATGAATGGCCCCTCCTGGACCACTATGAATTCCCCCACCTGGACCACTATTAATGGCCCCTCCTGGACCACTATAATGGCCCCTCCTGGACCACATGAATGGCCCCTCCTGGACCACTATGAATGGCCCCTCCTGGACCACTATGAAAGGCCCCTCCTGGACCACTAATGAATGGCCCCTCCTGGGCCACTATGAATGGCCCCTCCTGGGCCACTATAATGGCCCCACCTGGACCACTATGAATGGCCCCTCCTGGACCAATATGAATGGCCCCCTCCTGGACCACTATGAATGGCCCCCCTGGACCACTAGAATGGCCCCTCCTGGACCACTATGAATGGCCCCTCCTGGACCACTATGAATGGCCCCTCCTGGACCACTATGAATGGCCCTCCTGGACCACTATGAATGCCCCTCCTGGAACCACTATGAATGGCCCCACCTGGACCACTATGAATGGCCCCTCCTGGACCAAAATAATGGCCCCTCCTGGACCCCCTATGAATGGCCCCTCCTGGACCACTATGAATGGCCCCCCTGGACCACTATGGGAAAGCCCCCACCTGGACCACTATGAATGGCCCTCCTGGACCACTATGAATGGCCCCTCCTGGACCACTATGAAAGGCCCCTCCTGGACCAATATGAATGGCCCCTCCTGGACCACTATGAAAGGCCCCCCCTGGACCACTATGAATGGCCCCTCCTGGACCACTATGAATGGCCCCTCCTGGACCACTATGAATGGCCCCACCTGGACCACTATGAATGGCCCCTCCTGGGCCAATATGAATGGCCCCTCCTGGACCATATGAATGGGCCCCTCCTGGACCCTATGAATGGCCCCTCCTGGACCACTATGAATGGCCCCTCCCGGACCACTATGAAAGGGGCCCCCCCTGGCCACTATGAATGGCCCCTCCTGGACCACTATGAATGGCCCCTCCTGGACCACTATGAATGGCCCCACCTGGACCACTATGAATGGCCCCTCCTGGACCACTATGAATGGCCCCTCCTGGACCACTATGAATGGCCCCTCCTGGACCACTATGAATGGCCCCTCCTGGACCACTAGAATGGGGCCCCCCCTGGACCACTATGAATGGCCCCTCCTGGACCACTATGAATGGCCCCTCCTGGACCCCTATGAATGGCCCCTCCTGGACCACTATGAATGGCCCTCCTGGACCACTATGAATGGCCCCTCCTGGACCACTATGAATGGCCCCTCCTGGACCACTATGAATGCCCCCTCCTGGACCACTATGAATGCCCCCTCCTAGACCACTATGAATGGCCCCTCCTGGACCACTATGAATGGCCCCTCCTGGACCACTTTTAATGGCCCCCCTGGACCACATGAATGGCCCCTCCGGACCACTAGAATGCCCCCCCCTTACCCTATGACGGGGGCCCCCTGACCACTATGAATGCCCCCCGGGCCACTTTTAATGGTCCCTCCTGACCCTATGAAAGGCCCCTTGGACCACATGAATGGCCCCCTGGGGCCATAGAATTTCCCCCTTTCCTGGACCAATGAATGGCCCCTCCTGGACCACATGACTGGCCCTCCTGGACCCTATGAATGGGCCCCTCCTGGGCCCCTATTAAAAAAAAAAAAAAAAAAAAAAAAAAAAAAAAAAAAAAAAAAAAAAAAAAAAAAAAAAAAAAAAAAAAAAAAAAAAAAAAAAAAAAAAAAAAAAAAAAAAAAAATATTCCATTTTAAAAAAAACTCTCATCAGAACTGCCCTTTTTTTCTATTGTATCTATTTAGCCCATAGCCTGTTGTTATTTTCGAGGGCAAAGTAATTTCAAAGAGCCGGGGTATCCCCCAGGGAAGGGCTAAAAGAAAATCGAAAACTTCTATTTTTTAATTTAGTAATGTATACATAATAGATTATCAAGATATATATCCATCATACATTATGAAGGGAGAGATATATAAACTTAACCATAAGATCGTAGCGAGTTTCCACAGTGGCAGCATCAACGTGACTCTCACATTGTTGACGTCCCAACCTCTCTTACCTCGGTACTGAGTCATAGAGTAACACGGTACTGAGTCACAGTAACACGGTACTAAGTCACAGTAACACGGTACTGAGTCATAGAGTAACACGGTACTGAGTCACAGTAACACGGTACTGAGTCAGTAACACGGTACTGAGTCAGTAACACGGAACTGAATTAGTAACACGGTACTGAGTCACAGTAACACGGTACTGAGTCACAGTAACACGGTACTGAGTCACAGTAACACGGTACTGAGTCAGTAACACGGTACTGAGTCAGTAACACGGAACTGAATTAGTAACACGGTACTGAGTCACAGTAACATGGTTTCAAGTCATAACCGGTTTCTGAGTCATAGAGTAACACGGTACTGAGTCACAGTAACACGGTACTAAGTCAGTAACATGGGAACTGAGTCATTAGTAACACGGTACTGAGTCACCCGTAACACGGGTACTGGTCAGTTTAAAACGGTACTGAGTCATAACACGGAACTGAATTAGTAACACGGTACTGAGTCACAGTAACACGGTACTGAGTCACAGTAACACGGTACTGAGTCACAGTAACACGGTACTGAGTCAGTAACACGGTACTGAGTCAGTAACACGGAACGAATTAGTAACACGGTACTGAGTCACAGTAACATGGTACTAAGTCAGTAACACGGTACTGAGTCATAGAGTAACACGGTACTGAGTCACAGTAACACGGTACTAAGTCAGTAACATGGTACTGAGTCATATAGTAACACGGTACTGAGTCACAGTAACACGGTACTGAGTCAGTAACACGGTAATGAGTCAGTAATACGGTACTGAGTCAGTAACACGGTACTGAGTCATAGAGTAACACAGTACTGAGTCACAGTAACACGGTACTGATTTATAGAGTAACACGGTACTGAGTCACAGTAACACGGTACTGAGTCATAGAGTAACACGGTACTGAGCCACAGTAACACGGTACTGTCACAGTAACACGGTACTGAGTCATAGAGTAACACGGTACTGAGTCAGAGTAACACGGTACTGAGTCACAGTAACACGGTACTAAGTCAGTAACATGGTACTGAGTCATATAGTAACACGGTACTGAGTCACAGTAACACGGTACTGAGTCAGTAACACGGTACTGAGTCAGTAACACGGAACTGAATTAGTAACACGGTACTGAGTCACAGTAACACGGTACTGAGTCACAGTAACACGGTACTGAGTCACAGTAACACGGTACTGAGTCAGTAACACGGTACTGAGTCATAACACGGAACTGAATTAGTAACACGGTACTGAGTCACAGTAACATGGTACTAAGTCAGTAACAAAAGTACTGAGTCACAGAGTAACACGGTAATGAGTCACAGAGTAACACGGTACTGAGTCATAACACGGTACTGAGTCATAACACGGTACTGAGTCAGTAACACGGTACTGAGTCACAGTAACACTGGTACTGAGTAACACGTACTGAGTCATAACATGGTACTGAGTCGAGAGTAACACGGAACTGACTCATAGAATAACACGTACTAGTCATAGAGTAACACGGCATGAATCATAGAGTAACACGGTACTGAGTCACAGAGTAACACGGTACTGAGTCACAGAGTAACACGGTACTGAGTCATAGAGTAACACGGTACTGAGTCATACAGTAAAACAGTACTGAGTCATAGTGTAACACGGTACTGAATCACAGAGTAACGCGGTACTGAGTCACAGAGTAACACGGCACTGAATCATAGAGTAACACGGTACTGAGTCACAGAGTACAGAGTAACACGGTACTGAGTCGTAGAGTAACGCGGTACTGAGTCGTAGAGTAACACGGTACAGAGTCATAGAGTAACACGGTCCTGAGCCACAGAGTAACACGGTAATGAGTCGTAGAGTAACGCGGTTCTGAGTCATAGAGTAACACGGTACTGAGTCTTAGAGAAACACGGTACTGAGTCACAGAGTACAGAGTAACACGGTACTGAGTCGTAGAGTAACGCGGTACTGAGTCGTAGAGTAACACGGTACAGAGTCATAGTGTAACACGGTACTGAGTCACAGAGTAACACAGTACTGAGTCATAGAGTAACATGGCATTGAGTCATAGAGTAACACGGTACTAAGTCATAGAGTAACACAGTACTGAGTCATAGAGTAACACGGCATTGAGTCATAGAGTAACACCGTATTGAGTCACAGAGTACAGAGTAACACGGTACTGAGTCATAGAGAAACACGGTACTGAGTCACAGTAACACGGTACTGAGTCACAGAGTAACACGGTAATGAGTCATAGAGTAACACGGTACTGAGTCATAGAGTAACACGGTACTGAGTCACAGAGTAACACGGCACTGAGTCGTAGAGTAACACGGTACCGAGTCATATAGTAACATGGTACTGAGTCATAGAGTAACACAGTACTGAGCCACAGAGTAACACGGTACTGACTTACAGAGTAAGACGGTACTGACTCACAGAATCACACGGTACTAACTCACAGAGTAACACGGTATTGACTCACAGAGTAACACGGTATTGTCACAGAATATCACGGTACTGACTCAGAGAGTAACACGGCATTCACTTACAGAATAACACAGTATTTACTCACAGAATAACCTGGTACTGACTTACAGACTAACACGGTATTGACTCGCAGAATCACACGGTACTTACTCACAGAGTAACACGGTATTGACTTACAGAGTAACACTAGTGTCACAGAGTAAAACGATATTGACTCAAAGGTAACACGGCATTCACTTACAGAATAACACAGTATTGACTCACAGAATAACCTTGTCTGACTCAGACTAACACGTATTGACTCACGAGTAACATGGTAGTGTCCACAGAGTAACACGGCATTGACTTACAGAGTATCACGGTACTGACTTACAGAATAACAGTATTGACTTACAGAGAAACAGGTTATTAACTCAAAGAGTAACATGGTACGACTCACAGAGTAACACGGTACTGATTCACAGAGTAACATGGTACTGATCACAGAGTACATGGTACTGAGTCACAGAGTAACACGGTACTGAGTCACAGAGTAACACAGTACTGACTCACAGAGTAACACGGTATTGACTCACAGAGTAACACTATATTGACTCAGAGTAACACTATTTTGACTCACAAAGTAACATGGTATTAAATCACAGAGAAACACAAATATTGACTCATGGAGAAATACTATATTGACTCACATAGTAACACAGTACTGACTCACAGAGTAACACGGTATTGACTCACAGAGTAACACAGTATTGACTAAACAGAGTAACACTACACAGACTCACAGAGTAACACTATATTGGCTCACAGAGTAACACGGTATTGACTCACAGAGTAACACTATATTGGCTCACAGTGTTGAGAAATGGATTACCAGTTAAGCTTAATTTTAAATTTAAATATAGGGAACACTTAGCTGATAAAAGACAGCCGCCCCTGCAGACGAGGTCTTGAATTGTTGTCATATCACTCTCAACGGGCTGTAATGAGTTATAATTTGTAAGATTATAAATTACCCCTGGGGGGGTTTATGTCAGAAATATTTCATTCACTGATGGCTGACAAACTAACTTGTGTGGCCCTCAAAGTCCGCACCTAACTGCCGACTATAGTTGATTACAAACTCCTTGGACTCAAGAACTGCGCAGTCCCCCCGTCTACAAGAAATTCGTAACCTACCTTGCTCTTTGTAGCGTGAGCTATGGTGTTCTTCACACCTTCGACAGATATCGGTGACTTGATAGAAGCTGAAGTGTCCTTGAATGTCCACGTCTTCCATAGTCTAGGAATACGCACACTGGTACACTATGTTCCAAAAATTTGTCTATATTGTTCACAATCTTATCACAAAAGAAGCTGATCACACTTCTCTTAAGTGTTTTATTGTGTTTTATGAGACACTTTGTTCACACAAAACGCACAGATCGTTCTTTGTTGGTTATCCTGGCGTCAGTGTCACTCTCAGTAGATCAAAAGTAATCTGAAGATGCCACAACTCCCCATTTCCGTCACTGCCCCCAGCAAAAAGGGAAAAAGCTGACCTATACTTTTACTTCCTTGTCACTTCCTCGAGAAGCAAAGCAGAATGTTTGATTCTTGCTGTCTTAAGCATAGACAACAATATACACTATCTCACCATGGTAAAAAAGTGGGAGAAAGGATTTTCCTTAATTGTCCTGCTAAGGTAAGAGATGTACTGTCCTCTTATTAAAATACACTCTGCAACACTGGACTGCAAGGAGCGGCGGTCGCCTGCCCACAAGTCTTTATACTGGTACTGCATCTGGGATCAATTACTCGCTGTAGCAGTAAACAAGATATTTGCCCCTTCTGAGAGGGCTGGGCCCCTCAGGGCTGAAAGGGGCTGAAGGGGGCTGATACCCCCCTCCTGGAGAAAATTTCTCCACACTGGGGGGCGGTGGAGGTTCGCTGCAGGTGAACTATTCATCACTTAACATTAATTTAATTTTCTCACTCGCCACCACTGCTGCTTGTCTTTTCTGAACAGCTTTAGTCGGTGTGGTTTCTGGAGAATCACTAATTTTGTTTTCAACACTATAAAATTTTAACGGTAATAGTTTTTTTATTGTCCGCTTATCACTACAAAACCCTTTTCTCAAAACATCAACTGTCCTGATGATTCCATTGCTCAGGAATATGGTCAAATTTCTCCAAGTGGCCATGGACCTCGGACCATCATTGTCATAATCACTATGTCACCCGGTTCTTAAGGACTTATGATTTTCAGGAACACCAGCTCCCTAGAGTGTTCTCTCAATGAGGTGAGATAGTCTTCTTGCCAAATTTTCTCCCAACATTAAATCACTTTATTAAGGTTTTTTGAATTTACGTCTGAGTTGCTCAGGTTCGAAATAAGTAGGATCCTCTATGATTTCTTTATCATTCATGGGGGGAACAGGTTCGAGCCCCTTTTGCCATGGAGTAAAAGAGATGGACTTAACACTTCTAAATTGTCCAGATCATCGTAGCATAAGTTAGAGGTCTGTTGTTGACTCTATTTTCTATTTTTAGTCACAACTGTACGGAATTCTTCTAAGTTGATTCTCTTTACGATGAAGAGTCTTCCTTAAACAACGTTTAACAATGCCGATCATTCTTCATAAAATCCGCCGTGCCATGGAGAAATTTTGGAGGAAGTATCTCCAACGACAACTGCGTTGATTCCCGATCTGTTTGTACTTCTGGATGATCAAAGATCTTGCTTATATAAGCAGCACCAGCAACAAAGTTCGTGCATTAAACTGAAATCATCAGTCTGGGACATGCCCTTCTGGCTGCAAACCTTCTGAATAATTTGATAAAGGCTTTAGCAGACATGTCAGTGGCTACTTCTAGATGTAAATGCTCTAGTTGTAGCACAAGTGAACAAACAGATGTACACCTTGATGGGAACTTTGTCAACTGTTTTGGTTAAAATTATTGGTCCAGCGTAATCTACACCTGTCGCCTCAAATGGAGTGATATGACAAACTCTTTCAAAAGGATATGGAGGTGGACCTGGATACTGACATACTCGCATATCATAGTGACGACAAGTAATACAGTCCTTTATTTGTTTTTTCACACTTTGTCGACCTTGAGGTATCCAGTAGGATTGTCGTATATGACAAAGTGTGTCAGCTACCCCACCATGTAACACGTTACCGTGGGCGTTTTGCACAATCAGTTTTGTTAGCCAATGATTCTTGGGGATCAATATTGGATGTTTTGGCTTCTTTAGGTAGTGAAGAATTATGAATTCTTCCTCGACATTTTTATAATCTTTTCTGAGTCGAGATAAAGTCCTAAAGAATTAATCATAACAGGTTTCTTTGGGGATTTATCTTGTGTTTCTAGAAATTTATATTCTGTAGAGAAAACATCTTTCTGTATTAGTTTCACCCAGTATTTTTAAAGGGTTTTAAGACATTCATAATCAGTTTTATTCCTTTAATGAATTTAAAGACAAGAGCTGTAACTCTTAAGAGTTTACCCAAAGATGAGTATTTAGATCCATCAATGACTATTTCTGTTGTGTCTGCAGTATATACACAACTTATTTATGCTGTGTTCAAGCAGACTGTTTCTTCTGGCATTGAGCCTTTGGGTGAGGCCAGTTTATTTTCATCAGAGAGCCAGTTCGGTCAGTGGAGCCATAATTTATTATCCACAAATTTCTTGAGTGGGACAAACCCCGTGACAACATGTCAGCTGGATTCTCTTGGGTAGAAACGTGGAGAAAGAGGTAATCTCTCTGCATCTCTTTTATTTCTGCTACTCTGTTCTGCACATAGACCAACTTACTCTTATTATTTCTTAACCACTGGAAACTGCTTCATTATCACTCCAGATCACGGTTTTCCTCAATAGTGAGATGATCAAGTACTTTGTTGAGATAGACAGCTAATTTTGTACCTACATAGAATGCTGTCAGTTCCAATTGTGGTACTGTTCTGACCTTCAAGGGTGCTAACCCTGGCCTTTTAAGTAATTAGTGTACTTCCTTCAGCATTACTCATGTAAGCTACAGCGCCATAAAACCCCTGGTTGACGCATCACAGAACACATGGGAATGTGCACTTGTTTTCCCTCTTGACCTATTTTTCTGGGAAATTTAATTGTGAAGTTGTTTAAACTCCTTGGATATTTTATCCCATGCTTGACTCATTTCTAGAGGCAAGTTTCTCATCCCATCCAATTTGAGCTTTCCATGCATCTTGCATAAGTATTTACCCTTTATGGTAATTGGTGAGACGAGTCCTAGAGGATCAAAACATTTTGATACCTCTGACAGTAAACTACGTTTAGTGAGTGTACTGCATGATTTATTGTTTATCCTTTTGAGACTCAAAGTATCTTCCTGTGTGTTCCAATTAAGTCCCAGCATATTGTTGCAATCAGGAATTTCAGCTTCAGGGAAATCTTCTTTGATAAGTTCCCTTAATTGCTTTGAATTTGTATTCCACATCCTTAGAGGCATATTTGCTTCTTTCATCTCCTTGTTAGCTTCTCGTATAAGGATTTTAAATCCTCCTCTTTATTTACAGTACCCTTTAAGATTGTCCACATAGAAAACTTTTCTTTAAGACTTCTTGAAGGGATTTCAGATTTCTTCAAAATTTTAAATTTTGTGTACTTCTGTAAGAAAGGAGAGGATGTTGCACCAAACAAAAACTGATTTGAAACGTAAGTTTTCAAAAGGGCTTTGAGTAATGTGGATTTTCAGGCCCCAAGAAACGGTAAATCTCTATCTATTTCTTGAGTCCTACCTTAAAAGCCTTGGAAAAAATTTAGCCGAAGGGAATGGGGTTTTTTTGGGGAATTTCATAAGCACGCCCAAGCTTCTCAGTTAGGAGGGTCCGGTCTCAGACATCAATAAGACTGTTTTTTGTCCCAATTTCTTGTAGATATTATCATAAACATCAGTACTCTGGGTTCTTCCTAGCTCATTTTTGTGCTTTCATTTGTCCGAAAGCCATGGATAATTTTGGCAGATGTGGTGGGTTTAATTTCCATGGGAACCTAACCCCAAAACTGTCCATCTTCATATTGACATGGGGCGAAATATTGGGTTTTAAGTCTGAGACCTTGTGGGGTTGGGTTTTTTACATCAAACCCATCGCATCTAAAAACCCACAATATCAATGGTTTATTCTTTCTTCCAGTAATGATAATTTTTCTGTGGTACATACAGCGGTTATTCTCGTAACTAGTACATTTTTCACTGAATCAATACAGCTTCTTTCCCATTTTGAGAGGGAATGGGACCACATATCATGTGGCCTCCTGCTGTTTTCAGCAAGTGAACGTCATGTTTACTTACTATTTTTGCATAAAACAGTGATAATATCACTTCCAATGATTAAATCAATTGGACTAATTTTTTCCCGGGTTTAGGACAGGCCTACCTTTGCTTTTTTCCCCGTTTTTTTTTTACCCAAACCAAAAAAATCCTAAAAAGGGGGGCCGGTTTTTTGTTTTGTGGTTTGGGGTGGTTTTTTGTTTTCCGTTGTGGAAAAAACCCTAACAACTTTTTAGCTGGGGGGGGTTTTTCAGTTTCTTAACAGTTTTCTTTGGTTTTTGGGGTATCAAAAAAAGAGCCAAATTTTGGTTTTTTGAAATTGAAACCCCCCTGAGCTTTTGGCGCTGAAAGATCCCGGGGGGTTGAATCTTTTTGACTTGGGCGGGGAAAAATAGCTTTTCTTTTTAAATTGTTTTGGCTTTTCCCCAATGAAAATTTATTTTTTGGGGTTTTTTTATAAAATGATTGGTTTTCTAGTCTGTTTTGGCTTTATTTTGGGAAGCCTTTTTTCTGGAGGGGTGGGTTTAACCCTGAAAAAAAATGTATTTTAGAAGGGGAAAAATTGGGGAAAGGGCCTTGGGCTTTTTTACAAATATATGTCTAAACCCCTTTCAAGGGGCCCCCAGAATATAAATTTTTTTTTGGGGGGTTTTTAACAAACCCCAATAATTTTTTTTTTTTTTTTTTTTTTTTTTTTTTTTTTTTTTTTTTTTTTTTTTTTTTTTTTTTTTTTTTTTTTTTTTTTTTTTTTTTTTTTTTTTTTTTTTTTTTTTTTTTTTTTTTTTTTTTTTTTTTTTTTTTTTTTTTTTTTTTTTTTTTTTTTTTTTTTTTTTTTTTTTTTTTTTTTTTTTTTTTTTTTTTTTTTTTTTTTTTTTTTTTTTTTTTTTTTTTTTTTTTTTTTTTTTTTTTTTTTTTTTTTTTAAAAAAAAAAAAAAAAAAAAAAAAAAAAAAAAAAAAAAAAAAAAAAAAAAAAAAAAAAAAAAAAAAAAAAAAAAAAAAAAAAAAAAAAAAAAAAAAAAAAAAAAAAAAAAAAAAAAAAAAAAAAAAAAAAAAAAAAAAAAAAAAAAAAAAAAAAAAAAAAAAAAAAAAAAAAAATTGCAATGTGTTCTAAATGCCCTTTCTGAAAAAAAAGTTTGGGGGGGCTTGTCAATAAAGTTTTTGTCTGCTAAGACAGTAAAGGGTATTGATAATTGGGTTTAAAACGGTTGACTTAAAATCGTTACGGGGCATTAAGTTGATTAGCTTCATATGCAGTCGTGTTTCTTGGACTGAAAACCCTTGAAATTTTTCCCTAAATTATACCTTTGGGAAAATAGGGAAAGCATAGGTAATTGGGGAAGGGCACTGTTGTGGGCAGGTTTAAAAGGGGTTTTTCCACTGACAGTAGTCTCTGGACAGTTTGTGGCAGTAGCCTTATCCTGTCCCCTTAATTGTTTATTTTACTTGATATATAAATGTCACTGTTAAAACGTTTTTGAAATTCACTTTAAATTAAGTTCCTTTTTAAAAATAAACGGTATATTATAAGAAAAAAACTTTAACACAACTTGTCTCTTAATTTTGTCTATAAACATTATAAACACTATGTTTTAATACACCAACAAACTGAAACTCATTGGGTTTTTGTCGCTTAGTCAGTGCTTCTTCGAGTTTGGAGCGTGGATCCCAGGTGCCATCCCGTTTTCTTGTTGGGTGAGACACCCTCCCGTTTTTTTTGGGTAAACGCGGGGTGGCGCCGTTTTTTTTGGCTCCCCATTCTCTGTTTTTTGAGTCTGGAGAGATCATTATACGATTTATTTGTAAAACCTTTTTTAAACAGTTTTTTTTTGAAAGACCTTGCTCTAGGTTTTGTACACTGTAGTACAAGTATTTGGACCACAGTGTGGCCTTTTTCCGGTTCGAGCACGCCCCAAAAATTTTGAGAAATTGGATTACCAGTTAAGCTTAATTTAAATTTTAAAATATAGGGAACACTTAGCTGATAAAAGACAGAAAAAATCGTCTAACAGCCCCCCCTGCACGAGGTCTTAAAATTTTGTCTGACATTTCAACAGGGTAATGAGTTATTTTTGAAAATTTAAAAAATTACCCCAGGGGCGTTATTCAAAATTTTTCATTCATGAGGTGACAAACTTATTGTGGGGGACTCAAAAGTTCCGCCTAACTTGACTATAGGTTATTACAAACCCTTGCGACTAAAGAACTGCGCAGTCCCCCCGTACTACAAGAAATTCGAACCTACCTTCTCTTGTAGCGGAGCTATGTGTTCTTCACACCTTCAAAAAGATATCGGTGATTGATAGAACTGAAGTGTCCTTTGGATGTCCAGTCTTCCATAGTCTGGGAATACGCACTGGTACACTTTTTTCCACAAGTTTTGTTTTTATTGTTCACAAATTTTATCACTAAAGAAGCGATCACACTTCTCTTAAGTTTTTTATTGTTTTTTATGAGACATTTGCTCACACTAACGCACAGATCGTTCTTTTTTGGTTATCCTGGCATCAGTGTCACTTCAGTAGGTCAAAAGTAATCTGAAGACGCCAAAACGCCCCTCCGTCACTGCCCCCGCACAAGGGAAAAGCTGACCTAGTACTTTTACTTCCTTGTCATTCCTCGATAAAGCAAAGAGAATGTTTGATTCTTGCTGTCTTAAGCATAGACAACAATATACACTATCTCTACCTTTGGGAATAAAGTGGGGGCAGGATTTCCCCTTTAAATTTTCCTGTAAGGTAAGAGTGTACTGTTCTTATTTAAAAAACATCTGCAACCTGGACTGCAAGGGGCGGGGGTCGCTTGACCACAGGTCGTTACTGGTACTGCACGGGGAAACAATTACTCGCTGTAGCATAAAAAAGTATTTGCCCCTTCTGGAGGGCTGGGCCCCTCAGGGCGAAAGGGGGTGAAGGGGCGAAGGGGGGTGAACCCCCTCCCGGAAAAACTTCCCACACACAGAATAACACTATAATGACTCACAGGTAACACGGTATTGCTCACAGAGTAACACTATATTGCTCACAGAATAACACTATATTTACCCCAAGAGTAACTAATTGACTCACAGAGGGAACACGGTTTTGATCACAAAGTCACACGGCACTGACCACAAGTAACCTATATTTAAATCACAGAGTAACACTAATTGACTCAAGAATAACACTATCGACTCGAGAATAACACAGTAAAAGACCACGAGAACACTAATTAATCACAATAACCGGTATGATCACAGAGCAACACTATATTTTACTACAGAGTAACACGTACTGCTCACAGAGTAAAACCCATATTAACCACAGGGGTAACACGGGTACTGACTCACAGAGTAACACTATATTGACTCCAAAAGTAACACTGAGGTGTGTTAGGAAGAGTGTTGCTTTTCCCTTAAAATTAGGGTTCTTCAACCTGCCCCCCCATGACACTGTAATTAATAGCTCTCAAATTCCTCCTAACTCACTCTCTTCTCTTTCTCTTTTCTCTCTCCTCCCCTCTCCTCCTCTCTCTCTCCTCTCTCTCTTCTTCTCCTCTCTCTCTCCCCTCTCTTCTATCTATCTATTTCTATTAATCTATCATCTTATTAATCAAACTATTATCATCTTTCATTTATCTATTTTTAATCATCTGAGAAGGATTTTGCTCTGAGGGGGGTAGTAACGCTTCCTTGAAATTTGGAACAAACCTTATTTTTACACGCCCGTCCCCCGGGACTGCACAACACTTACGGTTTTAACGTTTCCCCCGTCAATATGTAACACCTGTTAATCTCCTCCTTGACAGTGGAAGTCTCGCATCAGCGTGATGGTGAACGAGCAGGACTCCCTGGGCTGGTCAACCCCTCCAACCACGCCTCCAGAACTGCCAGGTCAGCTCCCTCACCTCCCTCCTCCGTCTTGGAGCCTCCGTCAAGACCAGGTACATGAGAAGTGAGAGTCCTCTACATTTCGCTGCCAAGTACGTTTGTTTCTGCCACGGTCTGATCTCCGGTTTGTGAGTCCTTCGCTTACTAAGTTTCCCTTCGTTCATTTCTGCACGCTCAAAAATCTTAAGAAATTTTAAATTTCTTATTTCCGTTAAGGATAGTTTAGGTTAGGTTAGGTTAGGTTAAGTTAAGTTAAGTTAAGTTAAGTTAAGTTAAGTTAAGTTAAGTTAAGTTAAGTTAAGTTAAGTTAAGTTAGGTTAGGTTAGGTTGGATAGGTTAGGTTAGGTTAGGTTTAGGTTAGGTTAGTTAGGTTAGGTTAGGTTAGGTTAGGGTTTTGGTTAGGTTAGGTTAGGTTAGGTTAGGTTAGGTTAACTTAGGTTAGGTTAGGTTAGGTTAGGTTAGGTTAAGTTAAGTTAAGTTAAGTTAAGTTAAGTTAAGTTTGGTTAGGTTAGGTTACGTTAGGTTGGATAAGGTTAGGTTAGGTTAGGTTAGGTTAGGTTAGGTTAGGTTAGTTAGGTTACATTAGGTTAGGTTAGGTTAGGTTAGGTTAAGTTAAGTTAAGTTAAGTTAAGTTTAAGTTAGGTTAGGTTAGGTTAGGTTGGATAAGGTTAGGTTAGGTTAGGTTAGTTAGGTTAGTTAGGTTGCATAAGGTTAGGTTAGGTTAGGTTAGTTAGGTTATGTTAGTTAGGTTAGGTTGGGTAAGGTTAGGTTAGGTTATTTTAGGTTAGGTTAGATTAGGTTAGGCTTAGTTTAGCTTACCTTTGGCTTAGCTTAGCTTAGCTTTAGCTTAGCTTAAGCTTAGCTTGCTTAGCTTAGGTTAGTTAAGGTTAGGTTAGTTAGCTTAGGTTAGGTTAGGTTAGGTTAGGTTAGTTTACGTTAGGATAAGTTGGGTAAGGTTAGGTTAGGTTAGGTTAGGTTAGGTTAGGTTTTGGATGGGTAAGGTTAGGTTAGGTTAGGTTAGATTAGGCTAGGTTAGTTTAGTTAGGTTAGGTTAGGTTGGGTAAGGTTAGGTTAGGTTAGGTTAGGTTAGGTTAGGTTACGTTACGTTACGTTAGGATAAGTTGGGTAAGGTTAGGTTAGGTTAGGTTAGGTTAGGTTAGGTTAGGTTAGGTTAGGTTAGGTTAGGTTGGGTAAGGTTAGGTTAGGTTAGGTTAGGTTAGGTTAGGTTACGTTACGTTACGTTAGGATAAGTTGGGTAAGGTTAGGTTAGGTTAGGTTAGGATGGGTAAGGTTAGGTTAGGTTAGGTTAGGTTAGGTTAGGTTAGGTTAGGTTTGGTTGGGTAAGGTTAGGTTAGGTTAGGTTAGGTTAGGTTAGGTTAGGTTAGGTTAGGTTAGGTTAGGTTAGCTTAGGTTAGGTTAGATAGGTTAGGCTAGGTTAGTTCATCATCATCATAGGACTCACAGGTAAGGACCCACGAGGGGCGAGGGGCGAGGGGCGAGGGGCGAGGGGCAAGTGGGGACAGTGCGAAGAATAGACGGTGAGAGGAATGTCTTGAGTCGAAGAGAGAAGAGTCAGGACTAGACCCAACAGCTAAGCCTTGGAAGCAGAGGGAAACAGCAACACAAAAAACAGGAGAACACTCAGTCGTCCGGCTGGCAAGCTATCTGCATCTTGCATTCTTGATGTTGATTGGAGGCTGGCAGAAGCTGGAGGCGTGGTCAAGGGAGGCTAGCTTCTTGATTGGTCAGGTGTCGTTAAAGTGTGAGTCAGAGTTACATCATTTCTTCAGTGTTGGAGGCATTCCTTATGTTGTGCAGTTGTTGGGAGGAAACGATGAGTAGTCTTGTAATCTTGGGTCGAAATGCTGGGTCGGATTGTAACTGGTCAAAAGGTCATCTTGAGTGCTGTGAAGGAACAATGGGTTCCTTTACGATTTGTAAACTTGACTGTTCTGTCGTGTAATTTCTCGTACAAAGTGTCGACATTCATGGTGGGTTCTTGGTCAGGAGTCGTATAAAAAGTTATATCTTTTCCAGTGCAGGTATTGATCTCGGTGTTGGTCTTCTGTATTAATACGTCGAGTGATGACTGGTGAGGTTTTTGTTGGTGGTTGCAGCATTGAAGGTTCATTCAATGTTGGTGTCTCCGCTACAGAGTGTATAGAAGACTGTGGTGGAATCGTGGCTTCTGATTGGTCCATTTGAGTAGTGGTGAGTAGAAGCGAAGGAATGATATTTGTGCCGCCACGACGAGCCAATCGACGAATAGGAGGCGTGGTGCTGTCTTGGATGTTATCAGGTGAATGTTGATTGGAGGATTCAAAAGAGGATGCGTCGTCGTTGTCAATTATTAATTCCTTCAAGTCATCTGGCGCTTCAAAACTGACGATCTTTGGGATTATTTTCAAAAAGCTAGATACAGCGATTGATAAACAAGGGTGGAGGTCGACCGTTCGTCATTGTAGGAGCTGCCAGCAGTCACCGGCTCTTCAACACGCAAGTTATACTTTTGTATCAATCAAATCACATATTACTCGGGTAGATAATTTCCAGTAGATCCTTCATGTGTTAGCTCAAATCACCGACCAGTATGGTTTAAATAAGTGACCCACTGATCAGATCAGATCGACTGGTCCGAACCCTTGACTGGTCCGAACCCTGGACTGGTTTCAAACGGTTTCGTTGGACAATAAAGCAGACTGTAAACGGATGGGGTTGTAGGCGCCCTTATAAACACAAACATTAAATATATATCAGGAATGTGCACGGTAAGCTGTCCAATATACAAAAACAGTTAGAAACAGAAATACAAATAGCTAGAGCTTCATTTAAGGAGGTTATTAATAGAATATTCAAGAGGTTGCTAGTAGAATTGCAGTAAATCAACCATTCAAATCACTATGAAGCTGTGTAGTCTGTGGTCAGTCAAACAAACGGGCTTCCACATGCATAAATTGTCATTTTTGTGGAAATTGGTGTCACGCCCCTTGTGCAGATATCCAAGAACTAGCTACAAGCAGTATTAAAACAGGGAAGTGTTTTTGGGTATGCCCAAATGAGATAAATCTGTGGACTAAAATCACAAGGGTATTAAAAGAGGTCAACATCAAAGCTGCTTTCATAGAAAACCTGGAAGCTTTCTACAACAGATGGGAACATAAAAAGTCTGGGCTGAATGGTACTGCCCTTGATACTGGCCATGTAGTCAGAAACTGTAAGGGCGGGAGATGATGTCCTGGTAGTCAGTAAATGTGGGGCTGATAGTGCTGTCCTGGGAGACAGTAAGGGTGAAGCTGGAGGTGCTGTCCTGGAGCCCAGTAATGGTGAAGCTGGAGGGGGCTGTCCTGGGAGACAGTAATGGTGAAGCTGGAGATGCTGTCCTGGGAGACAGTAATGGTGAAGCTGGAGATGCTGTCCTGGGAGACAGTAATGGTGAAAGCTGGAGATGCTGTCCTGGGAGACAGTAATGGTGAAGCTGGAGATTTTGTCCAGGTAGTCGGAAATTTATACGCAGGAAGGAAAACATATAAATGACCTCATAGGGGACAGGAGCCATAGAAGGGAAACAAGTGCAGCCCAAAGATAGAAAAAAACCAAAAATTACAAACTAGAAATACCGCAGAAATAGCAAACAGGGGACTCCACTAGCAATAGTGAGGATATATTACCAAAAAAACTGGGGGGAGCTCCATTGTGGTTTTGCTAGGGAGGATAGAAGTAAGAACGGGGAAAAACATGCACCAAACAGGGAATACAGTCACAGAAACCCCAAGGCAAACGGAAACCAAGCCTGTGCACATACTAGCACTCGGTATCTGCTGGCATGGGAAATCGGGAAAAACAGATGGGACTTTGCAACTATGACCACCCTAGAAAATGCCATGCCCATATGACAACAAGAAAATGCAAATCCCTTCCTGTAAGCTTTTTCACCCTGAACTGTGTAACCTCTTCAGTACAGGAAAGACTGTGCTATAACTTAAATTGCCCGGCATACCATCTAAAGGGGACAAAAAGATACAAAACATCCAGGCCATGGGAAAACCGGGTAGCCACAGCCACTCAAGAGGGAGAGGGTTTTAGTGCCAGGAAGAAAAAAAAACTGGCAGGGAAAAGGGAAAATCGTACACCAAATCCAGTCATTCCTGGAGTGGAACCACAGTCGATGGCCTCCACTCCAAACCAACAGATACAGATACTAATGCCGGGAAAAAAATCCCCCCCCCAGTACCAACAATACACCAGTCCGATAACATTCTTCTTTGCAAATATACAGGGTCTAAAGCCAGCAACAAACAACAAAAATACCTTTCATCCGTGGACTGCTTTGCAGAGGCAAAGGGAATGTTCGCGGCTTTCACTGAGACCCACTTTAAAGGATCACTTGGACAACGAAATATGGATCCCAGGTTACAACCTATACAGATGTGACAGAGTGAACAGGCAAAAGGGGGGGGGGGGTTGGGCCTGTACATTGCAGAGTCACTTGTTTGCACAGAACTGCTAAATGCCTCAAATGATGTATGGAAGTTTTAGCAATAAAGGTCGAGAACCAAAACCTAGTCATTGTGGTAGTCTACAAGCCTCCGGATGCAACATCCCAGCAATTCTAGAACAGCTGTTAAAAATTGACCAATGTCTGGAAAATCTTCCAGCTCCTGCACCCCAACATCTTGCTCCTGGGGATTTCAACTTAAGGCACCTAAAATGGAGGAATATAGCAAATAATATTGTTGGCAGTAATAACACCAGGAGGCAGCTCTAGATGAAAACTCACACTCACGCGAGCTTTTAAATCTCTGCACAAAATACAATTTAAACCAGCAAATAATAGAGCCTACTAGACTGGAGAATACCTAGACCTCATCTTCACTAACAATGATGATCTGATAAGAAATGTCACATATCAAAAACAATATACTCAGATCAAAACATAATTGAGGTTCAGACATGTATGCGTGGAGCCCAGACCGACAAAATGAGATTAGTCACGAGGGAGCATTCACCAAATTCAACTTCAATAAAAAAACATAAAGTGGGACCAAGTAAACCAAGTCCTAACCGATATAAGCTGGAAGATATACTAAGCAACACAGACCCCAAACTTATGCCTAGAACAGATTAACTCGGCGGCACTCGATGTATGCACAAGGCTTATTCCTCTAAGAAAAAGGAGGAGTAATGTAAAATAGAAAGAGACAGGCGCTCCCTTTACAGGCGACGGAAAAAGAATAACAGAGCGGCTAAAAGAGGTCAATATATCTGAAATGCGTAGGGAGACACGGGTCAGAAAAATAGCAAGCATCGAACTTAAGCTAAAAGAATCCTTTAGGAGTCAGGAATCGCGGGAAGAACTAAAAGCCATAAATGAAATCGAAAGAAAACCCAAAGTATTTCTTCTCCTATGCCAAATCAAAATCGAGAACAACGTCCAGTATTGGGCCCCTACTTAAACAAGATGGGTCCTACACAGATGACAGCAAGGAAATGAGTGAGCTACTCAAGTCCCAATATGACTCAGATTTTAGCAAGCCGCTAACCAGACTGAGAGTCGAAGATCAAAATGAATTTTTTTATGAGAGAGCCACAAAATTTAAATTAACACAAGCCAAATCCCGATTTATCCTGACGCCAATGACTTCGAACAGGCGATAAATGACACCCCAAATGCACTCTGCCCCAGGCCAGACTCAAGAACTGCAAGAAGCCCCTATCACGAGCCTTTTCCATCCTATTGAGAGGGAGCATGGACAGGGGGGTCGTCCCACAGTTACAAAAAACAACAGACATAGCCCCACTCCACAAAGGGGCAGTAAAGCAACACAAAGAACTAACAGACCAATAGCACTAACATCCCATATCATAAAAATCTTTGAAAGGGTCCTAAGAAGCAAGATCACCACCCATCTAGAAACCCATCATTACACAACCCAGGGCAACATGGGTTTAGAACAGTCGCTCCTGCCTGTCTCAACTATTGGATCACTACGACAAGGTCCTAAATGCACTAGAAGACAAAAAGAATGCAGATGTAATATATACAGATTTTGCAAAAGCCTTCGACAAGTGTGACCATGGCGTAATAGCGCACAAAATGCGTGCTAAAGGAATAACAGGAAAAGTCGGTCGATGGATCTATAATTTCCTCACTAACAGAACACAGAGAGTAGTCGTCAACAGAGTAAGTCCGGGGCAGCTACGGTGAAAAGCTCTGTTCCACAAGGCACAGAAACTCGCTCCCATCTTGTTCCTCATCCTCATATCCGACATAGACAAGGATGTCAGCCACAGCACTGTGTCTTCCTTTGCAGATGACACCCGAATCTGCATGACAGTGTTTTCCATTGCAGACACTGCAAAGCTCCAGGCGGACATCAACCAAATCTTTCGTGGGCTGCAGAAAACAATATGAAGTTCAACGAAGAGAAATTTCAATTACCAGATATGGTAAACATGAGGAAATTAAGTCTTCATCAGAGTACAAAAAAATTTCTGGCCACAAAAAGAGCGAAACACCAACGTCAAAACCTGGGAGTGATCATGTCGGAGGGTCTCACCTTCAAGGGCCATAATATTGTACAATCGCAAACTGCTAGAAAAATGACAGGATGGATAATGAGAACCTTCAAAACTAGGGAGGCCAAGCCCATGATGACACTCTTCAGGTCACTTGTTCTATCTAGGCTGGAATATTGCTGCACACTAACAGCACCTTTCAAGGGAGGTGAAATTGCCACCTAGAAAATGTACAGAGAACCTTCACGGCGCGCATAACGGAGATAAAAAACCTCAATTACTGGAGCGCTTGAGGGTTCCTAAACCTGTATTTCCTTTGGGAACGCAGGAGGGAGAGATACATGATTATAAAACACCTGGAAAATCCTAGAGGGACTAGTACCGAACTTGCACACGAAAATCACTCACTACGAAAGCAAAAGACTTGGCAGACGATGCAACATCCCCCCAATGAAAAGCAGGGGCGTCACTAGCACGTTAAGAGACCATACAATAAGTGTCAGGGGCCCGAGACTGTTCAACTGCCTCCCAGCACACATAAGGGGGATTACCAACAGACCCCTGGCAGTCTTCAAGCTGGCACTGGACAAGCACCTAAAGTCAGTTCCTGATCAGCCGGGCTGTGGCTCGTACGTTGGTTTGCGTGCAGCCAGTAGCAACAGCCTGGTTGATCAGGCTCTGATCCACCAGGAGGCCTGGTCACAGACCGGGCCGCGGGGGCGTTGACCCCCGGAACTCTCTCCAGGTAAACTCCAGATGGTGGACTTGCAGGGAAGTTAAATGATGGCATGTTGAGTGCAAGAAGTTCATTGATAGTCGTGTTGAAAGAGCCAGGTTTTGCAGCATTTTGCATGTGGGCAAACATCATGCAGTAATAGAATTTGGTAGAGATATCATCAGGTGGAGGTTGAGTAGTGAGAGGTGGTGGAGACGGCTGTTGAGTGGCTTGTAGAATCTTGGATGTTGTAGATTGAATCTTGGCAATTTTCAGCGTATGTAGGAGAGGTTCCAGATGACTTCTTTGTTTCTTCCTTCAGTTTCTTAAGAGGATATCCTTACGCACTGGACATTTGGCTGCAAGAGTATGGTGATCACTCTTACAGTTGACGCAAGTGGGAGCAGCAGTGGAAGTGCATGAACGAAAATCGTGTCCTGCAGACCCACAGGTAGAACATACTTCTTATTCTTCACGTGGCAGTCGGCAGTAGAGTGACCTGTACGAGTAACATGTCCCAGCAAGGTTGTTATGTACGTAAGCGTTCAGGTTCAATCTGTCGAGGGTTGATGTAGTATAAGAGATGGCCAGGCCATCATACAGTGCTCTGGTCGCCATGGTAACGTCCAGGAATGTGACCTTGAGCATTGAGGAAGCGTTGGGGATCTTCACATAGAGTCAATCTTGGCCCAGTGTTGAGTCTTCAAGTGATGTCGTAATTTCCTGGATGGACATGTTCGTGATCAGCCTGTCAAGACGTTTCATAAACACTGAACGTTTTGCAAGCATGTATGGTGACGTGGAGATGGTAAAGCCACGGTCTTCTAAGGTCTCATGGCAGTAGGTGTAAGCACTTTGTCAGCTTCAGCATCATCGAGAAAGTGACGATGAAGCTCCTTTCAGTGACGTGATCTTGGAGAACTTTGCGTGAAGACAAGTGTTGAGAGAAGCTGCAAGCTCAAGCTTCGTGGCGTCATCGACGACAGCAGACTTGGGCTTAATTCTCACACGATGAGACATCGTGGAGATGGTAGAGGTTCCCCTCCCCAACGGGGATAGTAGGGATACTGTGCAAGTAAGGAGAGCTGCTATGACCTGCCTGGGTCAGCTTAGCTTAGCTTGGCTTAGCTTAGGTTAGTTAAGGTTAGGTTAGGTTAGCTTAGGTTAGGTTAAGTTAGGTTAGCCTAGCTTAGCTTAGCTAAGGTTAGCTTAGGTTAGTTTAGGTTAGGTTAGCTTATGGCAGGTTAGTTTAGGTTAGGTTAGAACAGGTTTAGTTAGGTTAGGTTAGGTTAGGTTAGGTTAGTTTAGGTTAGGTTAGAACAGGTTTAGTTAGGTTAGGTTAGGTTAGTTTAGGTTAGGTTAGCTTATGGTAGGTTAGTTTAGGTTAGGTTAGAACAGGTTTAGTTAGGTTAGGTTAGGTTAGGTTAGGTTAGTTTAGGTTAGGTTAGAACAGGTTTAGTTAGGTTTACCTGTATAACGAATGTTGACATATAATTACTTGACAGTAACGTAAAATAACCTAACTTAGACTTGACTACGCAGGATGCCTTGCAAAATCTCAACACATGTTATCTTGTTATATGAAGACCAATATCAACATGTAGTATACTATAATGTTTGATGGTGAAGGTCACTGATGGTGATATTTGATGCTTGTGCTGATGGTGACCGGGTTATTACGTGTAATAGTGATGAAACGTGTAATAGGGATGAATCACGACATCGTAATAACACGATTGCAAACAAACCACGGTACGGGTGAGGCTTCAACTCGCGGCAGGTGAGGCCTAAAACTCCAGCTGGGACAGTGGCTTATGCGCTGGACTGGAGTTTTACAACTCACTTGCCGCGAGTTCCAGCCCTACCTGTAGTGTGGATTGATGGTGATAGGTTGGGAGAGTGGTTAAGGTAGTTGTGGTGATGGCAGTAGTGGTAGTGGTTGTGGTGATGACAGTAGTGGTAGTGGTTGTGGTGATGACAGTAGTGGTAGTGGTTATGGTGATGACAGTAGTGGTAGTGGTTATGGTGATGACAGTAGTGGTAGTGGTTATGGTGATGACAGTAGTGGTAGTGGTTATGGTGATGACAGTAGTGGTAGTGGTTATGGTGATGACAGTAGTGGTAGTGGTTATGGTGATGACAGTAGTGGTAGTGGTTGTGGTGATGACAGTAGTGGTAGTGGTTATGGTGATGACAATAGTGGTAGTGGTTGTGGTAATGGCAGTAGTGGTAGTGGTTGTGGTGATGACAGTAGTGGTAGTGGTTGTGGTGATGACAGTAGTGGTTGTGGTGATGACAGTAGTGGTAGTGGTTGTGGTGATGACAATAGTGGTAGTGGTTGTGGTGATGGCAGTAGTGGTAGTGGTTGTGGTGATGACAGTACTGGTAGTGGTTGTGGTGATGACAGTAGTGGTAGAGGTTGTGGTGATGACAGTAGTGGTAGTGGTTGTGGTGATGACAATAGTGGTAGTGGTTGTGGTGATGGCAGTAGTGGTAGTGGTTGTGGTGATGACAGTACTGGTAGTGGTTGTGGTGATGACAGTAGTGGTAGAGGTTGTGGTGATGACAGTAGTGGTAGTGGTTTATGGTGATGACAGTAGTGGTAGTGGTTGTGATGACAGTAGTGGTAGAGGTTGTGGTGATGACAGTAGTGGTAGAGGTTGTGGTGATGACAGTAGTGGTAGTGGTTGTGGTGATGACAGTAGTGGTAGTGGTTGTGGTGATGACAGTAGTGGTTGTGATGAAAATAGTGGTAGTGGTTGTGGTGATGATGACTCAAGTAGTTGCTGCTGGTGGTTGTATCTTCATGGTAGTAGTGAAGCTGTTGATGATGATGGTTAAAGATGGCACTAGAGTGATGGTTAATGATGGTACTGGAGTGATGGTTAATGACAGTACTGGAGTGATGGTTAATGATGGTACTGGAGAGATGGTTAATGATGGTGCTGGAGTGATGGTTAATGATTGTACTGGAGTGATGGCTAATGATGGTTCTGGAGTGATGGTTAATGACAGTACTGGAGTGATGGTTAATGATGGTACTAGAGTGATGGTTAATCATGGTACTGGAGTGATGGTTAATGATGGTACTGGACTGATGGTTAATGATTGTAATGGAGTGATGGTTAATGATGCTACTGAAGTGATGGTTAATAATGTACTGGAGTGATGGCGGTGATGGTTAGTGGAACTACCGGTGTAGTGGGGGTTCGTAGGAGATATGACGATTGGAGTTAAACACACTTGTTGGATGGTAACACTTATATTAGCAGAGTATGAAGGGGGAGAGCCCAAACTGCTGTGTCTTGCCTGGCGTAGACCTATGCTGGAACTGAGAAGGATCCCAGGTGCGAAGGGCTCACAACAGAGTAACGTGACATCACACATGCTAGTCACTGAGCCTACTGACCAGGGAGCCAAAATATGTACATGGATGATACGATCCACAATATACTACACAAGTATAAATATAAGGGGATTCAGTAGTTATACTGACAACTCGTCATGTTACGTATGTCGTCTCGACATACAATACTACGCTATAGGCTGAACAGGCAGGTGGGTCTGGGCTGATTCTTTACAATAGCAAGGACATATGTAACTTAGAACTAATGGATGGTATCATAATGGATGTTAACGTAATGAGTTTTAACGTAATGCATTACGAATTATAAGAACAAATCATGGTATAATAAAGGATGGAATTGATCGATCGATCTGTATTCACGCACTCTACAGATTCTGAGGAAGAAAAAAATATATATTTACAAAGGTGAAAGTAAATTAACAGCAAAGGCAGATCTGGCGCGCACAGATCAGTACTGCTAATCTCAGAATTCGGAGGGAACGTGAAAACAAACAAAAAAAATTCTGAAAAACTGATCAACTAATAACAAAACATACAGCTGACAACTTCATTCATCTTGAACATCTAATTATACAGACTATGAACATTTAAACCCAACTTGCGAGGGTAAGATTTACATATGCAGAATGGTTATCGTCTTTGGGAGGATCGAATTCCTTTGCAATGCCTTGACTGAGGGGGATCTGAACAAGTATCTACAAAAGATACTTGTGGGTTTCTCATTACTTGTCGAGTATGCAAAAAATAACGACATTAGAGTTGATTATCTGGCTGAGTATTTGAGGTAGAGGGTACAGAGTCAGGAGGATTGTCAGCAACTGACACATTAGTCTGGCTAGAAATATCATCCTCGACATCGCATACTAATTTCATATGATCCAAATGCGATTCTTTATACTGACCAGTACTAATTTCTCTAACCTTATACTTACTGCCATTGATATGTTCAACTACTCGATAAGGGCCAACAAACTTTTGGTCGAGCTTAGGCATTGCGGATGTTTTTTTGAAATTAGTCAGCATTACTCTCGAACCCACTTTAACTTTTGTCGGCTTAGCACGGCTATTAGTTACTCTAGTAAATTCTGCTGTTGATTTATGAAGTGTCTCACAGATTCTTCTAAAAACACTTTGCTACGAGTTGCTATGAAATCATCAGGGTTACAATTGGGTTTTGGAGTGGAATATAACAACTCATAAGGTAAACACTTGTCTACACCGTACAATGCATAATGTGGAGTGTCACCTATGGAAGCATTGTAAGCAGAATTTATGGCACATTGAACAACTGGTATAACTTCATCCCAAGTTTCACTATTGGGGTTGATAGTGGCTCTCAAGACATCAAGTACTTTCTTATTTGTACTTTCTGCCAAACCATTACTCGCAGGATGATGGGGAACAATGGTTGACTTAGAGATTTTGTACAAGGTACACAAACTTTCAAGAATCTCATTACAGAATTCACCTTCATTATCTGTTACTAAGGACTTAGGGGTGGTATGCCTGCAGATAATGTGTTCTTTAAACGCTTTAGCTACTGTCTCGGCAGTCTTATCTGCAATAGGAACTAACTCACAATATCTGGTGAAATGGTCTACCATAACAGATGTTTGTTGCCTTGGAGAAAACATTTAAAATTGGTTAACAAATCAAGTGCAACTCTTTCCCACGGTTCACTAGAAGTTGGATACACACGGATTGGGTTAGGACCATTGACATTTCCTTTATGCTGCATACAGACACTACATTTAGCGTCACCCGTCTCGGGAGGCCTAAAATGGCGGCTGACTCAGTAGAAATTTATCTTCAGAAATCGCCGTAATCGTCAGAATTACGGGCCCTCCGAAGGAGATATGATGGTTGGAGTTAAACACACTTGTTGGATGGTAACACTTACATTAGCAGAGTATGAAGGGGAAGAACCCAAACTGTTGTGTCTTGCCTGACGTAGACCTATGCGGGAACTGAGAAGGATCCCAGGCGCGAACGGCTCACAACAGCGTCACGTGACGTCACACATGCTAGTCACTGAGCCTACTGACCAGGGAGCCTAAATATGTACATGGATGATACGATCCACAATATACTACACAAGTATAAATATAAGGGGATTCAGTAGTTATACTGACAACTCGGTCATGTTACGTATGTAATAGTGGTGGTACTGGAGTGACGGTGGTGATGGTTAGTGGAGGTACTGGAGTGACGATGGTGATGGTTAGTGGAGGTACTGGAGTGACGATGGTGATGGTTAGTGGAGGTACTGGAGTGACGATGGTGATGGTTAGTGGAGGTACTGGAGTGACGGGGGTGATGGTTAGTTGAGGTACTGGAGTGACGGGGGTGATGGTTAGTTGAGGTACTGGAGTGACGATGGTGATGGTTAGTGGAGGTACTGGAGTGACGATGGTGATGGTTAGTGGAGGTACTGGAGTGACGATGGTGATGGTTAGTGGAGGTACTGGAGTGACGGGGGTGATGGTTAGTTGAGGTACTGGAGTGACGGGAGTGATGGTTGATGAAGGTACTGGAGTGACGGTGGTGATGGTTAGTGGTGGTACTGGAGTGACGGTGGTGATAGTGGAGGTACTGGAGTGACGGTGGTGATGGTTAGTGGAGGCACTGGAGTGACGGTAGTGATGGTTAGTGGAGGTCCTGAAGTGATGGTGGTGATGGTTAGTGGAGGTACTGGAGTGACGGTGGTGATGGTTTGTCGAGGTACCGGAGTGACGGTGGTGATGGTTAGTGGAGGTACTGGAGTGACGGTGGCGATGGTCAGTGGAGGTACTGGAGTGATGGTGGTGATGGTCAGTGGAGGTACTGGAGTGATGGTGGTGATGGTCAGTGGAGGCACTGGAGTGATGGTGGTGATGGTTAGTGGTGGTACTGGAGTGACGGTGGTGATGGTTTGTGGAGGTACTGGAGTGACGGTGGTGATGGTTAGTGGAGGTACTGAAGTGACGGTGGTGATGGTTTGTCGAGGTACCGGAGTGACGGTGGTGATGGTTAGTGGAGGTACTGGAGTGACGGTGGCGATGGTCAGTGGAGGTACTGGAGTGATGGTGGTGACGGTTTGTGGAAGTACTGGAGTGACGGCGGTAACGGTCAGTGGAGGTACTGGACTGATGGTGGTGATGGTCAGTGGAGGTACTGGAGTGATGGTGGTGATGGTCAGTGGAGGCACTGGAGTGATGGTCAGTGGAGGTACTGGAGTGATGGTGGTGATGGTCAGTGGAGGCACTGGAGTGATGGTCAGTGGAGGTACTGGAGTGATGGTGGTGATGGTCAGTGGAGGCACTGGAGTGATGGTGGTGAGGTTAGTGGAGGTACTGGAGTGACGTGGTATTGAGGAATGGGTTGAGAGTTCTCACCCAAAATAAAAAAAAAAATTGTGATGAATCGCTATTATCATTGATGAACGTTGTTAACCCAAAATAATAACAATAATAATAATAATAATAATAATAATAATAATAATAATAATAATAATAATAATAATGATAATAATAATAATAATAATAATAATAATAATAAGAAGAAGAAAAAGAAGAAGAAGAAGAAGAAGAAGAAGAAAGAAGAGGAGGAGGAAAATAAGAGTGTGTGTGTTGCAGGTACGGCAGGTACAACACAGTGAGACATCTGGTGGAGTCATCTAGTGGTTTCCTTATCCTGAATGAGTGTAATGACGAGGGTAAGACAGCGCTACACATCGCCAGCGAGGAAGGTATGAACTACACACACATATACACACACACACACACACACACACACATACACACACACACACAACACACACACACACACACACACACATACACACACACACACACACATACACACACATATACACACACATATACACTACCTCGCTACCTAGTAC
>NC_069403.1:34254719-34377091 GCF_026875155.1 Cherax quadricarinatus | reverse complement strand
CTACTATCTCTCTGACTCTTTTGTGTCTTCAACTTAAAATTGTGGCCCTTTGTTTTTGTGTCCCTCCCTGGAAACCGTCTTGTCCACTTGTCATTCCAGCGTATTTTATATGTCGTTATTGTCCCCCCCTGCCCTCCTGCCCTCCAGTGTCGTCAGGCGTTTTTCCCTTAAATTTTTCTTCATAGGACATTCCCTTAGCTCTGGAAAAACCCTTGTTGCAAACCTTTGTATTCTTATTTTCTGACGTGCTTTATAAAGTGCGGGTTCCCAAAACAGGTGCTGCAAAACTCCTTTGGGGCCCCTGACATACCGGTGTACAGTGTCTTAAATGATTCCTTACTAAGGTGTGGGTGCTTTTCTCGGGTTGCAGGCCCCCAATGTGCAGAGTTATTGATTGATGTGTGCTTCCGGAGACTGCTCGGTTTTAAAACCCCCCAAAAAGATCTTTCTCCTTGAGTGAGGTTTGCAGTCTTTGGCACCTAGCATACTTGTCGTGGTTTCTGTCCCCTTTCCCCCTATTTTATGTGTGTATGTGTGTATGTGTGTGTGTGTGGTGTTGTGTATGTGTGTTGTGTGTGTGTGGTAGTGTGCTGTGTGTATGTTGTGGTGTGTGTGTGGTGTTGTGTGCATGTGTGTAGTGTGTGTGTGTGTTGTGTGTGTGTGTGTGTGTGTGTTGTGTGTGTGTGTGGGTTTTGTATGTGTATGGTGTATGTGTGTATGGTGTGTGTGTGGAGTGTAGTGGATGTGTGTATGTGTGTTGTGTGTGTGGTGTGTTGGTGGTTTTGTTGTGTGTGTTGTTGTGTTTTGGTGTTGGTGTGGGTGGTGGGGTGTGTGTGTGTGTTTTTGGCTGGTGTATGTGTGTATGTGTGTGTGTATGTGTATGGTGCATGTGGTATGTGTGTTGTATGTTTATGTGTGCATGGGTATGTGGTGTGTAGTGGATGTGTGCATGGGGTTTATGTGTTTTGTGTATGTGTGCATGTGTGTATGTGTGTGTGTTGGTATGTGTGCATGTGTGTATATGTGTGTGTATGTGGATGTGTGATGTGTGTATGTGTGTGTGTATGTGTGGTGTGATGTGTGTTGGTTGTGTATGGGGTGTGGCATGTGTGTTGTGTGTGTGTATGTGTTTGTGTGCATGTGTGTTTGTGTGTGTTAGGGGATTGTGCATGTGTGTATGTGTGTGTGTAGTGGAATGGTATGTGTGTATGTGGTGTGTGTGTGTGTGTGTGTGTGTGGTGTTGTGTGTGTGTGTGTGTGTGTGTGTATGTGTTGTGGCATGTGGTTGTTGTTTGGTATTGGATGTGTGCATGTGGTTTTTGTGTGGTGTATGTGGATTGTGCATGGTGTATGTGTGTGTGTATTGGTTTTGGTAGTGTTATGTGTGTGTGTGTGTGTGTGTGGTGGTGTGTGTGTGTGTGTGTGTGTGTTGGATGTGTGAAAGTGTGTATGTTGTGGTATGGTATGTGTGCATGGTGTATGTAGTGTGTATTGGTTTGTGTGCATGTGTGTATGTGTGTGTGTATGTTAATGTGTGCATGTGTATGTGTGTGTATGTGGATATGTGTATGTGTGTATGTGTGTATGTGTGTGTGTGTGTGTGTGTGTGTGTGTGTGTGTGTGTGTGTGGTGTGTATGTGTGCATGTGTGTATGTGTGTGTGTATGTGTATGTGTGCATGTGTGTATGGTGTGTGTATGGGATGTGTGCAGTGTGTATGTGTGTGCGTATGTGATGTGTGTGGTGTATGGTGTGTGTATGTGTATGTGTGCTGTGTGTAAGTGTGTGTGTATGTGTATGTGTGCATGTGTGTATGTGTGTGTGTATGTGTATGTGTGATGTGTGTATGTGTGGGGTATGTGGATGTGTGCATTGGTTGTGTGTGTGATGTGTATGTGGGGGGTGTGTGTATGTTGGTGGTAGGGATGTGTGCTGTGTGTAGTGTGTGTGTATGTGGATATGTGTATGTGTGTATGGTGTTGTGTGTGTGTGTGTGTGTGTGTGTGTGTGTGGTGTGGTGTGGTGTTTGTGTGTATGTGTGGTGTGTGTGTGTTGTGGATGTGTGTTGTGTGTATGTGTGTATGTGGTGTGTGGTGTGTGTGTGTGTGGTGTGTATGTGTGTGTGTGGTGTGTGTGTGTGTATTGTGCATTGTGTATGTGTGTGTGTGTGTATGTGTGCATGTGTGTTGTGTGTGTGTGTGTGTGTGTGTGTGTGTGTGTGTGTGTATGTGGGTTGGTGTGTGGTGTGTGTATGTGTAGTGTGTATGTGTGTATGTGTGTGTGTGTGTGTGTATGTGGATTGTGTATGTGTGATGGTGTGTGTGTGTGTGTGTGTATGTGTGTGTGTGGTATGTGTGTATGTGTTTTTATGTGTGTGTGTGTGTGTGTGTGTGTGCATGTTGGGTAGTGTGTATTGTGATGTGTATTGTGATGTGTGTTTTGGTGTGTGTGGTGTGTGTGTGTGTGGGGTATGTGTATGGTGTTGGTGTATGTGTGTGTGGGTGTGTGCATGTGTGCATGTGGTATGTGTGTGTGTATGTGTATGTGTGTATGTGTGTATGTGTGTGTGTGTGTGTGGTGTGTGCATGTGTGAGGGTGTATGTGTATTGTTTTATGGGTTATGTGTGTAGGTTTTAGTGTGTATGTGTGTTGGTGTTTGTGTGATGTGTGTATGTGTGTGTGTATGTGCATGTGTGTATGTGTGTTTTTATGTGGATGGTGTATGTGTGTATGTATGTATGGTGTATGTGTGTGTGTGTGTGTGTGTGTGTGTGTGTGTTTTGTGTGTGTGTGCATGTGGGGTTGTGTAGTGGTGTGTGTATGTTGTGTGTGTGTGTGTGTGTGTGTGTGTGTGGTGTGTGTGTTGTTTTTGTGTGTTGGGTATGTGTATTTTATTATGGTGGTGTGTGTTTTGGTGGTGTGTACTCACCTAATTTTATCCCCTTATTGGGGTTGCAGGGGTCGGACTCAGCCCCGGGCCCCCCGCCTCTTCATGATCGTACTAGGTCTCCTCTTTGCTTCCTGAGCTGTATCATCTTTTCTTAAAACTATGTAGGGTTCCTTCCTCAATTTCCCCGCCCCTGTGACTGTCGGGCCCTTCCCTTTTCCCAGTTGTGCCACTTGTTTCTGTGTCCCCCTCTGGAAATCCTATCTCTGTCCCCTTGTCTTTCCCGCAGTATCTTGTAGCGTTATTGTCCCCCCTGCCCCTTCTGCCTCAGTGTCGCAGTGTTTTCCCTTAACCTTTCTCGTACGACTTTCCTGAGTCGGGGATAGCCTTGTTGAAAACTTTGACTTTCTCAAAACTTTTGACGTGCTTGCCCGGTGGGGTTCCCGGGGGCTGCATACCCCAGTAGGGGCCTAACACCCCAGTGAAAAGTGTTTTGAACGTTTCCCTTTTAAGGTATTGGAACGTTTCTCAGGTTTCCGGGCCCCTGTATGCGCAGCAGTTACGGGTTGAGTGTGCTTCCGGGACATGCTCGGTGTTTACTCACCCCAAGATCTTTTCTTGAGCGAGGTTTGAGTCTTTGGCCCCCCTACCCTATCCCTTTTTCTTCGGTCTTCTGGCCCTTCCCCTGTCTTCATGAGTTTGCATTTGCGGGATTAATTCGAAAAAAGCCATTGCTGGATAGGTGCCCAGTCTGTCCAGGTTCTTAAAAGCCTCCCCGGTCCTCATTGTTTAATTCTCCTCTTAAAACTTCACATCGTCTGCGAACAGGGACACTTCTGACTAACCCTTCCATCATGTCGTTCACATATACAAAAAATAGCACTGGTCCTAGGACCGACCCCTGTGGGACCCCGCTCGTCACAGGTGCCCACTGTGATACATCATTATGTACCATGACTCGTTGTTGCCTCCCTGTCAGGTATTCTCTGATCCATTGCAGTGCCCTTCCTGTTATATGAGCCTGATCCTCTAGCTTCTGCACTAATCTTTTGTGAGGAACTGTGTCAAAGGCCTTCTTGCATTCCAAGAAGATGCAATGAACCCACCCCTCTCTCTCGTGTCTTACCTCTGTTACTTTATCATAAAACTCCAGAAGGTTTGTGACACAGGATTTTCCTTCCATGAATCCATGCTGGTTGGCATTTATACTTTTGTTCCGTTGCAGGTGCTCCACCACTCTCCTCCTGATAATATTCTCCATAACTTTGCATACTAAACACGTCAGTGACACAGGTCTATAGTTTAGTGCCTCTTTTCTGTCTCCGTTTTTAAAAATGGGAACTACATTTGCCGTCTTCCATACCTCAGGTAGTTGCCCAGTTTCCAGTGACATGTTGAAGATTGTGGTAAGTGGCACACACAACATATCCGCTCCCTCTCTAAGGACCCACGGGGAGATGTTGTCCGGTCCCATTGCCTTTGAGGTATCGATGTCCTTTAGCAGTTTCTTCACCTCCTCCTCATCTGTATGTATGTCATCCAACACTTGTTGGTATATTCCTTGCTGGTGTCCCCATCTGGTATGTCCCCTGAGAGGCCTTCCTGTCTCCACTGTAAATACTTCCTTAAATCTCATGTTGAGCTCCTCACGTACCTCTTGATCATTTCTTGTGAGTTCTCCACCTTCTTTCCTCAGCCTTATCACCTGGTCTTTGACTGTTGTCTTCCTCCTAATGTGGCTATACAGCAGTTTCGGGTCAGACTTGACTTTCGATGCTATGTCGTTTTCGTGCTGTCGCTGGGCCTCCCTCCTTATCTGTGCATACTCGTTTCTGGCTCTACTACTAAACTCATTATTTTCCTGGGTCCTTTGCCTCCTGTACCTTTTCCATTCTCTGGTGCACTTAGTTTTTGCCTCCCTACACCTTCGGGTAAACCAAGGACTCGCTTTGGTCTTCCTATTATTTCTGTTTCCCTTGGGAACAAACCTTTCCTCTGCCTCCTTGCACTTTGTTGCTACATATTCCATCATCTCGTTTATTGATTTTCCTACCAGGTCTCTGTCCCACTGAACCTCCTGCAGGAAGTTCCTCATACCTGTGTAGTCCCTCCTTTTGTAGTTTGGCTTTTCCCATTCAGTTCCTGTTACCTTCTCCACTTGTAACTCTACTATATAATCAAAACTCAGAACCACGTGATCGCTAGCTCCAAGGGGCCTCTCGTAAGTGATGTCCTCAATGTCGGAACTGTTCAGGGTGAACACAAGATCCAGTCTTGCTGGCTCATCCTCCCCTCTCTCTCTGGTAGTGTCCCTGACATGTTGATGCATGAGGTTTTCAAGTACCACATCCATCATCTTGGCTCTCCATGTTTCGGGACCCCCATGTGGCTCCAGGTTTTCTCAGTCGATCTCCCTGTGGTTGAAATCGCTCATTACCAGTAACTTTGCTCTGCTCGAGTGAGCTCTTCTTGCCACCTCAGCCAGTGTGTCCACCATCGCCCTGTTGTTTTCTACATACTCCTCTCTAGGCCTCCTGCAGTTCTGTGGTGGGTTATACATCACTCCAATGACTACTTTATGTTCTCCAGACTGAATTGTACCTACTATGTAGTCTCTTTCTCCAATCACGTCCATGCCTTCCATTTCCTCAAATCCCCATCGTTTTTATATGAGCAGTGCAACTCCTCCTGCCCCTCTACTCCTATCTTTTCTCAGGATCTGATATCCCGGTGGGAAGATTGCGTCTGTTATTGTCTCAGCGAGTTTTGTTTCTGTGACTGCTATGATGCTTGGGGATTTCTCACTGGTTCTTTCGTGCCACTCCTCATGTTTATTCGTTATTCCATCCGCGTTTGTGTACCAAACTTTCAGCTTCTTTTCTATCACTGTGGTCCTGCAAGAATATTGGGGTTGGGGGAGCAGGAGCCTTGGTGGGGGCTTATATGGGGCTGTGGTGTAGGTGGGGATTGTGATGATGGGGGTGGGGTCAGAATGCCCATAAGGGTCAGCTGTTGGGGTGAGGTTTGTGATGTGGGTGCTGCTGGAAGAGGGAACAGTGAGTGGGTTGTGGTTTGGGTTGCTCAGTTGCGTTGGGATTGTCACGGTTGGAGTCTTTCGGTGGGAGATTCTGAGGGGTGTGTTTGCCCTTCCTCCTGTGTCTGGGTCCTGCTCATCTTCATCATTGCCTCTCGTTCCTCCTTGCATCTCTGTACCCTCTCTTTCAGTGTAGTCTTTTCTTCTTGTGTTCTGTCACGATCGAGGTATACTCTCTGGTACCCCTGTTTGTCCCTCAGTCGTGCTTTCTCTTGCAGAATCCTGGTTTGAACTGATTCTTCCTTGAAAATTACTTTGACAGGCCGTATCCTTCCACTCGCAAACCACCCAATTCTCCGAAAACTTGTCACCTGGGTCATATCGTCCTCACCACCTATTGGTTTCATGATGCCTTCAATCATTTTTTCCTTCTCCTGTTTTATTTCTTCGAAGTTGTCCCCCTTTGCTTCTTGGAGCCCGTAGATAAAAACTGACCTCTCCCTTTCCTCCTCCCACTGAGTCTCCATTTGCATCCTCTGAGGTGTTTTGTTTCCTTCCATTGCAATGTTCTTGCCTTCAGTCCCTGTCATATCTGAAACTTCTATTCTCAGGGAACTGTCTTTCATGATCAGCTTTTCCTTGCTACTGCAGTTGGCTGTTAGAGTCTCTGCATATAGCATACCTTCATTGTCTTCGGACCTGTCATTTGATCTTAGTATGCTCCTCGTCTTTTCCCTGGCCCCACGTGGGTCTGATAGGGCCTTGGCATTTGGCATGTCTCCGTTGTTGCTTACCGTCCCCTTGTCTGTGCCTGACATAGAATTTCCTGTTGTTGCCTCTGAATTGTCATTTGTCTCTCTAATCTGTTTTAGGTTTTTCAGTTTCTCTTCTAAGCACTGTATCCTAGTTTCTGCTGCTAAGACCTGTACTTCCCACTTCCTGCACTCTTCAGCTATCCGCTCCTCCATTATCTTGCCAAGCTCTTCTATCTTCCTTCCCCACTATTCCTCCCTTTTTTGGAGCTCTAACTCCCAATATTTCCTCCCTGGTTAGTCCACCAGAGAGCTTTCTAGGGCCACCTTTTTTTTTCTTTTTTTTTTATTACCACAGAAAGAAGCATATGTATTTTACCACAGAGAGAAGTTTATGTGTTTTCAGGGTGTGTGTGTGGGGGGGGGAGGGACAAGGCTATAGGAGAGAGAGAGAAATTAAGAGGGGGAAAGCTAGAGGAGGGAGAGAGTAAGTGGGGGAGAGTTAAAGGGTAGAAAGAGGAGAGAGAGGAGGAGGATGGGGTGAGGGTATAAGACTAGGGGGGAGAGAGAGAAACGAGAGGGGGAGAGAAAGGGTAGAGAGAGGAGAGAGAAAGAGCGAGAGAGATAGAGAGAGAGGAGAGAGGAGGGTGAGGGAAAAGGCTATGAGAGAGAGAAATATGAGGGAGGGGGAGAGAGAAAGATAGAAAGAGGGAGGAGAGAGAAGGCTAAAGAGGAGGTGTGAGAGAGACGGGGAGAGGTGGGGGGAATGCAAGGGAGGGGGAGAGAGAAAGATAGAAAGAGGGAGGGGAGAGAAGGCTAAAGAGGTGGAGAGGGAGGGGGAGAGAGAAAGATAGAAAGAGGGAGAGGAGAGATGGCTGAAGAGAGAGGGTGGGAGAGGAGGAAAGGTGGGGGAACGTGAGGGAGGGGGAGAGAGAAAGATAGAAAGAGGGAGGGGAGAGAAGTGCTGAAGAGGAGGGTGGGAGAGAGAGGGGGAGAGGGGGGGGACACGAGGGAGGGGGAGAGAGAAAGATAGAAAGAGGGAGGGGAGAGAAGGCTGAAGAGGAGGGTGGGAGAGAGAGGGGGAGAGGTGGGGGGGAATGCGAGGGAGGGGGAGAGAGAAAGATAGAAAGAGGGAGGGGAGAGGAAGGCTAAAGAAGAGGGTAGGAGAGGGAGGGGGAGAGGAGAAGATAGAAAGAGGGAGGGGAGAGAAGCTGAAGAGGAGGGTGAGAGAGAGAGGGGGAGAGGTGGGAGAACGTGAGGAGGGGGAGAGAGAAAGATAGAAAGAGGGAGGGGAGAGAAGATTGAAGAGGAGGGTGGAAGAGAGAGAGAGGGGGAGAGGTGGGGGAACACGAGGTAGGGGGAGAGAGAAAGATAGAAAGAGAGGGAGGGGAGAGAAGGCTGAAGAGAAGAGTGGGAGAGAGAGCAGGAGAGGTGGGGGAACGCGAGGGAGGGGGAGACGGGGAGAGAGAAAGATAGAAAGAGGGAGGGGAGAGAAGGCTGAAGAGGAGGGTGGGAGAGAGAAGGGGAGAGGTGGGGGACCGCGAGGGAGAGGGGAGAGAGAAAGATAGAAAGAGGGAGGGGAGAGAAGGCTAAAGAGGGTGGGAGAGGGAGGGGGAGAGAGAAAGATAGAAAGAGGGAGAGGAGAGATGGCTGAAGAGGAGGGTGGGAGAGGAGGAAAGGTGGGGGAACGTGAGGAGGGGGAGAGAGAAAGATAGAAAGAGGGAGGGGAAGAGAAGGCTGAAGAGGAGGGTGGGAGAGAGAGAGGGAGAGGTGGGGGAACTCGAGGGAGGGGGAGAGAGAAAGATAGAAAGAGGGAGGGGAGAGAAGGCTGAAGAGGAGGGTGGGAGAGAGAGGGGGAGAGGTGGGGAATGCGAGGGAGGGGGAGAGAGAAAGATAGAAAGAGGGAGGGGAGAGAAAGGCTAAAGAGGAGGGTGGGAGAGGGAGGGGGAGAGAAAGATAGAAAGAGGGAGGGGAGAGAAGGCTGAAGAGGAGGGTGGGAGAGAGAGGGGGAGAGGTGGGGGAATGCGAGGGAGGGGAGGAGAGAAAGATAGAAAGAGGGGAGGGGAGAGAAGGCTAAAGAGGAGGGTGGGAGAGGGAGGGGGAGAGGTGGGGAATGCAAGGGAGAGAGAGAGAGATAGAAAGAGGGAGGGGAGAGAAGGCTGAAGAGGAGGGTGAGAGAGAGAGGGGGAGAGGTGGGGGAATGCAAGGGAGAGAGAGAGAGAATAGAAAGAGGGAGGGGAGAGAAGGCTGAAGAGGGGGGTGAGAGAGAGAGGGGGAGAGGGGGGGGGAAGGAGGGAGGGGGGGGGGGAAAAAGTTTGAAAGGGAGGGGAAAAAAGTTCCTGTTTTCGCAGGGACCCCCCTTTGGGCAGCTGAAAGAACGGTAAAAACTTTCGTGGTGAAATAAGGCAGGAGGAGGTGCTTTCCTTCTTAAATCGCTTGACCAAAAAAAGGCTGTGGGCCCCGACAAATTGAGCCCAAGATTGAGAGAAATGTGCGACCACAGCGCACCCTAACTCGCATCTTTCAGCACTGCCCAGTACAGTGTAAATGGCCCTCTCTAGGAAAGAGGAAAGTAATCCTGTTCACAAAAAGAAAGCAGGCAAAAATCAGCAAATTTGACCCGGGCACTCCTGGTAAATCAGGTAAGATGCTTGGACAATAATCTCAAGAAAGTGACGAGTTTTTTGACTACCCAAACACTATTGTGATCGTCAATATGGCTTCAGGGGAAAATTTTCTCGTGCTGATTGTTGTTAACCTCTCCACTAAGTGGCACCAGCCCCGGAGAATCCAAAAACGCGGGGTGCACTGGACATTGCTGGTGTTTCGACCGGGGGTGGCACCAGGGCCCCTTGAAAAATTCCCAAGAACCGGGAATTGCAGGGCCTACATAGGTCTTTCCTCATGATTTTCCCTTCATGGAGTCTCTTTAAATGTAGTTTTCCCAAAGGAACTAATCAGCAAGACTCCCACTGGGGGAAGTGTTCCCAAAGGAAGCGTCTGGGACATTTTTATGGGTGTCTACTTAACGACCTTTTTCTTCATCCCCGAAACAATGCGTCGACGACTGTCCCCGAATTCACTTTTTCCCAAAAGGGAAAAATGCCAGTGCCTAAGCAATCAATCACCAGCTAGAGCTTTCAGCTTGGGGAAAAAGATGGAAAAAACATTTGCCCTAGAAAACGCAAATGAGATTTTTTCTATGACCCTGATGGTAATGTGGTGCGAGTAAGGAGAATGGGGGGGTTGGCACCCGGAGAAGAAATTATTCCTTTTGGGGGAAATTTTACTAGAAACTAACCGAAGAACCTTTTTTAAATCTTGAAACAAGGGAGCCCGGAAGTACAGCACTTCGCCGATCCCGCATCTGCTTTAAATAGGAGTTGCAAGATTCGTACGAGGGACAAGTACCTCAACCTTGATATGCTCCCCTTTCTTGGTTTGCCTTCCCCCCCCCTATCTGCGACTCTTTACGGGGAGAGAACAGAGCAAGAGTCTCATTCCCTTTGCTGGACCCATCCGGATAGATCTGTCTTTTCAGCAAAGCCCTTTAACATAGGAGGGATGTGGGTGGCTTCGTTATGTACAAGGCAATATTTTTAAAGTCCACATTGAATCCACTTCGAGGACAGCGTGAAACAAGCTTTTATGCCACAAAACGGGCAGAAAGCAGCAACTTCACTCTGGCTGTACCTTCTCCAGAACTTCACTCCATCTGAGATCCTATATACCCAGGATGACTCAAGTATGGAACACATTCGTACAGCATAATGATGTCAACGAAATAAAGTCAGTTGATCAAATGAAAATGCTGGCCCACAGATGGCTCCAACTTCATCCTGTTCCCTACTTGTATGTCTCATAACAATAAAAATGCTTTCAAATGAGCTGATGTAGGTAACAGCTCTTAGCTTGCCAATAAAGTTAGGAATCCTTAACCTGTAAATAGCTTGTCAAGAAAGCTAGGGATCCTTAACCTTGTCAAACCCTGTGTAAAAAAAAAAAAGAAAAAAAAAAGAGGAGGGTGGGAGAGAGAGGGGGAGAGGGGGGGGAATGCGAGGGAGGGGGGAGAGAAAGATAGAAAGAGGGAGGGGAGAGAAGGCTGAAGAGGAGGGTGGGAGAGAGAAGGCTGAAGAGGAGGGTGGGAGAGAGAAGGGGAGAGGTGGGGGAACGCGAGGGAGGGGGAGAGAGAAAGATAGAAAGAGGGAGGGGGAGAGAAGGCTGAAGAGGAGGGTGGGAGAGAGAAGGGGGGAGGTGGGGGACCCCGAGGGAGGGGGAGAGAGAAAGATAGAAAGAGGGAGGGGAGAGAAGGTGAAGAGGAGGGTGAGAGAGGAATGGGAGAGGTGGGGGAAACGCGAGGGAGGGGGGGAGGAGAAAGATAGAAAGAGGGAGGGGAGAGAAGGCTGAAGAGGGGGTGGGAGAGAGAATGGGGAGAGGGTTGGGGAACCGTGGGAGGGGGGGAGAGAAAGATAGAAAGAGGGAGGGGGAGAGGCTGAAGAGGAGTGGTGGGAGGAGAGGGGGGGGGGAGGTGGGGGGACGCCGTCAAAATCCAAGGGTTAGCTGTGTGGGTATGTGTGTGTACTCACCTAGTTGTGGTTTCAGGGGTCAAGACTCAGCTCCTGGCCCCGAGTGAGTGTGTGTGAGCACGTCAGTTGTTTCTGTCCCAGAAATACACCTCAGCTCTATGTATCCATAATACTAATAAAATACCTTTAATACTGAGAGTAATTCTAATAATTATAATACTAGTGTGTGTTAAAGAGTCTTTCTTTCGCCCAGTTATGTACCACCTTATACTACATGTGTAACCAATACTTGCTTCTCAGATTGTACTGTCTTTGTGTCTTAAAACCTTACCTCTTAAAACTGTTGTCAGTCCTATTGGCCCCAACTTACTCCTCCTGCCTATTCCTTGCTCCTACAAATTTTTATTTTCCCTACTACCGGGTGTTGTGGTATGAAATCCCCCTTTGGGAAAGGTAGTGACAGCCGCTACCAGTGCGAGGGGGGGGGCCCTTCACTCAAAAATTTCCCCCCAACCAAAAACAGGTGATTTTGACATTACTCCTAAGAGGAGCCCCCCGATGCTCGCTGTACTGCACTGTCCCAGGGTCGCTGTACGATGCTCGCTGTACGTGCCGTGTACATGACTCTGGGCCCACCTCGCCCTTCCGCCTCCGACCTCTTAAATTTATTCTATTCTCAATCCCCGTTTGGGGTCCTCATTTACCGCACTTACATTGTTTTTTGTATTTTTTATATTTCATCATTTTTGGGTAAGTACTTGTTTTTTGTATTACCCCAACCTTTTTATCGGCGCTACTTCCCAGACCTACTGCGCCACCTTTTTGGGTTTTTATATATATTTATTTTTAAATGAATTTTATATATATATATTATATGGGGTAGGTATAGTTGGTAACACAACCACCCAGGGAAGTACTACCGCCTCCAAATGACTGTGAAACAAAACCTGTAACTGTTTTGCATGAGGGGGGATTTGCTGGTTTTTTTTTCTGTCTCATAAACCCAAAAAACAGGAATCTTGCAATCCTACTTACATTTTGGTCCCCTTTCATAGACACGCACTGCATATATATATATAACAAATCTGGTTTTTTCCCCTTTTTAAACTCTTTTTCTTTTTATTTCTTTTATTGTCCATGGGGAAGTGGGAAAAGAAACTTTCCTCCGTAAGCCGCGTGCGAGAGGCACTAAAATGCCGGGGGAATGGGCGTAACCCCCTTCTCCCGTATACAATTTTTAAAAAAAAAAAGAAGAAAAACTTTTTTTAAAAAAAAGGGTTTTCTAAAAGTGCGTGGATGTAGTGCGGGTGAAAAGAAAAAGATATTGCTGGTTATGAATGAAAAGAAGTTGGATTTCCCGGCCCCCAACGAAACAAACCCCGAAGGGGGGTTAGGAGGTTTTTAGTGGGGGGAAATAAAAAGGGGTTTAAATCGGAGTACTGAGAGAGTTTTAAACAAAAGGGAAGGGGAGCAGTATGTTTAAAAGATCATTAAGGAAGGGAAAAGAGAATATGAATGTGTAAAATTTAAAAATTATTGGATTAAAATAAAGGTTGGATGCGAGAAGGGGGCTAATAAGGGTATGCACCCGGGGAAGAAGGAAGCAGAGGGAAAAAGAGAGATTTTGGGAGATGTTAAATGAAATTATAGGGGCCTTTTAACCAAATGAGGAGTAATTGTGGTAGGGGACTGAATGCAAAGTAGGGAAACTTTTGAGAGGGTGTGGTAGGTAAGTTTGGGGGCCAGGGTAAAAAGAAAATGGGGCCCTTTGATTAACTTTGTATAGAAAGGGGTTTAGTTATAGTAATAATATTTAAGAAAAGAGGATAAATAATTTTACACGATTGAAGTAGGGGGAAATGCTGTTTGTTTGATTATGTATTGGTAAAAAAAACTTTTGAGAAACTTCAGGGTGACATTTATAGGGGGCCACGATATATCAATCACTTTCCCAGTTGTGCACACTGAAGTAAAAAGGGTGGGATACAAGGGAATAGAATTAGGGGAAAAGGAGGGAAAGGTTTTTAAACTAAAAGAGGAGGCATTAGGGTAAAATAAAAAGCTATTTAGGTAGATGGGGAAGGCATAGGCAATGGGGGCGAAGAGGATGGGGTAGGTTTAAAAATGTTGTTTAAATGTTCACAGAAGTTTTGGGGTTCAGGAAAATGGGGCAAGGGGGAAAAAGGGGGATTGGGGAAAGAGTGTAAAGGTAGTAAGGGGGAAAAATTAGATATGAGAATTTTTTTTCAAAATAAAGGTGCAAAGGGGGGAAAAATATATGGAGAAAAAAGAGAGTTAAGGGGTGGTAAGCATGAAAAAGGAAAAATGAGAATGGGTGAGATGTTTCACAAATTTTTGTTGAAAATAAAAAAATTTTGGAGTGGATAAAAAGAAAAGAAAGCCTGAGAACAAAGGTTGTCATTAAAAATGGGAGGGGGAATTTTTAAAAATGAGAGTTAGAGGTATTGGGAAAAAGGGGGAATATTTTGAGAATTTTTAAAATTTTGATGAAAAAGGGAAGCTGTGATTTCGTGTATAGGGCAAGGAGGAAAAAACATCTTGGGGTGGGAGAGTCAGTTGTGAGTGGGGGGAAGTTCGTGGGGCATGGGTAAAATAAAAAGGGGGTAAGGAGCCGGGATTGAGGGGATAAAGATAAAAAGTTAAAAAGCAGGGGGGGTATAGTTTTTGGAGGGGTTTGGGAATTTTTAAAAAATGTTGGAAGGGGTAAGGACTAGGGTTTGGCAGAGAGCATGCTTTCCTTTTTGTAAAAGGCAAGGGATAAAAGAGAGTGCAAAAATTATGGGGGGAAAATCTGTTAGTGTACCGGTAAAGTGATGGTAAGTTAAAAGAAAAAATTAAAGTAGACGGAGAATAGGAAAGCAATCCCCCCGGGGGCTTTAGGAAAGTAGGGGGGTGGTGGACCAGGTTTTTACGTGAAACATATAAGGAACATATTTAATAAGGCAAAGAGGTCTTTGGGGCATTTAGGTTTGGAAAAGGCTTATGACGGGGGAAAAGGGGGCAAAGTGGCAGATGTTGAAAGGGTTTTGGGTGTAGGGGGGTGGGTTTTGGGAAACGGAAGGATTTTTCGAGGAAAGTGAGGCCAAGTTAGAGTAGGGGAAAAGGGGGAATTTTTTCCCATAAAAGGGGCCCTTAACAAGGGTGTGTGATGCCCCCCGTGGTTTTTAAATATATTATGATGGGGTTGAAGGAAGTAAAGCGGGGGTTTTGGGCAAGAGGCGTGGAGTTAAAAGATAAAGAATCCAACAAAGGGGGAGTTGCACAGCTCTTTTGCTGAGAAACGGCTCTTGGGATTTAAGAAATTGCAGAGTTTGGGGAAAATTTTGGTAGGGTGTGCAAAAGAAGAAAATAAAAGTGAATACAGGAAATAAGGTTTGAGGAAACAAAAGTGGTATAAAGTTGAATACGATTGGAGGAAAGTATGGGGGAGGTTTAAAACGTTTTCAATTTTTGGGGAGGGGTTCGCGGGGGGGTTCTATGAAAGAGAGGAATCATAGAATTGATGGGGGAAAAAGAGTGAGTGGTGCACTTGGGGAGTCTGTGGAGACAAGAACTTTGTCCTTGGAAAAAAGGGGGAATGAGAGATATGTTTTACCAACGCTCTATATGGGTGTAAAAAGCTGGGGGATAAATGTTGCAGCAGGAGAAGGGCTGGGGGCGTGGAGATGTAGTCTGGGGGCAAGTGGGGTTGAAAAAATCAAAATTCGTAGTTTTGGAAGTTAGGGGGAAGGTGGGGGATTACCAAAACGTTGCCCAAAAGGGCTGAGGGGGGTTTGTTGAGGGGGCGGACAGTGAGAAGGAGCGAAACAGAATGACTTCAAGATGTTCAGCTGTAGGGAAGGAAGGGGGGGTGGGGTGGCCTAGGAAGGGGGGGAGGGAGGGGAAAAAGGGGGTTTTGTGTGGGGGGGGGGTTTTGACTTCCACCACGTGGCGTTTTTTATAGGATGAAGGGGAGACAAATGGTTTTTAATACTTGAGGGCTGTTGGAGGGGGGCAAAGAAAACATTTAGAAGGGTTTCGGGAAACCGGCGGGCCGGACTTAGCCCCGGGAGAGGGGAAGTACAGTCCCCGCACTCTGAAGGAGGGTTTAAGTTGCAGTTTAAAAACTTAGTGTAAAGCCCCCCTTCTGGCAAGACAGGAGGGAGGGGGAATAAAAGTTTTTTTTTCGGGCCACCCTCCCTTGGTGGGAATGGGCCCGGTGTGTAATAAAAAAAAAATATATATATATATTTCCCCTTTTTTGGGCTACTTGTTCACACTGCTGTGGCTACCTCACGTTTCTCGTTAACCATCCTCTTTAATTCTTTTTTTGTTTTTCTTTTTGGGTTTCATCGCTTTGTACTTTGTATATTTGAAACTGTGGCAAAAGGCCCAAATAGGCCTCTAACGATTGGGACTTGAAATTTTGTTTTTATAATTTCAGGGTTTCTCTCGCCTTTTTTTTTATTTTTTTAATAAAAACTTAGGGGTTTCACTTGTGGGTTGTTTACGACTTGTCACTAACACGGTTCTTCTAGCTGCTAAAGACGCCCAAAAACATAAATTCTCGGAGCCTGGCTTGGACCCCCTCACTGTGTGTGTGTGGTGTGTGGTGTGTGGGTTTGTGTGTTTTACCACCTAGTTTACTACCTTTTGGGTTGCAGGGGTCGAGCCAAGCTCCTGGGCCCCCCTCTTCATGATCGTACTAGGTAGCGAGGTGTGTATAGGTTTTGGGAAAGTGTGGTATGTTGTGGTGTTGTGTTGGTTGTGTGTGTTGTTGTGTGTGTTGTGGTGTTGTGTGTGGTGGTGTTGTGTGTGTATAGGTGTGGTTCATACCTTCCTCGCGGCAGTTAGCCTGTCTTCCCCCGTCATTACCTCATGGGTAAGGAAAAACCCTAGATACTCCACCCTTCTCACGGTTGTACCTGCCTACCGAAAACACCCACTCTTATTTTTTTTCCCTCCTTCTTTCTTTTTTCTTCTTCTTTTTTTCTTCTTCTTTTCTTCTTCTTATTATTTTATTATTATTATTATTATTATTATTTTTATTATTTTTTTATTTTATATTATTATTATTATTTTTATTTTTATTATTATTTATTGTTATTATTTTTGGGAAACAACGTTTATCAATGAAATACGATTATCACAATTTTTTTTTTTATTTTGGGTGAGAAACCCCAACCCATCCTCAAAACCACTCCACCCATACCTCCCTAACCATCACCCCTCACTCCAGTCCCCCCCTGACCATCACCCCCAACACTCCAGTACCCCCACTGACCTCACCCCGTGCCCCATGACACATCACCACCATCCCACTCCAGTACCTCCACGCCCCTCACTCCAGTGCCTCCACGACCTCACCACCCTCACTCCAGTTACCCCCACGACCATCAACCACCCTCATCCATTCCTCCACTGACCCTTAACCGCCGTCCTCCAGTAAATTCCACAAACCCTCACCACCTCAATTTTTCCAGTACCTCACTGACCCATCGCCACCGTCATCCAGTACCCCACTAAACCATCACCCCCCCCCGTCACTCCCGGTACCCGACAAAAACCCTCAAACCACGTCACTTTTTATACCTCCACAAAAACCATCCCACCGTAACTCCAGTACCCCCACAAACCTCACCACCCCCCACTCCCGTACCACCACTAACCATCACCACCAACACTCCAGTGCCTCACTGACCATCCCACCATCACTCCGTACCTCCATGACCATCACCACCATCACTCCATACCTCACTGCCTCCCACCGCACTCCTTCCTCCACTAACCATCACCAACCCTCACTCCGGGACCTCGACAAACCAAACACCACCGTCACTCCAGTACCTCCACTAACCATCACCACCCCTAACTTCAGGGCCCCACTAACCCCTCACTACCGTCACTCCATCCCCACAACCATCACCACCGTCACTCCAGTACTCCACTATCACCACGCACTCCTTTTCCACCCTAAATCCCACCACCCACCCAAAACCCTTTAAAACCCTCACTCCCGTCCTCCAGACCCCAAAATAACCCCACCCCCCTCACTCCAGTAAAACCCCCACTAACCTCCCCCTCGTCAATCCAAATTTCCCCACAAACCACCCATCGTCACCCCAGTACCCCCACTTACCATCACCATCGTCACTCCGTACCTCAAAAAACCCACACCCCCGTCACTCCCAGTACCTAACTAACACACCCCCCGACCCAGTACCTCCACTACCACACCTCGTCACTTCCAACCTCCACAACCACCACCACGTCACCCCCGTACCCCCCCAACACACCATCGTCACTCCTACCTCCATAACCCCCACCCACCGTCACTCCAGTACACCACTATTACATACGTAACATGACCCTTGTCGTATAACTACTGAATCCCCTATATTTAATTGTGAGTATATTTTGGGGTCGTATCATCCATGTCTATTTAGGGTCCCCTGGTCAGTAGGGTCAGTGACTACATTGTGGCGTCCGGACGCTGTTGTGAGCCTTTTTCCCCTGGGTCCTTCTCAGTTTTCCCGCATAGGGACGTCAGGGAAGACCAACATTTGGGTTCTTCCCCCTTTATTCTCTGTAATGAAGTGTTCCATCCAAAAGTGGTTTTAACTCCAACCATCAAATCTCCTTCCCGGAGGGGGCCCGTAATTCTGCGAAAATTAGGGGGACGAAGTTAAATTTTTATGAGTCACCGCCATTTTGGCCCCAACGGGTGAGCTAAATGATGTCTGTATGCAGCATAAAGGAAATGCAAGGGCCTAAAAACCCCAAACCGTTGACAACTTCTAGTGAACCGTGGGAAAGGTTTTACTTGATTTGTAACCCCAAATTTTAAAGTTTTCTCCAAGGGGGGAAAAAACTTGTTATGGTAGACCATTTCACCCGAATTTGGGGTTAGTTCCTATTGCAGATAAGACTGCCCAGCGTACTAAGCGTTTTAAAGAAACTTTCTGCAGGATACCACCCCCAAATCCTTAAAACAGTAATGAAGGTTTCTTAAAAAAAAAGATTCTTGAAAATTTTTTGTACCTTGACAAAATCTCTAAAAAAATCAACCATGTTCCCCATCTCCTGCGAGTTGGTTTTGGGGAAATAAAATAAGAAAGTACTTTAGCTTTAGACCACATCAACCCAATATGAAACTTGGGAGAAAATTTTACCTTTTCAATGTGCCATAAATTCTGCTTACAATTTTCCTAGTGACACCCACATTATCTTTGTACGTGTAGACAAAGGGTTTTTTTAGAGTTTTTATATTCCACTCCAAAACCCAAATTTTAACCCGATGATTTCAAAGCCTCGTACAAATGTTTTTAGAAGAATCTGGAGAAAATTTTAAATCAAAAAGCAAAATTTTTTCTTGAGAACTATAGCCGGCTAAGCCGACAAAAGTTTAAAAGGGGTTCGGATAAATGCTGACTAATTTCAAAAAAAATCCGCAATGCCTAAACTCGCCAAAAGTTTGTTGGCCCTTATCGAGTAGTTGAACATATCAATGGCAGTAAGTATAAGGTTAGAGAAATTAGTACTGGTCAGTATAAAGAATCGCATTTGGATCATATGAAATTAGTATGCGATGTCGAGGATGATATTTCTAGCCAGACTAATGTGTCAGTTGCTGACAATCCTCCTGACTCTGTACCCTCTACCTCAAATACTCAGCCAGATAATCAACTCTAATGTCGTTATTTTTTGCATACTCGACAAGTAATGAGAAACCCACAAGTATCTTTTGTAGATACTTGTTCAGATCTCCCTCAGTCAAGGCATTGCAAAGGAATTCGATCCTCCCAAAGACGATAACCATTCTGCATATGTAAATCTTACCCTCGCAAGTTGGGTTTAAATGTTCATAGTCTGTATAATTAGATGTTCAAGATGAATGAAGTTGTCAGCTGTATGTTTTGTTATTAGTTGATCAGTTTTTCAGAATTTTTTTTGTTTGTTTTCACGTTCCCTCCGAATTCTGAGATTAGCAGTACTGATCTGTGCGCGCCAGATCTGCCTTTGCTGTTAATTTACTTTCACCTTTGTAAATATATATTTTTTCTTCCTCAGAATCTGTAGAGTGCGTGAATACAGATCGATCGATCAATTCCATCCTTTATTATACCATGATTTGTTCTTATAATTCGTAATGCATTACGTTAAAACTCATTACGTTAACATCCATTATGATACCATCCATTAGTTCTAAGTTACATATGTCCTTGCTATTGTATAGAATCAGACCAGACCCACCTGTCTGTTCAGCCTATAGCGTAGTATTGTATGTCGAGACGACATACGTAACATGACCGAGTTGTCAGTATAACTACTGAATCCCCTTATATTTATACTTGTGTAGTATATTGTGGATCGTATCATCCATGTACATATTTTGGCTCCCTGGTCAGTAGGCTCAGTGACTAGCATGTGTGATGTCACGTTACTCTGTTGTGAGCCCTTCGCACCTGGGATCCTTCTCAGTTCCAGCATAGGTCTACGCCAGGCAAGACACAGCAGTTTGGGCTCTCCCCCTTCATACTCTGCTAATATAAGTGTTACCATCCAACAAGTGTGTTTAACTCCAATCGTCATATCTCCTACGAACCCCCACTACACCGGTAGTTCCACTAACCATCACCGCCATCACTCCAGTACCATTATTAACCATCACTTCAGTAGCATCATTAACCATCACTCCATTACAATCATTAACCATCAGTCCAGTACCATCATTAACCATCACTCCAGTACCATGATTAACCATCACTCTAGTACCATCATTAACCATCACTCCAGTACTGTCATTAACCATCACTCCAGAACCATCATTAGCCATCACTCCAGTACAATCATTAACCATCACTCCAGCACCATCATTAACCATCTCTCCAGTACCATCATTAACCATCACTCCAGTACTGTCATTAACCATCACTCCAGTACCATCATTAACCATCACTCTAGTGCCATCTTTAACCATCATCATCAACAGCTTCACTACTACCATGAAGATACAACCACCAGCAGCAACTACTTGAGTCATCATCACCACAACCACTACCACTATTTTCATCACAACCACTACTGTCATCACCACAACCACTACCACTACTGTCATCACCACAACCACTACCACTACTGTCATCACCACAACCTCTACCACTACTGTCATCACCACAACCTCTACCACTACTGTCATCACAACCACTACCACTACTGTCATCACCATAACCACTACCACTACTGTCATCACCACAACCTCTACCACTACTGTCATCACCACAACCACTACCAGTACTGTCATCACCACAACCACTACCACTACTGCCATCACCACAACCACTACCACTATTGTCATCACCACAACCACTACCACTACTGTCATCACCACAACCTCTACCACTACTGTCATCACCACAACCACTACCAGTACTGTCATCACCACAACCACTACCACTACTGCCATCACCACAACCACTACCATATTGTCATCACCACAACCACTACCACTACTGTCATCACCACAACCACTACTGTCATCACCACAACCACTACCACTACTGTCATCACCACAACCACTACCACTACTGCCATTACCACAACCACTACCACTATTGTCATCACCATAACCACTACCACTACTGTCATCACCACAACCACTACCACTACTGTCATCACCATAACCACTACCACTACTGTCATCACCATAACCACTACCACTACTGTCATCACCATAACCACTACCACTACTGTCATCACCATAACCACTACCACTACTGTCATCACCATAACCACTACCACTACTGTCATCACCATAACCACTACCACTACTGTCATCACCACAACCACTACCACTACTGTCATCACCACAACCACTACCACTACTGCCATCACCACAACTACCTTAACCACTCTCCCAACCTATCACCATCAATCCACACTACAGGTAGGGCTGGAACTCGCGGCAAGTGAGTTGTAAAACTCCAGTCCAGCGCATAAGCCACTGTCCCAGCTGGAGTTTTAGGCCTCACCTGCCGCGAGTTGAAGCCTCACCCGTACCGTGGTTTGTTTGCAATCGTGTTATTACGATGTCGTGATTCATCCCTATTACACGTTTCATCACTATTACACGTAATAACCCGGTCACCATCAGCACAAGCATCAAATATCACCATCAGTGACCTTCACCATCAAACATTATAGTATACTACATGTTGATATTGGTCTTCATATAACAAGATAACATGTGTTGAGATTTTGCAAGGCATCCTGCGTAGTCAAGTCTAAGTTAGGTTATTTTACGTTACTGTCAAGTAATTATATGTCAACATTCGTTATACAGGTAAACCTAACTAAACCTGTTCTAACCTAACCTAAACTAACCTAACCTAACCTAACCTAACCTAACTAAACCTGTTCTAACCTAACCTAAACTAACCTACCATAAGCTAACCTAACCTAAACTAACCTAACCTAACCTAACTAAACCTGTTCTAACCTAACCTAAACTAACCTAACCTAACCTAACCTAACCTAACTAACCTGTTCTAAACCTAACCTAAACTAACCTGCCATAAGCTAACCTAACCTAAACTAACCTAAGCTAACCTTAGCTAAGCTAAGCTAGGCTAACCTAACTTAACCTAACCTAAGCTAACCTAACCTAACCTTAACTAACCTAAGCTAAGCCAAGCTAAGCTAAGCTGACCCAGGCAGGTCATAGCAGCTCTCCTTACTTGCACAGTATCCCTACTATCCCCGTTGGGGAGGGGAACCTCTACCATCTCCACGATGTCTCATCGTGTGAGAATTAAGCCCAAGTCTGCTGTCGTCGATGACGCCACGAAGCTTGAGCTTGCAGCTTCTCTCAACACTTGTCTTCACGCAAAGTTCTCCAAGATCACGTCACTGAAAGGAGCTTTCATCGTCACTTTTCTCGATGATGCTGAAGCTGACAAAGTGCTTACACCTACTGCCATGAAGACCTTAGAAGACCGTGGCTTTACCATCTCCACGTCACCATACATGCTTGCAAAACGTTCAGTGTTTATGAAACGTCTTGACAGGCTGATCACGAACATGTCCATCCAGGAAATTACGACATCACTTGAAGACCTCAACACCTGGGCCAAGATTGACTCTATTGTGAAGATCCCCAACGCTTCCTCAATGCTCAAGGTCACATTCCTGGACGTTACCATGGCGACCAGAGCACTGTATGATGGCCTGGCCATCTCTTACTACTACATCAACCCTCGACAGATTGAACCTGAACGCTTCACGTACATAACACCTTGCTGGACATGTTACTCGTACAGTCACTCTACTGCCGACTGCCACGTGAAGAATAAGAAGATATGTTCTACCTGTGGGTCTGCAGGACACGATTTTCGTTCATGCACTTCCACTGCTGCTCCCACTTGCGTCAACTGTAAGAGTGATCACCATACTCTTGCAGCCAAATGTCCAGTGCGTAAGGATATCCTCTCTAAGAAACTGAAGGAAGAAACAAAGAAGTCATCTGGAACCTCTCCTACATACGCTGAAAATTGCCAAGATTCAATCTACAACATCCAAGATTCTACAAGCCACTCAACAGCCGTCTCCACCACCTCTCACTACTCAACCTCCACCTGATGATATCTCTACCAAATTCTATTACTGCATGATGTTTGCCCACATGCAAAAATGCTGCAAAACCTGGCTCTTTCAACACGACTATCAATGAACTTCTTGCACTCAACAACATGCCATCATTTAACTTCCCTGCAAGTCCACCATCTGGAGTTTACCTGGAGAGAGTTCCGGGGGTCAACGCCCCCGCGGCCCGGTCTGTGACCAGGCCTCCTGGTGGATCAGAGCCTGATCAACCAGGCTGTTGCTACGGCTGCACGCAAACCAAACGTACGAGCCACAGCCCGGCTGATCAGGAACTGACTTTAGGTGCTTGTCCAGTGCCAGCTTGAAGACTGCCAGGGGTCTGTTGGTAATCCCCCTTATGTGTGCTGGGAGGCAGTTGAACAGTCTCGGGCCCCTGACACTTATTGTATGGTCTCTTAACGTGCTAGTGACGCCCTGCTTTTCATTGGGGGGATGTTGCATCGTCTGCCAAGTCTTTTGCTTTCGTAGTGAGTGATTTCGTGTGCAAGTTCGGTACTAGTCCCTCTAGGATTTTCCAGGTGTATATAATCATGTATCTCTCCTCCTGCGTTCCAAGGAAATACAGGTTTAGGAACCTCAAGCGCTCCCAGTAATTGAGGTTGTTTTATCTCCGTTTATGCGCGCCGTGAAGGTTCTCTGTACATTTTCTAGGTCGGCCAATTTCACCTGCACTTGAAAGGTGCTGTTAGTGTGCAGCAATATTCCAGCTAGATAGAACAAGTGACCTGAAGAGTGTCATCATGGGCTTGGCCTCCCTAGTTTTGAAGGTTCTCATTATCCATCCTGTCATTTTTCTAGCAGATGCGATTGATACAATATTATGGTCCTTGAAGGTGAGATCCTCCGACATGATCACTCCCAGGTCTTTGACGTTGGTGTTTCGCTCTATTTTGTGGCCAGAATTTGTTTTGTACTCTGATGAAGACTTAATTTCCTCATGTTTACCATATCTGAGTAATTGAAATTTCTCATCGTTGAACTTCATATTGTTTTCTGCAGCCCACTGAAAGATTTGGTTGATGTCCGCCTGGAGCTTTGCAGTGTCTGCAATGGAAGACACTGTCATGCAGATTCGGGTGTCATCTGCAAAGGAAGACACAGTGCTGTGGCTGACATCCTTGTCTATGTCGGATATGAGGATGAGGAACAAGATGGGAGCGAGTACTGTGCCTTGTGGAACAGAGCTTTTCACCGTACTGCCTCGGACTTTACTCTGTTGACGACTACTCTCTGTGTTCTGTTAGTGAGGAAATTATAGATCCATCGACCGACTTTTCCTGTTATTCCTTTAGCACGCATTTTGTGCGCTATTACGCCATGGTCACACTTGTCGAAGGCTTTTGCAAAGTCTGTATATATTACATCTGCATTCTTTTTGTCTTCTAGTGCATTTAGGACCTTGTCGTAGTGATCCAATAGTTGAGACAGGCAGGAGCGACCTGTTCTAAACCCATGTTGCCCTGGGTTGTGTAACTGATGGGTTTCTAGATGGGTGGTGATCTTGCTTCTTAGGACCCTTTCAAAGATTTTTATGATATGGGATGTTAGTGCTATTGGTCTGTAGTTCTTTGCTGTTGCTTTACTGCCCCCTTTGTGGAGTGGGGCTATGTCTGTTGTTTTTAGTAACTGTGGGACGACCCCCGTGTCCATGCTCCCTCTCCATAGGATGGAAAAGGCTCGTGATAGGGGCTTCTTGCAGTTCTTGAGTCTGGCCCTGGGGCAGAGTGCATGGGCATGTCATTTATCGCCTGTTCGAAGTCATTTGGCGTCAGGATAACATCGGATAGGCTTGTGTTAATCAAATTTTGTGGCTCTCTCATAAAAAATTCATTTTGATCTTCGACTCTCAGTCTGGTTAGCGGCTTGCTAAAATCTGAGTCATATTGGGACTTGAGTAGCTCACTCATTTCCTTGCTGTCATCTGTGTAGGACCCATCTTGTTTAAGTAGGGGCCCAATACTGGACGTTGTTCTCGATTTTGATTTGGCATAGGAGAAGAAATACTTTGGGTTTCTTTCGATTTCATTTATGGCTTTTAGTTCTTCCCGCGATTCCTGACTCCTAAAGGATTCTTTTAGCTTAAGTTCGATGCTTGCTATTTTTCTGACCCGTGTCTCCCTACGCATTTCAGATATATTGACCTCTTTTAGCCGCTCTGTTATTCTTTTCCGTCGCCTGTAAAGGGAGCGCCTGTCTCTTTCTATTTTACATCTACTCCTCCTTTTTCTTAGAGGAATAAGCCTTGTGCATACATCGAGTGCCGCCGAGTTAATCTGTTCTAGGCATAAGTTGGGGTCTGTGTTGCTTAGTATATCTTCCCAGCTTATATCGGTTAGGACTTGGTTTACTTGGTCCCACTTTATGTTTTTTTATTGAAGTTGAATTTGGTGAATGCTCCCTCGTGACTAATCTCATTTTGTCGGTCTGGGGCTCCACGCATACATGTCTGAACCTCAATTATGTTTTGATCTGAGTATATTGTTTTTGATATGGTGACATTTCTTATCAGATCATCATTGTTAGTGAAGATGAGGTCTAGTGTATTCTCCAGTCTAGTAGGCTCTATTATTTGCTGGTTTAAATTGTATTTTGTGCAGAGATTTAAAAGCTCGCGTGAGTGTGAGTTTTCATCAGAGCTGCCTCCTGGTGTTATTACTGCAACAATATTATTTGCTATATTCCTCCATTTTAGGTGCCTTAAGTTGAAATCCCCCAGGAGCAAGATGTTGGGTGCAGGAGCTGGAAGATTTTCCAGACATTGGTCAATTTTTAACAGCTGTTCCTAGAATTGCTGGGATGTTGCATCCGGAGGCTTGTAGACTACCACAATGACTAGGTTTTGGTTCTCGACCTTTATTGCTAAAACTTCCACTACATCATTTGAGGCATTTAGCAGTTCTGTGCAAACAAGTGACTCTGCAATGTACAGGCCAACCCCCCCCCCCCTTTTGCCTGTTCACTCTGTCACATCTGTATAGGTTGTAACCTGGGATCCATATTTCGTTGTCCAAGTGATCCTTTATGTGGGTCTCAGTGAAAGCCGCGAACATTGCCTTTGCCTCTGCAAGCAGTCCACGGATGAAAGGTATTTTGTTGTTTGTTGCTGGCTTTAGACCCTGTATATTTGCAAAGAAGAATGTTATCGGACTGGTGGTATTGTTGGTACTGGGGGGGGATTTTTTTTCCGGCATTAGTATCTGTATCTGTTGGTTTGGAGTGGAGGCCATCGACTGTGGTTCCACTCCAGGAATGACTGGATTTGGTGTACGATTTCTGCCATTTCCTGCCAGTTTTTTTTCCTTCCTGGCACTAAAAAACCTCTCCCTCTTGAGTGGCTGTGGCTACCCAGGTTTTCCCATGGCCTGGATGTTTTGTATCTTTTTGTCCCCTTTAGATGGTATGCCTGGCAATTTAAGTTATAGCACAGTCTTTCCTGTACTGAAGAGGTACACAGTTCAGGGTGAAAAAGCTTACAGGAAGGGAGTTTGCATTTTCTTGTTGTCATATGGGCATGGCATTTTCTAGGGTGGTCATAGTTGCACGTCCCATCTGTTTTTCCAGATTTCCCATGCCAGCAGATACCGAGTGCATAGTATGTGCACAGGCTTGGTTTCCGTTTGCCTTGGGTTTCTGTGACTGTATTCCCTGTTGGTGCATGTTTCCCTGTCTTACTTCTATCCTCCCTAGCACCAACAATGGAGCTCCCACCAGTTGTTTTTGGTAATATATCCTCACTATTGCTAGTGGAGTCCTCTTGTTTGCTATTTCCTGCGGTATTTCTAGTTTGTAATATTGGTTTTATCTATCTTTGACTGCACTTGTTTCCTTCTATGGCTCCTGTCCCCTATGAGGTCATTTATATGTATTCCTTCCTGCGTATAATTTCCGACTACCTGGACAAAATCTCCAGCTTCACCATTACTGTCTCCCAGGACAGCATCTCCAGCTTCACCATTACTGTCTCCCAGGACAGCATCTCCAGCTTCACCATTACTGTCTCCCAGGACAGCATCTCCAGCTTCACCATTACTGTCTCCCAGGACAGCACCTCCAGCTTCACCATTACTGTCTCCCAGGACAGCACCTCCAGCTTCACCATTACTGTCTCCCAGGACAGCACTATCAGCCCCACATTTACTGACTACCAGGACATCATCTCCAGCCTTACAGTTTCTGACTACATGGCCAGTATCAAGGGCAGTACCATTCAGCCCAGACTTTTTATGTTCCCATCTGTTGTAGAAAGCTTCCAGGTTTTCTATGAAAGCAGCTTTGATGTTGACCTCTTTTAATACCCTTGTGATTTTAGTCCACAGATTTATCTCATTTGGGCATACCCAAAAACACTTCCTGTTTTAATACTGCTTGTAGCTAGTTCTTGGATATCTGCACAAGGGGCGTGACACCAATTTCCACAAAAATGACAATTTATGCATGTGGAAGCCCGTTTGTTTGACTGACCACAGACTACACAGCTTCATAGTGATTTGAATGGTTTGATTTACTGCAATCTACTAGCAACCTTTTGAATATTCTATTAATAACCTCCTTAAATGAAGCTCTAGCTATTTGTATTTCTGTTTCTAACTGTTTTTGTATATTGGACAGCTTACCGTGCACATTCCTGATATATATTTAATGTTTGTGTTTATAAGGGCGCCTACAACCCCATCCGTTTACAGTCTGCTTTATTGTCCAACGAAAACCGTTTGAAACCAGTCCAGGGTTCGGACCAGTCAAGGGTTCGGACCAGTCGATCTGATCTGATCAGTGGGTCACTTATTTAAAACCATACTGGTCGGTGATTTGAGCTAACACATGAAGGATCTACTGGAAATTATCTACCCGAGTAATATGTGATTTGATTGATACAAAAGTATAACTTGCGTGTTGAAGAGCCGGTGACTGCTGGCAGCTCCTACAATGACGAACGGTCGACCTCCACCCTTGTTTATCAATCGCTGTATCTAGCTTTTTGAAAATAATCCCAAAGATCGTCAGTTTTGAAGCGCCAGATGACTTGAAGGAATTAATAATTGACAACGACGACGCATCCTCTTTTGAATCCTCCAATCAACATTCACCTGATAACATCCAAGACAGCACCACGCCTCCTATTCGTCGATTGGCTCGTCGTGGCGGCACAAATATCATTCCTTCGCTTCTACTCACCACTACTCAAATGGACCAATCAGAAGCCACGATTCCACCACAGTCTTCTATACACTCTGTAGCGGAGACACCAACATTGAATGAACCTTCAATGCTGCAACCACCAACAAAAACCTCACCAGTCATCACTCGACGTATTAATACAGAAGACCAACACCGAGATCAATACCTGCACTGGAAAGATATAACTTTTTATACGACTCCTGACCAAGAACCCACCATGAATGTCGACACTTTGTACGAGAAATTACACGACAGAACAGTCAAGTTTACAAATCGTAAAGGAACCCATTGTTCCTTCACAGCACTCAAGATGACCTTTGACCAGTTACAATCCGACCCAGCATTTCGACCCAAGATTACAAGACTACTCATCGTTTCCTCCCAACAACTGCACAACATAAGGAATGCCTCCAACACTGAAGAAATGATGTAACTCCTGACTCACACTTTAACGACACCTGACCAATCAAGAAGCTAGCCTCCCTTGACCACGCCTCCAGCTTCTGCCAGCCTCCAATCAACATCAAGAATGCAAGATGCAGATAGCTTGCCAGCCGGACGACTGAGTGTTCTCCTGTTTTTTGTGTTGCTGTTTCCCTCTGCTTCCAAGGCTTAGCTGTTGGGTCTAGTCCTGACTCTTCTCTCTTCGACTCAAGACATTCCTCTCACCGTCTATTCTTCGCACTGTCCCCACTTGCCCCTCGCCCCTCGCCCCTCGCCCCTCGCCCCTCGTGGGTCCTTACCTGTGAGTCCTATGATGATGATGAACTAACCTAGCCTAACCTAATCTAACCTAACCTAAGCTAACCTAACCTAACCTAACCTAACCTAACCTAACCTAACCTAACCTAACCTAACCTAACCTTACCCAACCAAACCTAACCTAACCTAACCTAACCTAACCTAACCTAACCTAACCTTACCCATCCTAACCTAACCTAACCTAACCTTACCCAACTTATCCTAACGTAACGTAACGTAACCTAACCTAACCTAACCTAACCTAACCTAACCTTACCCAACCTAACCTAACCTAACCTAACCTAACCTAACCTAACCTAACCTAACCTAACCTAACCTTACCCAACTTATCCTAACGTAACGTAACGTAACCTAACCTAACCTAACCTAACCTAACCTAACCTTACCCAACCTAACCTAACCTAACCTAAACTAACCTAGCCTAATCTAACCTAACCTAACCTAACCTTACCCATCCTAACCTAACCTAACCTAACCTAACCTAACCTAACCTTACCCAACTTATCCTAACGTAAACTAACCTAACCTAACCTAACCTAACCTAAGCTAAGCTAACCTAACCTTAACTAACCTAAGCTAAGCCAAGCTAAGCTAAGCTAAGCTAAGCTAAGCTAAGCTAAGCCAAGGTAAGCTAACCTAGCCTAACCTAATCTAACCTAACCTAAAATAACCTAACCTAACCTTACCCAACCTAACCTAACTAACATAACCTAACTAACCTAACCTAACCTAACCTTATGCAACCTAACCTAACCTAACTAACCTAACCTAACCTAACCTTATCCAACCTAACCTAACCTAACCTAACTTAACTTAACTTAACTTAACTTAACTTAACCTAACCTAACCTAACCTAACCTAATGTAACCTAACTAACCTAACCTAACCTAACCTAACCTAACCTAACCTAACCTTATCCAACCTAACGTAACCTAACCTAACCAAACTTAACTTAACTTAACTTAACTTAACTTAACTTAACCTAACCTAACCTAACCTAACCTAACCTAAGTTAACCTAACCTAACCTAACCTAACCTAACCTAACCTAACCTAACCTAACCTAACCTAACCTAACTAACCTAACCTAACCTAACCTAACCTAACCTTATCCAACCTAACCTAACCTAACTTAACTTAACTTAACTTAACTTAACTTAACTTAACTTAACTTAACTTAACTTAACTTAACTTAACTTAACCTAACCTAACCTAACCTAAACTATCCTTAACGGAAATAAAGAAATTTAAAATTTCTTAAGATTTTTGAGCGTGCAGAAATGAACGAAGGGAAACTTAGTAAGCGAAGGACTCACAAACCGGAGATCAGACCGTGGCAGAAACAACGTACTTGGCAGCGAAATGTAGAGGACTCTCACTTCTCATGTCCTTGGTCTTGACGGAGGCTCCAAGACGGAGGAGGGAGGTGAGGGAGCTGACCTGGCCAGTTCTGGAGGCGTGGTGGAGGGGTGACCAGCCCAGGGAGTCCTGCTCGTTCACCATCACGCTGATGCGAGACTTCCACTGTCAAGGAGGAGATTAACAGGTGTTACATATTGACGGGGGAACGTTAAAACCGTAAGTGTTGTGCAGTGCCTGGGGACGGGCGTGTAAAAATAAGGTTTGTTCCAATTCAAGGAAGCGTTACTACAGCTCCTCAGAGCAAAATCTCTTCATCAGCATGATTAGAAATAGATAAATAGAAAGATAGATAGATAGATAGATTAATAGATAGATAGATAGATTAATAGATAGATAGATAGATAGAGAGAGAGAGAGAGGAGAGAGAGAGAGAGAGAGAGAGAGAGAGAGAGAGAGAGAGAGAGAGAGAGAGAGAGAGAGAGAAAGAGAGAGAGAGTGAGTTAGGAGGAATTTGAGAGCTGATTAATTACATGTGTCATGGGAGGGGCAGGTTGAAGAACACTCCTAAGGTTAAGGAAGCAACACATCTTCCTAACACACCTCAGTGTTACTCTGTGAGTCAATATAGTGTTACTCTGTGAGTCAGTACCGTGTTACTCTGTGAGTTAATATAGTGTTACTCTGTGAGTCAGTACTGTGTTACTCTGTGAGTCAATATAGTGTTGCTCTGTGAGTCAGTACCGTGTTACTCTGTGAGTTAATATAGTGTTACTCTGTGAGTCAGTACTGTGTTATTCTCTGAGTCAGTATAGTGTTATTCTGTGAGTCAATATAGTGTTACTCTGTGAGTTAATATAGTGTTACTCTGTGAGTCAGTGCCGTGTGACTTTGTGAGTCAAAACCGTGTTACTCTGTGAGTCAATATAGCGTTACTCTGTGAGTCAATATAGTGTTATTCTGTGAGTCAATATAGTGTTACTCTGTGAGTCAATACCGTGTTACTCTGTGAGTCAATATAGTGTTATTCTGTGTGTGGAGAAGTTTTCTCCAGGAGGGGGTATCAGCCCCCTTCAGCCCCTTCAGCCCCTTTCAGCCCTGAGGGGCCCAGCCCTCTCAGAAGGGGCAAATATCTTGTTTACTGCTACAGCGAGTAATTGATCCCAGATGCAGTACCAGTATACGACCTGTGGTCAAGCGACCGCCGCTCCTTGCAGTCCAGTGTTGCAGAGTGTATTTTAATAAGAGACAGTACATCTCTTACCTTAGCAGGACAATTAAGGAAAATCCTGCTCCCACTTTATTACCATGGTAGAGATAGTGTATATTGTTGTCTATGCTTAAGACAGCAAGAATCAAACATTCTGCTTTGCTTCATCGAGGAAGTGACAAGGAAGTAAAAGTACTAGGTCAGCTTTTCCCTTGTGCTGGGGGCAGTGACGGAGTGGGGCGTTGTGGCGTCTTCAGATTACTTTTGACTCTACTGAGAGTGACACTGATGCCAGGATAACCAACAAAGAACGATCTGTGCGTTAGTGTGAGCAAAGTGTCTCATAAAACACAATAAACACTTAAGAGAAGTGTGATCAGCTTCTTTAGTGATAAGATTGTGAACAATAAAGACAAATCTTGTGGAACATAGTGTACCAGTGTGCGTATTCCTAGACTATGGAAGACGTGGACATCCAAGGACACTTCAGCTTCTATCAAGTCACCGATATCTGTCGAAGGTGTGAAGAACACCATAGCTCACGCTACAAGAGCAAGGTAGGTTACGAATTTCTTGTAGTACGGGGGACTGCGCAGTTCTTGAGTCGCAAGGAGTTTGTAATCAACCTATAGTCAGCAGTTAGGCGCGAACTTTTGAGTCCACACAAGTAAGTTTGTCAGCCATCAGTGAATGAAATATGCTGACATAACGCCCCCTAGGGGTAATTTATAATCTTACAAATTATAACTCATTACAGCCTGTTGAGAGATGATCATGACAACAATTCAAGACCTCGTCTGCAGGGGCGGCTGTGTAGACGATTTGCTGTCTTTTATCAGCTAAGTGTTCCCTATATTTAAATTTAAAATTAAGCTTAACTGGTAATCCAATTTCTCAACATTTTGGTCGTGCTCGAACCGGATAAAGGCCACACTGTGGTCCAAATACGTTGTACTACAGTGTACAAATAACCTATGAGCCAAGGTCTTTCAAAAAAAGCTGTTAAACTAGTGTTTTACAATATAAATCAGTATATATGAGTCTCTCCAGACTCAATCACAGAGAATGGGCAGCCAAAAGAAAACGGGCGCTCACCCAGCGTTCACCCAAAGAAAACGGGAGCTGAGTGTCTCACCCAACAAGAAAACGGGATGGCACCTGGCATCCACTGCTCCAAGCTCGAAGAAGCACTGACTAAGACGACAACAACCCAACTGATGTTCAGTTTGTCTGAGTGTATATACACATAGTGTTTATAATGTTTATAGACAGAAATTAAGAGACAAGATTGTGTTAAAGTTTGTTTCTTATAGATATACCTGTTATATTAAAGGAACTTATATATAAAGTGTAAGCTTTCAAATACGTATTAACAGTGACATTTATATATCTAAGTAATATTCACGTTTGATTTGCACTTATACAATGACATTTATAGTGTACAGTGAATGAAGTGTATAACGTTATTTACGATTAATCATCGTGGTCAGGCTGACACAGCAAACTCAAGCCAGAAACACCAGCCACATGTACTGTGTACCCTTCATGGTCATTGACCCTGAGGTTAAGCTTAGTAGGTCAGTAGTGTCTGACTCGATTATTGCTGACTTAAGCATAACAAAAACTCAGCTGTTTATAGCAGTACAGTGTTTTTTAAACTCTTTAAGTGTGGTGCTAAAATTTTCAATATACCATTAAAATGGCTTGTTTGAAAACTCAGTTTCAGTCTTTACAGACTAAGATTACACAATTAGAAAATCTAATTTCAGTCTGTATAGGATTAACTCAAGATACAAACATAGATTTTGATGATCTTGAGGTCAAATTTGAATTACTTACACAACGTCTGAAAATAATTAATTCAGACTATACAGATTATGAAAAGGAATTTCTTGAATCAGACCCATCTGAGGATGAAATTAAAAATGTTTTGGATACTTTTAGTAATCAACAATTAAGGTGGACAGGAGTACAGGCTATCTGCCACAAAACTGTCACAGAGACCTACTGTAACTAGTGGTCAAACACCTGTTACACCTGTAACAACAACAAGTGTCCCATTACCAAGCTTACCTACCTTGTCATTACCTATTTTCCAAGGTCATAATTATGAAGAATTCATTAGTGGTTTTCAGTCCATAGTAAATTCACGAACTGACATAGATGAGATTGCTAAGTTCAGTTATCTTAAATGTCTTGTGAACTGATTAAGTCATTTCCGGTGGTTAAAGGCAATTATCAGATATCCTTACGTGTCTTAGCAGACAATTACTTTGATGCTGACAAGCCACCCAAACATTGTTTTTCAGACTTACAGGCATTTAGAATCACATTAGACAATAGTCTCAGATCTCTAGGTGCTAAATATGGCCTAAGACAATGTGATTGGTTTATCAGTGGTATTGTACAAGATAAGTTGTCACCACAAACTATTGAATGATTAAATATTATGTTCAATAAACGCTATTTCACTTGTGAGGAAATTAGCAATGGTTTACAAACAATAGTTTCATGCATGCAAGCAACGAGACAAGATGAAAAATCCACAAATCCCGTGGATAACAAACCTTCAACTCAGTATAAAAGAGTATACCTACTCCCACTAAACCACAGAATGGGAAATCCCATATAGGCATTTATCAAGCTGTGAATACAACAGACAGTAAACAAACTGTCACACATAAACGTTCTCCAAAATGTGTACTTTGTGATGGAACACATTGGGCACAGTATTGTAGTCAATACACATCAATGGAGGCACGTAAACAACGTGTTCATCAGCTGAAAAGGTGCATCAAGTGTTTAGGTGAACACAAGGGAGGAAAATGCTCACTGAAGAAGTGTTTTAAATGCAAGGGTATGCATCATACAGCATTATGCCCAAATACTTTTGCTGAACAGCAGAAGACTTCCACAGAATCAGGAATTCAACAAGCAACAGCATTAAATGTAAGAGATAAGTTTAAAGCAACTGCTCTCCCGATAGCTCGAGTTGAGTTATCTAATAAATTACACAAAACCAATGTGCTAACATTATTTGATCAAGGCTCACAAAGGTCCTTCATAAGAAGAACAGTGTTACAGAAACTGAATAAACAACCCTATGCCAAAATACAGTTAGATATAGCTGGTTTTTCCACAATTCTGGTAAACAGACATATGACCTAGCCAGAATCACTATTGGTCTAGGAAACAGGAAAAACACAGTAGAAGCTGTGGTAGTAGATGATTTGCCTAAGTCTGTGCAGATCCAGGGATTAAAAGAAACAGTTGCAGCACTGAAAGCAGCTAAGGTCACGTTAGCCTGTCCTGTCATACAGACGGACACAATTAGTCCAATTGATTTAATCATTGGAAGTGATATTATCACTGTTTTATGCAAAATATAGTAAGTAAACATGACGTTCACTTGCTGAAAACAGCAGGAGGCCACATGATATGTGGTCCCATTCCCTCTCAAAATGGGAAAGAAGCTGATATTGATTCAGTGAAAAATGTACTAGTTACGAGAATAACCGCTGATCATGTACCACAGCAAAAATTATCATTACTGGAAGAAATGAATGAACCAGTTGATAAGTTGTGGGATTTAGATGCGATAGGTATTGATGTAAATAAACCAAGCCCACAAGAGTCTCAGACTTATAACCAATATTTCGACACTGTCAAATATGAAGATGGACAGTATTGGGTTAGGTTACCATGGAAATTAAACCCACCACATCTGCCTAGCAATTATCGCATGGCTTTCGGACAAATGAAAGCACAAATACATGAGCTCAGGAAGAATCCAGAGCTACTGACTGTTTATGATAATATCATACAAGAACAGTTGGACAATAAATTCATTGAGGAAATAGTCGAAGACAAGTTGAAGACAGAAGCTCATTATCTCCCGCACCATGGAGTCAGAAAAGATTCTGAAACCACTCCACTTCGTGTTGTATACAATTGCAGCGCACGTACAAATAAAGATGTAGCAAGTCTTAATGATTGTCTGATGACCGGACCCTCACTAACTGAGAAGCTTGGAGACGTGCTTATGAAATTTCGCACAAACCCATATGCCTATACGGCTGATATTTCCAAGGCTTTCTTAAGAGTAGGACTACAAGAAATAGATAGAGATTATACTCGATTCTTGTGGCCTGAAAATCCACATGATACTCAAAGTCCTGTGAAAACTTATCGTTTCAAATCAGTATTGTTTGGTGCAACATCCTCTCCATTCTTACTAGAAGCTACACTAAATACACATTTGAAGAAATCTGAAAGTCCCTTCAAAGAAGTCTTAAAGAAAAGTTTCTATGTGGACAATCTTCAAGGTACTGTGAATAAAGAGGAGGATTTGAAATCCTTATACAGAGAAGCTAACAAGGAGATGAAAGAAGCAAATATGCCTCTAAGGATGTGGAATACAAATTCAAAGCAATTAAGGGAACTTATCAAAGAAGATTTCCCTGAAGCTGAAATTCCTGATTGCAACAATATGCTGTGACTTAATTGGAACACACAGGAAGATACTTTGAGTCTCAAAAGGATAAACAATAAATCATGCAGTACACTCACTAAACGTAGTTTACTGTCAGAGGTATCACAATGTTTTGATCCTCTAGGACTCGTCTCGCCAATTACCATAAAGGGTAAAATACTTATGCAAGATGCATGGAAGCTCAAAATTGGATGGGATGAGAACTTGCCTCTAGAAATGAGTCAAGCATGGGATGAAATATCCAAGGAGTTTAAACAACTTCATCAAATTAAATTTCCCAGAAAAATAGGTCAAGAGGGAAACAAGTGCACATTACATGTGTTCTGTGATGCGTCAACCAGAGGTTATGGCGCTGTAGCTTACATGAGTAATGCTGAAGGAAGTACACTAATTACTTCAAAGGCCAGGGTAGCACCCTTGAAGGTCAGAACAGTAACACACATTGGAACTGACATGCATTCTATGTAGGTACAAAATTAGCTGTCTATCTCAACAAAGTACTTGATCATCTCACTATTGAGAAAACCGTGATCTGGAGTGATAATGAAGCAGTTCTCCAGTGGTTAAGAAATAATAAGAGTAAGTTGGTCTATGTGCAGAACAGAGTAGCAGAAATAAAAGAGATGCAGAGAGATTACCTCTTTCTCCACGTTTCTACCCAAGAGAATCCAGCTGACATGTTGTCACGTGGTGTCCCACTCAAGAAATTTGTGGATAATAAATTATGGCTCCACTGACCGAACTGGCTCTCTGATGAAAATAACTGGCCTCAGCAAAAGGCTCACATGCCAGAAGAAACAGTCTGCTTGAACACAGCATAAATAAGTTGTGTATATACTGCAGACACAACAGAAATAGTCATTGATGGATCTAAATACTCATCTTTGGGTAAACTCTTAAGAGTTACAGCTCTTGTCTTTAAATTCATTAAAGGAATAAAACCTGATTATGAATGTCTTGAACCCATTAAATACTGGGTGAAACTAATACAGAAAGATGTTTTCTCTACAGAATATAAATTTCTAGAAACACAAGATAAATCCCCAAAGAAACCTGTTATGATTAATTCTTTAGGACTTTATCTCGACTCAGAAAAGATATAAGATGTCGAGGAAGAATTCATAATTCTTCACTACCTAAAGAAGCCATACATCCAATATTGATCCCCAAGAATCATTGGCTAACAAACTGATTGTGCAAAACGCCCACGGTAACGTGTTACATGGTGGGGTAGCTGACACACTTTGTCATATACGACAATCCTACTGGATACCTCAAGGTCGACAAAGTGTGAAAAAACAAATAAAGGACTGTATTACTTGTCGTCACTATGATATGCGAGTATGTCAGTATCCAGGTCCACCTCCATATCCCTCTGAAAGAGTTTGTCATATCACTCCATTTGAGGCGACAGGTGTAGATTACGCTGGACCAATAATTTTAACCAAAACAGTTGACAAAGTTCCCATCAAGGTGTACATCTGTTTGTTCACTTGTGCTACAACTAGAGCAGTACATCTAGAAGTAGCCACTGACATGTCTGCTGAAGCCTTTATCAAATTATTCAGAAGGTTTGCAGCCAGAAGGGCATGTCCCAGACTGATGATTTCAGATAATGCAACGAACTTTGTTGCTGGTGCTGCTTATATAAGCAAGATCTTTGATCATCCAGAAGTACAACAGATGCTGAATCAACGCAGTTGTCGTTGGAGATACATTCCTCCTAAATCTCCATGGCACGGCGGATTTTATGAAAGAATGATCGGCATTGTTAAACGTTGTTTAAGGAAGACTCTTCATCGTCAGAGAATCAACTTAGAAGAATTCCGTACAGTTGTGACTGAAATAGAAAATAGAGTCAACAACAGACCTCTAACTTATGCTACCGATGATCTGGACAATTTAGAAGTGTTAAGTCCATCTCATTTACTCCATGGCAGAAGGCTCGAACCTGTTCCTCCCATGAATGATAAAGAAATCATAGAGGATCCTACTTATTTCGAACCTGAGCAACTCAGACGTAAATTCAAACACCTTAATAAAGTGATTTAATGTTGGGAGAAAATTTGGCAAGAAGACTATCTCACCTCATTGAGAGAACACATCTAGGGAGCTGGTGTTCCTGAAAATCATAAGTCCTTAAGACCGGGTGACATAGTGATTATTGACAATGATGGTCCGAGGTCCCAATGGCCACTTGGAGAAATTGTGACCATATATCCTGATGCAAATGGAATCATCAGGACAGTTGATGTTTTGAGCAAAGGTGTAGTGAATAAGCGGACAATAAATAAACTAGTACCGTTAGAATTATAGTGTTGAAAACAAAATTAGTGATTCTCCAGAAACCACACCGACTAAAGCTGTTCAGAAAAGACAAGCAGCAGTGGTGGCGAGTGAGAAAATTAAATTAATGTTAAGTGATGAATAGTTCACCTGCAGCGAACCTCCACCGCCCCCCAGTGTGGAGAAATTTTCTCCAGGAGGGGGTATCAGCCCCCTTCAGCCCCTTTCAGCCCTGAGGGGCCCAGCCCTCTCAGAAGGGGCAAATATCTTGTTTACTGATACAGCGAGTAATTGATCCCAGATGCAGTACCAGTATACGACTTGTGGTCAGGCGACCGCCGCTCCTTGCAGTCCAGTGTTGCAGAGTGTATTTTAATAAGAGACAGTACATCTCTTACCTTAGCAGGACAATTAAGGAAAATCCTGCTCCCACTTTATTACCATGGTAGAGATAGTGTATATTGTTGTCTATGCTTAAGACAGCAAGAATCAAACATTCTGCTTTGCTTCATCGAGGAAGTGACAAGGAAGTAAAAGTACTAGGTCAGCTTTTCCTTTGTGCTGGGGGCAGTGACGGAGTGGGGAGTTGTGGCATCTTCAGATTACTTTTGACTCTACTGAGAGTGACACTGACGCCAGGATAACCAACAAAGAACGATCTGTGCGTTAGTGTGAACAAAGTGTCTCATAAAACACAATAAACACTTAAGAGAAGTGTGATCAGCTTCTTTAGTGATAAGATTGTGAACAATATAGACAAATTTTGTGGAACATAGTGTACCAGTGTGCGTATTCCTAGACTATGGAAGACGTGGACATTCAAGGACACTTCAGCTTCTATCAAGTCACCGATATCTGTCGAAGGTGTGAAGAACACCATAGCTCACGCTACAAGAGCAAGGTAGGTTACGAATTTCTTGTAGTACGGGGGACTGCGCAGTTCTTGAGTCACAAGGAGTTTGTAATCAACCTATAGTCGGCAGTTAGGTGCGGACTTTTGAGTCCACACAAGTTAGTTTGTCAGCCATCAGTGAATGAAATATGCTGACATAACACCCCCCAGGGGTAATTTATAATCTTACAAATTATAACTCATTACAGCCCGTTGAGAGATGATCATGACAACAATTCAAGACCTCGTCTGCAGGGGCGGCTGTCTTTTATCAGCTAAGTGTTCCCTATATTTAAATTTAAAATTAAGCTTAACTGGTAATCCCATTTCTCAACACTGTGAGCCAATATAGTGTTACTCTGTGAGTCAATACCGTGTTACTCTGTGAGCCAATATAGTGTTACTCTGTGAGTCTGTGTAGTGTTACTCTGTGAGTCAATACTGTGTTACTCTGTGAGTCAATACCGTGTTACTCTGTGAGTCAGTACTGTGTTACTATGTGAGTCAATATAGTATTTCTCCATGAGTCAATATAGTGTTACTCTGTGAGTCAATACCATGTTACTTTGTGAGTCAATATAGTGTTACTCTGAGTCAATATAGTGTTACTCTGTGAGTCAATACCGTGTTACTCTGTGAGTCAGTACTGTGTTACTCTGTGACTCAGTACCGTGTTACTCTGTGACTCAGTACCATGTTACTCTGTGACTCAGTACCATGTTACTCTGTGAATCAGTACCGTGTTACTCTGTGAGTCAGTACCATGTTACTCTTTGAGTTAATAACCTGTTACTCTGTAAGTCAATACTGTTATTCTGTAAGTCAGTACCGTGATACTCTGTAAGTCAATGCCGTGTTACTCTGTGACACTACCATGTTACTCTGTGAGTCAATACCGTGTTAGTCTGAGTCAGTACAAGGTTATTCTGTGAGTCAATACTGTGTTATTCTGTAAGTGAATGCCGTGTTACTCTTTGAGTCAATATCGTTTTACTCTGTGACACTAGTGTTACTCTGTAAGTCAATACCGTGTTACTCTGTGAGTAAGTACCGTGTGATTCTGCGAGTCAATACCGTGTTAGTCTGTAAGTCAGTACCAGGTTATTCTGTGAGTAAATACTGTGTTATTCTGTAAGTGAATGCCGTGTTACTCTCTGAGTCAGTACCGTGATATTCTGTGACAATACCGTGTTACTCTGTGAGTCAATACCGTGTTACTCTGTGAGTTAGTACCGTGTGATTCTGTGAGTCAGTACCGCGTTACTCTGTGATTCAGTACCGTGGTACACTATGACTCAGTACTGTTTTACTGTATGACTCAGTACCGTGTTACTCTATGACTCAGTACCGTGTTACTCTGTGACTCAGTACCGTGTTACTCTGTGACTCAGTACCGTGTTACTCTATGATTCAGTGCCGTGTTACTCTATGACTAAGTACCGTGTTATTCTATGAGTCAGTTCCGTGTTACTCCACGACTCAGTACCATGTTAGTGACTCAGTACTGTGTTACTCAGTACCGTGTTACTGTGACTCAGTACCGTGTTACTGACTCAGTACCGTGTTACTGACTCAGTACCGTGTTACTGACTCAGTACCGTGTTACTCTGTGACTCATTACCGTGTTACTCTGTGACTCAGTACTTTGTTACTGACTCAGTACCGTGTTACTGTGACTCAGTACCGTGTTACTTATTCAGTTCCGTGTTACTGACTCAGTACCGTGTTACTGACTTAGTACCATGTTACTGTGACTCAGTACCGTGTTACTAATTCAGTTCCGTGTTACTGACTCAGTACCGTGTTACTGACTCAGTACCGTGTTACTGTGACTCATTTACCGTGTTACTGTGATCCAGTACCGTGTTACTGTGACTCAGTACCGTGTTACTAATTCAGTTCCGTGTTACTGACTCAGTACCGTGTTACTGACTCAGTACCGTGTTACTGTGACTCAGTACCGTGTTACTATATGACTCAGTACCATGTTACTGACTTAGTACCGTGTTACTGTGACTCAGTACCGTGTTACTCTGACTCAGTACCGTGTTACTCTATGACTCAGTACCGTGTTACTGTGACAGTACCGTGTTACTGTGGCTCAGTACCGTGTTACTCTATGACTCAGTACCGTGTTACTGTGACTCAGTACCGTGTTACTCTATGACTCAGTACCGTGTTACTGTGACTCAGTACTGTGTTACTCTATGACTCAGTACCGTGTTACTGACTCAGTACCGTATTACTGACTCATTACCGTGTTACTGACTCAGTACCGTGTTACTGTGACTCAGTACCGTGTTACTATATGACTCAGTACCATGTTACTGACTTAGTACCGTGTTACTGTGACTCAGTACCGTGTTACTCTATGACTCAGTACCGTGTTACTGACTTAGTACCATGTTACTGTGACTCAGTACCGTGTTACTAATTCAGTTCCGTGTTACTGACTCAGTACCGTGTTACTGACTCAGTACCGTGTTACTGTGACTCAGTACCGTGTTACTGTGACTCAGTACCGTGTTACTGTGACTCAGTACCGTGTTACTAATTCAGTTCCGTGTTACTGACTCAGTACCGTGTTACTGACTCAGTACCGTGTTACTGTGACTCAGTACCGTGTTACTATATGACTCAGTACCATGTTACTGACTTAGTACCGTGTTACTGTGACTCAGTACCGTGTTACTCTATGACTCAGTACCGTGTTACTGACTTAGTACCATGTTACTGTGACTCAGTACCGTGTTACTAATTCAGTTCCGTGTTACTGACTCAGTACCGTGTTACTGACTCAGTACCGTGTTACTGTGACTCAGTACCGTGTTACTGTGACTCAGTACCGTGTTACTGTGACTCAGTACCGTGTTACTAATTCAGTTCCGTGTTACTGACTCAGTACCGTGTTACTGACTCAGTACCGTGTTACTGTGACTCAGTACCGTGTTACTCTATGACTCAGTACCGTGTTACTGTGACTTAGTACCGTGTTACTGTGACTCAGTACCGTGTTACTCTATGACTCAGTACCGAGGTAAGAGAGGTTGGGACGTCAACAATGTGAGAGTCACGTTGATGCTGCCACTGTGGAAACTCGCTACGATCTTATGGTTAAGTTTATATATCTCTCCCTTCATAATGTATGATGGATATATATCTTGATAATCTATTATGTATACATTACTAAATTTAAAAATAGAAGTTTTCGATTTTCTTTTCAGATCACCTTGCCTCGGGGGATACAGCCGGCTCTTTGAAATTACTTTGACCTACGAAAATAACAACAGGCCTATGGGCTAAATAGATACAATAGATAAAAAGGCAGTTCTGATGAGAGATTTTAATCGATATTATAGAGTTAATCATTAATCTTCAAATTTTCTAAGAATGTATCCCAGGGTGGATACAGCAAGTGTCCAGGAGGGGGTAGCGGTTCAGTCCTCGCTAGTACGGACAACACAGGGGTAATAGCCTGCCAGAGGCTCAACATTTTTTTACTAGTTCACAGGTGTTAAATATAGAACACAGACTCACTGATGTCAGCTGGTACTGTACACCTCGTACATGTACTTGTTCAAATGAAGATATTGTTATTATTCTTTATTCACAATACGATGTTTGTGTACAGGTTTCTCAGTGTCAAGTTGGGTACATTTTTATAGTATTAATAACAGTTTAATGAGTAGAACTCTGTATACAAGCGAACACTTCCACCAGAATGTTTATCTGAATAATTGAGCAGGGGCCATTCATAGTGGTCCAGGAGGGGGCATTCATAGTGGTCCAGGAGGGGGCATTCATAGTGGTCCAGGAGGGGCCATTCATAGTGGTCCAGGAGGGGCCATTCATAGTGGTCCAGGAGGGACCATTAATAGTGGTCCAGGAGGGGCCATTCATAGTGGTCCAGGAGGGGCCAGTCATAGTGGTCCAGGAGGGGCCATTCATAGTGGTCCAGGAGGGGGCATTCATAGTGGTCCAGGAGGGGCCATTCATAGTGGTCCAGGAGGGGCCATTCATAGTGGTCCAGGAGGGACCATTAATATAGTGGTCCAGGAGGGGCCATTCATAGTGGTCCAGGAGGGGCAGTCATAGTGGTCCAGGAGGGGCCATTCATAGTGGTCCAGGAGGGGCCATTCATAGTGGTCCAGGAGGGGCCATTCATAGTGGTCCAGGAGGGGCCATTCATAGTGGTCCAGGAGGGGGCCATTCATAGTGGTCCAGGAGGGGCCATTCATAGTGGTCCAGGAGGGGCCATTCATAGTGGTCCAGGAGGGGCCATTCATAGTGGTCCAGGAGGGGCCATTCATAGTGGTCTAGGAGAGGCCATTCATAGTGGTCTAGGAGAGGCCATTCATAGTGGTCTAGGAGAGGCCATTCATAGTGGTCTAGGAGAGGCCATTCATAGTGGTCTAGGAGAGGCCATTCATAGTGGTCCAGGAGGGGCCATTCATAGTGGTCCAGGAGGGGCCATTCATAGTGGTCCAGGAGGGGCCATTCATAGTGGTCCAGGAGGGGCCATTCATAGTGGTCCAGGAGGGGCCATTCATAGTGGTCCAGGAGGGGCCATTCATAGTGGTCCAGGAGGGGCCATTCATAGTGGTCCAGGAGGGGCCATTCATAGTGGTCCAGGTGGGGCCATTCATAGTGGTCCAGGAGGGGCCATTCATAGTGGTCCAGGAGGGCCATTCATAGTGGTCCAGGAGGGGCCATTCATAGTGGTCCAGGAGGGGCCATTCATAGTGGTCCAGGAGGGGCCATTCATAGTGGTCCAGGAGGGGCCATTCATAGTGGTCCAGGAGGGGCCATTCATATTGGTCCAGGAGGGGCCATTCATAGTGGTCCAGGTGGGGCCATTCATAGTGGTCCAGGAGGGGCCATTCATAGTGGTCCAGGAGGGGCCATTCATAGTGGTCCAGGAGGGGCCTTTCATAGTGGTCCCAGGAGGGGCCATTCATAGTGGTCCAGGAGGGGCCATTCATAGTGGTCCAGGAGGGGCCATTCATAGTGGTCCAGGAGGGGCCATTCATAGTGGTCCAGGTGGGGGCATTCATAGTGGTCCAGGAGGGGCCATTCATAGTGGTCCAGGAGGGGCCATTCATAGTGGTCCAGGAGGGGCCATTCATATTGGTCCAGGAGGGGCCATTCATAGTGGTCCAGGTGGGGCCATTCATAGTGGTCCAGGAGGGCCATTCATAGTGGTCCAGGAGGGGCCATTCATAGTGGTCCAGGAGGGCCATTCATAGTGGTCCAGGAGGGGCCATTCATAGTGGTCCAGGAGGGGCCATTCATAGTGGTCCAGGAGGGGCCATTCATAGTGGTCCAGGAGGGGCCATTCATATTGGTCCAGGAGGGGCCATTCATAGTGGTCCAGGTGGGGCCATTCATAGTGGTCCAGGAGGGGCCATTCATAGTGGTCCAGGAGGGGCCATTCATAGTGGTCCAGGAGGGGCCTTTCATAGTGGTCCAGGAGGGGCCATTCATAGTGGTCCAGGAGGGGCCATTCATAGTGGTCCAGGAGGGGCCATTCATAGTGGTCCAGGAGGGGCCATTCATAGTGGTCCAGGTGGGGGCATTCATAGTGGTCCAGGAGGGGCCATTCATAGTGGTCCAGGAGGGACCATTCATAGTGGTCATTCATTTCATGGTGGCCGAGGAAAGGGGAGCATGGATCTCTAGTGGCCCTCTAGTGGCCCACTAGCGGCCCTCTAGTGGCCCTCTAGTGACCCTCTAGTGACCCTCTAATGGCCCTCTAGTGAACCTCTAATGGCCCTTTAGTGACCCTCTAATGGCCCTCTAGTGGCCCACTAGTGACCCTCTAATGGCCCTCTAGTGACCTAGTGGCCCTCTAGTGACCCTCTAATGGCCCTCTAGTGACCCTCTAATGGCCCTCTAGTGACCTAGTGGCCCTCTAGTGACCCTCTAATGGCCCTTTAGTGACCCTCTAATGGCTCTCTAGTGACCTTCTAGTGGCCCTCTAGTGACCCTCTAATGACCCTCTAGTGACCCTCTAGTGGCCCTCTAGTGACCCTCTAATGGCCCTCTAGTAACCTAGTGGCCCTCTAGTGACCCTCTAATGGCCTTCTAGCGGCCCTCTAGTTACTCTAATGGCCCTCTAGTGGCCCTCTAGTGGCCCTCTAGTGACCCTCTAATGGCCCTCTAGTGACCCTCTAGTGACCCTCTAGTGGTCCTCTAGTGACCCTCCAATGACCCTCTAGTGACCCTCTAGTGACCTAGTGGCCCTCTAGTGACCTAGTGGCCCTCTAGTGACCCTCTAGTGGCCCTCTAGTGACCCTCTAATGGCCCTCTAGTGGCCCTCTAGTGGCCCTCTAGTAATCTTCTAGTGGCCCTCTAGTGACCCTCTAATGACCCTCTAGTGACCCTGTAATGGCCATTCATAGTGGTCCAGGAGGGCCCATTCATAGTGGTCTAGGAGGGGCCATTCATAGTGGTCCAGGAGGGACCATTCATAGTTGTCCAGGAGGGGCCATTCATAGTGGTCCAGGAGGGGCCATTTATAGTGGTCCAGGAGGGGTCATTCATAGTGGTCCAGGAGGGGCCATTCATAGTGGTCCAGGAGGGGCCATTCATAGTGGTCCAGGAGTGGCCATTCATAGTGGTCATTCATTTCATGGTGGCCGAGGAAAGGGGAGCATGGATCTCTAGTGGCCCTCTAGTGGCCCACTAGTGGCCCTCTAGTGGGCCTCTAGTGACCCTCTACTGACCCTCTAATGGCCCTCTAGTGACCCTCTAATGGCCCTTTAGTGACCCTCTAATGGCCCTCTAGTGGCCCACTAGTGACCCTCTAATGGCCCTCTAGTGACCTAGTGGCCCTCTAGTGACCCTCTAATGGCCCTCTAGTGACCCTCTAATGGCCCTCTAGTGACCCTCTAGTGGCCCTCTAGTGACCCTCTAATGGCCCTCTAGTGACCCTCTAATGACCCTCTAGTGACCCTCTAGTGACTAGTGGTCCTCTAGTGACCCTTCAATGGCCCTCTAGTGGCCCTCTAGTGACCTAGTGGACCTGTAGTGACCTAGTGGCCCTCTAGTGACCCTCTAATGGCCCTCTAGTGACTATTGACCCTCTAGTGACCCTCTAGTGGCCCTCTAGTGGCCCTCTAGTGACCCTCTAGTGGCCCTCTAGTGACTAATGACCCTCTAGTGACCCTCTCGTGGCCCTCTAGTAACCTTCTAGTGGCCCTCTAGTGACCCTCTAATGGCCTTCTAGTGGCCCTCTAGTTACTCTAATGGCCCTCTAGTGGCCCTCTAGTGACCCTCTAATGGCCCTCTAGTGACCCTCTAATGACCCTCTAGTGACCCTCTAGTGACTAGTGGTCCTCTAGTGACCCTTCAATGGCCCTCTAGTGGCCCTCTAGTGACCTAGTGGCCCTCTAGTGACCTAGTGTCCCTCTAGTGACCCTCTAATGGCCCTCTAGTGACTCTAGTTGGCCCTCTAGTGACCCTCTAGTGACCCTCTAGTGGCCCTCTATTGACTCTCTAGTGGCCCTCTAGTGACCCTCTAGTGGCCCTCATCTCTGGACCTGCCCCTGAATGTTCAACTGTGTTACCAACATTTTATGTTTGAAAAACGAATTTTAGTGCCAAGCATTTCGATAAATTAGACACATGTGCAACTCTTGGGTATCTTTATTGAGGAAACGTTTCGCCACTGTGTGGCGAAACGTTTCCTCAATAAAGATACCCAAGAGTTGCACATGTGTCTAATTTATCAACATGTCGGTTCTCTGAACCATTCATCTACAAACCCGTCAGACACTGCATCTTCTTGGGATCTTAATACTTGGGAATTCTTCGCTTGCCTAATTCTTGGGCACGACCTACTTCAACATTGAATAAGTGTTACACTGCCTCTGACTGCTTCACCTCTCCTGCCAACGGTTTATAAGCTCCTTCTCAGCACGTATGCCGTATTCTATTCAAGATTGATGGACTGACCACATCGACTCAAGGTTGAGGGACTGATTACCTCATTCTCCTCCTATTCTTCAAGATTCTCCTTTGTATGGACTGATGAAGCCACTGTGTGGCGAAACGTTTCCTCAATAAAGATACCCAAGAGTTGCACATGTGTCTAATTTATCAACATGTCGGTTCTCTGAACCATTCATCTACCAAGCATTTCGGGCAGACTTGAACTAGGAATTAATACTACTGTATTAACGCACAATATATACAGAAGAGAAGTATTTAACATGATAATTCTGAACCTGATGGACACATAAGATATATACAGATGAAAAATATTGCACATGGTAATATTTTCTTTTGTTTTTAACACATGGGTCGTTTGGCAGCGAGGTAGCGTGACCTCGTCCCATCAGTCTCGAGAAAAGTACTTTTCTTAAGACTGATGGACTGAACACATCGACTCCAGGCCGAGGGACTAATTACCTCTAGCTACTCATATTCCATCGACCGTTCTTTTCTTTATTGAACTGAAGAAGTCACTGGCTGGTGAAATGTTTCCTCGATAAAGATTCCTAAATTCTGCACAAGTGTCTTATTCTTGTTTAAGAGTGTTTGTTGGTCGTGATCGACGTTCACATATATCATACATGTTATAATGAGAGACAAGTGTGTAGTAAGTTTGAGCAACCCTGGGATTACAGTAGCCTGAGCTCTCCAGTCAAGCTTGGTCAGTTTTCTCCTCTGTCAAGCTTGGTCAGTCTTCTCCACAGTCAAGCTTGGCTAGTCTTCTCATAGTCTCATCGTAATGCATTATTGCATTTGTTGGTGTTTATATTATAAATGGCTAAATTTAGTGTTTGATCTTAACCTAACTTAAATAGTGTGTAAAGATATTAGCTTAAGAATTAAAAGTAAAAAGAAGAAGGCTGGTATTAGTATTTTTTGTGTCAGCAGAGACCCGGGAAGGTTATGGAGAGTGATGGTAACAAGCCGTCTCTGTCTTTATTAGTTGAATAACTAATACGGGTTTAACACATCTTTTAAATAACATACAATATACGTAATAATTAACTATGGTGAGTGTGGAAAAGGTAACTATCGTGGCTGTTACTTTCACTTAAAGTTTATTGGAAACGAGAAGAATGAAAGACACGCGAAATCATGTTTCGTTCAAATGGAACTTTATCATGTTTATTATAACCTGATAATGTTCCTGGTATAATAAACAAACTATTTTATGTATCTCTGCACTCGCTGAGCGGCTCACAACCTCCTTCACACTGAGCTGCGACGAAGGGCTCCCAAGGACGCGCTAACCCACACAGGTGATTGAACTTGGTTTTAATGAGTACATGTATAGGTAGTAATCTTTTCCATTATATTCTTGTAAATGCCGCTGAAAAACAGGATTTCAGATGTCTCTCAGTATTAGATAAAGTCATCAAGTGCTCGAGGGGTCTTGTTACAGGGCTGTGTATGTAATTATGTGAAGTTTGGTACACCTCTTGTGTATAACAGTATGAGATTTAAGACACTTCTCTTTGGTAAGTGAAAAATAAGGAAAAAATAGACGATCCCTGTGTGGATTAAGGAGGACGTTCCCTGTGGGAAATATTTTGAATAGAATAATATATCCCAAAATTACACGTGGGATTAATTAAGCTCTACGAGACGGCTAATGATACAAGAAGTGGCCGTGTATAATTTCTGTCCATTGTCTATAGACTTCAAAGGTTATTATACGCAAAGCTGATGGCGCAATCTAATTTAAGAGGTTGAATATTTTGTATCCTTTTGCAAATTGGCGTCAAACTGTCTAATGATTACAGATCGTTCAGTACCACCTTAGAAGTATCAGTAAAACGAGTGAGATCAGTAAGACCACTAGTGTGGGCTAGGAGGGACGTCACCTATTCGAGTTAGGAGGGACGTCACCTATACGGGCTAGGAGGGACGTCACTTATATGAGCTAGGAGGGGCGTCCCCGGTTATGACTAGAAGGGGCGTCATTGAACTAGAAGGGACGTTGCCCGTGTATGAAAGGGTCACTCCATGTGTGAGTAAGAGCCATCCCACTGAGTTATGGAGGGGGTACTCACTCAGGGGTCATGAGGGGGTACTCACCCAGGGGTCATGAGGGGGTACTCACCCAGGGGTCATGAGCGTGCTTGAGTTTGAAAAGGTTGCTAACAGAGCCGCCGTTCATAATGACAACATGAAGAAGGTTCTTGTCGGTGAAGTCTCTGATGGCTGGGTCGGCGCTGTGCGCAAGGAGCACATCAACACAGCGCCAGCCACCGTGCGCAGCCGCCAGCAGCAGTGGGGACCTGTGCTCTTGATCCACTTGGTCGACGTCAGCTCCCTGAAAGGCAGGAGTAACAGTGATTAAAACGCCCAGGTTGGCAGGGATAAAAAGATTACGGCACCCTGGCAGGTAAGGATAACAGAACAAAATACTCTGGCAGGAAAGGAGTAATAACTTAAATGAAGGTACCCTGGCAGGAAGGTAGAGAGAGACAACTAATGAGGCTGGTGATACATATAGGAGACCAAAGAAGTGGAAGAAAAAAGAGAAAAGAATGATGGAGGAAGGGAAAAATGAGCAATGAAACAAGATGGAAAGAGAGAGAGAGAGAGAGAGAGGGGACTGATTGTTACCTCCTTGATCAGGTAGCTCACAAGCTGGGGGTGGTCAAACATAGCGGCGCAGTGAAGCGGACTCATCCCTTGGGCGTCCAGGGTTGTTAGAGCCTTCATCTTCTGCAGTATCGCAGGGCAGGAACACAGGCAGCAGGCCAGGGCAGGAACACAGGCAGCAGGCCAGGGCAGGAACACAGGCAGCAGGCCAGGGCAGGAACACAGGCAGAGCACAAAAAGAAAATAAAACTGAAAAAAAATAAAATCGCAAGAAGTTTGCCACAGCTGTAGCTATTTACACAAGTCACCCATAGTTACTGATACACAGTTTTCTTTGACAGTTGTGTGATCATTCTGGCATTTAAATGAATCTCATTAAGATGTTAGTAAGTAAGTAAGTTTATTCAGGTATACACAAATACAGTTACATAGAATTATCATACATAGCAGTATGTGTAGAGAACCTAGGATAACCCAAAAAAGTCAGACAGAGTGACTTATTTCCATTGGGGTCCTTTATTTATTTTTATCCCTGCAGGATTGTTTGAATATACCAGTACTAGGTCTATGACAGGTTCTTAATCACATACTGGAATCTAAGTAAAATTATGAATAGAAAGAAAAAAAACAAGTATTTATTAGAGCAAACAAAATATCGTTTAAAACATATTTGAAGTCTGTTACCAGTGATGTAACTTTCAGATATTTTAAATAATCAAAGTTTCTCTCTCCTACAGAAGCAGAATGTCATGAAACATATTGAAAACCTTACTAATAACAGCGTGTGTACACACTACCACTGTGGAAATTATCAGTGTTCAATTAATGAGTTATTATGGCTTATATTTTGATTCATTAGTTGGGTTTGAATCCTGTCGACTATCAGATGGTCATTAAGGCTGTATATGAAACGTTTCGAACCAGTTAAGGTTACTTTTGTCCTTAAATCTGGAATTAAACTTACATATATGCACTGTATAATCTTGTTAAATCTAATGATGGTCTGTCTGCCTGGACCCGCAGCCAGGTCCTCGACGGGGCCTCCCAGTGGATCAGGGCCTGACCAACCAGGCTGTTGCTACTGGTCGCACGTAATCCAACCGTCAGAACCACAGCCAGGCTGATCGGGCACTGCCAGCCAGGAGTCTACTGGTAATTCCCCTTATGTATGATGGGAGGCTGTTGAATAATCTTAGGTTCCAGACACTTATTGTGTGTTCTCTTAGTGTACTCATAGTACCCCAGCTTTTCATTGTGGGTATGTTGCACCGTCTGCAGAGTCTTTGCTGCGTTTTTAGAGAGTACTTTCTATATGAAGATTTGGGATCAGTTCCTCTAGTATTTTGCAGGTGTACATTGTGATGCATCTTTCTCACCTGTATTCCGGGGAGTACAGGTCAAGGAACTTCAAACATTCCTAGTAATTAAGGTGCTTGATTTAACTAATACGTGCAGTGAAACTTCCCTGTATATTCTCTAGATCAGCAATTTCACCTGCCTTGAATGGGGTTGTTAGTGTGCAGCAGTATTCCAGCCTAGAGAGAACAAGTTGTACAAGAAAGGTATACAATACCGATATCTCCACGTAGTCGTGGAGATTCAGAATCTCCACGACTACGGTGCTCTTCGCATCTACTCCAATGTTGAGGGACTGATTACCTCATCTTCTGTACATAGTTCTACTATCTTCAAGTTATGTCCTGGAATTTGTATAGATAAAGCCACTGGATGGCGAAACGTCTACAATAAAGATACCCTGATGTTGCACATGTGTCTTAATTTCATCTTGTCAGAGAACAAGTTACTTAAAAAGGATCATCATTGGCATTGCATCTCTTGTTTTAAAAGCTTTCATTATCCATCCTATCATTTTCCTCGCAGATGTGATAATGACATTGTTGTGATCCTTGAAGGTGGGATCTCCTGATATTTACTTTTCCAAGTCTTTCAAATTAGTTTTCCGCTCTATTATGTCGTCAGAGTTTGTAGTCTACCCCGTTCAAACTATTATATCCTCAAGTTTTCCATAATAGAGCAACTGAAATTTGTCCACACTAAACATTGTATTGTTTTCCACGGCCCTTTGGAAAACATGGTTTATATACGCTTGGAGATCTACCGTATCCCATGGAAGACACTCTCATAAAGATTCTAATATCGTCAGCAAAGGAAGACACTGTACTATGGTTTACTTCTCTGTCTACTCGTACGTCAGCATGAATTTTTTGCGCTATTACACCATGATCACACTTGTAGAAGGCTTTTACAAATCTGTGTATACTACATCTAACACTGTTTGTTCTCCACTGTATTATACAAGATATCTCATAGTGGTCAGGTAGTCGTGAGGGGCAGGAGCGACCTGCTCTAAAATCCTTGCTGCCCTTGGAAATCCAACCACTTGGAAATCCAAGTGGTTGGCGATCTTGCTTCTTAGAGCTGTTTCAAAGCTTTTTATGATGTAGAACGTTAGGGCTTTCGGTCTATAATTCTTTGGTCTTAATTTGCTGCCACCTTCGTGAAGTGGGATATATTCGTTGTTTTAACAACTGTGGGATGACCCCCCCCCTGTCCAGGGTCCCTCTCCATAGCATACTTAAGGCAAAAGAAAAGGGTTTCTTGCAGGAGTCTGCGTGGTTGGTTTATTGGTGTATTGTTGTTGTTGTTATTTTTATGTTGTTTTTGTTCTTGTTCTTTTTGTTCATCAGGATATATAATGGGTCTTAATCACATGGCACAATATATCACTGTTTACATAAAAAATAATATACCTTCATAAGTACTGTGCAAATTTTATTTCTGTCAGTAAAATCATTTGTTATTTGTATGAATAAACCCTATCTTATTCCATCTTCTTGCTACTGATAGAAGACGACGGGTGGTAGCTGGTAGTGGATCGTGCCTCTGGCAAGATAGTTTGACAAGGGTCGAGCTGATGCAACAAATATGTTGGCCTTTGTGCATGTATATTGTTTATTGTCACTGTTATCTGTTGGAAACATGTTGCCTATTGACAAGACATGTTATCTGTTGGAAATGCATACTACTTCTCAGGAACACGTATTATCTTCTGGGAAAATATATTATAAGGGGGTCATTTTGTTATTTTACTGCTGAGATATGATACCGGACTTCTAAGTGCCTAAGTACTTAGTTATGAGAAAGGTTGAACTTCTTAGTATAATATACTGAGAGAAGCTGGACACTTGAGTACTCCACGATGAAAGAGGCAGGTTACCTGAGTACTTAGTACTGAGAGAAGGGCAGGGCACGTGAGTCCATAATACCGAGAGAACAGAACAGAAGATAAAAAAAGGAGTTTCGGTATCATATGGGCACTAATATCGAAATTTCTTCAACCATAAAACTAAAAGTAAGGCATGAACAGTTCAAATCTAATTCACACCTTTCAAAGTGACCAAATACACCAATATTCTGAAATATAAAATCACGAGGCTTGCCTCACCTCCTGCGGCTGCAGTGTAAACATAAGCTTGACTATGTCGAAAGAGCCCTGGGAGCACGCTAGATGTACAGGGGTAGAACGGTCGTCCTGCTGCATCGAGATCAACGCCCCACTCTTCAGGCACATCTCCACCGCCTGCACCTCCACGTAGGGTCAGACAGGGCCAAGTAAGGCCACGGAGGGTCCCACAGGGCCACGCAGGTTAAGCAAGGTGAAAGTAGCGCAATAATTACCATACCATGGATTTACGAAAGATAAAAAGTTAAATATGAAAACTCTTCCTAAAAATAACATTTGATTCCTGACGCAATTTCGTAAGTATGTTTCTGCACGATTAATATACACTGTCCCGCCTGTCTACCCCCCGAGATCTATCCCTCCTCACTATAATTTAAATTAATTTAGATTTATTTGCATTGTTAAATTAGGTAATGTTATGCTAGGTTAGTTCAACGTTAGCTAACTTAAACTTACGTAACTTTACTGCAAATAACCAGAAGCATCACTATTTATTTATGAACGAATAATGTCAACCGGTGGGTACCACCGGTCAAGTGTTTCTTAATTAAGACCTTGGCAACACTCATGAAACATTTGAATTCGCCGCATGTTTAAAAGATTATTAAAAAATCCATTGCAATTTTGCCCTGAAAATGTTCAGTTTGAGAGCGTGTAGGACTGATCAAACCAGTCTTCCCATGACGCCTCTCCCACCTTTTATCTAGTACTCTCTCCTCCCTCCTCTACATTACTTCTCTCCTTCACTTCTTCTGTCTTACTACTTTCCCACCTGGATTTTCCGTACTCTTTGATTTTCATAACTATCCCTACCCCTCCCAATACCCCCTTTCTCTCTCAACTTCATCTTCCGTACCCTCCTACATAACTTCTCTCCCCTACTCACACGTTCGTCTTCCCTTTCCTTCTGCACAACTTCCCCTCCCTCCCCTTCTTCCTATCTCACCTTTATCTCTCCTCCGTGGACGGCTAGGTGAAGGGGTACATTACCCTCCAGGTCTGGGATAGTTATCATTCTCTGCCTGATGCAGCCACGACTCTCAGAGTAGCTGAGGAGAACTTCCAGAACGCCAATGGAGGCGTTGCGGGCAGCAATGTGGATGGGGTGGTAGCCGTTATTGCACGCTTGGTTGGGGCACCGAGTGAACCCCGGGTTGTACAGCTGCAGGGGCACGGTAGATTAGATTTAGGAAAAAAAAAACACTTAATACATGCGTGTCATTCATTGCAATATGAGGTGAAGGTCGATCATCCATCTGATAAGCACGACCCATTAACGTTTTCTAATGGTACTCGCTTAGTTACCTGCAGTTGTAGGGGAAGAGTGAGGGCTGAGGATGGACGAAAGTCAGGGCTAAATAACCTATAAGGCACAATACCTAGGGTCGAGGAAATTCCCAAAGGAGTTCACAAATGTCTTAGTTAACAATAATAAGAAAAGAAAACTAGTAAATTAAACTTGCTAATAATGATTTAATTAAATTTCTTTAGAGAATGAGTGTTTTTAGAGTACAGTTATTTCTTAACAATATTTACAGTATATAGCTCTAGCCTGGATTATTATTATTATTATTATTATTATTATTATTATTATTATTATTATTATTATTATTATTATTATTATTATTATTATTATTACTATCATTATTATTATTATTATTATTATTATTATTATTATTATTATTATTATTATTATTATTATTATTATTATTATTATTATTATGCGCATATAAAGTGAAAAAGTCTTATGAACTATTCACCAGAACTATCTTAGGGACACATGATTATCAGAACGCCTAGGAACTACAGCGACGTAAATCCCTCAGGAAAATGACAGGTTTGTATTTAAGGATCAGGAAGGATGGGAGTGGGATGGGGGAAATAGCAAAGGAAGGAGGAAGGGAGAGAAGAACGAATAAAATGAGTCAGAAGTTGGAGCAGAATCTCTGCGTTATTGAAAGAATATATTAAGGGAGAACATGACTAGTTAATATCACTTTATAGGAATATAAGATTCTCTGCTGCTTTACTGAGTGTTACTCTGACCTCAAACTTAATATATATTTCACTCAACTGTTACGTGGTCTGCTAGACAGGTACTTAGCTATCTTGAAAGTTACTCAACACAACAGAAATGTGTATAATTAAGGAGTCCTTGACTCATCAGACACCTGAGTGACTTGACAGTCACTAGAGTCACTTACCAGGCACTTAGCGCATGCCACGTAGTCATACTTGGCAGCGAGGTGTAGTGGAGTACAACCCTGATAGTCACCTTGGTAGAGGTCCACCTTCGATGAAGTTACAGTGTCCTGATACAGGTCCTCCTTTTCCTGATGGGCTACCAGGCGCTCCAGTGACCCTACCTGACTTCCCCCCACCCATACCAGAAGCAGGGGGCCGGATGGAGGGGGGGGGGGAGCGAAAGGGATGAAAAAAAGGAAAAATAGATGAATGGAGGAAAAATATTTTTTTTACCAACTTTTTCATCATTAATAAGAGCGTTTCTCCTCCCATGTTTCTAACTCCGTCTCTTCTTCATACTGAGAAATTTACTAAGTTTAGCCTACAGGCCTCTTATAAATTGTATCTCTGAACGTTTTGATTTAATTTAAGATCTTTACCACTTTGTTCTGAAAACCACCTTCACAGACTCTCTCATCCAAAAATGGTTCCATCTTCTGTAGTCTTCTCTCCTTCCTGCCTCTCCAGGTTTATTTATACTAAGCAGTCAAAGCATAGACTTGTATTATCACTCATTCATAGTATGGACTCATCTTTTTTTGCCCTAGCTGTGAATCCCAGGTCTAGTCTTGCTGGCTTACCTCCTACTCTCTCTCTCTCTCTCTCTCTCTCTCTCTCTCTCTCTCTCTCTTTCCTGATGTGTCCATGATATACTCGCACATTTATTCCCTAGCACTACCTCAGTCAGTTTGGTCCTCCGTAAATTAACTTCTACCGCATTTATTTGACTTTGTCTTTCTGTGGATAAACTCTGTATTACGTCCTCTATCGTAGCTACTACAGCCCCCGTACTCTCTTTGTACTCCTGTGTTTATCTTCTGTTACGTGAGAGATTTATATCAAGAAAACTACATCTTAGCTTCCCAGTCATTGTCTTGTCTGTTATCTACTCCTTTAATTTAATTTAAACTTTTTGTTTGTTACTAGTAGTGCTACTCTTCTGGCTTTTTCTTTTTTTATCGTCCCTTCCTCAATATTTGATATCCTTCAAGTGATAATTCATTGGATAGTGTCTCCGTTAGTTTTGACTCTGTGACGGCTATGATGTTTGGCACTTACTCTGCCTCACTTTCTTATATTTCTGTTTTTTTTTTTTTCACTGCATTAGTATGCCCGACTCTGATCTTTCTTTCCATCCCCGTGTTAAACTTTTTTGCATCCAGTATTTTTACCACTTGTTCTGTTATTGGTGAGGGAATTTCTGCTCCACCGGAGGGTGAACTGAGGGTGGGTTGTATCTCTTGTTGCTGTGATATGCTCTATTGTTGGGTATATAAGGCGTGGGTTGGGGAGAGTTTTCATAAGTTGACGGCAGTTTGGGGAAGGAACGGGAAAATTAGGTAGAGGAGGATCCAGTAGGAAGAGAAATATGGATGGGAGGGCAGGTGGGAATGTGGGAAGGTAGATGGGAGGGTTGGTAGGCAAACGGGGGAGGGTAGGAAGAAGAGAGAAATGAGGAATTAACAGAGGAAGGGAGAAGAGGTCAAGAGTTTTTCTTCGCTGGTTTTGGGGAAGAAGGATTGGCTGGGATGAAGTGCTGGTATGGGTAAAATCTCTTTGGTTTCTGCCGCGCGTCTTCTGAAGGAGTTGCAGATGATTTGGGGAAATATTCTTTAGGAATTTACTGCTGAGTCGTTCATTCATCCTTTCTGTGTTCTCTGTCGTTCCCTCATCCTTTCTATGTTCTCTGTCGTTCCCTCACCTTTATGTGTTCTCTGTCGTTCCCTCACCTTTATGTGTTCTCTGTCGTTCCCTCATCCTTTCCTAGCGATTTCGATAGAAGTCCAGAATGATATGTTAGTATTTGGGAGTTTTACAGCTATTTTACGTCTTAGTATTTTTCCCGGAGACAGTCGAGTTGCGATAGTTATGTAAATTGGATGTTTTGAGCTGCGGCGGTGCCTAATGATTCTATCTCTTTCTTCCCTGTTCTTATTTACCAGTATCTCTACTTAGATTCACCTCTTATTGCAGTGTCACAGTGAATTACCGGCGTGCTACCTCTTTTGGTTTAGTAATCGTTCTCTTCTGTACTCTTTGTATGCCGATATCAGGTATTTCAGTGTCTAATCTTTCATTAATAGGTCCCCAAACTTTTATCTTTGTTCTTCTCCCTCCCCTCCTCCCACTGCTCATCCAACATTATTCCTCATTATCCTCGCCTCGCCGTGCAGCTGATTCACTGGAATATAATTAAATTTTGCTTGCTGTGTGTTAATCAGTCGTCTCTCTCTCTCTCTCTCTCTCTCTCTCTCTCTCTCTCTCTATCTATCTATCTCTGTCTCTCTCTCTCTCTCTCTCTTCACAGAATTCAAGCAGGTTTGCGAGACAGTATTTATAATTTCTAAAACCGTGCTGGCTATTGTGTGTGTTCCTGATACTTTCCAGGAGCTCCACTAGTCTTCTGGTTATCGTCTCCATAATCTTATATACTATGCAGGTCAGTAACATTGATCTTTCTTAAGTATAGGGACTACATCTCCTGACAGTTGACCTCTGTGAATTAACTTGAAGAATGTGGCTAGCACAGGCAAGGTTAGTAGGAAGCCAGGTGAGTAATGACGTAACTCAAGCGTCTGAATACCAGGTATAAGGGAAAAAATGAGCAAAGAGAAATACGTTGGGTGAGTAAAAAACTGGGATCAATATACAGACTTAAATAAGCTAAATAATAAAGAGGTACAAAACAGTGACTGGAACAATACACAAATAACCCGCACATAGGAAAGAGGCGCTTACTACGACGTTTCGGTCTGACTTGGACCAAAACTCATAAACCTGATATTCCTCTTTGTCTCATTATATCCTCTAGAGGTTCTATCTCTTATTCTCTTTCTTCTTGGCTGGCCAGAACCCTCATTCCGTTTCCTGGTACTTTTTCTCCTGCCCACCTTCGTCACTCTCAAGACTTCATCGAACGTGCTCACTCTCTCCCGACCTGTAAGATGCTTAGTCTTGACGTTGAGTCCCTCTTTCCTAATGTCTCTCTTGATGATGTCCTTAATTTTCTAAGAGAAAAGGCCAATGAAGGGTTACTTCATCCCCCTATACCTACTGATGTCTTTCTTGATCTTATCCGCCTTTGTGTGGACTCAGATTCCTTTTCCTTCGAAGGTAAATATTATTCTCAGACCTTCGGTGTTGCTATGGGCTCTCCTCTGTCTCCTGTTCTTGCTAATCTTCATATGGAATACTTCGAAACTATTTTTCTTCCTACTATTGATGTGCGCCCTTCACTCTGGCTCCGCTATGTAGATAACATCTTTGCTCTTTGGCCTCATGACCCTAGTCTCTTCAAACCATTCCTTGATGCCCTTTAATAATCTTGCCCCTTCCATTAAGTTTAAAGCTGAATGGGAATCTAATTCTTTGCTTCTTTTCCTTGATGTTCATGTCCACCGCTCAGATACAGGTTTTGCTTTTTCCGTTTACCGCATGCAAGTCCATGCACAGTGGCATGTACATTCATTGCTTTTCTTATAATGCTTCCTCTGTCAAGAAAAGTGTTCTTATTTCTCTCTTTCTCGTGCTCTTCGTATTTGTGATTTTCAGTTCCTTGAATCGGAAATTTCCACTCTTCCTAATTCATTTTATCGTCATGGCTACCCTTCTCGCTCCATGAACTCTACCTTTTCACGTGCTAAACGGACTTTCTTCTCTCCCAAACTCCCTACTCCTGGGAACTCTCCTGTCCTCTGCCTTCCTTAAATTTCCAATCTCTCTAATCTCAATAACTTTCTCCATCCCTTAGACATCAAACTTACTTTTCGCCAGACTAACACTCTTCACACCAATCTAGTTCATACCTTTCCTCCCTCTATAGATGCTCCAGGAATTTACTCTAGTTCCTGCTCCTCTTGTCCTCTTCAGTACTTTGGAGGAACTCGGGGAGCACAAAAAGAGATAGGCTTGCCGACACAATGATCTTTTCAACCACGTCAGAGATCACAGTCATCCTATTGACTGGTCTTCTGCTGAAACTATCTACCCTATTATAATTTTCACAGTGGCCGTCTGGTTGAATCCTTTCATATACGCAATTTTCCTTGTATGAATCTTAGTCCTGGTTTTGTTTCTGTAGATGCCTTCCTCTCCCTTTATATTGTAAAAATGCTCTTAACTTCAGAACACCCGTGACTTCCTGATTATTTTTTCTCCTTCTCCCTTTTCCCCTTTCCTTTTTCCTTTACCTTTTTTGGGTTTTCTTTCTTCTGCCTTGGGTGTTTGGTCCTTTATTTTACCCCCCTCCCCGTGTTTTTGTTCCCACCCTTTGTGGGAGCACAAGAAAGAGTACCAGTGCTCCTCTTTCTTGGTCTTTGAGTCCAATATTACTTTCACTGTTACTAATACTGCCTCTACCATTACTGCTCTACTACCTTTCCTGCTACCTCTCTTGTCCCATCCCTGTCTGCTAGCCTATATGTATTTCTTCCTTCTCTCATTTTTGTTAGTGTGACTTTGTAAATGGTCCAAGTCGGACCGAAACGTCGTCGTAAGCTCCTCTCTCCTATTTGAGGCTAAAGTAAGCTGGGATAGGATAATAAATGCAAGAGACGTTGAATAATGCAGATTAATAAGGTGAGTTAATCAGGTGACTTACATTGTTGCCGTTTACTGCAAGGTGGATAGCAGCATCTCCGTCAGTATCCATGAGTGTGGCGTCAGCACCGCTGTGTGGGGGATAGGGGACGTTAGTGGATTTAGTCACCTACTTGTGTCGGTAGGGACAGAGCTCTTACTGAGCCCCTTAACCTTCATTTGCTCTGTAACCTGAAGAGGTCAATCATACCTAGTTACTAAACTCTGTATGAAGTCTGCCTTCACTACCTTGCTCTGCTGTACTCAAAGGCCATAATACCTATTTAGCCTTTATTTCTGGGTCTTCTGGCTGGTAGGTTAGTCACACACGCCAGCAACACTGGTAGCTCAGTCACACACGCCAGCAACATGGTAGCTCAATCATACACGCCAGCAACACTGGTAGCTCAGCCACACACGCCAGCAACACTGCTAGGTCAGTCACACACGCCAGCAACACTGGTAGGTCAGTCATACACTCCAGCAACACTGGTAGCTCAGTCACACACAGCAGCAACGCTGGTAGCTCAGCCACACACACAAGCAACACTGGTAGCTCAGTCACACACGCCAGCAACACTGGTAGCTGAGTCACACACGTCAGCAACACTGGTAGCTCAATCATACACGCCAGCAACACTGGTAGCTGAGTCACACACGCCAGCAATACTGGTAGCTCAGTCACACACGCCAGCAACACTGGTAGCTCACTCACACACTTCAGCAACACTGGTAGCCCAGTCATACACACCAGCAACACTGGTAGCTCAGTCACACACTCCAGCAACACTGGTAGCTGAGTCACACACACCAGCACCACTGGTAGCTCAGTCATACACACCCGCAAAACTGGTAGCTCAGTCACACACTCCAGCAACACTGGTCGCTCAGTCACATACGCCAGCAACACTGGTAGCTCAGTCACACACACCAGCAACACTGGTAGCTGAGTTACACACTCCAGCAACACTGGTAGCTGAGTCACACACACCAGCAACACTGGTAGCTCAGTCACACACACCAGCAACACTGGTAGCTCAGTCAAACACACCAGCAACACTGGTAGCTCAGTCACACACGCCAGCAACACTGGTAGCTCAGTCACACACACCAGCAACACTGGTAGCTGAGTTACACACTCCAGCAACACTGGTAGCTCAGTCACACACACACCAGCAACACTGGTAGCTCAGTCACACACACCAGCAACACTGGTAGCTCAGTCACACACACCAGCAACACTGGTAGCTCAGTCACACACTCCAGCAACACTGGTAGCTCAGTCACACACCAGCAACACTGGTAGCTCAGTCACACACACCAGCAACACTGGTAGCTCAGTCACACACACCAGCAACACTGGTAGCTCAGTCACACACTCCAGCAACACTGGTAGCTCAGTCACACACACCAGCAACACTGGTAGCTCAGTCACACACTCCAGCAACACTGGTAGCTCAGTCACACACACCAGTAACACTGGTAGCTCAGTCACACGCTCCAGCAACACTGGTAGCTCAGTCACACACTCCAGCAACACTGGTAGCTCAGTCACACACTCCAGCAACACTGGTAGCTCAGTCACACACTCCAGCAACACTGGTAGCTCAGTCACACACTCCAGCAACACTGGTAGCTCAATCACACACACCAGCAACACTGGTAGCTCAGTCACACACTCCAGCAACACTGGTAGCTCAGTCACACACTCCAGCAACACTGGTAGCTCAGTCACACACTCCAGCAACACTGGGAGCTCAGTCACACACTCCAGCAACACTGGTAGCTCAGTCACACACACCAGCAACACTGGTAGCTCAGTCACACACTCCAGCAACACTGGTAGCTCAGTCACACACTCCAGCAACACTGGTAGCTCAGTTACACACTCCAGCAACACTGGTAGCTCAGTCACACACTCCAGCAACACTGGTAGCTCAGTCACACACTCCAGCAACACTGGTAGCTCAGTCACACACTCCAGCAACACTGGTAGCTCAGTCACACACTCCAGCAACACTGGTAGCTCAGTCACACACTCCAGCAACACTGGTAGCTCAGTCACACACTCCAGCAACACTGGTAGCTCAGTCACACACACCAGCAACACTGGTAGCTCAGTCACACACTCCAGCAACACTGGTAGCTCAGTCACACACTCCAGCAACACTGGTAGCTCAGTTACACACTCCAGCAACACTGGTAGCTCAGTCACACACTCCAGCAACACTGGTAGCTCAGTCACACACTCCAGCAACACTGGTAGCTCAGTCACACACTCCAGCAACACTGGTAGCTCAGTCACACACTCCAGCAACACTGGTAGCTCAGTCACACACTCCAGCAACACTGGTAGCTCAGTCCACACACACCAGCAACACTGGTAGCTCAGTCACACACTCCAGCAACACTGGTAGCTCAGTCACACACTCCAGCAACACTGGTAGCTCAGTCACACACTCCAGCAACACTGGTAGCTCAGTCACACACTCCAGCAACACTGGTAGCTCAGTCACACACTCCAGCAACACTGGTAGCTCAGTCACACACTCCAGCAACACTGGTAGCTCAGTCACACACACCAGCAACACTGGTAGCTCAGTCACACACTCCAGCAACACTGGTAGCTCAGTCAGCACACTCCAGCAACACTGGTAGCTCAGTCACACACTCCAGCAACACTGGTAGCTCAGTCACACACTCCAGCAACACTGGTAGCTCAGTCACACACTCCAGCAACACTGGTAGCTCAGTCACACACTCCAGCAACACTGGTAGCTCAGTCACACACTCCAGCAACACTGGTAGCTCAGTCACACACACCAGCAACACTGGTAGCTCAGTACACACACTCCAGCAACACTGGTAGCTCAGTCACACACTCCAGCAACACTGGTAGCTCAGTCACACACACCAGCAACACTGGTAGCTCAGTCACACACGCCAGCAACACTGGTAGCTCAGTCACACACTCCAGCAACACTGGTAGCTCAGTCACACACACCAGCAACACTGGTAGCTCAGTCACACACACCAGCAACACTGGTAGCTCAGTCACACACTCCAGCAACACTGGTAGCTCAGTCACACACTCCAGCAACACTGGTCGCTCAGTCACACACACCAGCAACACTGGTAGCTCAGTCACACAGTCCAGCAACACTGGTAGCTCAGTCACACACTCCAGCAACACTGGTAGCTCAGTCACACACACCAGCAACACTGGTAGCTCAGTCACACACTCCAGCAACACTGGTAGCTCAGTCACACACTCCAGCAACACTGGTAGCTCAGTCACACACACCACAGCAACACTGGTAGCTCAGTCACACACGCCAGCAACACTGGTAGCTCAGTCACACACTCCAGCAACACTGGTAGCTCAGTCACACACACCAGCAACACTGGTAGCTCAGTCACACTCCAGCAACACTGGTAGCTCAGTCACACACGCCAGCAACACTGGTAGCTCAGTCACACACTCCAGCAACACTGGTAGCTCAGTCACACACACCAGCAACACTGGTAGCTCAGTCACACACTCCAGCAACACTGGTAGCTCAGTCACACACTCCAGCAACACTGGTAGCTCAGTCACACTCCAGCAACACTGGTAGCTCAGTCACACACGCCAGCAACACTGGTAGCTCAGTCACACACTCCAGCAACACTGGTAGCTCAGTCACACACGCCAGCAACACTGGTAGCTCAGTCACACACTCCAGCAACACTGGTAGCTCAGTCACACACTCCAGCAACACTGGTAGCTCAGTCACACACTCCAGCAACACTGGTAGCTCAGTCACACACTCCAGCAACACTGCAGGGTCAAAGACTCGGCTTTCGGGTACTCTATTTTATTGTGTGTGTTGATTTTTCGTCCTTCTTCTATTTAACAGAAATTTCCCCATTTATGTTCACCAACATCATCATCAATGATCCATCATCACCTATCGTCATCTTTATCATCACTCTCAATTTTGATTTGGTTACATTTTGTGTTTTAAGACTGACAAGGCTCTGGAACTTATCGTAATAACCCTGCACGGAGGTTTTGAGCCATTGGCCAGCCAGTCCTAAAACAACAGGCCAGTGAGGTATCCACCGGACCACGCCGGCCTAATAACATAGGTTCGGGCCCTTCATACAGCGACTTGTTTACAATCATGTCATTACCATTTACCAGTCATTATACGATAGCTGTTTGTGCAGGCACCAATTCCTTCAAAGGGAAATGCCCTCTCTGAGAGCGACTCTTTGACCCTGCTGATACCTTCTCTACTGAGTTGTACTGGCCGTGCACAGGACACTTGTGTGTGGGCTAATGTATTTACTTGGGTATGAGAAGTAGTGCCTCATGTCTCTCAGGGAGATCAATGTTGTTTTTGACAGCTACTGAGGCAGAATGAAGGATTTGTAGATCAACCTATTTTTTGCATGTTGAACGAGACGGTAAAATCATTCTTCGCTGCGAATTTAAATGCAAGACAATGTGTTCAGATAATGAAAATGAGCTTCTGCATGACCAGAGGGTCGGTGCTGTTTCCCGGGGGAAGAGTACTTCCAACCCTCAGCTGCCACCATCTGCAAGTTGGGGTTCAACCTCATCCTGGTTATTGATTACTAGGAAAGGCAGTCTGGTAGATCTTACCCTTATTAAGGAAATAGTAAACCAGCACTCATAGCCACAGGTGTATCTGTGTGTCAGCATCATTTAGAACTGCTACGCTGCTAAGATGTCCAGGGCGTCTTAGCTCAGTGCATGTATATCACGCACTCTCTTAAGGACAGGTATAGCGTACGAGGTACTAGCAAAAAGTTCCATGACTCGAACGTTCGCGCACTTCTGGGGTGAATAATGTACAACAAACTTCTTTATCAAGCAGTATGGTGAGATTCATTGCTTTAGGTCATTCTGTTGAGCAAAGATGGCATTTTTTTGTCGTGTTCTCAGTGTATTGTTGTGATTTTCTGTGTATGAGAATGAAATTTTGCGTGTGTATGTGTGTGTGTGTATGTGTGTTGTGTGTGTGTGTGTGTGTGTGTGTGTGTGTGTGTGTGTGTGTGTGTGTGTGTGTGTGTGTGTGTGTGTGTGTGTGTGTATGTGTGTGTGTGTGTGTGTGTGTGTGTGTGTGTGTGTGTGTGTGTGTGTGTGTGTGTGTGTGTGTGTGTGTGTGTGTGTGTACTCACCTATTTGTGGTTGCAGGGGTCGAGTCTTAGCTCCTGGCCCCGCCTCTTCACCGGTTGCTACTGGGCACTCTCTCTCCCCGCTCCATGAGCTTGATCAAACCTCGTCTTAAAACTGTGTATGGTTCCTGCCTCCACTACGTCATTTTCTAGGCTATTCCACTGCCTTACAACTCTATGACTGAAGAAATACTTCCTAATATCTCTCTGACTCATTTGTGTCTTCAACTTCCAATTGTGGCCTCTTGTTTCTGTGTCCCCTCCCTGGAACATCCTGTCTTTGTCCACCTTGTCTATTCCACGCAGTATTTTATATGTCGTTATCATGTCTCCCCTGACCCTCCTGTCCTCCAGTGTCGTCAGGCCGATTTCCCTTAATCTTTCTTCATAGGGCATTCCCCTTAGCTCTGGAACTAACCTTGTCGCAAACCTTTGTAATTTCTCTAGTTTGTTGACGTGCTTTATCAAGTGCAGGTTCCAAACAGGTGCCGCATACTCCAGTATGGGCCTGACATACACGGTGTACAGTGTCTCGAACGATTACTTACTAAGGTATGGAATGCTGTTCTCAGGTTTGCCAGGCGCCCATATGCTGCAGCAGTTATCTGATTGATGTGTGCTTCCGGAGACATGCTCGGTGTTATGCTCACCCCAAGATCTTTCTCCTTGAGTGAGGTTTGCAGTCTTTGGCCACCTAGCCTATACTCTGTCTGTGGTCTTCTGTGCCCTTCCCCTATCTTCATGACTTTGCATTTGGCAGGATTAAATTCGAGAAGCCATTTGCTGGACCAGGTGTCCAGTCTGTCCAGGTCTCTTTGAAGTCCTGCCTGGTCCTCATCAGATTTAATTCTCCTCATTAACTTCACATCATCTGCAAACAGGGACACTTCTGAGTCTAACCCTTCCATCATGTCGTTCACATATACCAAAAATAGCACTGGTCCTAGGACCGGCCCCTGTGGGACCCCGCTCGTCACAGGTGCCCACTGTGATACATCATTAAGTACCATGATTCGTTGTTGCCTCCCTGTCAGGTATTCCCTGATCCATTGCAGTGCCCTTCCTGTTATATGCGCCTGATGCTCTAGCTTCTGCACTAATCTCTTGTGAGGAACTGTGTCAAAGGCCTTCTTGCAGTCCAAGAAGATGCAATGAACCCACCCCTCTCTCTCTCGTGTCTTACTTCTGTTATTTTATCATAAAACTCCAGAAGGTTTGTGACACAGGATTTGCCTTCCATGAATCCGTGCTGGTTGGCATTTATACTCTTGTTCCGTTCCAGGTGCTCCACCACTCTCCTGATAATCTTCTCCATAACTTTGCATACTATACAGGTCAATGACACAGGTCTATAGTTTAGTGCCTCTTTTCTGTCTCCTTTTTTAAAAATGGGAACTACATTTGCCATCTTCCATACCTCAGGTAGTTGCCCAGTTTCCAGGGACGTGTTGAAGATTGTGGTAAGTGGCACGCACAACATATCTGCTCCCTCTCTAAGGACCCACGGGGAGATGTTGTCCGGTCCCATTGCCTTTGAGGTCTCGATGTCCCTTAGCAGTTTCTTCACCTCCTCCTCATCTGTATGTATGTCGTTCAACACTTGTTGGTGTATTCCTTGCTGGTGTCCCCATCTTGTCTGTTCTCCCAGGGTCCTTCCAGTCTCTACTGTAAATACTTCCTTAAATCTCGTGTTGAGCTCCTCACATACCTCTTGATCATTTCTTGTGAGTTCTCCACCTTCTTTCCTCAACCTTATCACCTGGTCCTTGACTGTTGTCTTCCTCCTAATGTGGCTATACAGCAGTTTCGGGTCAGATTTGACTTTCGATGCTATGTCGTTTTCATACTGTCACTGGGCCTCCCTCCTTATCTGTGCATACTCGTTTCTGGCTCTTCTACTAATCTCCTTGTTTTCCTGGGTCCTATGCCTCCTGTTCCTTTTCCATTCTCTGTTGCACTTAGTTTTTGCCTCCCTACACCTTCGGGTAAACCAAGGACTCGTTTTGGTCTTCCTATTATTTCTGTTTCCCTTGGGAACAAACCTTTCCTCTGCCTCCTTGCACTTTGTTGCCACATATTCCATCATCTCGTTTACTGATTTTCCTACCATTTCTCTGTCCCACTGAACCTCCTGCAGGAAGTTTCTCATATCTGTTTAGTCCCCCCTTTTATAGTTTGGCCTCTCCCCTTCAGTTCCTGTTACCTTCTCCACTTGTAACTCTACTATATAATCAAAACTCAGAACCACGTGATCGCTAGCTCCAAGGGGCCTCTCGTAAGTGATGTCCTCAATGTCTGAACTGCTCAGGGTGAACACAAGATCCAGTCTTGCTGGCTCATCCTCCCCTCTCTCTCTGGTTGTGTCCCTGACATGTTGATGCATGAGGTTTTCAAGTACCACATCCATCAGCTTGGCTCTCCATGTTTCGGGACCCCCATGTGGCTCCAGGTTTTCCCAGTCGATCTCCCTGTGGTTGAAATCGCCCATTACCAGCAACTTTGCTCTGCTCGAGTGAGCTCTTCTTGCCACCTCAGCCAGTGTGTCCACCATCACCCTGTTGTTTTCTTCGTACTCCTCTCTTGGTCTCCTGCAGTTCTGTGGTGGGTTATACATCACTCCAATGACTACTTTATGTTCTCCGGACTGAATTGTACCTACAATGTAGTCTCTTTCTTCAATCATGTCCATGCCTTCCATTTCCTCAAATCCCCATCGGTGTTTTATGAGCAGTGCAACCCCTCCTCCCCCTCTACTCCTTCTATCTTTCCTCAGGATCTGATATCCCATTGGGAAGATTGTGTCTGTTATTGTCTCAGCGAGTTTTGTTTCTGTGACTGCTATGATGTCTGGGGATTTTTCACTGATTCTTTCGTTCCACTCCTCATGTTTATTCGTTATTCCATCCGCGTTTGTGTACCAAACCTTCAGTTTCTTTTCTATCATTGTGGTCATGCAAGAATATTGGGGTTGGGGAGCAAGAGCCTTGGTGGGGGCCTATATGATGCTGTGGTGTAGGTGGGGTTTGTGTTGATGGGGGTGGGGTCAGAATGCCCATAAGGGACAGCTGTTGGGGTGAGGTTTGTGATATGGGGGTTGGTGGCAGAGGGAACAGTGAGTGGGTTGTAGTATGTAGTACATGTGTACCCAATACTTGCTTCTCAGATTGTACTGTCTTTGTGTCCTAAAACATTATCTCTCGAAACTGTTGTCAGGGCTGTAGTCCCATTAGCCCCGACTTAATCCTCCTGCCTATTCCTTGCTCCTACAAATTTTATCTTCCTACTACTGCTAGGTGTTGTGTGTATGATAATCCCTCTGGAGCAGGGTTTGTGATAGCCAGCTACCAGTGATCGCAGGGCCGGCTCTACCACTCAAAAACTTCCCGCCAACCACAAACAGGTGATTTGTACGTTACTCCTCAGAGGGGACGTCCATCCAGATGCCTGATGTACGATGCTCGCTGTACGATGCTCGCTGTACGATGACTCGTGCACCTCGCCCTTCCACCTCTGACTTCTTCAGCTATTCTTTTCTCGTTGACCTTTTGAGTCCTCATTTACCACACTTATCACTTGTATACTGCTACTTTTATAATTTACACTTCACTTTTGGTAAGTACACTTCTTATTTGTGATGACACCCAACCTGTTATGGCGGCGCTACTTCCTCAGGCCTACTGCTGCCACCACCTCTGCTTATATATATTTATGTATATATATATATATATATATATTATATATATATATATATATTATATATATATATATAATATATATATATATTTATATATATATATATATATATATATATATATATATCCCCTTTCTTGCTAGCTTATTCACGCTGTGTGCTACATCACAGTTTGTCGTTAGCCAACCTCTTAATTCTATTTGATCTTTTCTCTTTAGTCACTCGCTTTGTACTTTGTTATGTGTAACAATGTGGCAACAAGTGCCAACTAGGCCTCAACGAACTGGCACTTTGAAATTTTGTTGTATAATTTCAGGCTTTCTCTGGCCTTTACTTTATTTATTTTTGCTAATACTTTGGTTATCACTTGTAGGGTTGTTCACTGTGTGTGTGTGTGTGTGTGTGTGTGTGTGTGTGTGTGTGTGTGTGTGTGTGTGTGTGTGTGTGTGTGTGTGTGTGTGTGTGTGTGTGTAAAAGTTTATTTCAAGATCGTTAAAGAGGGTAGTGAAACAAAATTCTTCTGCCAGCATCTGGCGATGAGTCAATGGGTCGCACACAGTGTTTTAAATGGTTTTTCTCCACTCAAGGATGGATGAACATCAGTCGAGGATGATGAACATTCTGGTCCTACATCAACGTCAAAAGCGGATAACATCATTGAAAAAGTGTGAAGATCGTCATCAGAGTATCCAGGACATTTCAAGTGCTGTGGAAATTTTTTATGGGTCGTGGTGAAGTATTTTTACTGAAGATTTGAACATGAGATGAGTGGCTGAGAAATTTGTGCCTCATTTGCTGACTCAAGACCAGAGCGACAATCGTTTTCTGGCGAGAAACAACATAGTGGTCATCCCCCCAAACTCCCTGCTCCTCAGATCTCTTAATCTCTTTCCCGCCCCCCCCCAAAAAAAAATGTTACTCAAGGGGCGGTGTTTTAACGACGTGGAGGAGATTGAAGAAGAATCGCAGTCCGTACTAGACGCTGTTAGGAGAGAGAAGTATTGGCAGAGGCGCTGTGATCTGTGTATAACCTCTCAGGAACGTTTTAATAGAACCTCGTGTCATATATAACCATTGAACTTAACTGTAACCTTTTGGGTGACCATTATAAGGTACCAACGTCTCTATCATCTACCTTAAGCATCCTTATCTTCATCCTCAAAACCATAATCGTCAATATCATAATCAACATCACGCACATTGATAACGCCCTCACTCACTCCTCTTTCTCTCTCTCTCTCTCTCTCTCTCTCTCTCTCTCTCTCTCTCTCTCTCTCTCTCTCTCTCTCTCTCTCTCTCTCTCACTCACTCTCTTTCTCTCTCCATGACTCACCAGTTGATGAGAACATCAATGGCGTCCAGAGCTTCGTGGGTTACTGCTGTGTGTAGAGGTGTGCGTCCCTGCCTGTCCCTCCCGTTGATGTCTGCTCACCATCAGTCCACGTCACATGAAATATTATAAAAATTCGGTTCAGTAAAAGTGTATGTGTGTGTGTGTGTGTGTGTGTGTGTGTGTGTACTCACCTAGTTGTGGTTGCAGGGGACGAGTCACAGCTCCTGTCCCCGCCTCCACTGGCCGCTACTAGGTCACCTGTCCCGCGCCATGTGCTTTATCATACCTCTCCTTAAAAGAATGTATGGATCCTGCCTCCACTACATCCCTTCCCAGACTATTCCACTTCCTGACAACTCTGTGACTAAAGAAATACTTCCTAACATCCCTGTGGTTCACCTGAGTTTTCAGCTTCCAACTCTGACCCCTTGTTGTTGTGTCCCATCTCTAGAACATCATGACTCGGTCCACTTTGTCGATTTTTCTCAGCATTTTATATGTCGATATCATATCCTCCCTATCTCTCTTGTCTTCCTGTGTTATCAGGTCTATTTCACTTAACCTCTCCTCGTAGGACATACCTCTTAGCTCTGGGACTAGTCTTTTTGCAAACCTTTGCACTTTCTCGAGTTTCCTTACATGCTTGGCTAGGTGTGGGTTCCAAACTGTTGCTGCATACTCCAATATGGGCCTAACGTATACAGTGTACAGGGTCCTGAACGATTCCTTATTAAGATCTCGGAATGTTGTTCTGAGGTTTGCTAGGCGCCCATATGCTGCAGCAAGTATTTGGTTGATGTGCGCTTCAGGAGATGTGCCCGGTACTATAGTCACCCCGAGATCCTTTTCCTTGAGTGAGTTTTGTAGTCTCTGGCCCCCTCGACTGTACTCCATCTGTGGTCTTCTTTGCCCTTTCCCAATCTTCATAACTTTGCACTTGGTAGGGTTGAACTCCATAAGCCAATTGCTGGACCTGGACCTGCCCTTTGTAGTTCTGCCTGGTCCTCGTCCGATTGAATTCTTCTCATCGACTTCACAAAATCTGCAAACAGAGACACTTCTGAGTCTATTCCTTCCGTCATGTCGTTCACAAATACCAGAAGCAGCACAGGTCCTAGGACTGACCCCTGTTAAACCCCGCTCATCACAGGCGCCTACTCTGACGCCTCGCCACGTACCATGACTTGCTGTTATCTTCCTGACAGGTATTCCCTAATCCATTGCAGCTCCTTTCCTGTTATCTCTGCCTGTCCCTCCAGCTTTTGCACTAATCACTTGTGTGAAACTGTGTCAAGTGCCTTCTTACAGCCCAAGAAAACGCAATGTACCCACCCCTCTCTCTCCTGTCTTACTGCTGTTACCCTGCCATAGAACTCCAGTAAGTTTGTGACACAGGATTATTCGTCCCTGAAACTGTGGTGGCTGTGTGTACTCACCTAGTTGAGGTTGCAGGGGTCGAGTCCAAGTTCCTGGCCCCGCCTCTTCACTGGTCGCTACTGTGTGTGTGTGTGTGTGTGTGTGTGTGTGTGTGTGTGTGTGTGTGTGTGTGTGTGTGTGTGTGTGTGTGTATATATGTGTGTGTGTGTGTGTGTGTGTGTGTGTGTGTGTGTTAGTTACCATTTTGTTACCATTTTGTCCTAGGCACATGTCGATTAGACACTAGGCCTGTTGTATATGAGTACGTGTGTGTGTGTGTGTGTGTGTGTGTGTGTACTCACCTAGTTGAGGTTGCGGGGGTCGAGTCCGAGCTCTTGGCCCTGTGTGTGTGTGTGTGTGTGTGTGTGTGTGTGTGTGTGTGTGTGTGTGGTAGTGTGTGTGGTAGTGTGTGTGGTAGTGTGTGTGGTAGTGTGTGTGGTAGTGTGTGTGGTAGTGTGTGTGGTAGTGTGTATGGTAGTGTGTATGGTAGTGTGTATGGTAGTGTGTGTGGTAGTGTGTATGGTAGTGTGTATGGTAGTGTGTATGGTAGTGTGTATGGTAGTGTGTATGGTAGTGTGTATGGTAGTGTGTATGGTAGTATGGTAGTGTGTATGGTAGTGTGTATGGTAGTGTGTGTGGTAGTGTGTGTCGTAGTGTGTGGTAGTGTGTGTGGTAGTGTGTGTGGTAGTGTGTGTGGTAGTGTGTGTGTGTGTGTGTGTGTGTGTGTGTGGTGTGTGTGTGTGTGGTGTGTGTGTGTGTGTGTGTGTACTCACCTAGTTGTACTCACCTAGTTGAGGTTGCGGGGGTCGAGTCCGAGCTCCTGGCCCCGCCTCTTCACTGATCGCTACTAGGTCACTCTCCCTGAGCCGTGAGCTTTATCATACCTCTGCTTAAAGCTATGTATGGATCTTGCCTCCACTACATCGCTTCCCAAACTATTCCACTTACTGACTACTCTGTGGCTGAAGAAATACTTCCTAACATCCCTGTGATTCATCTGTGTCTTCAACTTCCAACTGTGTCCCCTTGTTACTGTGTCCAATCTCTGGAACATCCTGTCTTTGTCCACCTTGTCAATTCCTCTCAGTATTTTGTATGTCGTTATCATGTCCCCCCTATCTCTCCTGTCCTCCAGTGTCGTCAGGTTGATTTCCCTTAACCTCTCCTCGTAGGACATACCTCTTAGCTCTGGGACTAGTCTTGTTGCAAACCTTTGCACTTTCTCTAGTTTCTTTACGTGCTTGGCTAGGTGTGGGTTCCAAACTGGTGCCGCATACTCCAATATGGGCCTAACGTACACGGTGTACAGGGTCCTGAACGATTCCTTATTAAGATGTCGGAATGCGACATCTATGGAAAATAGTGCCTATGGCAAGCACTGAAATTGCACCCCTGTCCAAACATCCATAAAATCTGCACTGTATTTTGACCTAATAATTTATATAAGTGGTTTAACAATGTAGCCATCCTAGTGCTTCTCATCATTGATAATTAAAGACAGATCATACATCTGAAGAAAATTCTTTTTTCACTGTCCAAAGATGGCTTGCCTGATTTTAACAAAAACGCTCATTGGTACCCCTCTTCAAGAGGTGCAAAAGGCACGTGCTATATCTGCCATACCTTAAATATGCCACTGTACAGTGTAGATGGGGTTTCTACTGGGGGGCTGTGAGTGCAGAGTGTGGTTTGTTTTGGGTTAATTTCATTGGTTGCAGTGTTCTGTGAGTGGTTCTATAGGTGGTTGTGATTGCTGCTCCTCTTGACTCCGGGTGCCTGTGCCTGACTCTAGCCTTGTCTCTTTTTCTTGCCCTTTGTGTCTTTGTATCCTCTCAGTTTTTGTTATTCTGTTCTCTTTCTGTTGTGGTCTAGACACACCCACTGGTATTTTGTTGTTTACTTTAGCCATGGTGTCTGCTGCAGGATCCTGTTTCACACTGTTTCTGTCCAGAAAATAAATTTTACTTGCTATTTTTTCCCCTCAAGTATCCCCCATTCTCTGAAAATTTATCTGCTCAGTCATGTCCTCCTCTCCTGCTTGTTTGATGATACTGTCAATCTCTTCTTTCTCTCATTGATGTCTTGCTTCATATGTCCTCCCTTCAGTCTCCTGAATCCCATGAATAATAACTGACCTCTGCCTCTAGTCTTCCCATTGTCTTTCCCTTCACATTTCTGGGCCTGATTTAATCATCACCATTGGTGCTTCTCTTATCATTTCCTGGATCTCCTGTTGGCCTGATAGTGCCTCTGCAGGGATGCTTATCACCTCATCTTACAATCTCATCACTTAATGCTGTCCCTGTGCCCAACAGCATGTCACTTTCATGCCTTAACATTTCTCAGCTGCCTGGTGCCTTGACAGGGCCTCTACACCTTCCATTCCTTCAGTTCATTCATTAGATATTGGTGTACCTGACCATGCCATGACCCTTCCATTCTTTTGCTTTATATCCTGCTTCAGCATTCTCAGTTCATCTTCTAGGCTTTGTATCCTGGCCTTTGCAGCTTCGGTTTGCAGCTCCCATTTCTTGCCCTCTGCATCCATCCTCTCCTCCATTTTAGGAATAAGCTCACCTAGCTTCCTCTCCCAATCTTGTTCCATCTTTCCTTGACCCCTTTTGTCCATTCTTAATTTCAAAACCAATCTTCATCAGTTTCCCTGGCTTTTTATCTTCCCCTCTGGGGTTCCACTTCATTTTGATATGCTAGTTACCACAAAGTGTATGTGTATTGTGTATGTGTACTGTGTGGGAGCTTCTAAGCTAATTAGCTTAGAAGCTCCCACACCTCCATATGCCCTCGGATGGCAGCCCAACAGCTAGCATTGCTGGCTGCGCCATTCTTGTAGGGTTGGTTGGTCCTTTGGTTTAAAGTGTCATGTAGTTCTCGTTTACCATGAGGCAGGCCAGTACAACATGGGTTCCAATCCTAGGCTAGCGCAGTGTCATTATTGATCAATACCACTCGTTCGTGGTTACAATAATATATATATATATATATATATATATATATATATATATATATATATAATATATATATATATATATATATATATATGTATATATATATATATATATATATATATATATATATATATATATATATATATATATATATATATATATATATATATATATATATATATATATATATATATATAAGTAGTGCCGAAGGCGGCTCAGGGGTTTCTTCTACGGCTGAGCGCTGTATTCCTGAGCGGTCTCCTCCCGAAGGTCTGTGGCTGAGCAGTCTCCTCCCGAAAGGTCTGCGGCTGAGCAGTCTCCTTTTCACACCTTTATGCTAATGACCTCACCCACGACCCCCACCCACGACCCCCACCCACGACCCCACCCAAGACCCCCACCCATGCCCCCCGCCCACAACCCCTCCCACGACCCCCACTCACGACCCCCCACCCTCGACCACCTCACCCTCGACCACCTCGCCCTCAACCCCCCACCACACCCTCAACCCCCACCCACGCACCCACCTGCCCTGCCCTCGCGCCGACCTGCCGCCCGTGCGCCCACCTGCCGCGCCCTCGCGCCCGCCTGTGCCTTCTGCAGTGCCTTCTGCAGCGTCGTCCGGATCGCCCCCGTGCCCCGAATTTTTTTTCCGATTTTTTTCGAATTTCATTTTCTTATGTTCTCCATCTCCTCGGATCAAATTTTTGAGGTTCCCCCTCCCACTTTCACCCCATCCCTAATTTTTTCGAATTTTTTTTTTAATTTCATTTTCTTATGATCTCCATCTCCTTGGATCAAATTTTTTGGGTACCCTTCCTTCCACCCCCAAATATTCCTGCTCCATCTCCTTGGATCAAGTTTTTCTCGATAATACAAAGACTCCATCTCCTTGGATCAAGTTTTTTCTCAATATCAATAATACAAAGATTTTCCCCCAACACCTCTCACCATCCACTTCTACCCTCTATGTCCAAGTATTTCTCTTCCATCTCCTTGGATCAAGTTTTTTTCGATAATACAAAGACTCCAATTCCTCGGATCAAGTTTTCTAGATATCAATAATACAAAGATTTTCCCCCCACACCTCCCACCATCCACTTCTACCTCAAATATTTCTACTCCATCTCCTTGGATCAAGTTTTCTCGATATCAACAATACCAAGACTCCATCTCCTTGGATCAAGTCTCTGTTGTGTGTGTGTAGGTGTGTAGGTTAGTTACCATTTTGTCCTAGGCACATGTCGATTAGACACTAGGCCTGTTGTGTGTGTGTAGGTGTGTAGGTGTGTAGGTGTGTGTGTGTGTAGGTGTGTGTGTGTGTGTGTGTGTGTGTGTGTGTGTGTGTGTGTGTGTGTGTGTGTGTGTGTGTGTGTGTGTGTCTGTGTGTTTGTGTGTGTGTGTCTGTGTGTGTCTTTGTGTTTGTGTGGTGTCTGTGTGTGTGTGGTGTGTGGGGGTGTGTTGTGTGTGTTGTGTGTGTGTGTGTGTGTTTTGTGTGTGTGTGTGTGTGTGTGTGTGTGTGTGTGTGTGTGTGTGTGTGTGTGTGTGTGTGTGTGTGTGTGTGTGTACTCACCTAGTTGTACTCACCTAGTTGAGGTTGCAGGGGTCGAGTCCAAGCTCCTGGCCCCGCCTCTTCACTGGTCGCCACTATGTCACTCTCCCTGAACCATGAGCTTTATCGTACCTCTGCTTAAAGCTATGTATGGATCCTGCCTCCACTACATCGGTTCCCAAACTATTTCGCTTCCTGACTACTCTGTGGCTGAAGAAATACTTCCTAACATCCCTGTGATTCATCTGTGTCTTCAGCTTCCAACTGTGTCCCCTTGTTTTTGTGTCCAGTCTCTGGAACATTCTGTCTCTGTCCACCTTGTCAATTCCTCTCAGTATTTTGTAAGTCGTTATCATGTCCCCCCTATCTCTCCTGTTCTCCAGTGTCGTCAGGTTGATTTCCCTTAACCTCTCCTCGTAGGACATGCCTCTTAGCTCTGGGACTAGTCTTGTGGCAAACTTTTGCACTTTCTCTAGTTTCTTTACATGCTTGGCTAGGTGTGGGTTCCAAACTGGTGCCGCATACTCCAATATGGGCCTAACGTACACGGTGTACAGGGTCCTGAACGACTCCTTATTAAGATGTCGGAATGCTGTTCTGAGGTTTGCCAGGCGCCCATATGCTGCAGCAGTTATTTGGTTGATGTGCGCTTCAGGAGATGTGCCTGGTGTTATACTCACCCCAAGATCTTTTTCCTTGAGTGAGGTTTGTAGTCTCTGGCCCCCTAGACTCTACTCCGTCTGCGGTCTTCTTTGCCCTTCCCCAATCTTCATGACTTTGCACTTGGTGGGATTGAACTCCAGGAGCCAATTGCTGGACCAGGTCTGCAGCCTGTCCAGATCCCTTTGTAGTTCTGCCTGGTCTTCGATCGAATGAATTCTTCTCATCAACTTCACGTAATCTGCAAACAGTGACACCTCAGAGTTTATTCCTTCTGTCATGTCGTTCACAAATACCAGAAACAAGATCAAGGTGTACAGAGCCATAGTCCTCACCACACTTCTCTATGGCTGCGAAACCTGGACTGTCTACAAACGTCACGCCAGAAAGTTGAACCACTTTCACACCACACGGCTCAGAAAAATTCTTGGCACCAAATGGCAAGATAAGATCCCAGACACAGAAGTGCTGACTACAGCTGGCCTGCCTAGCATCTACACCATCCTAATGCAGACACAGCTTCGCTGGGCAGGTCACGTTGCTTGCATGCCAGACCACCGGCTGCCAAAGAAACTCTTGTTTGGCGAACTGCAGCATGGAAAGCGCTCTCTAGGTGGCCAAAAGAAGCGCTATAAGGACACCCTTAAGACTGCTCTGAAAGCTTTCAACATCAACCACACCATGTGGGAGCTGATAGCTCAGGGCAGGAATGACTGGCGAGCAGTTGTCCAGAAAGGGGCGACATCCTGCGAGGCAAGCAGAATCTCACTAGTTGAGCAGCGCAGGCAGGCGAGGAAGACCAGAGGCATCAGACCCCTCGATGCCGCCACCCTTCCCTGTCCACACTGCCAGAGAACGTTCCGTGCGCGGATTGGCCTGACAAGTCATCTGCGTACCCACCAACTTCGACCCCAGGATGACTAGATGGTCCTCGTCGAATCGACGGACAAACAACAACCAGAAACAGCACTGGTCCTAGGACTGACCCCTGTGGGACCCCGCTGGTCATAGGTGCCCACTCTGACACCTCGCCACGTATCATTACTCGCTGCTGTCTTCCTGACAAATATTCCCTGATCCATTGTAGTGCCTTCCCTGTTATCCCTGCTTGGCCCTCCAGTTTTTGCACTAATCTCTTGTGTGGTACTGTGTCAAACGCCTTCTTGCAGTCCAAGAAAATGCAATCCACCCACCCCTCTCTCTCTTGTCTTACTGCTGTCACCATGTCATAGAACTCCAGTAGGTTTGTGACACAGGATTTCCCGTCCCTGAAACCATGTTGGCTGCTGTTGATGAGATCATTCCTTTCTAGGTGTTCCACCACTCTTTTCCTGATAATCTTCTCCATGATTTTGCATACTATACATGTCAGTGACACTGGTCTGTATTTTAATGCTTCATGTCTGTCTTCTTTTTTAAAGATTGGGACTACATTTGCTGTCTTCCATGCCTCAGGCAATCTCCCTGTTTCGATAGATGTATTGAATATTGTTGTTAGGGGTACACATAGCGCCTCTGCTCCCTCTCTCAATACCCATGGGGAGATGTTATCTGGCCCCATTGCCTTTGAGGTATCTAGCTCACTCAAAGCCTCTTCATTTTCTTCCTTGGTTGTGTTTCACTGTGTCCAGCACATGGTGGTGTGCCCCACCTCTCAGTCTTTCTGTAGCCCCTTCTGTCTCCTCTGTGAACACTTCTTTGAATCTCTTGTTGTGTTCCTCACATACTTCACGGTCATTTCTTGTTGTCTCTCCTCCTTCCTTCCTTAGCCTGATTACCTGGTCCTTGACTGTTGTTTTCCTCCTGATGTGGCTGTACAACAGTTTCGGGTCAGATTTGGCTTTCGCTGCTATGTCATTTTCATATTGTCTTTGGGCCTCCCTTCTTATCTGTGCATATTCGTTTCTGGCTCTACGACTGCTCTCCTTATTCTCCTGGGTCCTTTGCCTTCTATATTTCTTCCATCCCTAGCACACTTGGTTTTTGCCTCCCTGCACCTTTGGGTAAACCATGGGCTCATCCTGGCTTTTTCATTATTCCTGTTACTCTTGGGTACAAACCTCTCCTCAGCCTCCTTGCATTTTGTTGCTACACATTCCATCATCTCATTAACTGGCTTCCTTGCCAGTTCTCTGTCCTACTGAACCCCGTTCAGGAAGTTCCTCATTCCTGTGTAATCCCCTTTCTTGTAGTTTGGCTTCATTCGTCCTGGCCTTCCTGCTTTTTCCTCCACTTGTAGCTCTACTGTGTATTCGAAGCTTAAAACCACATGGTCACTGGCCCCAAGGGGTCTTTCGTATGTGATGTCCTCGATATCTGCTCTACTCAAGGTGAATACTAAGTCCAGCCTTGCTGGTTCATCCTCTCCTCTCTCTCTTGTAGTGTCCCTTACGTGTTGGTACATGAAGTTTTCCAGTACCACCTCCATCATCTTAGCCCTCCATGTATCTTGGGCCCCATGCGGGTCCAAGTTCTCCCAATCGATCTCCTTGTGGTTAAAGTCACCCATGATCAGGAGCTTTGCCCTGCATGCATGAGCTCTTCTGGCCACTGTAGCCAGTGTGTCAACCATCGCTCTATTGCTTTCGTCGTACTCTTGCCGTGGCCTCCTGCTGTTCTGTGGTGGGTTATACATCACTGCTATTACCACCTTGGGACCTCCAGAGTGAAGCGTTCCCGCTATGTACTCACTTTCTTCTCCGCTGTCTCCTCTCTCTAGCTCATCAAAATTCCAGCGATTTTTGATCAGCAATGCCACTCCTCCACCCCCCCTGTTCTCTCTGTCTTTCCTCAGGATTTGGTATCCCGTTGGATAGATGGCATCTGTTATCATACCTGTAAGCTTGGTTTCTGTGAGAGCTATGATGTCCGGTGATGCCTCTTTGACTCTTTCATGCCACTCCTCCCACTTATTTGTTATTCCGTCAGCGTTTGTGTACCATACCTTCAGTTTCCTTTCCAACACTGTGGTTTGGGGGGCCTGTGAGGGTGGGAGACATGGTAGCATACTGTGGGATTCTATAGCTCGGTGTTGGGTGGAGGCTGTGGGTATGGACTGTAGTGTGTGTTGGGATGGTGTGATAGGTTGTATGGTTCTGAGAATAGTTGTGTGTGTGCTTGCCCTTGCTGTTCTGTTCTGCTCTGACTGACCTCTGCTGGTTCCATCCTTGTCTCTTTTCCTAGCTCTTTTTGCTTTTTTGTCCTCTCCCTCAGCTGCTGTTGTTCTGGTTGTGTTCTGTCTCTGTCTAGGAACACCTTCTTGTACTCTTCCGAGTATTTCAACCATGGTTTCTCTTTGAGGATCCTGTTCCACACTGTTTCCGTCCTGAGAATCAGCTTGATTGGTCGGTTTCTCCCCTTCGAGTACCCCCCTATTCTCTGAAAATTTACAATCTCGTCCATCTCTTCACCTATTTCCGTGATGATTTTCTCAATCTCCTTTCTTTCTTCCTGCTGCCTTTCAGTGTGTGTCCTTTCCTCTCTCTCCTGAAGCCCATGGATAAACACTGATTTTGCCATTTCCTCCTCCCATTGCCTCACCCTCTGTGACTCTGGATCCTGCCTGTATGTGGTCAGTTTCTCCCTTGATTTTTCCAGTGGCTCTTGATAGCATGGTTGTGCCTCAGCATTCGACCTATCACCCTCTCCATCTGCACCCAGCTGTTCTTCCCTTTCACTCCTTGGCCCTCCTTGGCAGGCTGATATGACCTTAGGATAATTCATAATTCCGTCCTTCCTGTTCGGCCTCGCAGCTTCATATGCTGTGTCTTCTCTGGTCACTGCCCCTGTAACTCACTTCAGCCTATTTATCTCAACTTCTAGGACCCTTATCTTGGCTGCTGCAGTTTCGACTTGTGCCTCCCAATTCTTTGTCTCCTTCTCCAACCTCTTTTCCAATTTCACAGAGAGCTCTTTCTCCATTTTTTCAGAAAGCTCTCCTAATTTTCTCTCCCACTCTTGTTCCATCCTTTTCCACTGCTCCTCCATCCACTCCTCCCTACCAGAACCATTCTCATCTGATCCTTGGTTCCTGCGAGTCCCCACCATTTTTTTTTGTGAGAGAAGAGAGAAGGGAAACGTAGAAAGAGAGAGGGGACGAGTGAGAAGGGAAAGGGGGAGAGAGAGTGTGAGAGGAGGAAAGAGAGAGAAGGGAAGGGAAGGAAAGGAGAGGGGGAGAGTGAGAAGGGAAAAATGGGGAAGTGATGGAGAGAGAGAGAGAGAGAGAGAGAGAGAGAGAGAGAGAGAGAGAGAGAGAGAGAGAGAGAGAGAGAGAGAGAGAGAGAGAGAGAGAGAGAGAAGGGAAGGTAGAAAGAGAGAGGGGGATAGTGAGAAGGAAAAAGGGGAAGAGAGATGAGAGTGAGAGTGAGAGAGAGAGGGGGGAGAGAGAGTGAAGGGAAGGGTAGGAGAGGGGGGAGAGTGAGAAGGGAAAATGGGGAAGAGATAGAGCAAGGGGAGAGAGAGAGAGAGGAGAGAGAGAGAGTGTGTGTTTGTGTGGGGTGTGTGTGTGTTGTTGTGTGTGTGTTTTTGGGGTGTGTGTGTGTGTGGTGTGTGTGTGTGTGGTGTGTGGTGTGTGTGTGTGTGTGGGTGTGTTTGTGGTGTGTGTGTGTGTGTGTGTGTGCTTGTGTGTGTGTATGTTGTGTGTATGTGTGTGTATGTGTGTGTGTAAGTGTGTGGTGTGTATGTGTGGGGTGTAGTGTGTGTGTATGTGTGTGTATGTTTAGTGTTGGTGTGTGTGTGTGTGTGTGTGTTGTGTGTTGTGTGTGTTGTGTGTGTGGTGTGTGCGTGGTTTATGTGTGTGGGTATGTGTGTGTATGTGTGTGTATGTGTTGTGTGTGTGTGTGCAAGATGGTGGTGTGTATTAAGTTTGTATTTTATGTGTGTGTGTATGTGTGTGTATGTGTTAATGTGTGTGTGTAATGTGTGTGTGATGTGTGTGTGGTGTATGTGTGTGTTATGTGTGTGTGTGTGTGTGTGTGTGTGTGTAATGTGTGTGTGTTGTGTGCGTGTGTGTAATTTGTGTGGGTAGTGTGTGTATGTTGTGTGTATGTTGTGTGTGTGTGTAAGTGCGTGTGTAGTATAAGTTTGTATGTTTTAGGTGTGTGTATGTGTGTGTGTATGTTGTGTGTATGTGTTTATGTGTGTGTGTATGTGTTTGTGTATGTGTGTGTGTGTATGTGTGTGTGTATGTGTCGTGTGTATGTGTATGAGTGTGTGTGTGTGTGTGTGTGTGTGTGTGTGTGTGTGTGTATGTTGTGTATGTGTGTGGTGTATGTGTGTGTGCGTATGTGCATGAGTGTGAATGATGTGTGTGTGTGTGTGTGTGTGTGTGTGTATGTGTGTGTGTATGTGTGTGTGTATTGTGTGTGTATGTGTGTGTGTGTATGTGTATGTGTGTGTATGTGTGTGGTGTATGTAATGAGTGTGTGTGTGTGTGTGTATGTGTGTGTGTATGTGTGACAGAGAGAGTGAGAAAGTGAGGACAGTGACTGAGATTACCATAGATAGGTGTGACAATACCAGAGATTAGATATTGTGAGTGAGAGTGATGTGTTAGAGATTAGAGAGTGTTGTGTGAGTGTGAGTGATGTAAGAGAAGTGATATTGAGTTTACATATACATCTGATGAATAGAGAGAGTGAGTGTTGATGTTGAGGTGAGATGATGTGATTTGAGAGAGAAGACACTGCTTAGAGAGTTGTGAGATATAGGGTAGTTTATAGAAGAGAGGAGAGAGTATTGGTGTGTGTAATAGACATATCTATATAATATCATATATATAGTATATATATATATATATATATATATTATATATATAAAATATACAGATCTATAATATATCTTGACAGAACACACCCTTACAAAAGCAGGAGACTAGTAAGGCAAACCCATTCATGACTCATCACACATTCCCCACACCCCAAATTGACACGTACTTCCCCCAACCCTACCATGGCACTGACCCCCCAAACCTAGGCACTGACTTCCTTACCCTTAGCAGTCACTCGTAACTGTTGGCAATGTCCCCTATTCCTTGACACTGACCCCCTACCCTTGGCGCTGAGCCCTCTAACCCTTGGCACTGATCCCCCTACGCTTGGACATTCCTGACCCCCGTACCCTGGCGCTGAGCCCCTTAACCCTTGGCACTGTGACGCCCCTTCCCTATGCAACCATGGTACCACCATGCCAATCTACCCCCCAATACTCACCGTTGTTGTAAACATATTATTAATTGCTTTTATCCCCCCCCCCTCCCCCCCCTCGTCCCCTTCTATCGTAGTCCACGAAGTCTATCATTACCAACACACACATACGCGCGCGCGCGATAGATACACAGAGAATAATCTAACTATCCGTGAAGGCATTACCTTATGGTTTAAGTGTTTTATTAATACTGACTTCTTGTGATACAGAATATAATGTTACCTCTCTCTCCTTCCATCACTTCACCATTTCTTCCATCACTCCTTCTATCACTCATCATTCTTTCTATCACTCCATCACTCCTTTCATCACTCCATCACTCCTACCAACACTTCATCGCAGCTTCCATAACTCCATAGTAGCTTCCATCGCTCCTGCCATCACACGACCACTCCTACCATCACACCCACCACTTCCTACCATCACATCATCACACCCACCACTCCTACCATCAACACCACCACTCCTACCATCACAACACACCACTCCTACCATCACACCACCACACCTACCACCCAAAAACCCACCAACTCCTACCATCACACCCCCCCACTCCTACCATCACACCACCCCCTACCACACACCACCACTCCAACCATCCACCACCAATCCTACCATCACACCACCACTCCTACCACCCCACCACCCCCTCCCATCACACCACCCCTCCCTACCATCACCCACCATTTCCTACCATCACACCACCCACCCCTACCATCCCCACCCTCCTACCATCACCCCACCACTCCACCTCACACCACCACTCCTACTACACACCACCCCTCCTACCATAACACCACCACCCACCATCACCCCCCACTCCTCCCATCACCCCACCACCCCCATCACACCACCACTCCTACCACCACACCACCACTCCTCCCCATCAACACCACAACTCCACCAAAACACCACCCACTCCTACCATCAAAACCACCCCCCCCACAAACCACCCCCCTACCATCACACCACCACTCCACCATCACACCACCACCCCCTACCATCAACCACCACTCCTACCATCACCCCACCACCAAAACCATCACACCACCACTCCTCCCACACACCCCCACTCCTCCCAAAATCACACCACCACTCCTGCCATCACACCCCCACTTCCTACCTCACACCACCACTTTCCTACCATCACAACACCACTCCTCCCATCACCCACCACCCTACCATCACACCACCACTCCTACCACACACCACCACTCCTCCACCACACCCACCACCCTACCATCACCCCACCACTTCTACCTCACACCCCCACTCCTCCCCTCACACCACCACTCCTGCCATCACACCCCACTCCTACCACACACCACCACCCAACCTCACACCACCCCCCCCAAACCCACCACCACCACTCCTCCACACACCACCCTCCACCACACACCCCACTCCTCCATCACAACACCACCCACCACCCCACCACCCTACCTCACCCCCCCTTTTAAAAACACCCACCCCCCTCCACCACACACCCCCCACTCCTACCACACCCCCCACTTCTACCATCAAAACCCCCACCCTACCACACCCACCACCCTCCATCACCCCCACTCCCCATCACACCACCATCCTCCCCTCACACCCCACTCCTACCACACCCACCACCCTACCATCACACCACCACCCTCCACACACCACCACTCCACCATCCCCACACTCCTACCACACCCCACCACTCCTGCCATCACACACCACCCTCCCCATCACACCCCCCACTCCTACCATCCACCACCACTCCTCCCCTCCAACCCACTCCACCATCACACCACCACTCCTACCACACCCCACCACTCCTACCATCCCCACCACTCCTACCATCACAACCCCCCCACTCCCCCAACACCCCACCACTTCAAACCATCAAAAACCCCCCACCCCCTACCATCAACCACCACTCCTCCCCATCACACCCCACTCCTCCCATCACACCACCACTCCTACCATCACCCCCCACTCCTACCATCACACCACCACCCCCCATCACACCACCCTCCACCATCACCCACCACTCCTACCACACACCACCCTCCTGCCCATCACCCCCACCACTCCTACCACACACCCCACTCCCCCCCTCACAACACCATCCCCCATCACACCACCACCCCTGCCATCACACCACCACCCTACCTCCACACCACCACTCCAACCTCACCCCACCACCCTACCATCACCCACCACTCCTACCATCACCCCACCACCCCTACCATCACACCACCACTCCACCATCACCCCAACCACTCCTACCATCACCCCACCACTCTACCTCACACCACCACTCCTACCATCACCCCACCACTCCTACCACACCCCACCACTCCTACCTCACCCCACCACCCTACCATCACCCCACCACTCCTACCATCACACCACCACTCCACCATCACACCACCCCCTACCACAACCACCACCCCCTCCCATCCACACCACTCCTCCCATCACACCACCACTCCAACCATCACACCACCACTTCCAACCATACCCACCACCCTACCCCCCCCCCACCACCCTACCATCACCCCACCACTCCTACCATCACACCACCACCCTACCACCCACCCCCCACCCACCATCACACCACCACTCCACCAAACCCACCACCCCTACCATCACACCACCACCCTCCATCACCCCACCACCCTACCATCACCCCACCACTCCTACCATCACACCACCACTCCTACCATCAACACCACCACCCTACCACACACCACCACTCCTACCATCACCCCACCACCCTACCATAAAACCCACCACTCCACCATCACCCCCCACTCCTACCCACACCACCACTCCTACTACACCACCCACTCCTACCATCCCCCACCACCCTACCATCACCCACCACTCCTACCATCAAAACCACCACTCTCCACACACCACCACTCCTACTATCCACCACCACTCCTACCATCACACCACCACTCCTACCATCACACCACCACTCCTACCATCACCCCACCCTCCCTACCATCACACCCCAACCCTACCATCACACCACCACCCCTCCCATCACACCACCACTCCTACCATCACCCCCACCTCCTACCATCACCCCACCACTCCTACCATCACCCACCACTCCTCCCATCACCCCACCACTCCTACCACACACCACCACCCCACCATCACACCACCACTCCTCCCTCCACCCCACTCCTACCATCACCCCACCACTCCTACCATCACACCCCACTCCTACCACACACCCCCACTAAACCCATCACACCCCCACCCTACCACACACCACCACTCCCCCCCATCACCCCACCACTCATACCATCACACCACCACTCCTACCACCCAAAACCACGACCCTACCATCACAAAACCACCCCTCCCCCATCACACCACCACTCCTACCATCACACCACCACTCCTACCATCACCCCACCACTCCTACTATCACACCCACCACCCCTCCCATCACACCACCACTCCTACCATCACACCACACCCTACCATCTACCACCCTCCTACCATCCACCACCACCCCTACAATCACACCACCACTCCTACCACACAACCCCACCCACCATCACACCAAAAACCCCCCTACCATCCCACCACCACTCCTACCATCCACCACCACTCCTACCATCACATCACCATTTCCACTATCACACCACCACTCCTACCATCACACCAACCACCCCTACTATCACACCACACCCTAACCATCACACCACCACCCTACCATCACAAAACCACCCTACCATCCCACCCCCATCTCCTACCATCACACCCCCAAACTCCCCTTTGAAACATTAACCCCTCCCCCTCTATCATCCAAGCTATCACTTCCTACACACACAACCCGCTCCTACCAAAATGAAACACTACCAACTTTCCTTTATGGTTATGTATTACCACCACTATCCTAATGTTACCCTCTCTCCTCCATCATACCACCACTTCCTACCCTCACACCACCACTTCTTACATCACTCCACCATTTCCTTTCATCACAAACACCACTCCTACCAACACACCACGCACTTCCTAACCCATAGACACCATCGCTCCTGCCATCACACACCACTCCTACCATCACACCACCACTCCTACCATCACCCCACCACTCCTACATCACACCACCACTCCTCCCAAACCCACACCACCACTCCTACCATCACACCACCACTCCTACAATCAAAACCACCACTCCTACCATCACAACCACCACTCCTACCATCACACCACCACTCCTACCATCACACCACCACTCCTACCCATCACACCACCACTCCTCCCATCACCCCACCACTCCTACCTCACACCACCACTCCTACCATCACACCACCACTCCTACCATCACACCACCACTCCTACCATCACACCACCACTCCTACCATCACACCACCACTCCTACCATCACACCACCACTCCTCCCTATCACACCACCACTCCTACCATCACACCACCACTCCTACCATCACACCACCACTCCTACCATCACCCCGACCACTCCTACCATCACACCACCACTCCTACCATTACACCACCACTCCTCCCTATCAAAACCACCACTCCTACCTATCACACCACCACACTCCTACCATCACCACCACCACTCCTACCATCACACCACCACTCCTACCATCACACCACCACTCCTACTATCACACCACCACTCCTACCATCACACCACCACTCCTACCATTACACCACCACTCCTACTATCACACCACCACTCCTACTATCACACCACCACTCCTACCATCACCCCACCACTCCTACCATCACATCACCACTCCTACCATCACACCAGCACTCCAGCCGTGACACCACCACTCCAGCCGTCACACTACCACTCCAGCCGTGACACCACCACTCCAGCCGTCCACACCACCACTCCAGTCGTCACACCACCACTCCAGCCGTCACACTACCATTCCAGCCGTCACACCACCACTCCAGCCGTCACACCACCACTCCAGCCGTCACACCACTCCAGCCATCACACCACCACTCCAGCCGTCACACCACCACTCCAGCCGTCACACCACCACTCCAGCCGTCATACCACCACTCCAGCCGTCACACCACCAGTTCAGCCGTCACACCACCACTCCAGCCGTCACACCACCACTCCAGCCGTCACATCACTGCTCCAGCCGTCACACAATCACTCCAGCCGTAACACCACCACTCCAGCCGTCACACTAACACTCCAGCCGTCACACCACCACTCCAGCCGTCACACAACCACTCCAGCCGTCACACCACCACTCCAGCCGTCACACCAACACTCCAGCCGTCACACCACCACTCCAGCCGTCACACCACCACTCCAGCCGTCACACAACCACTCCAGCCGTCACACCACCACTCCAGCCGTCACACCACCACTCCAGCAGTCACATCAACACTCCAGTCGTCACACCACCACTCCAGCCGTCACACACCACCACTCCAGCCGTCACACCAACACTCCAGCCGTCACACCAACACTCCAGCCGTCACATCAACACTCCAGCCGTCACACCAACACTCCAGCCGTCACACCACCACTCCAGCCGTCACACCATCATTTCAGCCGTCACACCAACACTCCAGCCGTCACACAACCACTCCAGCCGTCACACCAACACTCCAGCCGTCACGCCACCACTCCAGCCGTCACACCAACACTCCAGCCGTCACACAACCACTCCAGCCGTCACACCAACACTCCAGCCGTCACGCCACCACTCCAGCCGTCACGCCACCACTCCAGTCGTCACACCACCACTCCAGCCGTCACACCACCACTCCAGCCGTCACACCAACACTCCAGCCGTCACACCACCACTCCAGCCGTCACACCACCACTCCAGCCGTCACACCAACACTCCTACCATCACTTTATTACTTCCTTTCTCTGATATCAGCACAAACACAGACAGACAGGAGTATCTCAGACAATAGTATCTCAAGCAGGAGTATCTCAGCAGGAGTATCTCAGACAATAGTATCTCAAGCAGGAGTATCTCAGCAGGAGTATCTCAAACAATAGTATCTCAAGCAGGAGTATCTCAGCAGGAGTATCTCAGACAATAGTATCTCAGCAGGAGTATCTCAGCAGGAGTATCTCAAACAATAGTATCTCAAGCAGGAGTATCTCAGCAGGAGTATCTCAGACAATAGTATCTCAGCAGGAGTATCTTAGCAGGAGTATCTCAGACAATAGTATCTCAAGCAGGAGTATCTCAGCAGGAGTATCTCAGACAATAGTATCTCAAGCAGGAGTATCTTAGCAGGAGTGTCTCAGACAATAGTATCTCAAGCAGGAGTATCTTAGCAGGAGTATCTCAGACAATAGTATCTCAAGCAGGAGTATCTCAGCATGAGTATCTCAGACAATAGTATCTCAAGCAGGAGCATCTCAGACATTAGTATCTCAAGCAGGAGCATCTCGGACAATAGTAACTCAAGCAGGAGTATCTCAGCAGGAGTATCTCAGACTATAGTATCTCAAGCAGGAGTATCTCAGCAAGAGTGTCTCAGACAATAGTATCTGAAGCAGGAGCATCTCAGACAATAGTATCTCAAGCAGGAGTATCTCAGCAGGAGTATCTCAGACAATAGTATCTCAAGCAGGAGTATCTCAGCAGGAGTATCTCAGACTATAGTATCTCAAGCAGGAGTATCTCAGCAAGAGTGTCTCAGACAATAGTATCTGAAGCAGGAGCATCTCAGACAATAGTATCTCAAGCAGGAGTATCTCATCAGGAGTATCTCAGACAATAGTATCTCAAGCAGGAGTATCTCAGCAGGAGTATCTCAGACAATAGTATCTCAAGCAGGAGTATCTCAGCAGGAGTATCTCAGACAATAGTATCTCAAGCAGGAGTATCGCAGACAGGAGTATCTCAAGCAGGAGTATCGCAGACAGGAGTATCTCAAGCAGGAGTATCTCAGGCAGGAGTATCTCATACAGGAATATGTCAGATAGGAGTATCTCAAGCAGAAGTATCTCAAGCAGTAGTATCTCGGACAGGAGTATCTCAGACAATATTATCTCTAGCAGGAGTATCTCAGACAATATTATGTCAGGCAGGAGTATCTCATACAGGAGTAACTCAGATAATAGTATCTCAAGCAGGAGTATCTCAGACAGGAGTATCTCAAGCAGGAGTATCTCAGCAGGAGTATCTCAAGCAGGAGTATCTCAGACAATTGTATCTCAAGTAGGAGTATCTCAGACAATATTATCTCAAGCAGGAGTATCTCATACAGGAGTATCTCAGATAATAGTATCTCAAGCAGGAGTATCTCAGAAAGGAGTATCTCAAGCAGGAGTATCTCAAGCAGGAGTATCTCAAGTAGGAATATCTCAAGCAGGAGTATCTCAAGCAGTAGTATCTCTAGTAGGAGTATCTGAGACAGGAGTATCTCAAGTGGGAGTATCTTAAGGAGGAGTATCTCAAGCAAGAGTATCTCGGACTAGAGTATCTCAAGCAGGAGTATCTCAGATAGGAGTTTCTCAAGCAGAAGTATTTCAAGCAGGAGTATCTCAGACAGGAGTATCTCAAGCAGGAGTATCTCAGACAAGAGTATCTCAGATAGGAGTATCTCAAGCAGAAGTATTTCAAGCAGGAGTATCTCAGACAGGAGTATCTCAAGCAGGAGTATCTCAGATAGGAGTATCTCAAGCAGAAGTATCTCAAGCAGGAGTATCTCAGACAGGAGTATCTCAAGCAGGAATATCTAAGTCAGGAGTATCTCAGACAGGATTATCTCAGTCAGGAGTATCTCTGACTGGAGTATCTCGAGCAGGAGTATCTCAGATAGGAGTATCTCAAGCAGAAGTATCTCAAGCAGGAGTATCTCAGACAGGAGTATCTCAAGCAGGAATATCTAAGTCAGGAGTATCTCAGACAGGATTATCTCAGTCAGGAGTATCTCAGATAGGAGTATCTCGAGCAGGAGTATCTCAGACAGGAGTATCTCAAGCAGTAGTATCTCAGGCAAGTCTGAATCATCCATCAACTACTTACGGCCGCTAAGAATGTCGTGAAGGTGAGGAGTGATTCTGGCACTTAAATTACATCCTGCATATCATTTTTGTGTGAGTCGTCATTCAGGATTAGTGAGGCTTTCGAAAACAGAAACTTTCTAGAGTTATGTAAGTTTGCTGAAATGTCTGAGTGTTGAGATAAGTTATATCACGTCACTGGGTTGTTGTGGATCTGTGACTGGTAGACGAATATCTGAGGATTTTCTCACTGAAGATGGTTCCACAAGGAGGATTTACATAGTTTCGGACCAATTTAGCATTTGATATCCAGAGTGCCTTAACACCAGCTAGGGAAGGTAAATGTTTCTTCCATGAAATCACAATGACGTGGCTTCTTTGTAATCGTATATTGACCCTGCTGGAAGCATTCCTATGTCAGCTTCTGTAACTGCATGTTTGGGTGTAGATCGATCAACATAATTGTCAGGGGTAATCGCACTAATACCCAGCCCATGAAAGTGCTTTTCCCGTCTAGAACACAAACGTTGTGATCAACGTTATCTGCAACGAGGAGTGACAAAATCTTAGCTTCATGTGCTAACAGAATATTCTGCGCAATAGCTGAACAGCTTCCAAACTTGTTCATTTCGATGTATGAAGCAGAAAAAAAGCTAAGATGATTCAGAGTATACAGTAGATGCTTAGATCGATGTGGCTAATGCATTTGCAGTCCAAGACCCAATTGCAATGGAGCAATTATGGCTTTTGGTCCAACTTATTGCATAATACTTTTTCCAATGAAGGCAAATTTCACATGAACATCTTTGTCAAGAACAAGCCTTATGTAAAACTGGAAGACTGTCATGGAGATACTGGGATGAAGCTTCGGAGATGCAGGTGGATTCGTATCCTTTAAGACAGAAGCATGATTACTGATGTCATTTTTTATTAATCTAGCTGTTGTTTCAATAAAGTGTACTTTTTCATTTGTATCATAATTTTCTCGAGGTATATCCTGTTATCTTGGAAGTATGGTGGGCACAGTCTCACGCTGTCACTGTCATCTTTGCGCCTCTACAACATATTACGATATCATCACCACAGTGATTGTAAAGTTTCTGCTTCATGTGCTGATGGGAGTAATCTGTGTACACAGGCTCTTCCAGGTAGTTCTCCAGGGTAGATACAAGGTGTGCTAACATCAGGTGTGCTAACATCAGGTGTGCTAACATCAGGTGTGCTAACATCAGGTGTTTTTCATCAGTTTACCAATAGAAGTGCAAGTCTTTAGGAACGCCTCTGCTGTAAGTTCTCGGGTCTCTCACACTTGGAACTGTTTTTTTTAGTGACGGTCCGAAGCTTCTGTACTGCTGTGGAATGGATTCTCCTCTGCAAAAATTTATGCTACAGGAATTATAAGGTAAACAGAATGTTCTGTGTTGCCGTTAATGTAAATGTTGCTGACGTATCTTCACTAATAGTTGGCATCTTCATTCGTATCCGAGAAAGAGGTTAATAGGCTCTAATGTGAACACAAATTTGCAGTGTTTGGTACGGAAACTTAAATATTTAAAATAAGTTTTTCACATTATGCCATTTTTCGGCCAATTTGATTGCTTTCCCGCTGTTTGAATTATGTGGATTTTGATTATTTTGAACTATACATTGCAAAAGCTTCTACTGCAACTTTTTTTTCACGTTAAACTATGTATTTGCTCTCACATTTCTCTGGTTTACCCCTCTCTAGCCCCCTTATCTTCTTCCCTTCATCACACCTCTCATGCTACAGTCACATTTCTGTGACGTGAACACTTCATAATTAGCCCACAAATTGAAACTGAAAAACTAGACAACGTCTCTTTCTTTTCTGAACTATAATACATCCCCTCTCTACTTCCTTCCTTCTCTACCCCCTTGCTTCCTTCCCTCTTTTCTTCATTTCCTCTCTTTCCCTTCCTCTCAGCTTGACTCACCTGCCTTGTGTTGTACGAGGAAGAGTATTGCTTGTGTCTGGTTGTGTGCGGCTGCGTGGTGCAAGGCTGTCCAGCCTCTCTTGTCCACCACACCCACACGCTCGGGGTCCCCCATGTAGAGACGCTCCAACTCTCCTACATCACCCTTAGCGGCCACCTGCCGGCGGAGCGGTAATAGATTAAGGCAAGACAAGTACACCATGGGGAATTTTACATGGTTAATAAACTGTGTATATAACAATACTATTGTAGTGTGAGCAATCAGCAGCTTCTCCCTGACCACTACTTTCGGTACCACTATGAATTATTCCAGTGGCTGTCGGAAGGACTGATTAATGAGGTTTATCCAAACTGATGTATTTCACTGAGGTATTTTACTTTTCACTTGTTCACGTGAACTCATTTTACGTTTGATCTCTGTCCATACAACACTGTTCCCCAAATGTGCTTGTGCAGTTACGTGTAACCTGTTCTAAAGAAAATATTGCAGTTTAATAAAATATTAACAGTAAGAAATTAGATTTGTCTTGAGCTCTTAGTAACGTTGAACTATTGACACTCTCCACGAAGTTTTCCACTGGAACCTCGCGTTCACTGTTTACTGTTCGGGTTACTTCAATGACTTTCCTTCAGTGTTCTGTAGTTCAACAGTTCTGTCATACTTATACTCGTATATATTTGTTGTTGAATGAGTATCAGTCTATTATTTATTCATGATTATTCACCCTCACGAACAATTGGTTTACTTATCCGTCGTTGTTGACCTGCTACAAGTCAAGGTTCCTGAAACATAGGCCTTTCGTGTTATAACCAACACTTTTTCAAGAGCCTGTAATAGCGGAAAGAAAGAGATAAGCCGGTAGGTGTGTTTATAAAAGCACCTCTTCCAGGACGTATTCACAGACACTCCAACCCGGGCTGATTTCCGTTCCTTCCCTCTATTGGCATATATATATATATATATATATATATATATATATATATATTATATATATATATATATATATAATATATATATATATATATATATATATATATATATACAGGGTGGATAGGGGGGCAATGTGGCAGATGTTGCAAGTGTATGGTGTAGGAGGTAGGTTACTGAAAGCAGTGAAGAGTTTTTATGAGGATAGTGAGGCTCAAGTTAGAGTATGTAGGAAAGAGGGAAATTTTTTCCCAGTAAAAGTAGGCCTTAGACAAGGATGTGTGATGTCACCGTGGTTGTTTAATATATTTATAGATGGGGTTGTAAGAGAAGTAAATGCGAGGGTCTTGGCAAGAGGCGTGGAGTTAAAAGATAAAGAATCACACACAAAGTGGGAGTTGTCACAGCTGCTCTTTGCCGATGACACTGTGCTCTTGGGAGATTCTGAAGAGAAGTTGCAGAGATTGGTGGATGAATTTGGTAGGGTGTGCAAAAGAAGAAAATTAAAGGTGAATACAGGAAAGAGTAAGGTTATGAGGATAACAAAAAGATTAGGTGATGAAAGATTGAATATCAGATTGGAGGGAGAGAGTATGGAGGAGGTGAACGTATTCAGATATGTGGGAGTGGACGTGTCAGCGGATGGGTCTATGAAAGATGAGGTGAATCATAGAATTGATGAGGGAAAAAGAGTGAGTGGTGCACTTAGGAGTCTGTGGAGACAAAGAACTTTGTCCTTGGAGGCAAAGAGGGGAATGTATGAGAGTATAGTTTTACCAACGCTCTTATATGGGTGTGAAGCGTGGGTGATGAATGTTGCAGCGAGGAGAAGGCTGGAGGCAGTGGAGATGTCATGTCTGAGGGCAATGTGTGGTGTGAATATAATGCAGAGAATTCGTAGTTTGGAAGTTAGGAGGAGGTGCGGGATTACCAAAACTGTTGTCCAGAGGGCTGAGGAAGGGTTGTTGAGGTGGTTCGGACATGTAGAGAGAATGGAGCGAAACAGAATGACTTCAAGAGTGTATCAGTCTGTAGTGGAAGGAAGGCGGGGTAGGGGTCGGCCTAGGAAGGGTTGGAGGGAGGGGGTAAAGGAGGTTTTGTGTGCGAGGGGCTTGGACTTCCAGCAGGCATGCGTGAGCGTGTTGATAGGAGTGAATGGAGACAAATGGTTTTTAATACTTGACGTGCTGTTGGAGTGTGAGCAAAGTAACATTTATGAAGGGATTCAGGGAAACCGGCAGGCCGGACTTGAGTCCTGGAGATGGGAAGTACAGTGCCTGCACTCTGAAGGAGGGGTGTTAATGTTGCAGTTTAAAAACTGTAGTGTAAAGCACCCTTCTGGCAAGACAGTGATGGAGTGAATGATGGTGAAAGTTTTTCTTTTTCGGGCCGCCCTGCCTTGGTGGGAATCGGCCGGTGTGATAATAAAAAAAAAAAAAAAAATAAATATATATAATATATATATATATATATATATATATATATATATATATATATATATATATATATATATATATATATATATATATATATATATATATATATATATATATATATGCAAAACAACCATGGGGGGATGGAAATAAATGGTATAAATACCGACACAATGGAAATATAAACACATATGCAGTATAATGTGATCCTTTATTGACTACGTTTCGCCCACACAGTGGGCTTTTTCAAGTCACAAACAGGAACTACGCGTTCCTTCCACCCCAGGTAGTTCTGTTTGTGACTTGAAAAAGCCCACTGTGTGGGCGAAACGTAGTCAATAAAGGATCACATTATACTGCATATGTGTTTATATTTCCAACCATGGGGGGACTTGAATGGTTATTCCATGTGGATCATTTATTTTAAAAACACAAACACTGGTACAATATATGAAAGATTATGAATCTCCTCCCGCTCTGAAGCTGGACGTGAGCCATGTGCGAGGTGCGAGGTTCTGACCTGAGCATCGATAAGATGGGGAAGGAAGAAGGATGGGTAAGGAAATATGGGAAGGGGTTGGGATGGTGGAGGAGGTGGGATAATAAAGGTTAGTGCCCCATCCACTCTGAGCAAGTTGAGCAGGTGTCGATGTCGATGTCGATGCGTGAGGATTTCTGGGAACAGCTGTGTACTGTGGGAGGCAGGCATGAGACGGCAGGAAGAGCGGAGATGGCAACTAAATTAGGGTCGATTGAAGCCACACCTCAGCTTTAGCTAAATAGCAAAGTGCTGGGGGACTTCAGCTTGGCGGTGGATGATCATTGAGAAGCTGGTTATACAACCGAGCCATTGGTGAGAGCGTTGAACTTCGTTCTTGTGAAGTGCCGTGCTTTGAATGGAATTGTGGGGTCTGGTCCAGAAGTGGTGAGGAGGTAGAGTACCTCGTCCAAGGTGGTTCTTCATCACAGGTGTACTGGACAGCCCCATCCAGGAGTCGTTGTTCGAATTCTTGGCCAAACATTACGTTGTTATAAGGTTTCGTGGTATAGAGCTTGATACCAGGTTTACCGTAGTAATCTGGCTTGGTCTCAGAGGCAGGTGTGGTCGATGATTGGTCGGTTGAGGCAGTAGAGGGAGAGGAAATTGGCGGTCTCTCATTGGTGGGATTTGGCGGCGTCTCGGTGGTCTGTGACTGGTCCATTCCTTTGGCGGAGGGAGGCGGTGGAGATGGAGCTGTGGAGATCTTGACGGTACTGTTAGTGGATATTATGATGTCCGACGAAGGTGGAGAGTCAGGGAATGTGAATCCTGGCATATTGTTGAGTTTGAAGAGTTCGTTGATGGTGGTGTTGAGTGATCAAGGTGCAGCTACAATGTGTACATGAGTGTACATGATGCAGTAGAGGATTTTGGAGTCGCCTTAAGGAAGTGGAGAGGATGATGTACTAGTGGAAGACGCAGACTGAGTGGCTTTGAGAATCTTGGAGGCATCTGCTTGGAGCTTGGTAACAGCAGCATATGTAGTAGCTTGAACAGTGGTTTTGTTCTGCTGTTCAAGTTGTTTCTTGAGTGCTGCACGCCTCGTTGGACACTTGGCAGCAAAGGTATGGTGGCCATTTTTGTAGTTCAGGCATTTAGGTTGAGTGGTGATGGTACAAGTCTTGAAATCATGTCCTTTGCCGCAGGTAGAGCAGAGCTTCTTGTCCTTGGTGGAACAGTCTTTAGTGATGTGCAGGTATGAGTAACAGTTATAACACTGTGGGATGTGCTCGAATTTCTCTGCTTCAGTGTAGGCTGGATTGATGTGAAAATAGTGGATAGCCAGTCCCTTAGCGAGATCTCTGGCTACAATGTTGACGTTAGGCGTCTCAGTGATATGTTTTATCTTGACCCAAGTGTTCTGGTCTTCAATGGATGATTTGATTTCTGCGATATCTTGAGTAGTGATGAGCTTGTCCAGCCACTTGAGAAACACAGTTCTCTTAGCCCTCAAAGCTGGGGAAGTCATGACTTAAAATCCTCGTTGTTGGAAAGTGGAGGTAGCATCGGTGGTGATTAGTTTCTCAGCCTCGATGTCGTTAGTGCAGACGACTAGGAAAGCTTCCTTGAGCGAGAGAATCGCATTGCACCTGACTCGCAGAGTGCCACTGATGGCAGCTGCGAGTGCTAGCTTGGATGAGTCACTGACTGTCACACTTGCTGATTTGATCTTCACTCGGTTTTAGAAGTGCATCGTGGAAGATGCCATTGAGTGGATAAGTAAAGTTCCCCTTCCCAATGGGGATCGTAGGGAAAATGTGTCAATGTTGGGAATGGGAAAATGTGAGCCATGTACGCAGCAAGCATTTTCCTTCTGGATGGCCACGCTGAGGCGCTGGAACATGAAAGTGGCCTCCTTCGGGTCCCTGGTGGTGTCAGTGAGTCTAGAACCCAATTCTTTGAGGAAACGTGCGGTGTTTTTCCCCATGATCCCAGGGTCTCCAGTCACACTGGAACAAATTGATACTGATGGCTTATATCTCTGTACTTGCTGATCTTGTACTTTTCCCTATGATCTGCAGCACCTCCATGTTGCCAAACACTGTAATGGATGTAGGTGTGAGCCAGTGTCGACACGCAGATATAGTCCCATGTTAAAACCATGCCATTCTTCCAAGGATAGATGGTGATCCAGTTGGGGCGGTTTGCAGGATTGTGAGCATTGCTGATGCTAGGGATCAGGGCTCTCTCTCTCTACCCAGGTGTAGCAAGGCTCCTCTTTATGATGTCCTTGACTTCATTGTGTTTTGTATGCCAGCCCTTGATTCGGGAGCAGTTAAGACTTTGTAGACCACAATGGTCGGCTAGCGCTTCGCAGCAAATACACATATATTCTGTGTGAATTGGGGCATCGAGGCAGAGAGCCGCTGCAATACGGAGGGTCTGTGAGTTGAGGCATATTCCCATTGTCGAAATGGAAACTGTTTGGAGGAAGTCCCCGGAGTGATGTGCACTTACAGCTTGGAGACAGGCAGTATCCCTGTTCGATATTGCAGCCTTGAGCTAGTTGGCAAGCACCTTTAAGTGATGGGGCCATCTCAGCTCGACTGTTGTAGGCCAGTGCTGCACTAGGTTTCAGTGCTGGAACAGCAAAAGTCTTCCATTTGGTAATGGCACTGGTTATATATATATATATATATATATATATATATATATATATATATATATTATATATATATATATATATATATATAAAGTGGGAGTTGTCACAGTTGCTCTTTGCTGATGACACTGTGCTCTTGGGAGATTCTGAAGAGAAGTTGCAGAGATTGGTGGATGAATTTGGTAGGGTGTGCAAAAGAAGAAATTTAAAAGTGAAAATTAAAAAAAAAATTAAAAGTGAATACAGGAAAGAGTAAGGTTATGAGGATAACAAAAAGATTAGGTGATGAAAGATTGGATATCAGATTGGAGGGAGAGAGTATGGAGGAGGTGAATGTATTCAGATATTTGGGAGTGGACGTGTCAGCGGATGGGTCTATAAAAGATGAGGTGAATCATTGAATTGAAGAGGGGAAAAGGGTGAGTGGTGCACTTAGGAGTCTGGAGACAAAGAACTTTGTCCTTGGAGGCAAAGAGGGGAATGTATGAGAGTATAGTTTTACCAACGCTCGTATATGGGTGTGAAGCATGGGTGATGAATGTTGCAGCGAGGAGAAGGCTGGAGGCAGTGGAGATGTCATGTCTGAGGGCAATGTGTGGTGTGAATATAATGCAGAGAATTCGTAGTTTGGAAGTTAGGAGGAGGTGCGGGATTACCAAAACTGTTGTCCAGAGGGCTGAGGAAGGGTTGTTGAGGTGGTTCGGACATGTAGAGAGAATGGAGCGAAACAGAGTGACTTCAAGAGTGTATCAGTCTGTAGTGGAAGGAAGGCGGGGTAGGGGTCAGCCTAGGAAAGGTTGGAGGGAGGGGGTAAAGGAGGTTTTGTGTGCGAGGGGCTTGGACTTCCAGCAGGCATGCGTGAGCGTGTTTGATAGGAATGAATGGAGACAAATGGTTTTTAATACTTGACGTGCTGTTGGAGTGTGAGCAAAGTAACATTTATGAAGGGGTTCAGGGAAACCGGGAGGCCGGACTTGAGTCCTGGAGATGGGAAGTACAGTGCTTGCACTCTGAAGGAGGGGTGTTAATGTTGCAGTTTAAAAACTGTAGTGTAAAGCACCCTTCTGGCAAGACAGTGATGGAGTGAATGATGGTGAAAGTTTTTCTTTTTCGGGCCACCCTGCCTTGGTGGGAATCGGCCAGTGTGATAATAATAATAAATATATATATATATATATATATATATATATATATATATATATATATATATATATATATATATATATATATATATATATATATATATATATATATATATATATATATATATATATATATATATATATGCAAAACAACCACGGGAGGAGTAGAAAGATAGCTCTAGGCTTTTCGTGTTGCAATCAACACATCATCAGCTTGCAAAATTGCAGAAAAGAGGAGGGTTTCCACTCGAATATGTTCCCAGATGAGCGTGTTCACTGGAGTGAGAGAAGGAGAGAGGAGAAGGTACCGGAAGTGCCCACGGGCACAACAGCCAGAAGGATGAATATAATAGCATTAGAAAAAATCCCACAAGCATTGATATTGTAACCTAAACGAAATTAACGTAGCAATAATAATAAATTCAGTCATATTCCACTATGAAAACAATAACTTTAAATACGTATATAAATATTGTGTGCGACATAGGACAACGTGTCCTTTAAATGACGAGAGAAAACCCTAATGTATAGAGGGAAGACTTTAAAAATTATGTAAAGGAAATAGGGCTCATTAACATCAACTCGTTTAGAGGGAGGGAAGCATCTGCAATGACAAGATGGCCACAGATATTCATCCCAGATGAGGTAATCATCTTGTGTACATATTTCTACTGTCTTCAAGTTATGTCCTGGAATTTGTATTGATAAAGCCACTGGATGGCGACACGTCTACAATAAAGATACCCAGATGTTGCACATGTGTCTTAATTTCAAAAAATGTCTTAGCAGCCAGGGCTAAGGCTGAATCGTATCAATGTAACAGCCACATCAGGGGAAAAAAAACGACATTATAAGTCTCCGGGTAAAGATGACAAAACAAGAAAGTGAAGTCAAAACAAGATTCTATTGCATCTTCAAACTGAGCGAGGGACAGTACTAGAAATATAAAGAATAGTAATAACTCGGTGGAATTGTCAAGCATTAAAACAACAGCCAAAGTTAATAAAATTATCAAAGCTTATTGCTTGGGTAGAACTGAAAATTGGGTTGGGCAAATATTCTGTTATTGGGACGGATTGTGAAGGACCTGTCTAGTATGAGCCAACAGGCCTGCTGCAGTGTTCTTCCTTTCTTACGTTCTTATGGGAGAGTCATTCAACATTCAATAAAGCACAAGAAGCAATCGAGGTCCCAGATATCTCAAACAACATCCAGTGTAGTACCAATATTGAAGATGGAAACTTGGCTAGCAGTCCTCAACGCCGCCTTCATTTATGACGAGCGTCCTACGCAAGTTGGTGGAGTAGGTAGCAAGACACTAATAAACTATACAATACACGAAAGAATTCAATATTAATAAATCCCACAACCTAAACAGAGACATATGGCAGACTGAAAGCAGGTACGAAATACAAGGATGTATAGGCTGCTGTTCATAGATAATAAGATGGAGTTTATCACAGCTCTACTTCAAAGGAAATTACGTAATATGAAGACGCTAGTGCGTCTGTAAACTTACTGGAATGAATAAATGAAACAACAAAGACACGTACTTGGATACCTGGAGATACCTGGAGAGGGTTTCGGGGTCAACGCCCCCCGCGGCCCGGTCTGAGACCAGGCCTCGTGGTGGATCAGGGTTTGATCAACCAGGCTGTTACTGCTGGCTGCACGCAAACTGACGTACGAACCACAGCCCAGCTGGTCAGGTACTGACTGTAGGGGCCTGTCCAGTGCCTTCTTGAAGGCAGCCAGGGGTCTATTAGTAACCCCCTGATGTATGCTGGGAGGCAGTTCAACAGTCTTGGGCCCCTGGCACTTATTGGTTTGTCTCTCAGTGTACTCGTGACGCCCCTGCTTTTCATTGGGGAAATGTTGCATCTCCTGCCGAGTCTTTTTCTTTCATAGGGAGTGATTTTCGTGTGCAAGTTTAGTACTAATTCCTCTAGGATTTTCCAAGAGTATATTATCATGTATTTCTCTCGCCTGCGTTCCAGGGAATGCAAATCGAAGGACTTCAACCCTTTCCAGTAATTTAGGTGCCTTATCGTACTTATGTGTGTCGTGAAAGTTCTTTGTGCACTCTCCAGGGCAGCAAATTCGCCAGCCTTGAAGGGGGCAGTTAGTGTACAGCAATATTCCAGCCTAGAGAGAACAAGTGGTTTGAAGAGAATCATCATGGGCTTGGCGTCCCTAGTTTTGAAGGTTCTCATTATCCATCCTATCATTTTTCTAGCAGATGCAGTAGATACATTGTTGTGGTCTTTGAAGGTGAGATCCTCTGACATTATCACTCCCAGGTCCTTCACATTACGTTTTCGCTTTATTTTATGGCTAGAATTTGTTGTGTACCCTGATACAGTTTTAATTTTCTCAAGTTTTCCATATCTGAGTAGGTGAAATATCTATTCATTGAACTTCATATTATTTTGATTGGCCCATTTGAAGGTTTGGTTGATGTCCGCTTGGAGTCTTGTGGTGTCTTAGATGGAGGACACTGTCATACCAATTCGGGTGTCATCCGCAAAAGAAGACATATCTCGATCTATGTCAGTTATGAGGATGACGAATATGATGGGAGCGAGTACTGTGCCTTGTGGAACAGAGCTTTTCACCGTAGCTACCTCAGACTTTACTCTATTTACTTACTCTGTTTACTGTTACTCTTTGTGTTCTATTTGTTAGGAAGTTATAGATCCATCTACTGACTTTTTCTGTTATTCCTTTATCATGCATTTTTTTTGAGCTATTACACCATGGTCACACTTGTCGAAGGCTTTTGCAAAGTCTGTGTATAATGCATCTGTATTTTGTTTATACTCTATAGCATCCAGCACCTTGTCGTAGTCGTCCATTAGCTGGGACAGGCAGGAGCGACCTGGTCTAATCCTGTGTTGCCCTGGGTTGTTTAACTGATGGGTATCTAGGTGGTTGGCGATCTTGCCTCTTAGAACCCTTTCAAAGATTTTTATGATATGGGATGTTAGTGCTATCGATCTGTAGTTCTTTGCAATTGCTTTACTGCCACCTTTGTAGAGTGGGGCTATGTCTGTTGTTTTTAGTGAGTGTGAGATGACCCCTGTGTCCATGCTCCCTCTCCATAGAATGCTGAAGGCATGTGACAGGGGATTCTTGCAGTTACTGATGAGCACGGAGTTACATGAGTCTGGGCCAAGGGCAGAGTGCATGGGCATGTCATTTTTGAAATGACTAAATTTTGGGTCTCGTTCATAAAGAATTCATTTAGATTGTCGACGTGACAAAAGTTCAGTCATAAGACTTTGCTGTTCTTTAGGTTGTCCTCAACACCAAAGCTTAGCTTGGGAGTCTGGAAAACACATGTTATTATCACACTAGAGCCTCTTGTTACCCTCGTGTTCTCATCTGCCTGCAGTTCACAGCATCTGAAGATACCTATATGGGCTCTAACATAAATATCTGAGTTGTACAATACCTTAAGTTAATTTTCTCCATGAATTCCTTATTAGTGTAGACTCACCTTGAGGATTCTGAAGGGACTTTCCACCATAAGACAGACCTGGTTGTCCTCGTCTGTTGGAGATGAGGCACTTCCTCCACCGCTCTCCATATCCTTGGCGTTCTGTGAAGCAAGTTAATGTGTCATGATAGTGGCTAATACGAGTACAGATTTAGTATACCAGGGAAGTACAATTTAAGATACTGAATCCCTTCATAAATTTTACCTAGCTCACTCTCTAACAGCACGTGAAAGTCATAAAAAACTACTTACCTTTACTCCTATTTAACACGTCCACACACCCTTGTTGGACGTCCAAACCTCTCACATACAAAACCTCCCTTCAACCTTTCATAAGACCACCCCTACCATTTCTTCACTTCACTACAGATTTATATACCATCCAAGTCATTCTATTTTGATCCATCCTTTCTAAATTTCCAAACCATTTTCAATAACCCCTCCTCAGCCCTCTAGATAATGCTTTTAGTAACCCCATACCTCCAAATCTTCAAACTACGAATTCTCTGCATAATATCCACACCATACATTGCCCTTAGTCACGACATCACTGCCTCCAGCTTCCTCCTTGCTGCAACATTCACAACTCATGCTTCAATATAAGACTGTTAGTACACTATACTTTCATACATTTCCCATTTTGCCTCCTTGGATAACGTTTTGTCTCCACAGATGCCTTAATACACCACTCACCCTTTTACCTCCTAAATTCTATGGTTCACCTCGTCTCTTATCAACCCATCTGCTGACAAGCATACTCCCAAATATCTGAACACATTCATTTCCTCTATAATCCCTCTCTCCAATCTGATATCCAATCTTTCGTTGACTAATTTTCTTTTTTTATCTTCATCACCTTGCTCTTTGCTATGTTCACTTTGAATTTTTTTCTTTTATGTACCCACCCAAATTTATCCCCCAACCTTTCCAACGTCTCTTCAGTATCTCCCAAAACCACTGCGTCATCAGTAAAAACCAAGTATGACTAATTCCTACTTCGTATTAGATTCATTATTGCTAATATTATTATTATTATTATTAAATAATAGCAGCAACAACAACAACAACAACAACAACAACAATGATAATAATAATAATAATAATAATAATAATAATAATAATAATAATAATAATAATAGTAATAATAATAATAATAATAATAATAGTAATAATAATAATAATAAAAAATAATAATAATAATAATAATAATAATAATAATAATAATAATTATTATTATTATTGTTATTATTATTATTATTGTTATTCTTATTATTACTCAAGGCACAGCGACTTAGTACGCAGCTTGTGTGGAGAGAGAATTCGCTGGACAGTCAGTCACCTGCTGGGTTTTCACTGCCACCTGATGCAGACGAGGTTTCACTGCCACCGCCCATCTCTCGGCAGTCATGGCAGTAGGCAGTGCCACTGGGTGCCACTTTCTAGGGTAGTGGTGAAATTATGGTGATTTTGGTGGTCGGGGGAAGAGGATAGTAACTGATGACGCGTGTTAATAGTTTGGGTGGTGGTGGTGGTGATTATGTTACTGTGGTAGTGATGTCACTGTGATGATGAGGTCACTGTGATGTGAATATTGATGACACTGTGGTTGTGGTGTTGATGTCACTGTGGTGATGGTGGTGGTGGTGGTGGTGGTGATGATGATGTCACTGTCGAAGTGGTGGTAGTGATGCCACTGTCGTAGTGGTATTGATATCACTGTCGTAGAAGTAGTGATGTTACTGTGGTGGTGATGGTGATGTCACTGAGGTGATGTTGATGTCACTGAGGTGATGGTGATGTCACTTGTGGTGGTGGTGATGTCACTGTAGCAGTAGTGGTGATGTCACTGTCCTAATAGTGGTGTTATCACTGTCGTAGAGGTAAGTATATCTCTGTCGTAGTAATGGTAATGTCACTGTGGTGGTGGTGATATCACTGTGGTGGTGTTGCCGTAGTTGTAGTGTCACTGGTGATGGTGTTAGGACAGTGGTGACACTTTACTTTTAACAGTGAAGATTGTGTAGACGCTATTTTAGTAGTGTTTGCGATTTTATGGTGGTAGTGTTGGCAGTGTTGTGGTGACGCTGGCACTTTCCAGGTGCGTTTGAACTACTGTAGTGGCATTGGCACTATTAGGGCAGTGTTGGCACTATTGTGATGAAACTGGCACTTCTCTGGTGATTTTTCACTATTGTGTTTGTATTGGCACTGTGGTATTGTTGGCACTATTACTGTAGTGCTGGTGCTGTTATGAAAGTACTGGCTCTGTGGTGGTGGTGGCACGATCAGCACCTCCTCCTACGGACTACTGACTTACTCATACTAACCTCAGTGTTCTCTGAAACACTTAGCTCTACTCCTTTCTCCTCCACCCATCTTCCCCTCCTCCATCTTCCCCTCCCCATATTCCCTTCCCTATCTTCCCCTACTCCCATCTTTCCTTCCACCCGTCTTCCCCTACCCTCTCTCCCTCTATTAATCACCATCTTGCCCTCGAGATCAAGGTCGCACCATTGCTTCCTTCGCAATTAAGTCGTAATGAGTAATATTTTTCGTGTCTCCCTGTGACGTTTAAAGTATTAAACTGATGTAGAGAACAGAAAAGGTGGTGAGGAGAATGGGAAGGACTTTGGAAAGGAAGAGTGGAAGGGAGGGAAACGTGGTGGGAAGGAAGGGTATGGTTATACGAAAGAAAGGAAAAAGGGGGCAGTGCTTGGTGATGATGATGGAGTATATGTAAATGAGAAAATGAAAAAGAAAAAGGCTTTCGAAACAGTTACTCATAAAAGACAAATCTGAAAACTTAAAAATATTGCAGGAATCAAAGGCAAACTATTAAAATGAATGAGAGGCGGTGTTTACAAGACAATGCACTTCACTTGTGTTTATTAACTTGTTACGTAAAGTGAGTTGATCTGCGCCCTTTAAATACTCGCATAGTGGAGTCTCAGTATTAGTGCAACTGAAGTGTGTTTGACGTCTTCCCTGAATTGTGAGGAGATACAGCTTCTTCGAGACGAGATACAGCTTCTTAAAGAAGAAATACAACTTCAGATACATACTGAAACAAGAAAGAGGAAATCAGCTGCAACAAATAAAAGTTAATCTTTAAGAGGGGATTGAATCTAAAGTTGGAGGTTAAAAGAAACAGCTGTCGAGATTATCCATTTATTCACCGTGTTGCCGGATAATGTGATTAGACCAATGACAACGACAAAGCCTCTAGCGAAGGTAAGAATTTTGTTGTGTGAGGTATTGCCAGATTAAATTAATGGACAGGTCTTTTTTGTATCAGGAGTAGGAATAGGAGTCAGAGGATGTTTTCCTGGGGCTGCGATGAAGGATATAGGAAGCAGTTTGTAAAACATCATGAGTGGTAATGGGAGCAATCCAATTATCTGCCTCAACACTAAAGGAAATTTTCTGGCAAGCATAGAAGAGAGGAACCTAGGTTACGAGGTGACAGACAATCAGGAAGAAGGAAAGGATCCCTGTCATATGTGACATTATGCTGTGAATTTGAACCAGACAAAATAATAAAGCCATTGGTACTCTCTATATTTATCTGTCTGTCTGTTTATCCATATATCTATCCATACAACCACAGCAGATAAAGAGAAACACGTGTTCATCAGTTACCATGCAGATTAGGACAACAAAATCCACGTATACATCAGTAGAAAAATGAAATGAATTCCCTGATAAGCAGTGGTCGTAAGATATTCAGAAAGACGAGAGGGGTAAGAAGGTACTGTACCTGCTCTCCAACAATCAGGTAAGTCTTTTGGTTTGCCTAGAAAACAAATTCATTGCTCCTCTCAGGCTTATCAGGAACTGGAAGTGCTCCGAACTCACCAGAGGGTGTCATAGCTAATCAACTTTCCAAACTCACAGATATGATCAACCAGGCGCATCTTAAGCACTCAAGGGACCGTCTTAATCGAGTCAAATAACACACTATAAAGAAAAAGAAAGTTGCATGCTTTAACGTCATGCCCTTTCAAATCACTGATGTGATAGGGTAGACATGGATTTCTGAGTCACTGACTCAGCTCTTCAAAAACGTGTAGGACTAAGATGATGGAGGCGCTACTGGAAAACTTCATGCATTAACATGTTAGGGAAGTTACCACATAGAGAACGGAGAAGATGAACCAGCAAGACTGGACCTCATAGTCAGTTTGAGTACTTCAGACATTGGGAACATTACATATAAAAGGCGTCTCGGAGCTAGTGATCACGTGGTCCTGAACTATGAATACACTGGAGAACTAAAAGTGGAGAGGGAAAGAGCACGAGTGGGATGGGAGAAGCCAAACTATAAAAGAGGAACTGTATAGGTATGAGGAATTTCCTGAATGAGATACAGAGCGAAAGAGAACTGACGGGATAAACAGCATACGAAATGATGAAATACATGACCATATAATGCAAGGAGACGAAGGAGAGGTTCGTACCCAAAGGCAACTGAAACAACGGAAAGACCAGAACGAGCCTTACGTTCACCTGAAGGTGTAGAAAGGCCAAAATTAAGTGTGAAAGTTAATTGAAAAACTATAGACGACAAAGGACCCAGGAAAATATGGAGATTAGCTGTAGAGGCAGAAATGAATATGCATGAAGGAGGGAGGCCCAGCGGCAGTATGAGAATGACATAGCATCGAAATCGTAATCTAACCCAAAGCTGTTGTGCAGCTACACAGGGAGGAAAACAACAGTCAAAGACCAAGTAATCAGGCTGAGGAAGGAAGGAGGAGAGATCACTAGAAACAACAAAGAAGCATGTGAAGAGCTAAACGCAAGATTTAAGATAGTATTTTCAATGGAGACAGAATGGACTCCAGCAAACTGGAATAGTAGGGTGCCCCAAAAATTGCTGAACACACTACAATTGAGGAAGAAATGAAAAGGTTGCTAAGTGAACTAGATACCTCAGTGGTGGCGGGACGGGACATCTCTCCATGGGTCCTGAGAGAGGGAGCAGAGGTGCTCCCTCTATCGAAACAAGACGACTACCTGAGGTATGGAAGACAGCAAATGTAGTCTCAATTTTTAAGAAAAGAGACAGACAGGTAGCATTAAACTACAGACCAGTGTAACTGACATATATAATAGGCAAAGTCATGGAGAAGCTTATTAAACCTACTGGAGTTTTTCTTCAAAGTGACAGAAGTAATGCGGAGACCGAGGGTTGGGTAGACTGCATTTTCTTGGACAGTAAGAAGTCTTTTGACTCAGCTCCGTACAAGAGATTAGTGTAAAAACTCGAGAAGCAGGGCAGGAATAACAGCAAAGGCACTGCAGTAGATGGGAGAGTCATAGTACGTGACGAGGTGTCCTGGTACTGGTATATGTGAATGACATAACGGAAGGGATAGACTCAGAAGTGTCCCTGTTTGCGGATGATGTGAAGCATACGAGCAGAATTCAGTCGGAAGAGGATCAGGCAGGACTACAAAGGGATCTGGATAGGCTTCAAGGCTGGTCCAGCAACTGGCTCCTGGAGGTAAACCCCACCAACTGCAAAGTCATGATGATCAGGGAAAGGCAAAGATGACCCCAGACAGAGTACAGGCTACGAGGGGGGGGGGTTCAAAAACTGCAAACCTCACTTAAGGATAAGGATCTTGGGGTGAGTATAATAACAAACACATCTCCTGAGGTGCACATCAACCAGATAAGTGCGGCAGCATATAGGCCCCTGGCAAACCTAAACATAACTTTCCGACATCTTAGTAGGGAATCGTTCAAGACTCTGTACACCGTGTACGTCAGGCCCATATTGGAGTATGCAGCACCAGTTTGGAACCCACATCTGGTCAAGCACGTCAAAAATTAGAGAAAGTGCAAAGGTTTGCAACAAGACTAGTCCCGGAGCTAAGGGGGATGTCCTACAAGGAGAGGTTAAGGGAAATCGACCTAACGGCACTGGAAGACAAGAGGGAAAGAGGGGACATGATAACGGCATATAAAATACTGATAGGAATTGACAAGGTGGATAACGACAGGTTGTGTCATAGATGTGACACAGCAACAAGAGGTCACAAATGGAAGTTGAAGACTCATATGAGTCAGAGGGATGTTAGGAAGTATTTCTTCAGTCATAGAGTTGTCAGGAAGTGGAATAGTCTGGAGAGAGATGTAGTGGAGGCAGGTACCCTACATTGCTTTAAGAAGAGGTATGATACAGCTTATGGAGCAGGGAGGCGTGGACCTAATAGCGACCAGTGAAGAGGCGGAGCCAGAACGAGCCCCTGGTTTACCCGACGGTGTAAGGAGGCAAAAACAAAGTGCAATAGAGAATGGAAAAAGTACAGAAGGCAGAGAACACACGAAAATAGGGAGATTAGTCGCAGAGCCAGGAATGAGTACGCACAGGTAAGGAGGGAGGCCCAGCGACAGTATGAAAATGACATAGCATCGAGAATCAAGACTGACCCGAAACTGTTGTATAGCCACATCAGGAGGAAGACAACAGTCAAAGACCAGGTGATCAGATTAAGGACAGAAGGTGGAGAACTCACAAGAAATGATCAGGAGTTATGTGAGGAGCTGAACAGGAGATTTAAGGAAGTTTTTACAGTAGAGACAGGAAGGGCTGTGGGAAGACAGCACAGAAGGGAACATCAAGAGGGAATATACCAACAAGTGTTGGATGACATACGAACAACTGAGGAGGAGGTGAAGAAGCTCTTAAGTGACCTTGACACCTCAAAGGCAATGGGACCAGACAACATCTCCCCATGGGTCCTTAGAGAAGGAGCAGAGATGCTGTGCGTGCCTCTAACCACAATCTTCAACATATCCCTTGAAACTGGGCAACTACCTGAGAAATGGAAGACAGCTAATGTAGTCCCCATATTTAAGAAAGGAAACAGAAACGAGGCACTAAACTACAGACCTGTGTCTCTGACATGTATTGTGTGCAAAGTCATGGAGAAGATTATCAGGAAGAGAGTGGTCGAACACCTGGAAAGGAACAAGATTATAAATGAAAACCAGCATGGGTTCATGGAAGGCAAATCTTGTATCACAAACCTCCTGGAGTTTTATGACAAGGTAACAGAAGTAAGACACGAGAGAGAGGGGTGGGTAGATTGCGTTTTCCTAGACTGTAGGAAGGCCTTTGACACAGTTCCCCACAAGAGATTAGTGCAGAAGCTGGAGGATCAGGCGCACGTAAAAGGGAGGCACTGCAATGGATAAGAGAATACCTGACAGGGAGGCAGCAACGAGTCATGGTACGTGAAGAGGTATCACAGTGGGCGCCTGTTACGAGCGGGGTCCCACAGGGGTCAGTTCTAGGACCAGTGCTATTTTTGATATATGTGAACGACATGATGGAAGGAATAGACTCTGAAGTGTCCCTGTTCGCAGATGATGTGAAGTTGGTGAGAAGAATTAAATCGGACGAGATGAGGCAGGACTGCAAAGAGACCTGGACAGGCTGGACATGTGGTCCAGCAACTGGCTTCTCGAATTCAATCCAGCCAAATGCAAAGTCATGAAGATTGGGGGGGGGCAAAGAAGACCGCAGACAGAGTATAGGCTAGGTGGACAAAGACTACAGACCTCACTCAGGAGAAAGACCTTGGGGTGACCATAACACCGAGCACATCACCGGAGGCACACATCAACCAAATAACCGCTGCAGCATACGGCGCCTGGCAAACCTGAGAATAGCGTTCCGATACCTTAATAAGGAATCGTTCAAGACACTGTACACTGTGTATGTTAGGCCCATACTGGAGTATGCAGCACCAGTCTGGAACCCACACCTGGTCAAGCACGTCAAGAAGTTAGAGAAAGTACAAACGTTTGCAACAAGGCTAGTCCCAGAGCTCAAGGGAATGTCGTACGAGGAAAGGTTAAGGGAAATCGGACTGACGACACTGGAGGACAGAAGGGTCAGGAGAGACATGATAACGACATACAAGATACTGCGGGGAATAGACAAGGTGGACAGAGATAGGATGCTCCAGAGAGGGGACACAGGGACAAGGGGTCACAACTGGAAGCTGAAGACTCAGACGGGTCACAGGGACGTTAGGAAGTATTTCTTTAGTCATAGAGTTGTCAGCAAGTGGAACAGCCTAGCAAGTGAAGTAGTGGAGGCAGGAACCATACATAGTTTTAAGAAGAGGTATGACAAAGCTCAGGAAGCAGAGAGAGAGAGGATCCAGTAGCGATCAGTGAAGAGACGGGGCCAGGAGCTGAGTCTCGACCCCTGCAACCACAATTAGGTGAGTACAATTAGGTGAGTACACACACACACACACACACACACACACACACACACACACACACACACACACACACACACACACACACACACACACACACACATGGTAACTGAAGTAAGATATGAGAGGGAGGAGTGGGTTGATTGCATTTTCTTGGACTGCAAGAAGGCCTTCGACACAGTTCCTCACAAGAGATTAGTATAGAAGCTAGAGGAACAGGCACGTATAACAGGAAGGGCACTGCAATGGATCAGAGAATACCTAACAGGGAGGCAACAGCGAGTCATTGTCCGTGATGAGGTATCACAGTGGGCGCCAGTGACGAGCGGGGTCCCACAGGGGTCAGTCCTGGGACCAGTGCTATTCTTGGTATGTGTGAACTACATGACGGAAGGGATAGACTCAGAAGTGTCCCTGTTTGCAGATGACGTGAAGTTAATGAGGAGAATTAAATCATACGCGGACCAGACACGTCTACAAAAAGACCTGGACAGGCTGGATTTGTGGTCCAGAAACTGGCTCCTAGAATTTAACCCCGCCAAATGCAAAGTCGTGAAGATCGGAAGAGGGCAAAGAAGACTGCAGACAGAGAATAGGTTAGGTGGCCAAAGGCTGCAAACCTCACTCAAGGAGAAAGACCTAGGAGTGAGTATAATACCGAGTACATCGCCAGAAGAACACATTAACCAGATAACTGCTGCGGCATATGGGCACTTGACAAACCTGAGAATAGCGTTCCGGTACCTCAGTGAGGAATCGTACACAGTGTATACACTGTGTACGTCAGGTCCATACTGGAGTACGCAGCACCAGTTTGGAACCCACACCTGGTCAAACACGTCAAGAAATTAGAGAAAGTGCGAAGATTTGCAACAAGGCTAGTTCGAGAGCTAATGGGAATGTCCTATGAAGAAAGGTTAAGGGAAATCTGTCTGACAACACTGGAGGACAGGAGGGTCATGGAAGACATGATAACGACATACAAAATACTGTGTGGAATAGACAAGGTGGACAGAGACAGGATGTTCCAGAAATGGGACACAGAAACAAGGGGTCACAGTTGGAAGCTGAAGACTCAGATGAGTCAAAGGGATGTTAGGAAGTATTTCTTCAGTCATAGAGTAGTTAGGAAGTGGAATAGTCTGGCAAGCTATGTAGTGGAGGCAGGAACTATACATAGTTTTAAGACGAGTTATGATAAAGCTCATAGAGCATGGGGAGAGAGGACCTAGTAGCGGTCGTTGAAGAGGCGGGGCCAGGAGCTGAGTCTCGACCCCTGCAACCACAATTAGGTGAGTACAATTAGGTGAGTACACACACGCACACACGCACACACACACACGCACACACACACACACACACACACACACACACACACACACGCACTTCCCCATTTTCCCTTCTAACTCTCCCCCTGTCCTACCCTTCCCCTCACTCTCTCTCCCCCTCTCTCTCTCACTCTCACTCTCTTCCCCTTTTTCCTTCTCACTATCCCCCTCTCTCTACTTTCCCTTCTCTCTCTCTCTCTCTCTCTCTCTCTCTCTCCCCCTTTCACTTCTCAGTCTTCCCCTCTCTCTCTCCTTCTACCTTTCCCTTCTCTCTTCTCTCACAAAAAAAAAAAAAAAAAAAAAAAAAAAAAATGGTGGGGACTCGCAGGAACCAAGGATCAGATGAGAATGGTTCTGGTAGGGAGGAGTGGATGGAGGAGCAGTGGAAAAGGATGGAACAAGAGTGGGAGAGAAAATTAGGAGAGCTTTCTGAAAAAATGGAGAAAGAGCTCTCTGTGAAATTGGAAAAGAGGTTGGAGAAGGAGACAAAGAATTGGGAGGCAGAAGTCGAAACTGCACTAGCCAAGATAAGGGTCCTAGAAGTTGAGATAAATAGGCTGAAGCGAGTTACAGGGGCAGTGACCAGAGAAGACACAGCATATGAAGCTGCGAGGCCGAACAGGAAGGAAGGAATTATGAATTATGCTAAGGTAATATCAGCCTGCCAAGGAGGACCAAGGAGTGAAAGGGAAGAACAGCTGGTTGCAGATGGAGAGGGTGATAGGTCGAATGCTGAGGCACAACAGGCTATCAAAAGCCACTGGAAAAATCAAGGGAGAAACTGACCACATACAGGCAGGATCCAGAGTCACAGAGGGTGAGGCAATGGGAGGAAGAAAGGGCAAAATCAACGTTTATCCATGGGCTTCAGGAGAGAGAGGAAAGGACACACACTGAAAGGCAGCAGGAAGAAAGAAAGGAGATGAGAAAAATCATCACGGAAATAGGTGAAGAGATGGACGAGATTGAAAATTTTTCAGAGAATGGGGGGGTTACTCAAAGGGGGGAGAAACCGACCATCAAGCTGATTCTCAGGAGGGAAAAACATTTGCGGAACGGGATCCTCCAAAAAAAACCACAAATTGAAATACTGGGAAAGAGTACAAGAGGGTGCCTTTAGACAGGGGGACAGAACAAAATCAGAACGACAGTAGTGAGGGAGGGGACAAAAAAGCAAAAGAAGTTTGGGAAAAAAAGAGACAAGGATGGAACCAGAAAGAGGTCAGTCAGAGCAAAAAGAACAAAAGGGGCAAGCAAAACAAAACAATTTCTCGAACCAAAACAACCAAATCACACCATCCCAACACACATAAAATCCAAAAACCCACAGCCCCCCCCAACCCACCGAGCTATAGAACCCACAGTATCCCCCGGGTCTCCACCCTCACGGGCCCCCCCAAACCCAAAGTTTTTGGAAAAGGAAAACTGAAGGTATGGAAACCCCAAACGGGGAGGGAAATAACAAAAAAGTGGGGGGGAGTGGCATAAAAGAGTAAAAAGAAGCTTAAACCGGACTCATAGTTTTTCACAAAAAACCAAGTTTACGGGTTTATGATAACAGTGCCTTTTTTTCCCAAGGGGTTTAACCAAATTCTGAGGAAAGACAGAGGGAACGGGGGGGGGTGGGGGTGGCATTGCGATAAAAAATCGCTGGTTTTTTGGGATAAAGCTGGGGGAGGGGGAAAAGGGCGGAGAAAAAAAGTGATTAAAATAGCAAACACTTCCTCTGGAGGCCCCAAGGGTTTGGAAATTAGCTTTGAGGGTAAAAAAAACCCACCACAGAACGCAGGGGGCCAAGGCAAGGGTACGCCCGAGAGCAATAGAGCAAAGGGTTATACCGGCAAAGAGTGGCCAAAAAGAGCTCATGCATGCAGGGCAAAGTTTCCTGTTTTCATGGGTGACTTTAACCAAAAGGAGTTTCGATTGGGAAAAATTTGGGAAACCCACATGGGGGCCAAGTACATGGAGGGCTAAGATGATGGAGGGGGTAGGGAAAACTTCATGTCCAACCGAAAGGGGGGACATTTAAAAAGAGAGAAGGAGAGGATGAACCGGGCCAAGGCGGGACTTATATTCCCCTTGGTAGTGCAGATTTTCAAAAAAAACTCACAAAAAAAGCCCCCTTGGGGCCCAGTGCCCAATGTGGTTTTAAGCTTCGAATACAAAAATTTTTAGAGCAAACAAGTGGAGGGAAAAAGCAGGAAGGCCAGGCAATGAACCAAACTAAAAAAGGGGGTACACAGGAAAGAGGAACTACCTGAACGGGGTTCATGGGACAGAGAACTGGCAGGGAAACCCGTTTTAATTTAAAATGATAGAAAGTAGGGAAACAAAATGCAAGGAGGCTGAGGAGAGGTTTGTACCCAAGGGTAACAGGAATAATGAAAAAGCCATGATGAGCCCATGGTTTACCCAAAGGTGCAGGGAGGCAAAAACCAAGTGTGCTAGGGAATGGAAGAAATATAGAAGGTAAAGGACCCAGGAGAATAAGGAGACCAGTCGTTGAGCCAGAAACGAATATGCACAGATAAGAAGGGAGGCCCAAAGACAATATGAAAATGACATAGCAGCGAAAGCCAAATCTGACCCAAAACTGTTGTACAGCCACATCAGGAGGAAAACAACAGTCAAGGACCAGGTAATCAGGCTAAGGAAGGAAGGAGGAGAGACAACAAGAAATAACCGTGAAGTATGTGAAGAACTCAACAAGAGATTCAAAGAAGTGTTCACAGAGGAGACAGAAGGGACTCCAGAAAGACGGAGAGGTGGGGCACACCACCAAGTGCTGGACTCAGTGCACACAACCGAGGAAGAAGTGAAGAGGCTTCTGAGTGAGCTAGATACCTCAAGGGCAATGGGGCCAGATAACATCTCCCCATGGGTATTGAGAGAGGGAGCGGAGGTGCTATGTGTACCCCTAACAACAATATTCAATACATCTATCGAAACAGGGAGATTGCCTGAGGCATGGAAGACAGCAAATGTAGTCCCAATCTTTAAAAAAGGAGACAGACATGAAGCATTAAACTACAGACCAGTGTCACTGACATGTATAGTATGCAAAATCATGGAGAAGATTATCAGGAGAAGAGTGGTGGAACACCTAGAAAGGAACGATCTCATCAACAGTAGCCAACATGGTTTCAGGGACGGGAAATCCTGTGTCACAAACCTACTGGAGTTCTATGACATGGTGACAGCAGTAAGACAAGAGAGAGAGGGGTGGGTGGATTGCATTTTCTTGGACTGTAAGAAGGCGTTTGACACAGTTCCACACAAGAGATTGGTGCAAAAATTGGAGGACCAAACAGGGATAACAGGGAAGGCACTACAATGGATCAGGGAATACTTGTCAGGAAGACAGCAGCGAGTCATGGTACGTGGCGAGGTGTCAGAGTGGGCACCTGTGACCAGCGGGGTCCGCAGGGTCAGTCCTAGGACCAGTGCTGTTTCTGGTATTTGTGAACGACATGACGGAAGGAATAGACTCTGAGGTGTCCCTGTTTGCAGATGACGTGAAGTTGATGAGAAGAATTCACTCGATCGAATGACCAGGCAGAACTACAAAGGGATCTGGACAGGCTGCAGACCTGGTCCAGCAATTGGCTCCTGGAGTTCAATCCCACCAAGTGCAAAAGTCATGAAGATTGGGGAAGGCAAAGAAGACCGCAGACGGAGTACAGTCTAGGGGGCCAGAGACTACAAACCTCACTCAAGGAAAAAGATCTTGGGGTGAGTATAACACCAGGCACATCTCCTGAAGCGCACATCAACCAAATAACTGCTGCAGCATATAGGCGCCTGGCAAACCTCAGAACAGCATTCCGACATCTTAATAAGGAATCGTTCAGGACCCTGTACACCGTGTACGTTAGGCCCATATTGGAGTATGCGGCACCAGTTTGGAACCCACACCTAGCCAAGCACGTGAAGAAACTAGAGAAAGTGCAAAGGTTTGCAACAAGACTAGTCCCAGAGCTAAGAGGTATGTCCTACGAGGAGAGGTTAAGGGAAATCAACCTGACGACACTGGAGGACAGGAGAAATAGGGGGGACATGATAACGACATACAAAATACTGAGAGGAATTGACAAGTTGGACAAAGACAGGATGTTCCAGAGATTGGACACAGTAACAAGGGGACACAGTTGGAAGCTGAAGACACAGATGAATCACAGGGATGTTAGGAAGTATTTCTTCAGCCACATAGTAGTCAGCAAGTGGAATAGTTTGGGAAGCGATGTAGTGGAGGCAGGATCCATACATAGCTTTAAGCAGAGGTATGATAAAGCTCACGGCTCAGGGAGAGTGACCTAGTAGCGATCAGTGAAGAGGCGGGGCCAGGAGCTCGGACTCGACCCCCGCAACCTCAACTAGGTGAGTACAACTAGGTGAGTACACACACACACACACACACACACACACACACACACATCATGAAGGTGATAGACGAGGGGGACATGACCCAGGTGGCAAATTTTCGGAGAATTGGGTGGTTCACAAAGAAAAGGAATCGGCCTCTCAAAGTAATTTTCAAGGCAGAATCAACCCGAACCATAATCCTGCAGGAGAAAGCACGGCTGAGAGGCAAGCAGGAGTTCCGGAGTGTGTACCTCGATCGATGCAGAGCACGGAACGAAAGGAAGACGATAAAAGAGAGAGTTCAAAAACGATAGGAGAAATGGGAGGAAATGAAAAAGGAGAGCAGAATAACCCAGGATCAAATGGAAGGACAAGCACACCCCCCAGAAACACCTGCAGAAGGACTCCAGCCACGACACCCCCAAGGCAACTGAACAATCCAAACCAAACATCACACACCGATCCCTCTGTTTCCACCCCGCGCACCACAGTTACAGTATTAAAACAGAAGTTGAAGGTTTGGTACACAAATGCAGATGGACTAACGAATAAGCATGAGGAATGGCAAGAAAGAATCAATGAGAAGTCCCCAGACATCATAGAAGTTACAGAAACAAAACTCACAGAGACAATAACAGATGCAATCTTCCCACCAGGATACCAGATTATGAGGAAAGATAGAAGGGGCAGGGGGGGAGGTGGGGTTGCTCTGCTCGTAAAAAACAGATGGAAATTCGAGAAAATGGAAGGCATAGATGAGACGGGAGAAAGAGACTACATTGCAGGTACATTTCAGTCTGGGGAACACAAAGTGGTCATTGCAGTGATGTATAATCCACCACAGAACTGCAGGAGGCCAAGAGAGGAATATGAAGAGAGCAACAGAGCAATGGTGGACACACTTGCTGAGGTGGCAAGAAGAGTTCATTCCAGCAGAGCAAAGTTGCTGGTTGTGGGGGATTTCAACCACAGGGAGATTGACTGGGAAAACCTGGAGCCACATGGGGGTCCCGAAACATGGAGAGCCAGGATGTTGGACGTGGTGCTGGAAAACCTCATGCACCAACATGTTAAGGACACTACCAGAGTGAGAGGGGAGGATGAACCAGCAAGATTGGACCTTGTGTTCACCCTGGGCAGCTCAGACATTGAGGACATCAAGTATGAGAGTCCTCTAGGAGCTAGCGACCACGTGGTTCTGTGCTTTGAATACATAGTAGAGCTGCAAGTAGAGAGAATAACAGGAGTTGAATGGGAAAAGCCTGACTATAAAAGAGGGGACTACATAGGGTTGAAGAACTTCCTGCGGGAGGTCCAGTGGGACAGAGAACTGGCAGGAAAGCCAGTAAATGAAATGATGGAATATGTAACAACAAAATGCAAGGAGGCAGTGGAAAGGTATATTCCCAAGGGCAACAGTAACAACGGGAAGACCAGAACAAGCCCCTGGTTTACCCGACGGTGTAAGGTGGCAAAAACAAAGTGCAATAGAGAATGGAAAAAGTACAGAAGGCAGAGAACACACGAAAATAGGGAGATCAGTCGCAGAGCCAAGAATGAGTACGCACATGTAAGGAGGGAGGCCCAGCGACAGTATGAAAATGACATAGCATCGAGAATCAAGACTGACCCGAAACTGTTATATAGCCACATCAGGAGGAAGACAACAGTCAAAGACCAGGTGATCAGATTAAGGACAGAAGGTGGAGAACTCACAAGAAATGATCAGGAGGTATGTGAGGAGCTGAACAGGAGATTTAAGGAAGTTTTTACAGTAGAGACAGGAAGGGCTGTGGGAAGACAACACAGAAGGGAACATCAAGAGGGAATATACCAACAAGTGTTGGATGACATACGAACAACTGAGGAGGAGGTGAAGAAGCTCTTAAGTGACCTTGACACCTCAAAGGCGATGGGACCGGACAACACTCCCCATGGGTCCTTAGAGAAGGAGCAGAGATGCTGTGCGTGCCTCTAACCACAATCTTCAACACATCCCTTGAAACTGGGCAACTACCTGAGAAATGGAAGACAGCTAATGTAGTACCCATATTTAAGAAAGGAAAAAGAAACGAGGCACTAAACTACAGACCTGTGTCTCTGACATGTATTGTGTGCCAAGTCATGGAGAAGATTATCAGGAGGAGAGTGGTCGAACACCTGGAAAGGAACAAGATTATAAATGAAAACCAGCATGGGTTCATGGAAGGCAAATCTTGTATCACAAACCTCCTGGAGTTTTATGACAGTTCCCCACAAGAGATTAGTGCAGAAGCTAGAGGATCAGGCGCATGTAAAAGGGAGGGCACTGCAATGGATAAGGGAATACCTGACAGGGAGGCAGCAACGAGTCATGGTACGTGAAGAGGTATCACAGTGGGCGCCTGTTACGAGCGGGGTCCCACAGGGGTCAGTTCTAGGACCAGTGCTATTTTTGATATATGTGAACGACATGATGGAAGGAATAGACTCTGAAGTGTCCCTGTCCGCAGATGACGTGAAGTTGATGAGAAGAATTAAATCGGACGAGGATGAGGCAGGACTACAAAGAGTCCTGGACAGGCTGGACATGTGGTCCAGTAACTGGCTTCTCGAATTCAATCCAGCCAAATGCAAAGTCATGAAGATTGGGGAGGGGCAAAGAAGACCGCAGACAGAGTATAGGCTAGGTGGACAAAGACTACAGACCTCACTCAGGAGAAAGACCTTGGGGTGACCATAACACCGAGCACATCACCGGAGGCACACATCAACCAAATAACTGCTGCAGCATACGGGCGCCTGGCAAACCTGAGAATAGCGTTCCGATACCTTAATAAGGAATCGTTCAAGACACTGTTCACTGTGTATGTTAGGCCCATACTGGAGTATGCAGCACCAGTCTGGAACCCACACCTGGTCAAGCACGTCAAGAAGTTAGAGAAAGTACAAAGGTTTGCAACAAGGCTAGTCCCAGAGCTCATGGGAATGTCGTACGAGGAAAGGTTAAGGGAAATCGGACTGACGACACTGGAGGAGAGAAGGGTCAGGGGAGACATGATAACGACATACAAGATACTGCGGGGAATAGACAAGGTGGACAGAGATAGGATGTTCCAGAGAGGGGACACAGGGACAAGGGGTCACAACTGGAAGCTGAAGACTCAGACGAGTCACAGGGACGTTAGGAAGTATTTCTTCAGTCATAGAGTTGTCAGCAAGTGGAATAGCCTAGCAAGTGAAGTAGTGGAGGCAGGAACCATACATAGTTTTAAGAAGAGGTATGACAAAGCTCAGGAAGCAGAGAGAGCGAGAGGACCCAGTACAGTAGGATCAGTGAAGAGGCGGGACCAGGAGCTGAGTCTCGACCCCTGCAACCACAATTAGGTGAATTAGATGAGTACACACACACACACGCCCACATACCCACACACACACACACACACACACACACACACACACACACACACCACACACACACACACACACACACACACACACACACACACACACACACACACACATACACGCACACACACACACACACACACACACACACACACACATGTCTAATCGACATGTGCCTAGGACCAAATGGTAACTAACTAACACATGGTTCTGTGCTTTGAATGCATAGTAGAGTTACAAGTGGAGAGGGTAACAGGAGTTGGATGGAAAAAGCCAAACTATAAAAGGGGGAACTGCACAGGTATGATGAAATTCCTGCAGGAGGTTCAGTGGGACAGAGAACTGGCAGGAAAGTCAGTAAATGAAATGATGGAATACGTAACAACAAAATGCAGGGAGACAGAGGAAAGGTTTGTTCCCAAGGGCAATAGAAATAATGGGAAGACGAAAGCGAGTCCTTGGTTTATCCGATGGTGTAGGGAGGTAAAAACTATATGCACCAGAGAATGGAAAAGGTACAGGAGGCAAAGGACCCAGGAAAATAAAGAGACTAGTCGAAGATCCAGAAGCTAGTATGCACAGATAAGGAGGGAGGCCCAGCGACAGTACGAAAACGACATAGCATCGAAAGGCAAGTCTGACCCGAAACTGCTGTATAGCCACATTAGGAGGAAGACAACAGTCAAAGACCAGGTGATCAGGCTGAGGAAAGAAGGTGGGGAACTCACCAGAAGCGATGAAGAGGTATATGTGGAGCTCAACATGAGATTTAAGGAAGTATTTACAGTGGAGACAGGAAGGCCTCTGGGAGGACAGAACAGAGGGGGATACCAACAAGGAATATTCCAACTAGTGTTGGATGACATACACACAACTGAGGAGGAGGGGAGGGAGCTGCTGAGGAACCTTGATACCTCAAAGGCAATGGGATCAGACAACATCTCCCCGTGGGTCCTTAGAGAGGGAGTAGAAATGCTGTGTGTGCCACTAACCACAATCTTCAACCCCTTGAAACTGGGCAACTACCTGAGGTATTTGAAGATGGCAAATGTAGTACCCATATTTAAAAAAGGAGACAGAAAAGAGGCACTAAACTATAGACCAGTGTCACTGACGGGTATAGTATGCAAAGTAATGGAGAAGATTATCAGGAGGAGAGTGGTGGAGCAGCTGCAACGGAACAAGAGTATAAACGCCAACCAGCACGGAGTTATGGAAGATAAATCTTGTGTCACAAACCTACTGGAGTTTCATGATAAAGTAACAGAAGTAAGACACGAGAGAGAGGTGTGGGTTGACTGCAAGAAGGCCTTCGACACAGTTCATCACAGGAGATTAGCGCAGAAGCTAGAGGATCAGGCGTGTATAACAGGATGGGCACTGCAAAGAATCAGAGAATACCTGACAGGGAGGCAACAACGAGTCATGGTATGTGATGAAGTATCACTGTGGGCACCTGTGACGAGCGGGGTCCCAGAGGGGTCGGTCCCAGGACCAGTGCTATTTCAGGTATATGTGAATGAAATCATGGAAGGGTTAGACTCAGAAGTGTCCCTGTTCGCAGACGATGTGAAGTTAATGAGGAGAATTAAATCAGATGAGGATCATGTAGGACTTCAAAGTGACCTGGACAGGCTGGACACCTGGTCCAGCAACTGGCTTCTCGAATTTAACCCCGCCAAATGCAAAGTTCTGAAGATCGGGGACGTGCAAAGAAAACCGCAGAGGGAGTATCGGCTAGGTGCAAACCTCGCTCAAGGAGAAAGATCTTGGAAGCACACATCAACCAGATAACTGCTGCAGCATATGAGTGCCTGGCAAACTTGAGAATAGCGTTCCGATACCTTAGGAAGGAATCGTTCAAGACACTGTACATCGTGTACGTCAGGCCCATACTGGAGTATGCAGCACCTGTTTGGAACCCACACTTGATTAAGCACGTCAAGAAATTAGAGAAAGTGTAAAGGTTTGCGACAAGGTTAGTTCCAGAGCTAAGGGAAGTGTCCTACGAAGAAAGGTTAAGGGAAATCGGTCTGACGACACTGGAGGACAGGAGGTTAGG
>NC_069403.1:34235870-34254219 GCF_026875155.1 Cherax quadricarinatus | reverse complement strand
CAAAACCCTTTTACTGCCCCTTAATAACCTAGTACCACACTGTCACTGCCAGCTTAATGACCATAGTTACCACAGCTGTCACTGCCAGCTTAATGACCATAGTTACCACAGCTGTCACTGCCAGCTTAATGACCATAGTTACCACAGCTGTCACTGCCCGCTTAATGACATGTACCCACTGTCACTGCCAGCTTTAACCATAGTTACCACAGCTGTCACTGCCAGCTTAACGACCATAGTTACCACAGCTGTCACTGCCAGCTTAATGACCATAGTTAAAACAGCTGTCACTGCCAGCTTAATGACCATAGTTACCACAGGTGTCACTGCCAGCTTAATGACCATAGTTATCCACAGCTGTCACTGCCAGCTTAAGACCATAGTTACCACAGCTGTCACTGCCAGCTTAACGACCATACTTACCACAGCTGTCACTGTCAGCTTAATGACCATAGATTACCATCATTGTCACTGCCAGCTTCATAACCATAGTTACCACAGCTGTCACTGCCGCTTAATGACCATAGATACCACAGTTGTCACTGCCAGCTTAATGACCATAGTTACCACAGCTGTCACTGCCAGCTTAATGACCATAGTTACCACAGCTGTCACTGCCAGCTTAATGACCATAGTTACCACAGCTGTCACTGCCAGCTTTAATGACATAGTACCACAGCTGTCACTGCCAGCTTAACCATAGTTACCACAGCTGTCACTGCCAGCTTAATACCATAGTTACCACATCTGTCACTGCTCAGCTTAATACCATAGTTACCATAGCTGTCACTACCAGCTTAAAAACCATAGTTACCAGCAGGTGCCACTGTCAGCTTAATGACCATAGTTACCACAGCTGTCACTGCCAGCTTAATAACCATAGTTACCACACTGTCACTGCCAGCTTAATGACCTACTTACCACAAGCTGTCACTGCAGCTTAATGACCATAGTTACCACACTGTCACTGCCAGCTTAATGAACCATAGTTTACCACAGCTGTCACTGCCAGCTTAACGACCATAGTTACCACAGTTGTCACTGCCCGCTTAATGACCATAGTTACCACAGCTATCACTGGGCCCGCTTAATGACCATAGTTACCACAGGGGTCACTTTCCAGCTTAATGACCATAGTTACCACAGCTGTCACTGCCAGTTTAATGACCATAGTTACCACAGCTGTCACTGCCAGCTTAACCATAGTTACCACAGCTGTCACTGCCAGCTTAATAACCATAGTTACCACATCTGTCACTGCTAGCTTAATAACCATAGTTACCATAGCTGTCACTACCAGCTTAAAAACCAATTAAAATTAACCAGAGCTGGCCACTGTTCCCCGCACTAAATGACCATAGTTACCACAGCTGTCACTGCCAGCTTAATAACCATAGTTACCACATCTGTCACTGCCAGCTTAATGACCACAGTTACCACAACTGTCACTGCGAGTTTAATGACCATAGTTACCACAGCTGTCACTTCCAGCTTAATGACCATATTTGCCACAGCTGTCACTGCCAGCTTAACGACCATAGTTACCACAGCTGTCACTGCCAGCTTAATGACCATAGATACCACATCTGTCACTGCCAGCTTCATAACCATAGTTACCACAGCTGTCACTGCCAGCTTAACTACCATAGTTACCACAGCTTTGCCGATACTGAGCCAGCTTAATGACCATAGTTATCACACAGCTGTCACATGCAATGCCTTAATGACCATAGTTACCACAGCTGTCACTGCCAGCTTAACCATAGTTACCACAGCTGTCACTGCCAGCTTAATAACCATAGTTACCACATCTGTCACTGCTAGCTTAATAACCATAGTTACCATAGCTGTCACTACCAGCTTAAAAACCATAGTTACCTGAGCTGCCACTGTCAGCCTAATGGCCATAGTTACCACAGCTGTCACTGCCAGCTTAATAACGATAGTTACCACAGCTGATACTGAGAGCTTAATGACCATAGTTACCACAGCTGTCACTGCCAGCTTAATAACCATAGTTACCACATCTGTCACTGCCAGCTTAATGACCACAGTTACCACAACTGTCACTGCGAGTTTAATGACCATAGTTACCACAGCTGTCACTTCCAGCTTAATGACCATATATGCCACAGTTGTCACTGCCAGCTTAACGACCATAGTTACCACAGCTGTCACTGCCAGCTTAATGACCATAGTTACCACAGCTGTCACTGCCAGCTTAATGACCATAGTTACCACAGCTGTCACTGCCAGTTTAATGACCATAGTTACCACAGCTGTCACTGCCAGCTTAACCATAGTTACCACAGCTGTCACTGCCAGCATAATAACCATAGTTACCACATCTGTCACTGCTAGCTTAATAACCATAGTTACCATAGCTGTCACTACCAGCTTAAAAACCATTGTTACCAGAGCTGCCACTGTTATCCTAATGCCATAGTTACCACAGCTGTCACTGCCAGCTTAATAACGATAGTTACCACAGCTGATACTGAGAGCTTAATGACCATAGTTACCACAGCTGTCACTGCCAGCTTAATAACCATAGTTACCACGTCTGTCACTGCCAGCTTAATGACCACAGTTACCTCAGCTGTCACTGCCAGCTTAACCATTGTTACCACAGGTGTCACTGCCAGCTTAACCATAGTCACCACAGCTGTCACTGCCAGCTTAATGACCATAGTTACCTCAGCTGTCACTGCCAGCTTAACCATAGTTACCACAGGTGTCACTGCCAGCTTAATAACCATAGTTACCACATCTGTCACTGCCAGCTTAATGTCCATAGTTACCACAGCTGTCACTGCCAGCATAATGACCATAGTTACCACAGCTGTCACTGCCAGCTTAACCAGTTACCACAGCTGTCACTGCCAGCTTAATGACCATAGTTACCTCAGTGTCACTGCCAGCTTAACCATAGTTACCACAGGTGTCACTGCCAGCTTAATAACCATAGTTACCACATCTGTCACTGCCAGCTTAATGACCATAGTTACCACAGCTGTCACTGCCAGCTTAATGACCATAGTTACCACAGCTGTCATTGCCAGCTTAATGACCATAGTTACCGCAGCTGTCACTGCCAGCTTAATGATCACAGTTACCACACCTGTCACTGCCAGCTTAATAACCATAGTTACTACAGCTGTCACTGCCAGCTTAATAACCATAGTTACCACAGCTATCACTGCCAGCTTAATGACCATAGTTACCACAGCTGTCACTGCCAGCTTAATGAACATAGTTACCACAGCTGTCACTGCCAGCTTAATGACCATAGTTACCACAGCTGTCACTGCCAGCTTAATGACCATAGTTACCACAGCTGACACTGCCAGCTTAATAACCATAGTTACCACATCTGTCACTGCTAGCTTAATAACCATAGTTACCATAGCTGTCACTACCAGCTTAAAAACCATAGTTACCAGAGCTGCCACTGTCAGCCTAATGACCATAGTTACCACAGCTGTCACTGCCAGCTTAATAACAATAGTTACCACATCTGTCACTGCCAGCTTAATGACCACAGTTACCACAACTGTCACTGCGAGTTTAATGACCATAGTTACCACAGCTGTCACTTCCAGCTTAATGACCATATTTGCCACAGCTGTCACTGCCAGCTTAACGACCATAGTTACCACAGCTGTCACTGCCTGCTTAATGACCATAGTTACCACAGCTGTCACTGCCAGCTTAATGACCATAGTTACCACAGGCGTCATTGCCAGCTTAATGACCATAGTTACCACAGCTGTCACTGCCAGTGAAATGACCATAGTTACCACAGCTGTCACTGCCAGCTTAACCATAGTTACCACAGCTGTCACTGCCAGCTTAATAACCATAGTTACCACATCTGTCACTGCTAGCTCAATAACCATAGTTACCATAGCTGTCACTACCAGCTTAAAAACCATAGTTACCAGAGCTGCCACTGACAGCCTAATGGCCATAGTTACCACAGCTGTCACTGCCAGCTTAATAACGATAGTTACCACAGCTGATACTGAGAGCTTAATGACCATAGTTACCACAGCTGTCACTGCCAGCTTAATAACCATAGTTACCACGTCTGTCACTGCTAGCTTAATGACCACAGTTACCACAACTGTCACTGCGAGTTTAATGACCATAGTTACCACAGCTGTCACTTCCAGCTTAATGACCATATTTGCCACAGCTGTCACTGCCAGCTTAATGACCATAGTTACCACAGCTGTTACTGCCAGATTAATGACCATAGTTTCCACAGCTGTCACTGCCAGCTTAATGACCATAGTTACCACAGCTGTCACTGCCAGCTTAATGACCATATTTACCACACCTGTCACTGCTAGCTTAATAGCGATAGTTACCACAGCTGTCACTGCCAGCTTAATAACCATAGTTACCACATCTGTCACTGCCAACTTAATAACCATATTTACCACAGATGTCAGTGCCAGTTTTATAACCATAGGTACCACCGTTGTCACTGCTAGCTTAATAACAATAGTTACCACAGCTGTCACTCACAGCTTAATAACCATAGTTACCACATCTGTCACTGCCAGCTTAATGTCCATAGTAACCACAGCTGTCACTGCCAGCATAATGACCATAGTTACCACAGCTGTCACTGCCAGCTTAACCATAGTCACCACAGCTGTCACTGCCAGCTTAATGACCATAGTTACCTCAGCTGTCACTGCCAGCTTAACCATAGTTACAACAGGTGTCACTGCCAGCTTAATAACCATAGTTACCACATCTGTCACTGCCAGCTTAATGTCCATAGTTACCACAGCTGTCACTGCCAGCATAATGACCATAGTTACCACAGCTGTCACTGCCAGCTTAACCATAGTTACCACAGCTGTCACTGCCAGCTTAATGACCATAGTTACCTCAGCTGTCACTGCCAGCTTAACCATAGTTACCACAGGTGTCACTGCCAGCTTAATAACCATAGTTACCACATCTGTCACTGCCAGCTTAATGACCATAGTTACCACAGCTGTCACTGCCAGCTTAATGACCATAGTTACCACAGCTGTCATTGCCAGCTTAATGACCATAGTTACCGCAGCTGTCACTGCCAGCTTAATGATTACAGTTACCACACCTGTCACTGCCAGCTTAATAGCCAAAGTTACTACAGCTGTCACTGCCAGCTTAATAACCATAGTTACCACAGCTATCTCTGCCAGCTTAATGACCATAGTTACCACAGCTGTCACTGCCAGCTTAACGACCATAGTTACCACAGCTGTCACTGCCAGCTTAATGACCATAGTTACCACAGCTGTCACTGCCAGCTTAATGACCATAGTTACCACAGCTATCACTGCCAGCTTAATGACCATAGTTACCACAGCTGTCACTGCCAGCTTAATGACCATAGTTACCACAACTGTCACTGCCAGCTTAACGACCATAGTTACCACAGCTGTCACTGTCAGCTTAATGACCATAGATACCACATCTGTCACTGCCAGCTTCATAACCATAGTTACCACAGCTGTCACTGCCAGCTTAACGACCATAGTTACCACAGCTGTCACTGCCAGCTTAATGACCATAGTTACCACAGCTGTCACTGCAAGCTTAATGACCATAGTTACCAAAGCTGTCACTGCCAGCTTAATAACCATAGTTACCACATCTGTCACTGCCAACTTAATAACCATATTTACCACAGATGTCAGTGCCAGTTTTATAACCATAGGTACCACCGTTGTCACTGCTAGCTTAATAACAATAGTTACCACAGCTGTCACTCACAGCTTAATAACCATAGTTACCACATCTGTCACTGCCAGCTTAATGTCCATAGTAACCACAGCTGCCACTGCCAGCATAATGACCATAGTTACCACAGCTGTCACTGCCAGCTTAACCATAGTCACCACAGCTGTCACTGCCAGCTTAATGACCATAGTTACCTCAGCTGTCACTGCCAGCTTAACCATAGTTACAACAGGTGTCACTGCCAGCTTAATAACCATAGTTACCACATCTGTCACTGCCAGCTTAATGTCCATAGTTACCACAGCTGTCACTGCCAGCATAATGACCATAGTTACCACAGCTGTCACTACCAGCTTAACCATAGTTACCACAGCTGTCACTGCCAGCTTAATGACCATAGTTACCTCAGCTGTCACTGCCAGCTTAACCATAGTTACCACAGGTGTCACTGCCAGCTTAATAACCATAGTTACCACATCTGTCACTGCCAGCTTAATGACCATAGTTACCACAGCTGTCACTGCCAGCTTAATGACCATAGTTACCACAGCTGTCCATGCCAGCTTAATGACCATAGTTACCGCAGCTGTCACTGCCAGCTTAATGATTACAGTTACCACACCTGTCACTGCCAGCTTAATAGCCAAAGTTACTACAGCTGTCACTGCCAGCTTAATAACCATAGTTACCACAGGTATCTCTGCCAGCTTAATGACCATAGATTTCCACAGCTGTCACTGCCAGCTTAACGACCATAGTTACCACAGCTGTCACTGCCAGCTTAATGACCATAGTTACCACAGCTGTCACTGCCAGCTTAATGACCATAGTTACCACAGCTATTACTGCCAGCTTAATGACCATAGTTACCACAGCTGTCACTGCCAGCTTAATGACCATAGTTACCACAACTGTCACTGCCAGCTTAACGACCATAGTTACCACAGCTGTCACTGTCAGCTTAATGACCATAGATACCACATCTGTCACTGCCAGCTTCATAACCATAGTTACCACAGCTGTCACTGCCAGCTTAACGACCATAGTTACCACAGCTGTCACTGCCAGCTTAATGACCATAGTTACCACAGCTGTCACTGCAAGCTTAATGACCATAGTTACCAAAGCTGTCACTGACAGCTTAATAACCATAGTTACCACAGCTGTCACTGCCAGTTTAATGACCATAGTTACCACAGCTGTCACTGCCAGCTTAACCATAGTTACCACAGCTGTCACTGCCAGCTTAATAACCATAGTTACCACATCTGTCACTGCTAGCTTATTAACCATAGTTACCATAGCTTTCACTACCAGCTTAAAAACCATAGTTACCTGAGCTGCCACTGTCAGCCTAATGGCCATAGTTACCACAGCTGTCACTGCCAGCTTAACCATAGTTACAACAGGTGTCACTGCCAGCTTAATAACCATAGTTACCACATCTGTCACTGCCAGCTTAATGTCCATAGTTACCACAGCTGTCACTGCCAGCATAATGACCATAGTTACCACAGCTGTCACTGCCAGCTTAACCATAGTTACCACAGCTGTCACTGCCAGCTTAATGACCATAGTTACCTCAGCTGTCACTGCCAGCTTAACCATAGTTACCATAGGTGTCACTGCCAGCTTAATAACCATAGTTACCACATCTGTCACTGCCAGCTTAATGACCATAGTTACCACAGCTGTCACTGCCAGCTTAATGACCATAGTTACCACAGCTGTCATTGCCAGCTTAATGACCGTTGTTACCGCAGCTGTCACTGCCAGCTTAATGATCACAGTTACCACACCTGTCACTGCTAGCTTAATAACCAAAGTTACTACAGCTGTCACTGCCAGCTTAATAACCATAGTTACCACAGCTATCTCTGCCAGCTTAATGACCATAGTTACCACAGCTGTCACTGCCAGCTTAACGACCATAGTTACCACAGCTGTCACTGCCAGCTTAATGACCATAGTTACCACAGCTGTCACTGCCAGCTTAATGACCATAGTTACCACAGCTGTCACTGCCAGCTTAATGACCATAGTTACCACAGGTGTCACTGCCAGCTTAATGACCATAGTTACCACAGCTGTCACTGCCAGCTTAACGACCATAGTTACCACAGCTGTCACTGTCAGCTTAATGACCATAGATACCACATCTGTCACTGCCAGCTTCATAACCATAGTTACCACAGCTGTCACTGCCAGCTTAACTACCATAGTTACCACAGCTGCCACTGCCAGCTTAATGACCATAGTTACCACAGCTGTCACTGCAAGCTTAATGACCATAGTTACCACAGCTGTCACTGACAGCTTAATGACCATAGTTACCACAGCTGTCACTGCCAGTTTAATGACCATAGTTACCACAGGTGTCACTGCCAGCTTAACCATAGTTACCACAGCTGTCACTGCCAGCTTAATAACCATAGTTACCACATCTGTCACTGCTAGCTTAATAACCATAGTTACCATAGCTTTCACTACCAGCTTAAAAACCATAGTTACCTGAGCTGCCACTGTCAGCCTAATGTCCATAGTTACCACAGCTGTCACTGCCAGCTTAATAACGATAGTTACCACAGCTGATACTGAGACCTTAATGACCATAGTTACCACAGCTGTCACTGCCAGCTTAATAACCATAGTTACCACATCTGTCACTGCCAGCTTAATGACCACAGTTACCACAACTGTCACTGGGAGTTTAATGACCATAGTTACCACAGCTGAAACTTCCAGCTTAATGACCATATTTGCCACAGCTGTCACTGCCAGCTTAACGACCATAGTTACCACAGCTGTCACTGCCAGCTTAATGACCATAGTTACCAACCTGTCACTGCCAGCTTAATGACCATAGTTACCACAGCTGTCACTGCCAGTTTAATGACCATAGTTACGACAGCTGTCACTGCCAGCTTAACCATAGTTACCACAGCTGTCACTGCCAGCTTAGTAACCATTCTTACCACATCTGTCGCTGCTTGCTTAATAACCATAGTTACCATAGCTGTCACTACCAGCTTAAAAACCATTGTTACCAGAGCTGCCACTGTCAGCCTAATGGCCATAGTTACCACAGCTGTCACTGCCAGCTTAATAACGATAGTTACCACAGCTGATACTGAGAGCTTAATGACCATAGTTATCACAGCTGTCACTGCCAGCTTAATAACCGTAGTTACCACGTCTGTCACTGATAGCTTAATGACCACAGTTACCTCAGCTGTCACTGCCAGCTTAACCATTGTTACCACAGGTGTCACTGCCAGCTTAACCATAGTCACCACAGCTGTCACTGCCAGCTTAATGACCACAGTTACCTCAGCTGTCACTGCCAGCTTAACCATAGTTACCACAGATGTCACTGCCAGCTTAATAACCATAGTTACCACATCTGTCACTGCCAGCTTAATGTCCATAGTTACCACAGCTGTCACTGCCAGCATAATGACCATAGTTACCACAGCTGTCACTGCCAGCTTAACCATAGTTACGACAGCTGTCACTGCCAGCTTAATGACCATAGTTACCTCAGCTGTCACTGCCAGCTTAACCATAGTTACCACAGGTGTCACTGCCAGCTTAATAACCATAGTTACCACATCTGTCACTGTCAGCTTAATGACCATAGTTACCTCAGCTGTCACTGCCAGCTTAATGACCATAGTTACCACAGCTGTCATTGCCAGCTTAATGACCATAGTTACCGCAGCTGTCACTGCCAGCTTAATGATCACAGTTACCACACCTGTCACTGCCAGCTTAATAACCATAGTTACTACAGCTGTCACTGCCAGCTTAATAACTATAGTTACCACAGCTATCACTGCCAGCTTAATGACCATAGTTACCACAGCTGTCACTGCCAGCTTAATGAACATAGATACCACAGCTGTCACTGCCAGCTTAATGACCATAGTTACCACAGCTGTCACTGCCAGCTTAATGACCATAGTTACCACAGCTGTCACTGCCAGCTTAACGACCATAGTTACCACAGCTGTCACTGTCAGCTTAATGACCATAGATACCACATTTGTCACTGCCAGCTTCATAACCATAGTTACCACAGCTGTCACTGCCAGCTTAACGACCATAGTTACCACAGCTGTCACTGCCAGCTTAATGACCAAAGTTACCACAGCTGTCACTGCCAGCTTAATGACCATAGTTACCACATCTGTCACTGCCAGCTTAATGACCATAGTTACCACAGCTGTCACTGCCAGCTTAATGACCAAAGTTACCACAGCTGTCACTGCCAGCTTAACGACCATACTTACCACAGCTGTCACTGTCAGCTTAATGACCATAGATACCACATCTGTCACTGCCAGCTTCATAACCATAGTTACCACAGCTGTCACTGCCAGCTTAACGACCATAGTTACCACAGTTGTCACTGCCAGCTTAATGACCATAGTTACCACAGCTGTCACTGCCAGCTTAATGACCATAGTTACCACAGCTGTCATTGCCAGCTTAATGACCATAGTTACCACAGCTGTCACTGCCAGTTTAATGACCATAGTTACCACAGCTGTCACTGCCAGCTTAACCATAGTTACCACAGCTTTCACTGCCAGCTTAATATCCATAGTTACCACATCTGTCACTGCTAGCTTAATAACCATAGTTACCATAGCTGTCACTACCAGCTTAAAAACCATAGTTACCAGAGCTGCCACTGTCAGCCTAATGGCCATAGTTACCACAGCTGTCACTGCCAGCTTAATAACGATAGTTACCACAGCTGATACTGAGAGCTTAATGACCATAGTTACCACAGCTGTCACTGCCAGCTTAATAACCATAGTTACCACATCTGTCACTGCCAGCTTAATGACCACAGTTACCACAACTGTCACTGCGAGTTTAATGACCATAGTTACCACAGCTGTCACTTCCAGCTTAATGACCATATTTGCCACAGCTGTCACTGCCAGCTTAACGACCATAGTTACCACAGCTGTCACTGCCAGCTTAATGACCATAGTTACCACAGCTGTCACTGCCAGCTTAATGACCATAGTTACCACAGCTGTCACTGCCAGCTTAATGACCATAGTTACCACAGCTGTCACTGCCAGTTTAATGACCATAGTTACCACAGCTGTCACTGCCAGCTTAACCATAGTTACCACAGCTGTCACTGCGAGCTTAATAACCATAGTTACCACATCTGTCACTGCTAGCTTAATAACCATAGTTGCCATAGCTGTCACTACCAGCTTAAAAACCATAGTTACCAGAGCTGCCACTGACAGCCTAATGGCCATAGTTACCACAGCTGTCACTGCCAGCTTAATAACGATAGTTACCACAGCTGATACTGAGAGCTTAATGACCATAGTTACCACAGCTGTCACTGCCAGCTATAATAACCATAGATTATTACCAAGTTACCACGTCTGTCACTGCCAGCTTAATGACCATAGTTACCACAACTGTCACTGCGAGTTTAATGACCATAGTTACCACAGCTGTCACTTCCAGCTTAATGACCATATTTGCCACAGCTGTCACTGCCAGCTTAATGACCATAGTTACCACAGCTGTTACTGCCAGATTAATGACCATAGTTACCACAGCTGTCACTGCCAGCTTAATGACCATAGTTACCACAGCTGTCACTGCCAGCTTAATGACCATATTTACCACACCTGTCACTGCTAGCTTAATAGCGATAGTTACCACAGCTGTCACTGCCAGCTTAATAACCATAGTTACCACATCTGTCACTGCCAACTTAATAACCATATTTACCACAGATGTCAGTGCCAGTTTTATAACCATAGCTACCACCGTTGTCACTGCTAGCTTAATAACAATAGTTACCACAGCTGTCGCTGACAGCTTAATAACCATAGTTACCACAGCTGTCACTGCCTGCTTAATAACCAGAGTTATCACAGTTGTCATTGCTCGCTTAAAAACCATAGTTACCACAGCTGTCAGTTGCAGATTAATAACCATAGTTACCATAGCTGTCATTGAGAGCTTAATGACCATAGTTACCACAGCTGTCACTGTCTGCTTAATGGCCATAGTTACCACAGCTGTCACTGCCAGCTTAATAGCGATAGTTACCACAGCTGTTACTGAGAGCTTAATAACTATAGTTACCACAGTTGTCACTGCTAGCTTAATAACCATAGTTACCACAGCTGTCAGTGGCAGCTTAATAACCATATTTACCACAGCTGTCACTGCCAACTTAATGACCATAGTTACCACAGCTGTCACTGCTAGCTTAATTGCGATAGATACCACACCTGTCACTGCCAGCTTAATAACCATGGTTACCAGAGCTGTCACTGTCTGCTTAATAACCATAGTTACCACAGCTGTCATTGCTAGCTTAATAATCATAGTTGCCAGAGCTGTCACTGCCAGCTTAATAACCATAGTTACCACAGCTGTCACTGCCAGCTTAATAACCATGGTTACCACAGTTTTCACTGCCAGCTTAATAATGATAGTTACCACAGCTGTCACTGCCAGCTTAATAACCATATTTACCGGAGCTGTCACTTCCAGCTTAATAATCATAGTTACCAGAGCTGTCACTGCCAGCTTAATTGCCATAGTTACCAGAGCTGTCACTGCCAGCTTAATAACCATAGTTACCACAGCTGTCACTGCCAGCTTAATAACAATAGTTACCACAGCTCTCACTGCCAGCCTAATAACCATAGTTACCACAGGTGTCACTGTCAGCTTAATAACCATAGTTACCACAGGAGTCACTGCCAGCTTAATAGCTATTTTTACCATAGCTGTCACTGCGAGCTTAATGACCATAGTTACCACAGCTGTCACTGCCAGCTTAATAACCATGGTTACCACAGTTTTCACTGCCAGCTTAATAACCATAGTTACCACAGCTGTCACTGCCAGATTAATAAGCATATTTACCAGAGCTGTCACTTCCAGCTTAATAACCATAGTTACCACAGCTGTCACTGCCGGCTTAATAACAATAGTTTCCACAGCTCTCACTGCCAGCCTAATAACCATAGTTACCACACTTGTCACTGTCAGCTTAATAACCATAGTTACCACAGGTGCCACTGCCAGCTTAATAACCATAATTACCTCAGCTTTTACTGTCAGCTTAATAACCATAGTTGCCACAGCTGTTATTGCCGGCTTAATAACAATAGTTCCCACAGCCGTCACTGCCAGCTTAATAACCATAGTTACGACAGCTCTCACTGTCAGCTTAAGAACCATAGTTACCACAGTTGTCACTGCTAGTTTAATAACAATACTTACCACAGCTGTCACTGCCAGCTTAATAATATAGTTACCACAGCTGTCACTGTGAGCTTAATGACCATAGTTACCACAGCTGTCACTGCCAGCTTAATAGCTATTGTTACCATAGCTGTCACTGCCTGCTTAATAACCATATTTGCCACAGCTGTCACTGCCAGCTTGATGATCATATTTACCACACCTGTCACTGCTAGCTTAATAGCGATAGTTACCACAGCTGTCACTGCCAGCTTAATGACGATAGTTACCACAGCTGTTACTGAGAGCTTAATGATCATAGTTACCCCAGCTGTCGCTGCCAGCTTGATAATCATAGTTACCACATCTGTCACTGTCAGCTTAATGACCACAGTTACCACAACTGTCACTGCCAGTTTAATGACCATAGTTGCCACAGCTGTCACTTCCAGCTTAATGACCATATTTGCCACAGCTGTCACTGCCAGCTTAATGACCATAGTTACCACAGCTGTCACTGCCAGCTTAATAACCATGGTTACCACAGTTTTCACTGCCAGCTTAATAACGATGGTTACCACAGCTGTCACTGCCAGCTTAATAACCATATTTACCAGAGCTGTCACTTCCATCTTAATAACCATAGTTACCAGAGCTGTCACTGCCAGCTTAATTGCCATAGTTACCAGAGCTGTCACTGCCAGCTTAATAACCATAGTTAACACAGCTGCCACTGTCAGCTTAATGACCATAGTTACCCCAGCTGTCACTGCCAGCTTAATTGCCATAGTTACCAGAGCTGTCACTGCCAGCTTAATAACAATAGTTCCCACAGCTGTCACTGCCAGCTTAATAACGATAGTTACCACAGCTGTCACTGCCAGCTTAATAACCATATTTACCAGAACTGTCACTTCCAGCTTAATAACCATAGTTACCAGAGCTGTTACTGCCAGCTTAATAACAATAGTTACCAGAGCTATCACTGCCAGCTTAATAACCATAGTTACCACAGCTGTCAGTGCCAGCTTAATAACAATAGTTACCACAGCTCTCACTGCCAGCCTAATAACCATAGTTACCACAGTTGTCACTGTCAGCTTAATAACCATAGGTACCACAGGTGTCACTGCCAGCTAAATAACCATAATTACCTCAGCTTTTACTGACAGCTTAATAACCATAGTTGCCACAGCTGTTTTTGCCGGCTTAATAACAATAGTTCCCACAGCTGTCACTGCCAGCTTAATGACCATATTTGCCACAGCTGTCACTGCCAGCTTAATGATCATATTTACCACACCTGTCACTGCTAACTTAATAGCGATAGTTACCACAGCTGTCACTGTCAGCTTAATAACCATAGTTACCACATCTGTCACTGCCAGTTTAAAGACCATAGTTACTACAGCTGTCACTGCCACCTTAATAACCATAGTTACCACATCTGTCACTGCCAGCTTAATGAACATATTTACCACAGCTGTCACTGCCACCTTAATAACCATAGTTACCACATCTGTCACTGCCAGCTTAATGACCATATTTACCACAGCTGTCACTGTCAGCTTAATAACCATAGTTACCACATCTGTCACTGCCAGTTTAAAGACCATAGTTACCACAGCTGTCACTGCCACCTTAATAACCATAGTTACCACATCTGTCACTGCCAGTTTAATGACCATAGTTACAACAGCTGTCACTTCCAGCTTAATGACCATATTTGCCACAGCTGTCACTGCCAGCTTAATAACCATAGTTACCACATCTGTCACTGCCAGCTTAATGACCATAGTTACCACAGCTGTCACTGCCAGTTTAATGACCATAGTTACCATAGCTGTCACTTCCAGCTTAATGACCATATTTGCCACAGCTGTCACTGCCAGCTTAATGACCATAGTTACCACAGCTGTCACTGCCAGATTAATGCCCATAGTTACCACAGCTGTCACTGCCAGCTTAATGACTATAGTTACCACTGCTGTCACTGCCAGCTTAATAACAATAGTTACCACAGCTCTCATTGCCAGCCTAATAACCATAGTTACCACAGTTGTCACTGTCAGCTTAATAACCATAGTTACCACAGGTGTCACTGCCAGCTTAATAACCATAATTACCTCAGCTTTTACTGACAGCTTAATAACCATAGTTGGCACAGCTGTTATTGCCGGCTTAATAACAATAGTTCCCACAGCTGTCACTGCCAGCTTAATAACCATAGTTACGACAGCTCTCATTGTCAGCTTAAGAACCATAGTTACCACAGTTGTCACTGCTAGTTTAATAACAATACTTACCACAGCTGTCACTGCCAGCTTAATAATATAGTTACCACAGCTGTCACTGTGGGCTTAATGACCATAGTTACCACAGCTGTCACTGCCAGCTTAATAACTATTGTTACCATAGCTGTCAATGCCAGCTTAATAACCATAGTTACCACATCTGTCACTGCCAGCTTAATGACCATAGTTACCACAGCTGTCACTGCCAGTTTAATGACCATAGTTACCACAGCTGTCACTTCCAGCTTAATGACCATATTCATCAGATCTGTCATTGCCAGCTTAATAACCATAGTTATCACAGCTCTCACTGCCAGCTTAATAACCCTAGTTACCATAGCTGGCACTGCCAGCTTAATAACCATAATTACACAGCTGTCACTGCCAGCTTAGTAACCATAATTACCACAGCTGTCACTGCCAGATTAATAACCATTGTTACCACAGCTGGCACTGCCAGCTTAATAACCATAGTTACCACAGCTGTCACTGCCAGTTTAATAATCATAGTTATCACTGCTGTCACTGCTAGGTTACTAACCATAGTTATCACAGCTGTCACTGCCAGCTTAATAAGTATAGTTATCAAAACCGTCACTGCCAGGTTAATAACCATAGGTACCACAGCTGTCACTGCCAGCTTAATAACTATAGTTACCACAGCTGTCACTGCCAGCTTAATAACCATAGTTACCACAGCTGTCACTGCCAGCTTAGTAACCATAATTACCACAGCTGTCACTGCCAGGTTAATAACCATAGGTACCACAGCTGTCACTGTCAGCTTAATAACTATAGTTACCACAGCTGTCACTGCCAGCTTAATAACCATAGTTACCACAGCTGTCACTGCCAGCTTAATAACCATAGTTGTCATAGTGATCACTGCCATCTTAATGGTTATAGTTATGACAGTGGCCACTGGCAGCTTACTGACCATAATTATCACGGTGGCCACTGGCAGATTAATGACCTTAATTATCACTGTGGCCACTGGCAGCTTAATGACCATTGTTATCACGGTGGTCACTACTAGGTTAATGACTATGGTTATCGCGGCTATCACTATCAACTTAATTACTCTATTTATTACGGCGATGAGTACAATCTTAAGGATTGACTATAGTTATAATAACGACTATTACCTTCACGTCAACAGCGATGTTGACACTAGAACTGCCAAAATTACTGCCTGACACGGAGCGTCTGGTTGATAGTACACGCTATGGTGAGGTTCATTGTCCTCTAAGACTGAAACCGGCAGCATCAGCATTTTGTGTCCTGCAGAGCTGCTCCACATCATAAGTGAACCACTTACAGCTATATAGCTTACATGGTGTTCTCGTATTCCCTTAAGCAAATACCAGCTTCACTGGACGAGACTCGAACCCTCGAACACTCTGTGCCTGCTCTCAGACAGGTAGACCTCTGGAAACCAGATTATCTCAACACCAGTATTTAATCAGGACGGGCCAGGAGTCGAATGCTGTCATTAAACACGTCATGTTTGTAATCACCCACCGTGTGGGTGATTACAAACATGAAATAAACATAAACGGATCCTCTCTCTTGAAACATGAAAAGAATGCCATGTATAACTCAAATTATGGGCTCTACAAACTCGATAACTATTTAATGGAGTCTATTGTGCACAGCCTTAAACAACAATGTTATACAATAGCACAGGATGGGTCATTATGCCAGTGGGTCGCGTGATGTTCTGGTGATGTTGGACCAGAGTCTGCGCACTGAGCATCATGTTACGTCTGTCGGGAACATCGCTATAATATATAACATCATGTTAAGTTCGTCGTGAACGTTAATGTAATATATAACATAATGTTAAAAGTTCATCATGACAGTCAACTTAATGCATAACCCGCCTAGATACTACTGCATAAAGGAATCGTGAGGTTACAGACACAAGTGGTTGCAGTCAGCATGGTGAGTTCATTTAGGTATGGGTGCACATGTGTTGATACCCCAGGATACCCCAAAAAAGAGGCAGAGTTACCGACTGAGAGCTTAACCTGTCTAGATATAGCGGTACAAAGGTACACATAGTTGATTGCAACATTGTGATTGTAACTAGTTTAGTGGTTTACCGAATTAGGTTGTTAGTGAGGTTAAAATAAAAATTCAGGAATTGTCTAGTTATTATAGGAAAGAATAATTGGAATATGAGTAAGATCCATAAATAATACGGGTAAATTAATCAACACTTAGGAACATAAGGTGAATCCTTTCTAGTATTTCCTGAACATTCTAGAAGGACATGGAGTGTTGTCAGCTGAAAGATGAGTGCATTCATCCCTTCTATTTTATTAATTAGAAGGTTACACACAATAGTTGCATTTGGTATGTGTATTATCCACTGTTGTAAAGTAATCTTTTATATCACATGACCTGTTCTCAGCGGTCAGAGGAAGCTTAAGGCTGGCTGTTAAAATCTAGTTGTCCTGCCTCCTGGTTGCCCCGTGGCCTGGTGGCTAAAGCTCTCGCTTCACACGGCGAGGGTCTGGGTTCGATTCCCAGCGAGGGTAGAAACATTGGGCGTGTTTCTTTACATCGGTTGTCTGTGTTCAAACATCGGTAAAATGGGTACCTGGGTGTTAGTCGACTGGTGTGGGTCGCATCCTGGGATAAAACTAACCTAATTTGCCCGAAATGCTCAGCATAACAAGCGGCTTTCTATATAGTAGTATGTCATTGATGTCAGCTAGGACTGTATACCTTGTACATGTACTTGTAGAAAATTTATTATTATTATTATTATTATTATTATTATTATTATCTGCAAACTGTGAGGCCTACTCCACCCGACCCCGTATGGGGTGGGTCGCGGGGAGGCTTGTGGGTGAGTGGCATTCCGCAGTGCCTCTCTCAGTCTGAGAGATGCTGGCGGATGTCTCTCACTCTACCACACTCTGAGAAAACTTCCTTTCATTTTTCCTGTTGTTACCTTTGCAACATTGCACAGCTCATGATGACCCGCTGAAAAATGTGAAGGTGCTTGAGCTAAATTATATATATATATATATATATATATATATATATAT
>NC_069403.1:34223370-34233370 GCF_026875155.1 Cherax quadricarinatus | reverse complement strand
ACACATTATGTAGCAGCTACTGAGAAACACTACACATTATGTAGCAGCTACTGAGAAACACTACACATCATGTAGCAGCTACTGAGAAACACTACACATTATGTAGCAGCTACTGAGAAACACTACACATTATGTAGCAGCTACCGAGAAACACTACACATTATGTAGCAGCTACTGAGAAACACTACACATTATGCAGCAGCTACTGAGAAACACTACACATTATGTAGCAGCTACTGAGAAACACTACACATTATGTAGCAGCTACTGAGAAACACTACACATTATGTAGCAGCTACTGAGAAACACTACACATTATGTAGCAGCTACTGAGAAACACTACACATCATGTAGCAGCTACTGAGAAACACTACACATTATGTAGCAGCTACTGAGAAACACTACACATCATGTAGCAGCTACTGAGAAACACTACACATTATGTAGCAGCTACTGAGAAACACTACACATTATGTAGCAGCTACTGAGAAACACTACACATTATGTAGCAGCTACTGAGAAACACTACACATTATGTAGCAGCTACTGAGAAACACTACACATTATGTAGCAGCTGTTGAGAAACACTACACATTATGTAGCAGCTACTGAGAAACACTACACATCATGTAGCAGCTACTGAGAAACACTACACATTATGTAGCAGCTACTGAGAAACACTACACATCATGTAGCAGCTACTGAGAAACACTACACATTATGTAGCAGCTGTTGAGAAACACTACACATTATGTAGCAGCTACTGAGAAACACTACACATCATGTAGCAGCTGTTGAGAAACACTACACATTATGTAGCAGCTACTGAGAAACACTACACATCATGTAGCAGCTACTGAGAAACACTACACATCATGTAGCAGCTGTTGAGAAACACTACACATTATGTAGCAGCTACTGAGAAACACTACACATCATGTAGCAGCTACTGAGAAACACTACACATTATGCAGCAGCTACTGAGAAACACTACACATCATGTAGCAGCTACTGAGAAACACTACACATTATGTAGCAGCTACTGAGAAACACTACACATTATGTAGCAGCTACTGAGAAACACTACACATCATGTAGCAGCTGTTGAGAAACACTACACATTATGTAGCAGCTACTGAGAAACACTACACATCATGTAGCAGCTACTGAGAAACACTACACATTATTTAGCAGCTACTGAGAAACACTACACATTATGTAGCAGCTACTGAGAAGCACTACACATTATGTAGCAGCTACTGAGAAACACTACACATCATGTAGCAGCTACTGAGAAACACTACACATTATGTAGCAGCTACTGAGAAACACTACACATTATGTAGCAGCTACTGAGAAACACTACACATTATGTAGCAGCTACTGAGAAACACTACACATTATGCAGCAGCTACTTAGAAACACTACACATTATGTAGCAGCTACTGAGAAACACTACACATTATGTAGCAGCTACTGAGAAACACTACACATTATGTAGCAGCTACTGAGAAACACTACACATTATGTAGCAGCTACTGAGAAACACTACACATCATGTAGCAGCTACTGAGAAACACTACACATTATGTAGCAGCTACTGAGAAACACTACACATTATGTAGCAGCTACTGAGAAACACTACACATTATGTAGCAGCTACTGAGAAACACTACACATTATGCAGCAGCTACTGAGAAACACTACACATTATGTAGCAGCTACTGAGAAACACTACACATTATGTAGCAGCTACTGAGAAACACTACACATTATGTAGCAGCTACTGAGAAACACTACACATTATGTAGTAGCTACTGAGAAACACTACACATCATGTAGCAGCTACTGAGAAAAACTACACATTATGTAGCAGCTACTGAGAAACACTACACATTATGTAGCAGCTACTGAGAAACACTACACATTATGCAGCAGCTACTGAGAAACACTACACATCATGTAGCAGCTACTGAGAAACACTACACATTATGTAGCAGCTACTGAGAAACACTACACATTATGTAGCAGCTGTTGAGAAACACTACACATTATGTAGCAGCTACTGAGAAACACTACACATTATGTAGCAGCTACTGAGAAACACTACACATTATGTAGCAGCTGTTGAGAAACACTACACATTATGTAGCAGCTACTGAGAAACACTACACATCATGTAGCAGCTACTGAGAAACACTACACATTATGTAGCAGCTACTGAGAAACACTACACATTATGTAGCAGCTACTGAGAAACACTACACATTATGTAGCAGCTACTGAGAAACACTACACATTATGTAGCAGCTACTGAGAAACACTACACATTATGTAGCAGCTACTGAGAAACACTACACATTATGTAGCAGCTACTGAGAAACACTACACATTATGTAGCAGCTGTTGAGAAACACTACACATTATGTAGCAGCTACTGAGAAACACTACACATCATGTAGTAGCTACTGAGAAACACTACACATTATGTAGCAGCTACTGAGAAACACTACACATCATGTAGCAGCTACTGAGAAACACTACACATTATGAAGCAGCTGTTGAGAAACACTACACATTATGTAGCAGCTACTGAGAAACACTACACATCATGTAGCAGCTCTTGAGAAACACTACACATCATGTAGCAGCTGTTGAGAAACACTACACATTATGTAGCAGCTACTGAGAAACACTACACATCATGTAGCAGCTACTGAGAAACACTACACATTATGCAGCAGCTACTGAGAAACACTACACATCATGTAGCAGCTGTTGAGAAACACTACACATTATGTAGCAGCTACTGAGAAACACTACACATCATGTAGCAGCTACTGAGAAACACTACACATTATGTAGCAGCTACTGAGAAACACTACACGTCATGTAGCAGCTACTGAGAAACACTACACATTATGTAGAAGCTACTGAGAAACACTACACATTATGTAGCAGCTGTTGAGAAACACTACACATTATGTAGCAGCTGTTGAGAAACACTACACATTATGTAGCAGCTACTGAGAAACACTACACATTATGTAGCAGCTGTTGAGAAACACTACACATCATGTAGCAGCTGTTGAGAAACACTACACATTATGTAGCAGCTACTGAGAAACACTACACATTATGTAGCAGCTACTGAGAAACACTACACATTATGTAGCAGCTACTGAGAAACACTACACATTATGTAGCAGCTACTGAGAAACACTACACATTATGTAGCAGCTGTTGAGAAACACTACACATTATGTAGCAGCTACTGAGAAACACTACACATTATGTAGCAGCTACTGAGAAACACTACACATTATGTAGCAGCTACTGAGAAACACTACACATTATGTAGCAGCTACTGAGAAACACTACACATTATGTAGCAGCTGTTGAGAAACACTACACATTATGTAGCAGCTACTGAGAAACACTACACATTATGTAGCAGCTACTGAGAAACACTACACATTATGTAGCAGCTGTTGAGAAACACTTCACATTATGTAGCAGCTACTGAGAAACACTACACATTATGTTAGCAGCTGTTGAGAAACACTACACATTATGTAGCAGCTACTGAGAAACACTACACATTATGTAGCAGCTACTGAGAAACACTACACATTATGTAGCAGCTACTGAGAAACACTACACATTATGTAGCAGCTACTGAGAAACACTACACATTATGTAGCAGCTGTTGAGAAACACTACACATTATGTAGCAGCTACTGAGAAACACTACACATTATGTAGCAGCTACTGAGAAACACTACACATTATGTAGCAGCTGTTGAGAAACACTACACATTATGTAGCAGCTACTGAGAAACACTACACATTATGTAGCAGCTGTTGAGAAACACTACACATTATGTAGCAGCTACTGAGAAACACTACACATTATGTAGCAGCTACTGAGAAACACTACACATTATGTAGCAGCTACTGAGAAACACTACACATTATGTAGCAGCTACTGAGAAACACTACACATTATGTAGCAGCTGTTGAGAAACACTACACATTATGTAGCAGCTACTGAGAAACACTACACATTATGTAGCAGCTACTGAGAAACACTACACATTATGTAGCAGCTACTGAGAAACACTACACATTATGTAGCAGCTACTGAGAAACACTACACATTATGTAGCAGCTACTGAGAAACACTACACATTATGTAGCAGCTACTGAGAAACACTACACATTATGTAGCAGCTACTGAGAAACACTACACATTATGTAGCAGCTACTGAGAAACACTACACATTATGTAGCAGCTACTGAGAAACACTACACATTATGTAGCAGCTACTGAGAAACACTACACATTATGTAGCAGCTACTGAGAAACACTACACATTATGTAGCAGCTACTGAGAAACACTACACATTATGTAGCAGCTACTGAGAAACACTACACATTATGTAGCAGCTACTGAGAAACACTACACATTATGTAGCAGCTACTGAGAAACACTACACATTATGTAGCAGCTACTGAGAAACACTACACATTATGTAGCAGCTACTGAGAAACACTACACATTATGTAGCAGCTGTTGAGAAACACTACACATTATGTAGCAGCTACTGAGAAACACTACACATTATGTAGCAGCTACTGAGAAACACTACACATTATGTAGCAGCTACTGAGAAACACTACACATTATGTAGCAGCTACTGAGAAACACTACACATTATGTAGCAGCTACTGAGAAACACTACACATTATGTAGCAGCTACTGAGAAACACTACACATTATGTAGCAGCTACTGAGAAACACTACACATTATGTAGCAGCTACTGAGAAACACTACACATTATGTAGCAGCTACTGAGAAACACTACACATTATGTAGCAGCTACTGAGAAACACTACACATCATGTAGCAGCTACTGAGAAACACTACACATTATGTAGCAGCTACTGAGAAACACTACACATCATGTAGCAGCTACTGAGAAACACTACACATTATGTAGCAGCTACTGAGAAACACTACACATTATGTAGCAGCTACTGAGAAACACTACACATCATGTAGCAGCTACTGAGAAACACTACACATTATGTAGCAGCTACTGAGAAACACTACACATCATGTAGCAGCTACTGAGAAAACACTACACATTATGTAGCAGCTACTGAGAAACACTACACATCATGTAGCAGCTACTGAGAAACACTACACATTATGTAGCAGCTACTGAGAAACACTACACATTATGTAGCAGCTACTGAGAAACACTACACATCATGTAGCAGCTACTGAGAAACACTACACATTATGTAGCAGCTACTGAGAAACACTACACATTATGTAGCAGCTACTGAGAAACACTACACATCATGTAGCAGCTACTGAGAAACACTACACATTATGTAGCAGCTACTGAGAAACACTACACATTATGTAGCAGCTACTGAGAAACACTACACATCATGTAGCAGCTACTGAGAAACACTACACATTATGTAGCAGCTACTGAGAAACACTACACATTATGCAACAGCTACTGAGAAACACTACACATTATGTAGCAGCTACTGAGAAACACTACATAAAAAGTCTCAAATCAATTGTTTAATAATTTACGTTTAAATTTCAACTTTCAATAATTGAAACAATTATCCTCTTAATAGCGAGGGTGAGTCTGTACAAGTGTCACCCCCTTTCCCTTCCCCTTTCCTCTTCCCCTTGCCCTTCCCCTTTTCTCTTCCTCTTTCCCTTTCCTCTCTCCCCTTCCTTCCATTTTCTCCTTACACTATAGCTTTTCCTTTTCCCTTGTCCTCTTCTTCTTATTACTTCTCCTCTTACTCCTCCTCTTCCTCTTCCTCCTCCTTCCTCTCTGTTGTTTCCTTCTCCCTCAAGATATTTCTTAATCGTTATTATCTTCTTTAATTCTCTATGTATTGAATCATCATTATCATATTATTAGTATGATGATGATGATGTTGATGATGATTATGATGATGAATGATGATGGAGAACTTTAAATACGAATGGGTCGTACACAGCGTGTTGAAGGGATTTACTGCTCCAATTCCTTGTATCAAGAACCCGTTACGATGATGTAGGCTCCTTCCTCTGACGGAATTTATCCACTATGAAAAGAGAAACTCGAAGAACGTAACAACTGACGAGCAATAAGAAGAGTAAAAGAAAGTAACAACTGAATAACAATAAGAAGAGAGATGTCAAGAGTAGTGTCGTGTCTCACATATTATCGTCGTCATCATCAACATTATAATTAAAGTCAGTTGCGATTGATGGTGTTATCGAGGGGTCGCAGCCCCTCTCCCTCCTTTGTTCCAGAGGTAAAGGTAACAGTCATGGTGCTACTGACATCGTCCCGCTCCCTCTCCCTCCTTTGTTCCAGAGGTAAAGGTAACAGTCATGGTGCTACTGACATCGCCCCGCTCCCTCTCCCTCCTTTGTTCCAGAGGTAAAGGTAACAGTCATGGTGCTACTGACATCGCCCCGCTCCTCTGTCTCGCAAGTTCTGGTTTTACATAACAGTTTGAAAGATTCCTTGTTTAGGATTCTAAAGGACAGTTTTAATTTGTCCTAAGCAGCTTATGCCACTGATGTTATCATGTTGCAGGGGTTAAGTCAAAGCTCTTGGCCCCGGCTTTTCGCTGATCATTACTAGGTCTACTATCTCCTTGCTCCAGGAGTCTTATCGTACCTCTTCTCAAAGCTATTTATTGATCCTGCCTCCACTACTTCACTCTCCAGATTATTCCACTCCCTGACAATTCTAAGGCTAAATAAATATTTCTTAACATCCCTATGATTCATGTAGATTGTCAACTTCCATTTGTGACCCTTTGTTGCTATGTCCCATCACTGAAACAGCCTGTCCTTATTCACATTGTCAATTCTTCTCAATAATTTATGTCATTATCATGTCCTCCCTATACTTCATGTCCTTGACGTGCTTGACAAGGTGTGGGTTCCATACTGGTGCTGTATACTCTAATATGGACCTGACGTACACGGTGTACAGAGTCTTCGACAATTCCTTACTGAGGTATCGGAACGATATTCTAAGGTTTGCCAAGCGCCCATATGCTGCAGTAATTATTTGATTGATATGCGCCTCAGGAGATGTGCTCGGTATTATACTCACCCCAAGATTCTTTTCCTTGAGTGAGGTTTATAGTTTTTGGCACCCTAGCTTGTACTCTGTTTCTGGTCTTTTTTGCCCTTCAGCAATTTTAAGACTTTGTACTTGGTGGGGTTGAACTCCAGGAATCAGTTGCTGGACCAGGCCTGCAGCCTGTTCAGATCCTTCTATTTTCATGTCTTGTCCTCCTCTGATTGAACTTTCTTCTCCTGATAATCTTCTCCGTGACTTTGCATAAAATACACGTCAGTGACACTGGTCTGTGGTTTAATGATGCGTGTTTGTCTCCTTTTTTAAAAATTGGGACTACATATGCTGTCTTCCATACTTCGGGTAGTCGCCCTGTTTCGATAGATGTTGTTAATTAATGGTACACAGAGCGGCTCTGCTCCTTCTCTTAGGACCCACGGAGAGATGTTATCCGTCCCCATCACTTTAGAGATATCTAGTTTGCATAGCAGCCTCTTCATCTCCTCGGTTGTACGGATCATGTTCAGCACTTGTTGGTGCATCCTATCTCTGTCTTTCCAGAGTCCTTTGTGTCTGCACTGTGAATACTTCTTTGAATCTCATGTTAAGCTCTTTACAAACTTCAAGGTCATTTCTCGTAAACTCCCCTCCTTCCTTCTTCAGCCTGATTACCTGGTCTTTGATGGTTGCTTTCTTCCTGATGTGACTGTACAACAGCTTCAGGTCAGACTTGGCTTTCGCTGCTATGTCATTTTTGTATTGTCGCTGGGCGTCTCTCCTTACTTGTGCATATTCAGTTCTTGCCCTTCGACTATTCTCCTTGTTCTCCTGGGTCCTTTACCTTCAATACTTCTTCTATTCTCTAGTGCACTTGGTTTTAGCTTCTCTACACCTCTGGGTGAACCAAGGGCTCGTCCTGGCCTTCTCATTATGTCTGTTGCCCTTCGCCTTCGCTTCCTTGCATATTGTTGTCACATATTCTATCATCTCCTTTACTGTTTTCCCTGCCAGTTCTCTGTCCCACTGGACTTCACACAGGAAAGTTCTCATGCATATATAGTCTCCTCTCTCGTAGTTTGGCTTCATTTTTCTAGTCCTTCCTGCCTTCCTCACCACTTGTAACTCTACTATGTATTCGAAGCTAAGAACCAAATGATCACTAGCTCTGAGGAGCCTTTCTTATGTGATGTGCTCAATATCTGCACTGCTCAAGGTGAATACTAGGTCCAGTCTTTCTGGTTCATCCTCTCTCCTCTCTCTGGTAGTATCCTTAACGTGTTGATGCATGAGGTTTTCCAGTACTACCTCCAACATCTTAGCCCTCCACTTTTCTGGGCCCCCATATGGCTCCAGGTTTTCCCAGTCGATTTCTTTGTGAATGAAGTCTCCCACGACCAATAGCTTTGCCCTACTCACATGGGCCCTTCTGGCCACTTCAGCCAGTGTGTCAACCATCTCCCTGTTACTCTCATCATATTCTTGTCTTGGCCTACTTCTGTTCTGTGGTGGGTTATACATCACTGCAATTACCACCTTGGGACGTCCAGTCTGAAATGTTCCTATTATGTAGTCCCTTGCTTCTCCTCTGTCCCTTCTCTCCAACTCCTCAAAATCTCATTGTTTTTTAATGAGCAGTGCCACTCCTCCACCCCACCCCTATTCCATCTGTCTTTCCTCAGGATCTGATATCCAGTTGGAAAGATGGCATTTGTTATCGTTCCTGAGAGCATGGTTTCTGTGAGGGCTATGATGTCTGGTGAACCCTCTATGATACTTTCGTGCCACTCCTCTCGCTCGATAGTTATACCATTAGTGTTGGTGCACTATACCTTCAGTTTTGCTCTCCAGCACTGTATTCTGGGAGGTTTGTGGGTGGTAGGGGTCCTGGGAAGGTGCTATGGGATTCTTCTGTATATTGTGGAGGGTGGGTTGTGAGTGTGGGGTGTGTTTGGCTGCGAGTTTTTGAGGGTAGTTCTGTGGGTGCTTGCACACTCTGCTCCACTTGACTCGGGTTGTTCTCTGCTGACTCTAGCCTTGTCCCTCTTTCTTGCCCCTTTCATCTTTGTGTCCTCTCTCTCAGCTGTTGTCGTTCTGTCCTCGTTCTGTCGCAGTCTAGGAGCACCCTCCGGTATGTTTTTGATTCCTTTAGCTGTGGTTTCTCCTGCAGGATTGTGTCCCACAATTTTCGTCTTGAAAATCAGTTTGGTTGGCCGATTTCTCTCCTTCGAGTACCCCTCCCCCCATTCTCTGAAAATTTATTAGCTCAGATATGTCCTCCTCTCCTGTTTGTTTGATGATATTTTCAATCTTTTGTTTTTCTCTCCACCTTCTTTCATCATAGGTCTTCCCTTTGCTCTCCTGAAACCCATGGATGAAGATGGACTTCTCTCTCTCCTCCTCCCATTGCTTTGCCATCCACATCTCTGGGTCCCATTTATACATAGCAATCACCTCCTTTAATAGCTCCTGTACCTCCTGGTGGCCTGGTCGTGCCTTCATATGGGGCCCTGTCTCCTCTGCCTGCCTCCCCTAACATATGCCTGCTCCCCTTCCCCTCAAATACTGCTGTCTCTGTGCCCAACAGTGTGCCCCCTTTGTTCCTCGACCTCGCCTGCTGACCTGTAAGTTTTGTCTTTTTTCTTTCCTTCAGACTCCTCGTTTAATATTAAGGTACCTGCTCCAGATGCCATGACCCCCTCTGGTTGTTGGATCTAAATCTCATTTCAGCATAATTCGTCTTCTAGGGCCTGTGTCTTGGCTTATGCAGCTTCAGCTCACAACTCCCACTTTTTCTTCTTTGCCTCCATCCTCTTCTCCATTCTCGTAGATAGCTCATCTAGTTTGTTAGCCCTCATTTGATCCGTCTTTTCCCACAGC
>NC_069403.1:34200870-34220870 GCF_026875155.1 Cherax quadricarinatus | reverse complement strand
TCAGGCGACCACGAGATCCAGAAAATGATAAGGGAAGCAGAAATGGGGTGCTTAAATTAGATCCAGAGAAGTGGGGGAAAAAGCAATAGGAAGAGGAGAGAGGTCAATTTGTATTCATGGCGGACATACAAAGAAAGAAAACAGGGAGAGAAAAATAAGACTGATAATACCATCAAACAAGCAGGAGAGGAGGACATGACCAAGCTGATAAATTTTCAGAGAATAGGGAGGTCCTCGAGGGGAAGAAATCGGTCAGCCAAATTGATTTTCAGGGCAGAAATGGTGTGAAACAGGCTAAAGGAAATAACAAAAGTACTAGCAGGTGTACCTAGACCACGGCAGAACGAGAACAGAATGACAGAAACTGAGAGAGAGGATACAAAGACGAAAGGGGCAAGAAAGAGAGATAAGCCTAGAGTAAGGCAGGGTCATCCAGAGTTGGAAGGAGCAGCAAGTGCTACCACCCACAGAACCATCCACAGAATGCTGCAACCAAACAAATCAACCCAAAACAAACCACACTCCACATTCACAGCCCCCACCCCCCCAGGACAACCCCACCTACACAGCAGCCTCCCATAGTACCATGCCAAGTCTCCCACTCTCCCAGCCCCACAAACCCCACCAGAATACAGTTTTCGAACAACGAAGGTATGGTACAATAACGCTGAAGGAATAATGAATAAATGTGAAAAGTGGCATGAAAGAATTATGGAGGCATCTCCAGACATCATAATACTCATGGAAACCTAGCTCACAGGAATGATAATGGACACAGTCTTTCCAAATGGATATCAGATCCCAAGGAAAGATAGAGAGAACGATAGAGAGAACAAAGGAGGTGGAGGAGTTGCATGGCTCATCAAAAACCAGTGGAGTTTTGGGAAGCTGGAAGGAGTGAATAGAAGGGAAGCAAGGGACTACATAATAGGAAACTCCAGGCTGGGGGTCCAAAAGTGGTAATTCCAGCTGTGTACAACCCCCCACAGAACAGCAGGAGGCCAAAACAAGTATATGATGAGAACAACAGAGCAATAGTTGATACACTAACTGAGGTTGCCAGAAGGTCCCACATGGGCAGGGAAAAGTTAATAGTTCTGGGTGATTTCAATCACAAGGGGACTGACTGTGAAAACCTGGAGCCATGTGGAAGACCAGAAACGTGGAGAGCTAAGATGATAGAGGTAGTACTGGAAAAACCACCTACCAGAGAGAGAGAGAGAGGACAGGATGAATCAGAAAGCCTGGACCTCTTATTCACCCTGAGTAGTTCAGACATTGAGGACATCACATATTGAAAGGTCCCTTGGAGATAGTGAACACGTGGTTCTGAGCTTCGAATACTTAGTAGAGTTGCAATGAAGAGTGAAGCAGCATGAGTAGGATGGGAGAAGCTAAACTACAAAAGAGGGGACTACACAGGTTTGAGGAATTTCCTGCATACAGTACAGTAGGAATGAAAACTGTTGGGAAAATCAGCAAATGAAATGATGGAATATGTGACTACAAAATGCAAGGATACAGAGGAGAGGTTCGTATCAAATGGGCAACAGAAACATTGGGAAGAAGAGAACTAACCCTCGGTTCACCCAGTGGTGTAGAGAGGCCGAAACTAAGTGCACTAGAGAATGGAAAAAGTACAGAAAACAAAGGACGCAGGAAAATAGAGATTAGTTGAAAAACCAGAAATGAATTTGCATTGACAATGAGGGAGACCCAGCGGCAATATGAGAATGACATAGCACTGTAAGCCAAATCTGACCCAGAGCTGTTATATAGCCACATCAGGAATAAAACAACAGCTATGGACCAGATAATTAGGCTGAGGAAGGAAGGAGGAGAGATCACAAGAAATGACTAAGACGTATGGGAAAAGCTGAACACAAGGTTTATGAAAGTATTTTCAGTGGAGAAAGAAAGAACTCCAGAAAGCCGGAATGATAGTGTATACCAACGATTGCTTGACACAATACACACAGTCAAGAAGAAATTGAAGAGGCCGCCAAATGAAGTAGATACCTGGGTCCTTAGAGAGGGAGTAAAGGCACTGCAGATAGAGTACAGGCTAGGGGAGTCGAACACTACAAACCACACTCAAGGGAAAGGATCTTGGGGTGAATATCATACCGAGCACACCTCCTGAGGAGCACATCAACCAAATAACTCTTGCAGCATATAGGCGCCTGACAAGCCTCAGAATAGGTTTTCGATACCTAAGTAAGGAATCATTCAAGACTCTGTACACCTGATACGTGAAACCCCATATTGGAGTATGCAGCACCAGTATGGAACCCACACCTGGTCAAGCACATCAAGAAATTAGAAAAAGTGCAAAGGTTTGCAACAAGGTTAGTACCAGAGCTAAGAGGAGAGGTTAAGGAAACTCATCCTGACGTCACTGGAGGACAGGAGGGATGGGGGGGGGATATGATAACGACATATAAGAAACTGAGAGCAAATGACACGGTGGACAGGAACAATGTTTCGGAGATGGGACACAGCAGTTGAGTATTCAACTGGAAGTTGAATAATCAGATGAATGACAGAGATGTTAGGAAGTTCTTCAGTCACAGAGCTGTCAAGAAGTGGAACAATCTGGAGAGTGATGTATTGGAGGCAGGATCCATACATAGCTTTAAGAAGAGGTACAATAAATCTCGTGGAGGAGGGAGTGAGTGGATCCAGTAGCAATTAGGGAAGAGGCAGGGCCAGGAGCTGTGAATCAACCCCTTCAACTAAAAATAGGTAAGTACACAAACTACACGGGAATGAGGAACTTCCTGAACGGGGTTCAGTGGGACAGAGAACTGGCAGGGAAGCCAGTTAATGAGATGATGGAATATGTAACAACGATGTGCAAGGACGCTGAGGAGAGGTTTGTACCCAAGGGTAACAAGATTAATGAAAAAGCCAGGATGAGCCCATGGTTCACCCAAAGGTGCAGGGAGGCAAAAACCAAGTGTGCTAGGGAATGGAAGAGGTATAGAAGGCAAAAGACCCAGAAGAATAAGGAGAGCAGTCATAGAGCCAGAAACGAATATGCACAGATAAGAAGGGAGGCCCAACGACAATATGAAAACGACATAACAGCGAAAGCCAAATCTGACCCGAAGCTGTTATACAGCCACATCAGGAGGAAAACAACAGTCAAGGACCAGGTAATCAGGCTAAGGAAGGAAGGAGGAGAGACAACAAGAAATGACCGTGAAGTATGTGAGGAACTCAACAAGAGATTCAAAGAAGTGTTCACAGAGGAGACAGAAGGGGCTCCAGAAAGGTTGAGAGGTGGGGCACACCACCAAGTGCTGGACACAGTACACACAACCGAGGAAGAAGTGAAGAGGCTTCTGAGTGAACTAGATACATCAAAAGCAATGGGGCCGGATAACATCTCTCCATGGGTCCTGAGAGAGGGAGCAGAGTCGCTATGTGTACCTCTAACAACAATATTCAATACATCTATCAAAACAGGGAGATTGCCTGAGGCATGGAAAAGAGCAAATGTAGTCCCAGTCTTTAAAAAAGGAGACAGACATGATGCACTAAACTACAGACCAGTGTCACTGACATGTATAGTATGCAAAGTCATGGAGAAGATTATCAGGAGAAGAGTGGTGGAACACCTAGAAAGGAATGATCTCATCAACAGCAGCCAACATGGTTTCAGGGACGAGAAATCCTGTGTCACAAACCTACTGGAGTTCTATGACATGGTGAGAGCAGTAAGACAAGAGAGAGAGGGGTGGGTGGATTGCATTTTATTGGACTGCAAGATGGCGTTTGACAAAGTACCACACAAGAGATTAGTTAAAAAACTGGAGGACCAAGCAGGGATAACGGGGAAGGCACTACAATGGATCAGGGAATACTTGTCAGGAAGACAGCAGCGAGTCATGGTACGTGGCCAGGTGTCAGAGTGGGCACCTGTGACCAGCGGGGTCCCACAGGGGTCAGTCCTAGGACCAGTGCTGTTTCTGGTATTTGTGAACGACATGACGGAAGGAATAGACTCCGAAGTCTCCCTGTTTGCAGATGACGTGAAGTTGATGAGAAGAATTCATTCGATCGAAGACCAGGCAGAACTACAAAGGGATCTGGACAGGCTGCAGACCTGGTCCAGCAATTGGCTCCTGGAGTTCAACCCCACCAAGTGCAAAGTCATGAAGATTGGGGAAGGGCAAAGAAGATCGCAGACGGAGTACAGTCTAGGGGGTCAGAGAATACAAACCTCACTCAAGGAAAAAGATCTTGGGGTGAGTATAACGCCAGACACATCCCCTGATGCGCACATCAACCAAATAACTGCTGCAGCATATGGGCGCCTAGCAAACCTCAGAACAGCATTCCGACATCTTAATAAGGAATCGTTCAGGACCCTGTACACCGTGTACGTTAGGCCCATATTGGAGTATGCGGCACCAGTTTGGAACCCACACCTAGCCAAGCACGTGAAGAAACTAGAGAAAGTGCAAAGGTTTGCAACAAGACTAGTTCCAGAGCTAAGAGGTATGTCCTACGAGGAGAGGTTAAGGGAAATCAACCTGACGACACTGGAGGACAGGAGAGATAGGGGGGACATGATAACGACATACAAAATACTGAGAGGAATTGACAAGGTGGACAAAGACAGGATGTTTCAGAGATGGGACACAGCGACAAGGGGATACGGTTGGAAGTTGAAGACAAAGATGAATCACAGAGATGTTAGGAAGTATTTCTTCAGCCATAGAGTAGTCAGGAAGTGGAATAGTTTGGGAAACGATGTAGTGGCGGCAGGATCCATACATAGCTTTAAGCAGAGGTATGATAAAGCTCACGGTTCAGGGAGAGTGACCTAGTAGCGACCAGTGAAGAGGCGGGGCCAGGAGCTTGGACTCGACCCCTGCAATCTCAGTTAGGTGAGTACAACTAGGTGAGTACAGTCATTGCAGTGATGTATAACCCACCACAGAACTGCAGGATGCCAAGACAAGAATATGAAGAGAGCAACAGAGCAATAGTGGACACACTAACTGAGGTGGCCAGAAGAGCTCACATGGGTAAAGCAAAGTTACTAGTTATGGGCAGTTTCAATCACAAGGAGATTGACTAGGAAAACCTGGAGCCACGTGGGGGTCCCGAAACATGGAGAGCAAAGATGATGGATGTGGAACTGGAAAACCTAATGCATCAACATGTTAGAAACACTAACAGAGATGGAGGGGAGGATGATCCAGCAAGACTGGCCCTCGGGTTCACCCTTAGTAGCTCGGGCGCTGAGAGCATTACATATGAAGGGCCCCTTTGAGCTAGTGATCACGTGGTTCCGAGCTCAGAATACACAGTAGAGTTACAAGTGGACAGGGTAACAGGAGTAGGATGGAAAAAGCCAAACTTCAAAAGGGTGGACTACACATGTATGTGGAACTTCCTGCAGGAGGTTCACTGGGAAAGAGAATTGGTAGGAAAGTCAGTAAACGAGATGGACTACGTAACAACAAAATGCAAGGAGGTAGAGGAAAGGTTTGTTCCCATAGGCAACAGAAATAATGGGAAGACCAGAACGGGACCCTGGTTTGCCCAAAGGAGTAGGGAGGCAAGAACTATGTGCACTAGATGATGGAAAAATTACAGAAGAAGAGGGACCCTGGAATATAAAGAGATCATTTGATGAGCCAGAAACGAGTATGCACAGATAAGGAGGACAGGAAGGACTCGGGGAAGTCAGAACAGATGGGTACACCAGCAAGGGATATACCAACAAGTGTTGAATGAAATACAACCGAGAAGGAGGAGAAGAAGCTGCTAAGTGACCTTGATACCTCAAAGGCGGTGGGATCAGACAACATCTCTCTGTGGGTCCTTAGAGAGGGAGCAGAGATGCTGTGTGTGCCACTACAACAATTTTCAACACATCCATTGCAATGGGGTAACTGCCTGAGGTATGAAAGAACTCCCTATTTTTAAGAAAGGAGACACACACGAAGCACTAAACTATAGACCAGAGTTTCTAACGTGTATAGTATAGAAAATCATGGAGAAAATTATCAGGAGGAGAATGGTAGAGTACCCAAAACAGAGCAAGCTTATAAACAACAACCAGCATGGATTCATATAAGGCAAATCATGTGTCACAAACGTAATGGAATTTTAAGACAAAGTAATGGAAATAAGACGCGAGAGAGAGGAGTGGGTAGATTGCATTTTTTTTTTTGGACTGCAAGAAGGCTTTCGACACAGTTTCTCACAAGAGATTAATGCAAAAACTAAGAGTATCAGGCACATATAACAGGAAAAGCACTGCAATGGATCAGAGAATACCTGACAGGGAGACAACAACGAGTCATGGTATGTGATAAGGTATCAGAGTGGGTGCATGTGACGAACGGGATGCCACAAGGGTCAGTCCTAGAACCAGTGCTATTTCTGATATATGTTTATGACATGACGGATGGGATAAACTCAGAAGTGTCCTTGTTTGCAGATGATGTGAAGTTAATGAGAAGAATTAAATTGGATGAGGATCAGGCAGGACTACAAAGTGACCTGGATAGGCTGGAAGCTTGGTCCAGCAACTGGCTCCTTAAATATAACCCTGCCAAATGCAAAGTCCTGAAGATCGGGGAAGGGCAAAGAAGACTGCAGACAGAGTATAGGCTAGGTGGCCAAAGACTGCAAACTTCACTCAAGGAAAATGATCTTGGGGTGAGTATCATACCGAACACATCTCCTGAGGTGCACATCAACCAGATAACTGCTGCAACATATGGGTGCCTGGCAAATCTGAGAATAGCATTCCGATACCTCAGTAAGGAATCGTTCAAGAATGCACACCGTGTACGTCGGGCCCATACTGGAGTATGCAGCACCAATTTGGAACCCACACCTGGTCAAGCACGTCAAGAAATTAGAGAAAGTGCAAAGATTTGCAACAAGGCTAGTTCCAGAGCTACGGGGAATGTCTTATGAAGAAAGGTTCAGGGAAATTGGTTTGATGACACTGGAGGACAGGAGGGTTAGGGGAGACATGAGAATGACATACAAAATACTGCAAGGAATTGACAAGGTGGACAGAGACAGGATGTTCCGGAGAGGGGACACAGAAACAAGGGGCCACAATTGGAAGGTGAAGACTCAGATGAATCAAAGAAATGTTTGGAAGTATTTCTTTAGTCATAGAGTTGTCAGAAAGTGGAATAGTCTGGCAAGTGATGTAGTGGAGGCAGGAACCATACATAGTTTTAACACGAGGTATGATAAAGCTCCTGGACCAGGGAGATAGAAGACCTAGTAGCGATTAGTGAGGAGGCGGGGCCAGGAGCTGTGTCTCGACCCCTGCTACCACAAATAGGTGGGTACAAATAGATGAGTATACACACACACCTTGACACCTCAAAGGCGATGGGACCGGACAACATCTCCGCATGGGTCCTTAGAGAAGGAGCAGAGATGCTGTGCGTGCCTCTAACCACAATCTTCAACACATCCCTTGAAACTGGGCACCTACCTGAGAAATGGAAGACAGCTAATGTAGTCCCCATATTTAAGAAAGGAAACAGAAACGAGGCACTAAACTACAGACCTGTGTCTCTGACATGTATTGTGTGCAAAGTCATGGAGAAGATTATCAGGAGGAGAGTGGTCGAACACCTGGAAAGGAACAATATTATAAATGAAAACCAGCATGGGTTCATGGAAGGCAAATCTTGTATCACAAACCTCCTGGAGTTTTATGACAAGGTAACAGAAGTAAGACACGAGAGAGAGGGGTGGGTAGATTGCGTTTTCCTAGACTGCAGGAAGGCCTTTGACACAGTTCCCCACAAGAGATTAGTGCAGAAGCTGGAGGATCAGGCGCACGTAAAAGGGAGGGCACTGCAATGGATAAGAGAATACCTGACAGGGAGGCAGCAACGAGTCATGGTACGTGAAGAGGTATCACAGTGGGCGCCTGTTACGAGCGGGGTCCCACAGGGGTCAGTTCTAGGACCAGTGCTATTTTTGATATATGTGAACGACATGATGGAATGAATAGACTCTGAAGTGTCCCTGTTCGCAGATGACGTGAAGTTGATGAGAAGAATTAAATCGGACGAGGATGAGGCAGGACTGCAAAGAGACCTGGACAGGCTGGACATGTGGTCCAGCAACTGGCTTCTCGAATTCAATCCAGCCAAATGCAAAGTCATGAAGATTGGGGAGGGGCAAAGAAGACCGCAGACAGAGTATAGGCTAGGTGGACAAAGACTACAGACCTCACTCAGGGAGAAAGACCTTAGGGTGACCATAACACCGGGTGTATCCGGGTGGATACATTCGACATGTTTCCTTACACCTATTGTCCTGTTCACCTAGCAGCAAATAGGTACCTGGGTGTTAGTCGACTGGTGTGGGTCGCATCCTGGGGGACAAGATTAAGGACCCCAATGGAAATAAGTTAGACAGTCCTCGATGACGCACTGACTTTCTTGGGTTATCCTGGGTGGCTAACCCTCCGGGGTTAAAAATCCGAACGAAATCTTATCTTATCTTATCTCACATCAACCAAATAACCGCTGCAGCATACGGGCGCCTGGCAAACCTGAGAATAGCGTTCCGATACCTTAATAAGGAATCGTTCAAGACACTGTACACTGTGTATGTTAGGCCCATACTGGAGTATGCAGCACCAGTCTGGAACCCACACCTGGTCAAGCACGTCAAGAAGTTAGAGAAAGTACAAAGGTTTGCAACAAGGCTAGTCCCAGAGCTCAAGGGAATGTCGTACGAGGAAAGGTTAAGGGAAATCGGACTGACGACACTGGAGGACAGAAGGGTCAGGGGAGACATGATAACGACATACAAGATACTGCAGGGAATAGACAAGGTGGACAGAGATAGGATGTTCCAGAGAGGGGACACAGGGACAAGGGGTCACAACTGGAAGCTGAAGACTCAGACGAGTCACAGGGACGTTAGGAAGTATTTCTTCAGTCATAGAGTTGTCAGCAAGTGGAATAGCCTAGCAAGTGAAGTAGTGGAGGCAGGAACCATACATAGTTTTAAGAAGAGGTATGACAAAGCTCAGGAAGCAGAGAGAGAGAGGATCCAGTAGCGATCAGTGAAGAGGCGGGGCCAGGAGCTGAGTCTCGACCCCTGCAACCACAATTAGGTGAGTACAATTAGGTGAGTACACACACATACATACATACACACACACACACACACACACACACACACACACACACACACACACACACACACACACACACACACACACACACACACACACACACACACACACATACACACCTACAGGATGTTCCAGAGATGGGACACAGTAACAAGGGGACACAGTTGGAAGTTGAAGACACAGATGAATCACAGGGATGTTAGGAAGTATTTCTTCAGCCACAGAGTAGTCAGTAAGTGGAATAGTTTGGGAAGCGATGTAGTGGAGGCAGGATCCATACATAGCTTTAAGCAGAGATATGATAAAGCTCACGGCTCAGGGAGAGTGACCTAGTAGCGATCAGTGAAGAGGCGGGGCCAGGAGCTCGGACTCGACCCCCGCAACCTCAACTAGGTGAGTACAACTAGGTGAGTACTAGGTTAAAACCACCTGGTTCAATCCAACCAATCACAGGGATGTCTGCCAAAGTTATGAAATGATGTCTGGGACTCGTGACTCAACAGTGTCAGACTTACCTCAAGTCTGGTCACTCACAGTTCTCACTGTGTCTCCTGCTGGCAACCTTCTTATTCTGTTCATGGTGTATATAAAGTATACATTATACCTGCACATCATTTTTGCCTTTTTGCCTATTCGTATTTGTGTTATCGTGCTGACTAAGCTACGAGCAGGTGTACAAGCCCCAGAACTACATCCGTGTTCATAATATACTACAACTACTGGAACTATTCGAGTGGAGGTAGCATGTGCTACGACTACTGGCAATATCAACTTGGTAGTAGCATGTGCTACAACTACTGTTACTACCAACTTGGTGGTAGCATGTGCTACAACTACTGTTACTACCGTTACTACCCACTTGGTAGTAGCATGTGCTACAACTACTGTTACTACCAACTTGGTGGTAGCATGTGCTACAACTACTGTTACTAACAACTTGGTGGTAGCATGTGCTACAACTACTGTTACTACCAACTTGGTGGTAGCATGTGCTACAGCTACTGTTACTACCAACTTGGTGGTAGCATGCGCTACAACTACTGGTACTATCACGGTAGTGATAGTATGTGCTACGACTACTGGCAGTATTAACTTGGTGGTACGATCAAGGTAGAGGTAGGATAGCTGCAACTACTGGTACTATCAAGGTAGTGGTAACATGTGCAACAACTACTGATACTATCAAGGTAGTGGTAACATGTGCAACAACTACCAGTACTATCAAGGTAGTGGTAACATGTGCAACAACTACTGATACTATCAAGGTAGTGGTAACATGTGCAACAACTACCAGTACTATCAAGGTAGTGGTAACATGTGCAGAACTACTGGTACTATCAAGGTAGTGGTAACATGTGCAGAACTACTGGTACTATCAAGGTAGTGGTAACATGTGCAACAACTACCAGTACTATCAAGTAGTGGTAACATGTGGCAGAACTACTGGTACTATCAAGGTAGTGGTAACATGTGCAACAACTACCAGTACTATCAAGGTAGTGGTAACATGTGCAACAACTACTGATACTATCAAGGTAGTGGTAACATGTGCAACAACTACTGATACTATCAAGGTAGTGGTAACATGTGCAACAACTACTGATACTATCAAGGTAGTGGTAACATGTGCAACAACTACCAGTACTATCAAGGTAGTGGTAACATGTGCAGAACTACTGGTACTATCAAGGTAGTGGTAACATGTGCAGAACTACTGGTACTATCAAGGTAGTGGTAACATGTGCAACAACTACCAGTACTATCAAGGTAGTGGTAACATGTGCAACAACTACCAGTACTATCAAGGTAGTGGTAACATGTGCAGAACTACTGGTACTATCAGGTAGTGGTAACATGTGCAACAACTACCAGTACTATCAAGGTAGTGGTAACATGTGCAGAACTACTGGTACTATCAAGGTAGTGGTAACATGTGCAACAACTACCAGTACTATCAAGGTAGTGGTAACATGTGCAGAACTACTGTTACTATCAAGGTAGTGGTAACATGTGCAACAACTACCAGTACTATCAAGGTAGTGGTAACATGTCAGAACTACTGGTACTATCAAGGTAGTGGTAACATGTGCAACAACTACCAGTACTATCAAGGTAGTGGTAACATGTGCAACAACTACTGATACTATCAAGGTAGTGGTAACATTTGCAACAACTACCGGTACTATCAAGGTAGTGGTAACATGTGCAACAACTACCGGTACTATCAAGGTAGTGGTAACATGTGCAACAACTACCGGTACTATCAAGGTAGTGGTAACATGTGCAACAACTACCAGTACTATCAAGGTAGTGGTAACATGTGCAGAACTACTGGTACTATCAAGGTAGTGGTAACATGTGCAGAACTACTGGTACTATCAAGGTAGTGGTAATATGAGCAACAACTACCGGTACTATCAAGGTAGTGGTAACATGTGCAACAACTACCGGTAATATCAAGGTAGTGGTAACATGTGCAACAACTACCGGTACTATCAAGGTAGTGGTAACATGTGCAACAACTACCGGTACTATCAAGGTAGTGGTAACATGTGCAACAACTACCGGTACTATCAGGTAGTGGTAACATGTGCAACAACTACCGGTACTATCAAGGTAGTGGTAACATGTGCAACAACTACCAGTACTATCAAGGTAGTGGTAACATGTGCAGAACTACTGGTACTATCAAGGTAGTGGTAACATGTGCAACAACTACCAGTACTATCAAGGTAGTGGTAACATGTGCAGAACTACTGGTACTATCAAGGTAGTGGTAACATGTGCAGAACTACTGGTACTATCAAGGTAGTGGTAACATGTGCAACAACTACCGGTACTATCAAGGTAGTGGTAACATGTGCAACAACTACCGGTACTATCAAGGTAGTGGTAACATGTGCAGAACTACTGGTACTATCAAGGTAGTGGTAACATGTGCAACAACTACCGGTACTATCAAGGTAGTGGTAACATGTGCAACAACTACCGGTACTATCAAGGTAGTGGTAACATGTGCAACAACTACCGGTACTATCAAGGTAGTGGTAACATGTGCAACAACTACCGGTACTATCAAGGTAGTGGTAACATGTGCAACAACTACTGATACTATCAAGGTAGTGGTAACATGTGCAACAACTACTGATACTATCAAGGTAGTGGTAACATGTGCAACAACTACTGATACTATCAAGGTAGTGGTAACATGTGCAACAACTACCAGTACTATCAAGGTAGTGGTAACATGTGCAGAACTACTGGTACTATCAAGGTAGTGGTAACATGTGCAACAACTACCAGTACTATCAAGGTAGTGGTAACATGTGCAGAACTACTGGTACTATCAAGGTAGTGGTAACATGTGCAACAACTACCAGTACTATCAAGGTAGTGGTAACATGTGCAGAACTACTGGTACTATCAAGGTAGTGGTAACATGTGCAACAACTACCGGTACTATCAAGGTAGTGGTAACATGTGCAACAACTACTGATACTATCAAGGTAGTGGTAACATGTTCAACAACTACTGATACTATCAAGGTAGTGGTAACATGTGCAACAACTACCAGTACTATCAAGGTAGTGGTAACATGTGCAACAACTACCGGTACTATCAAGGTAGTGGTAACATGTGCAACAACTACTGATACTATCAAGGTAGTGGTAACATGTGCAACAACTACTGATACTATCAAGGTAGTGGTAACATGTGCAACAACTACCAGTACTATCAAGGTAGTGGTACCATGTGCAACAACTACCAGTACTATCAAGGTAGTGGTAACATGTGCAACAACTACCGGTACTATCAAGGTAGTGGTAACATGTGCAACAACTACTGATACTATCAAGGTAGTGGTAACATGTGCAACAACTACTGATACTATCAAGGTAGTGGTAACATGTGCAACAACTACCAGTACTATCAAGGTAGTGGTAACATGTGCAACAACTACCGGTACTATCAAGGTAGTGGTAACATGTGCAACAAATACTGATACTATCAAGGTAGTGGTAACATGTGCAAACAACTACGGTACTATCAAGTAGTGGTAACATGTTGCAACAACTACGATACTATCAAGGTAGTGGTAACATGTGCAACAAATACTGATACTATCAAGGTAGTGGTAACATGTGCAACAACTACCGGTACTATCAAGGTAGTGGTAACATGTGCAACAACTACTGATACTATCAAGGTAGTGGTAACATGTGCAACAACTACCGGTACTATCAAGGTAGTGGTAACATGTGCAACAAATACTGATACTATCAAGGTAGTGGTAACATGTGCAACAACTACCGGTACTTTCAAGGTAGTGGTAACATGTGCAACAACTACCAGTACTATCAAGGTAGTGGTAACATGTGCAACAACTACTGATACTATCAAGGTAGTGGTAACATGTGCAACAACTACCAGTACTATCAAGGTAGTGGTAACATGTGCAACAACTACTGATACTATCAAGGTAGTGGTAACATGTGCAAGAACTACTGATACTATCAAGGTAGTGGTAACATGTGCAACAACTACCGGTACTTTCAAGGTAGTGGTAACATGTGCAACAACTACCGGTACTATCAAGGTAGTGGTAACATGTGCAACAACTACTGATTCTATCAAGGTAGTGGTAAACATGTGCAACAACTACCGTACTATCAAGGTAGTGGTAACATGTGCAACACTACCGGTACTACCAAGGTAGTGGTAACGTGCAACAACTGCGGTACTATCAAGGTAGTGGTAACATGTGCAAAACTACCGGTACTATCAAGATAGTGGTAACATGTGCAAGAACTACCGGTACTATCAAGGTAGTGGTAACATGTGCAAGAACTACTGATACTATCAAGGTAGTGGTAACATGTGCAACAACTACCGGTACTTTCAAGGTAGTGGTAACATGTGCAACAACTACCGGTACTATCAAGGTAGTGGTAACATGTGCAACAACTACTGATACTATCAAGGTAGTGGTAACATGTGCAAGAACTACTGGTACTATCAAGGTAGCGGTAACATGTGCAAGAACTACTGGTACTATCAAGGTAGTGGTAACATGTGCAAGAACTACCGGTACTATCAAGGTAGTGGTAACATGTGCAAGAACTACTGATACTATCAAGGTAGTCTTAACAAGTGCAAGAACTACTGGTACTATCAAGGTAGTGGTAACATGTGCAAGAACTACTGGTACTATCAAGGTAGTGGTAACATGTGCAAGAACTACTGGTACTATCAAGGTAGTGGTAACATGTGCAAGAACTACTGGTACTATCAAAGTAGTGGTAACATGTGCAGCAACTACCGGTACTATCAAGGTAGTGGTAAGATGTGCAAGAACTACTGATACTATCAAGGTAGTGGTAACATGTGCAAGAACTACTGGTACTATCAAGGTAGTGGTAACATGTGCAAGAACTACTGGTACTATCAAGGTAGTGGTAACATGTGCAAGAACTACTGGTACTATCAAAGTAGTGGTAACATGTGCAAGAACTACTGGTACATCAAGGTAGTGGTAACATGTGCAACAATTACCGTACTATCAAGGTAGTGGTAACATGTGCAATAACTACTGATACTATCAAGGTAGTGGTAACATGTGCAAGAACTACTGGTACTATCAAGGTAGTGGTAACATGTGCAAGAACTACTGGTACTATCAATGTAGTGGTAACATGTGCAACAACTACCGGTACTATCAAGGTAGTGGTAACATGTGCAAGAACTACTGGTACTATCAAGGTAGTGGTAACATGTGCAACAACTACCAGTACTATCAAGGTAGTGGTAACATGTGCAGAACTACTGGTACTATCAAGGTAGTGGTAACATGTGCAACAACTACCGGTACTATCAAGGTAGTGGTAACATGTGCAACAAATACTGATACTATCAAGGTAGTGGTAACATGTGCAACAACTACCGGTACTTTCAAGGTAGTGGTAACATGTGCAACAACTACCAGTACTATCAAGGTAGTGGTAACATGTGCAAGAACTACTGATACTATCAAGGTAGTGGTAACATGTGCAACAACTACCAGTACTATCAAGGTAGTGGTAACATGTGCAACAACTACTGATACTATCAAGGTAGTGGTAACATGTGCAAGAACTACTGATACTATCAAGGTAGTGGTAACATGTGCAACAACTACCGGTACTTTCAAGGTAGTGGTAACATGTGCAACAACTACCGGTACTATCAAGGTAGTGGTAACATGTGCAACAACTACTGATTCTATCAAGGTAGTGGTAACATGTGCAACAACTACCGGTACTATCAAGGTAGTGGTAACATGTGCAACAACTACCGGTACTACCAAGGTAGTGGTAACGTGCAACAACTGCCGGTACTATCAAGGTAGTGGTAACATGTGCAAGAACTACCGGTACTATCAAGATAGTGGTAACATGTGCAAGAACTACCGGTACTATCAAGGTAGTGGTAACATGTGCAAGAACTACTGATACTATCAAGGTAGTGGTAACATGTGCAACAACTACCGGTACTTTCAAGGTAGTGGTAACATGTGCAACAACTACCGGTACTATCAAGGTAGTGGTAACATGTGCAACAACTACTGATACTATCAAGGTAGTGGTAACATGTGCAAGAACTACTGGTACTATCAAGGTAGCGGTAACATGTGCAAGAACTACTGGTACTATCAAGGTAGTGGTAACATGTGCAAGAACTACCGGTACTATCAAGGTAGTGGTAACATGTGCAAGAACTACTGATACTATCAAGGTAGTCTTAACAAGTGCAAGAACTACTGGTACTATCAAGGTAGTGGTAACATGTGCAAGAACTACTGGTACTATCAAGGTAGTGGTAACATGTGCAAGAACTACTGGTACTATCAAGGTAGTGGTAACATGTGCAAGAACTACTGGTACTATCAAAGTAGTGGTAACATGTGCAGCAACTACCGGTACTATCAAGGTAGTGGTAAGATGTGCAAGAACTACTGATACTATCAAGGTAGTGGTAACATGTGCAAGAACTACTGGTACTATCAAGGTAGTGGTAACATGTGCAAGAACTACTGGTACTATCAAGGTAGTGGTAACATGTGCAAGAACTACTGGTACTATCAAAGTAGTGGTAACATGTGCAAGAACTACTGGTACTATCAAGGTAGTGGTAACATGTGCAACAATTACCGGTACTATCAAGGTAGTGGTAACATGTGCAATAACTACTGATACTATCAAGGTAGTGGTAACATGTGCAAGAACTACTGGTACTATCAAGGTAGTGGTAACATGTGCAAGAACTACTGGTACTATCAAGGTAGTGGTAACATGTGCAAGAACTACTGATACTATCAAGGTAGTGGTAACATGTGCAAGAACTACTGGTACTATCAATGTAGTGGTAACATGTGCAACAACTACCGGTACTATCAAGGTAGTGGTAACATGTGCAAGAACTACTGGTACTATCAAGGTAGTGGTAACATGTGCAACAACTACCAGTATTATCAAGGTAGTGGTAACATGTGCAGAACTACTGGTACTATCAAGGTAGTGGTAACATGTGCAACAACTACTGATACTATCAAGGTAGTGGTAACATGTGCAACAACTACTGGTACTATCAAGGTAGTGGTAACATGTGCAGAACTACTGGTACTATCAAGGTAGTGGTAACATGTGCAACAACTACCAGTACTATCAAGGTAGTGGTAACATGTGCAAGAACTACTGGTACTATCAAGGTAGTGGTAACATGTGCAACAACTACTGATACTATCAAGGTAGTGGTAACATGTGCAAGAACTACTGGTACTATCAAGGTAGTGGTAACATGTGCAAGAACTACTGGTACTATCAAGGTAGTGGTAACATGTGCAACAACTACCGGTACTATCAAGGTAGTGGTAACATGTGCAAGAACTACTGGTACTATCAAGGTAGTGGTAACATGTGCAACAACTACCGGTACTATCAAGGTAGTGGTAACACGTGCAAGAACTACTGGTACTATCAAGGTAGTGGTAACATGTGCAAGAACTACTGGTACTATCAAAGTAGTGGTAACATGTGCAACAACTACCGGTACTATCAAGGTAGTGGTAACATGTGCAACAACTACCGGTACTATCAAGGTAGTGGTAACATGTGCAAGAACTACTGATACTATCAAGGTAGTGGTAACATGTGCAACAACTACCAGTACTATCAAGGTAGTGGTAACATGTGCAAGAACTACTGGTAACTATCAAGGTAGTGGTAACATGTGCAACAACTACCAGTACTATCAAGGTAGTGGTAACATGTGCAGAACTACTGGTACTATCAAGGTAGTGGTAACATGTGCAACAACTACCGGTACTATCAAGGTAGTGGTAACATGTGCAAGAACTACTGGTACTATCAAGGTAGTGGTAACATGTGCAACAACTACCAGTACTATCAAGGTAGTGGTAACATGTGCAAGAACTACTGGTACTATCAAGGTAGTGGTAACATGTGCAAGAACTACTGGTACTATCAAAGTAGTGGTAACATGTGCAACAACTACCGGTACTATCAAGGTAGTGGTAACATGTGCAACAACTACCGGTACTATCAAGGTAGTGGTAACATGTGCAAGAACTACTGGTACTATCAAGGTAGTGGTAACATGTGCAACAACTACCGGTACTATCAAGGTAGTGGTAACATGTGCAAGAACTACTGGTACTATCAAGGTAGTGGTAACATGTGCAAGAACTACCGGTACTATCAATATAGTGGTAACATGTGCAAGAACTACCGGTACTATCAAGGTAGTGGTAACATGTGCAATAACTACTGGTACTATCAAGGTAGTGGTAACATGTGCAAGAACTACTGGTACTATCAAGGTAGTGGTAACATGTGCAACAACTACCGGTATTATGAAGGTAGTGGTAACATGTGCAAGAACTACTGGTACTATCAAGGTAGTGGTAACATGTGCAACAACTACCGGTACTATCAAGGTAGTGGTAACATGTGCAAGAACTACTGGTACTATCAAGGTAGTGGTAACATGTGCAACAACTACCGGTACTATCAAGGTAGTGGTAACATGTGCAAGAACTACTGGTACTATCAAGGTAGTGGTAACATGTGCAAGAACTACTGGTACTATCAAAGTAGTGGTAACATGTGCAACAACTAACGGTACTATCAAGGTAGTGGTAACATGTGCAACAACTACCGGTACTATCAAGGTAGTGGTAACATGTGCAAGAACTACTGGTACTATCAAGGTAGTGGTAACATGTGCAACAACTACCGGTACTATCAAGGTAGTGGTAACATGTGCAAGAACTACTGGTACTATCAAGGTAGTGGTAAACATGTGCAAGAACTACCGGTACTATCAATATAGTGGTAACATGTGCAAGAACTACCGGTACTATCAAGGTAGTGGTAACATGTGCAAGAACTACTGGTACTATCAAGGTAGTGGTAACATGTGCAAGAACTACCGGTACTATCAATATAGTGGTAACATGTGCAACAACTACCGGTACTATCAAGGTAGTGGTAACATGTGCAAGAACTACTGGTACTTTCAAGGTAGTGGTAACATGTGCAACAACTACCAGTACTATCAAGGTAGTGGTAACATGTGCAACAACTACCAGTACTATCAGGTAGTGGTAACATGTGCAACAACTACGTACTATCAAGGTAGTGGTAACATGTGCACAACTACCGGTACTATCAAGGTAGTGGTAACATGTGCAAGAACTATGGTACTTTCAAGGTAGTGGTAACATGTGCAACAACTACCGTACTATCAAGTGTAGTGGAACATGTGCAACAACTACCAGTACTATCAAGGTAGTGGTAACATGTGCAACAACTACCAGTACTATCAAGGTAGTGGTAACATGTGCAACAACTACCAGTACTATCAAGGTAGTGGTAACATGTGCAACAACTACCAGTACTATCAAGGTAGTGGTAACATGTGCAACAACTACCAGTACTATGCAAGGTAGTGGTAACATGTGCAACAACTACCGGTACTATCAAGGTAGTGGTAACATGTGCAACAACTACCAGTACTATCAAGGTAGTGGTAACATGTGCAACAACTACTTTAAACTTTAAAGATGTTGACGACATTCTTCACACTGAAGACTGACCACTTGGAGCTCAGCTCTGCTACTGGTGCTACACACAGGTAATAAAAAAATGCGTTTTCACACAGTGGGAATCAATTAGGAGAAGCTCTTCCCTCGTGAAGGGTTAAATACTTCAGACTGCTGCTGCAGGAGGCAAGATAAAGCGATTTCCTGAACCAATTTGTGAAGGAATCCACAGAAATAAGAAGAGAGAGAGAGAGGAGTGAGAGAGAGAGAGATATAGAGAGAGAGAGAGAGAGAGTGAGAGAGAGAGAGAGAGAGAGAGAGAGAGAGAGAGAGAGAGAGAGAGAGACAGACAGACAGACAGACAGACAGATAAACAGACAGACACAGACAGACAGACAAACAGACAGATAAACAGACAGAAAGACAGACAGAGATAGACAGACAGACAGACAAACAGACCGAGAGTAAAACTAAGAATGCTTACTATCTTTCGCCCGAGAATGTCGTTCCACATTTTCATAGTTGAGAAAGGGTGCAAGTGACACCATTCATCCAGGTCCAGCAGCAGCAGTAGCAGCAGCAGCAGCAGTAGCAGCAGCAGCAGCAGCAGCAGCAGCAGCAGCAGCAGCAGCAGCAGCAGCAGTAGCAGCAGCAGCAGCAGCAGCAACAGCGCAGCAGCAGCAGTAGCAGCAGCAGCAGCAGCAAGAAAGCAGCAGCAGCAGCAGCAGCAGCAGCAGCAGCAGCAGTAGC
>NC_069403.1:34165870-34198370 GCF_026875155.1 Cherax quadricarinatus | reverse complement strand
TGAAAGATTGGATATCAGATTTGAGGGAGAGAGTATGGAGGAGGGAATGTATTCAGATATTTGGGAGTGGACGTGTCAGCGGATGGGTCTATGAAAGATGAGGTGAATCATAGAATTGATGAGGGGAAAACGGTGAGTGGTGCACTTAGGAATCTGTGGAGACAAATAACTTTGTCCTTGGAGGCAAAGAGGGGAATGTATGAGAGTATAGTTTTACCAACGCTCTTATATGGGTGTGAAACCTGGGTGATGAATGTTGCAGCGAGGAGAAGGCTGGAGGCAGTGGACATGTCATGTCTGAGGGCAATGTGTGGTGTGAATATAATGAAGAGAATTCGTAGTTTGGAAGTTAGGAGGAGGTGTGGGATTAGCAAAACTGTTGTCCAGAGGGCTGAGGAAGGGTTGTTGAGGTGGTTCGGACATGTAGAGAGAAAAGGAGTGAAACATAAATGACTTCAAGAGTGTATCAGTCTGTAGTGGAAGGAAGGCGGGTAGGGGTCGGCCTAGGAAAGGTTGGAGGGAGGGGGTAAAGGAGGTTTTGTGTGCGAGGGGCTTGGACTTCCCCGCAGGCATGCGTGAGCGTGTTTGATATGGTGAATGGAGACAAATGGTTTTTAATACTTAACGTGCTGTGGAGTGTGAGCAAAGAACATTATTAAGGGGTTCAGGGGAAAACCCGGGAGGCCGGACTTGAGTCCTGGAGATGGGAAGTTTCAGTCCTGCACTCTGAAGGAGGGGTGTTAATGTTGCAGTTTAAAAAATTGTAGTATAAAAGCACCCTTCTGGCAAGACAGTATGGAGTGAATGATGGTGAAAGTTTTCTTTTTTTCGGGCCACCCTGCCTTGGTGGGAATCAGCCAGTGTGTTAATAAAAAAAAAATAATTATATGTATGTATATATATATATATATATATATATATATATATATATATATATATATATATATAATATATATATATATAATATTATAAAATTATATATATATATATATATATATAATATATATATATATATATATATATAATATATATATATATATATATATATGTATATATATATATATATATATATATAATATATGTATATATATATATATATATATATATAATATATATATATATATATATATATATATATAATATATATAAAAGAGAGAGAGAGAGAGAGAGAGAGAGAGAGAGAGAGAGAGAGAGAGAGAGGAGAGAGAGAGAGAGAGAGAAGAGAGAGAGAGAGAGAGAGAGAGAGAGAGAGAGAGAGAGAGAGAGAGAGAGAGAGAGAGAGAGAGAGAGAGAAAGAGATAGATAGATAGATAGATAGATAGCTATATAGATAGACAGACAAATATATAGATAGATAGATAGATAGATATAGATATGTCGTGTCGAATACGTAAAACTGGTCAATTAGCAAGAACTCGTTTAAAATTAAGTCAATCCTAAAATTTTCTTTTATACATTTAAAGATATATTTTTCTCATTTATGGTACTGTAAAAATTTTGTACCACAAGAACCTTGGAAAACTTAGCGAACCTTATTATAACAAGCGCAATTAAATTCTGCAATAAACTGAATAAATTTTAGATAAGTTTACAATAATTTAATAATAAACAAACACACTGCAATATATTTTTTTCCGTTATGTTCAGAATGATTTTTGCGAAATTATTGCATACACAAATTTTTGCTTGCCTTATTCGGCAAGAAGAGCGCTGCTATTTGTGCCAAAAATATATATATATAAAGATCACAGTAAACAGGTGATATCAGAATATGGAAAACAACCACTGTGAAAGAACAGTGAAATTCCAAGCACTTTCCTGACTTTTCACATTATCAAGGATCTATAAAAACAAAACATCAAAGGAAGGCATATAAAGGGTCAAAACCTTTTATATGCCTTCCTTTGTTGTTTTGCTTTTACAGTTCATGGATTATATATATATATATATATATATATATATATATTATATATATATATATATATATATATATATATATATATATATATATATATATATATATATATATATATATATATATATATTATATATTATATATATATATATATATATAATATATATATATATATATATGCAGAACAATCGCAAACAGGCAATTTTAACAATTTCCACCTCCCGTGGGTTGTCTCACATTGTTAAGATTGCCTGTTTACGAATTTCCATTGTGAACGCCACTCGCCAACTCTTCTCCCAATTCTCTCGTCTGTTTCCTTTGCTGTTACCTCCTACAAACGCTCACTCTTCAAAGCTCATAAAGCTGCACTCAAGTTAGTGCCCAATTAACTGGGTCTACCGAAATCACTACTGTAGAACACGTTGGTCAGATTGGCTACTACACTGTTTGATCAACTGCACAGGTTAGTGCTTACGAAAAACCAAAACGGCATTTTTTAACAAGATTCCCCTAGGCTGGCAAGACTACTTGCTTGATTATATTTATAATGAGCTTAGATGAGTTAGAGAGAACACCTAACGTATGCGTAAGAGGAAGTTAAATAATCTCATAGCACAGAGTGGCTGGACCACACATGCAAATCCCGAGTTTGTAATGATCTTGTCTAACAAAGAATTAAGTAGTGACCAGCAGGCAGCATTAGGGTTTGGATTAAGCTTCGCGCCAACAACTAAAGATGTCAGTTACGTAAACATAGCAAAATCTTTGTGCATGCTAGAAAACGTGGTGACTTGACGCCCGATACATTTAATATATGTAAAAGGATGGTATATGGGACTTTACTCCTGCCGGTGGTCCCCAACTGTCATGCCCACTAAGAGTCACTAAAGCTCAGTAACGATCAGACGTTGCGTCTCTCTAGAGGTGATAAATCCAATATTGCTGTTATTTTAGATAAAGTTGAATACTTTGGTAAAATGAACCATTTATTGAGTGATAATGAAACTTACGAACCACGCGTTAGGAACCCCCATTGACCAGGTCAATAGTCATTGCAGTAAACGTCTTAAAATGTTATTGATGGTAAATGATGAACTAATTAAAGACCTCTCAGCAAGGTCCGCAACTCTACTGTATCTTCATAGGTTAATCAACTCATAAACCAGGAAACCCAGTTCGTCCTATTATAAATTCAGTAGTTTCAGCAACATATAACCAATCTAAATGGTTAGTTAAACCTATAACTTCCATGGTTGGTAGGATCTCGGGGGCGCATGTTAAAAATAATGTTGACTTTACTGAAAGGCTCCAGAAATTAAATGTTTCACACGACTTTACCTTTGTGAGTTTTTATGTCACAGTCCTGTTTACCAGAGTCCCTGTCCCTGACTTGCTTACCTACCTTGAAGAGGAACTAGAAAGCTTTTCTCTGCTCTACTTTGCGAATATAATTATTGAACTGAAGAAATTTTGTGTTATGCATTGCAAGTTTGTGTTTGAAGGCAAGTACTATGATCAAAAACAAGGCATGGCTATGGGAAATCCCCTCAGCCCCTTACTCAGTAACCTATATATGGAATTCTATGAGACCAGACTACTTAAAGATATTCTCCCAAATAATATAAGGTGGTTCAGATACGTACTTGATGCACTTTGCCTATGATCTAGAGATCAAAACATTGATGAATTCCTACCTAGACTCAGTGGTCTGGTACCTTCTATTAAGTTCGAAATAGAGCATGAAATAGATAACACACACACACACACACACACACACACACACAACACACACACACACACACACACACACACACACACACACACACACCACACACACACACACACACACACACATACACATACACACACACACACACACACACACACACACACACACACACACACACACACACACACACACACACACACACACACACACACACACACACACACACACACACATATATATATATATATATATATATATATATGTGTGTGTGTGTGTGTGTGTGTGTGTGTGTGTGTGTGTGTGTGTGTGTGTGTGTGTTATCTATTTCATGTTTGTGTGTATTCACCTACCTGTAGGTAATGCATCAGCTTTGACTATTACCGCTGTCCAACACTGACAAGTTAGAGATTCTAGCTATACTTCTAAATAGTCTCCCTTGTGCACCAATATCACTACCTCCTTAAGCTCCTCAAAGTGAAGAGCCTTAATGGAGAAGTACTTCTAGACAACTCATTTCACGATAACCTTTTACTGTTAATGTCCCTGGAAAAGATGCGGAGAGTAGGAAGCTCTCGAGGCCTCTTCCCGGACATGAATACTTCTCAATTAATCGAATCTTAGGTAGCTTAATGGTGAGGTGCCTTTCATTGAAGCCGTGTATGCAACCGACCATTTTCTGCAGGCGGCTCAAGAAAATAATTTGAGAGAAGGCTCTCTTAATCTGTCCCGAGACATGAATACTTTACGGTTTACGGCTCACTGAGGCGATCCCTTGTACCTCCATGACAGTCCTCCTGCAGCACCACTATCAAATCCCGCTGAGTCCCCGAAGACAGAGGCTGCTTCATCTCTTGATTACGATGATTACCACTTTCATATTACCTTCTACTCCACTGATCCAGATTGCACACAGATGCAAGTAGTAGTTTAACAACCGCAAAAGACCCAGGGGCTAGAGCTCAATCAAGTCAAACGCAGTAAAAATATGAAAGGAATCACTTACCGAAACCTTGTGGGCGATTGCCGTAGAGTTTTCATTGGCAAAAATGTGTATTTTGGAGAGGGAAGGGGGGAGGCGGGGTGGAAGGTTGGTTTTCTGGTTATATCACGATAACTAATTGACTGAATGTTTATGAAACTCTCAGTAGTTATTGTGCTACCTCCAGAGATAGCAGGGCACACCAGCACTCGGAGTTTGAAGCCGATATGAAGAGGCATTCACAAATTTTTTTTTTTCCTGGAAACTGAAAGCCCAATTTATTTAATAAATTTTGCAAAGTTATGTTGATGGACGAAGACCTTGGATGACTGTCACTTGACATTATTCTTGTGATTCTTATGATCCAAGAAAAAGGTGCAGATGAACGAATATTGAAGTTGCTCACAGGTACGACACGGTACTGCGTGAAGCAACTATCATTTTTGTAAGCGCACTAAAACATGTTTCGATGTATTTGACTGAACATATGACAGCGACCTACCGGCACCTCGTTACCTCCTGGTACCCTAGAGACCTCCTAGCACCTTTGTGACCTCTTGGTACTCCTGTGACCTCCTGGCACCCCTGTGACCTGGCGACCTTGCACTCTGGCCTCTTTCTCTGGTGACCCAGTACTGTGCCTTGTGTTCTCTCGTGTCTTTCCCAAGGGATTTTTGGCTGAGTTGTACCTCCTGACGAGAATTGTCAATGTAGTTTTGCTCTTCGAACTGTGGCGCTTTCCCGACGTTTTTTTTTACTAAGATCATTGCTTCACTGTGAGACCAGAATTTTTCTGGTAGACCAGTGTTTTATTTGAAACCGTTGTTTTATTGTGAAATCATTGTTTTACTAGTAGAGTAATGTGTTATTTGAAACCATTGTTTTATTGTGAAACCTTTGTTTTATTATCATGATTCCGTTTTTGTTCTAGGTCTTAATATACATTCAATAAAAGTAACAAATTGTTTCAGCACTTCTTATTCTTGTTTTATATCTTAATAAAACACTAAATGAAAGCCATTGAATTCTTCCTACATTCTACAAGCAAGTGCAATAGGTCCGTTGATGTAGAATGTCTATTTCAAAGGTATTTTAAATATCATTCCTGAAGGCCATATCGATGAAGATAATTCAGTCTCACTCTTGTTACTGGGCAGGACATAGCGTATACCTTGAGGTACACCACAGAAGGATACATTGTGATGAGTCACAAAACATGGCACTAAGTCACAAAAGGTCGCACTGAGAGTCATGAACGACCTCGCTGAGAGCCACAAAAGGTCGCACTGAGTTACAAAGAAGTCGCACTGAGAGTCCTGTCCTGAATGACTTCAGTGAGTGCCACAAATAGCAGTATCTCTCTTAAGTCATATTGCCATGCAAGATCCTTCGTTGTTCTCAAGAATGAATTGACCAAAATGTTCGCACAACATATCAAGTCAGCTTGTGTAAACAAGACACCACACGTCACCCTCTTTACAAAGGTTGTTTCGTTTACGATGACGCGAAATATTTGCAAATCAGATGAGCACTGCATGAAAGACAGCTCATAGCTGACTACGACTTTACATTCTACCAACTATTCCATGGGGTTGGAAGTGTACATACAAACACATTGCACAACAGTTTCTGAAAAAATCCAAACAGATCCGTCATTGTGGCAAACACACACAGACAACATATCTGCCCGGCTATTACTGAACGGAAGCTCGAACCTCCCACCACTTCTTGCTTTAAATGATCTGATTACTTCCACTGTTACCCCAGATTCCATTAAACAAAACTCTCAATATCATCTTGAGAATCGGGAAATAACTGTTCATTTGATCAAGTATTCCTTTCAGTACAAACTGTAATGCTGTGAATTTTTAGTTACTTTACCACTGGTGAAGTGAGTTTTACCCAGGTGATGAAGGTATTGTTGTGTCAGTCCTGGTGACGAACTTTTGTGTGTGTCGACACACTGCATATACAACACCATGATGCTTTTCTTGTCCATTCTGTCTTCCTTATTATTTTCGGATATATATAGTAAGAAAGGGAAAAGAAAAAAGGAAGGAGGAGAAGAAAAAAAAGAGATAAGGAGAAGGAGGGGAGGAAATAAGCAAATAGAAAGACAAAGAATAAAGTAGAGAGATGAGGAATACGAAGAAAAACATCGAACAAAGAAGACAAACCATAATATCCATTAGCAACCTCTCACCAGTCAAGTTTATCTAAATTAATATATTGACACCCACTTCTACCGGCCAAGGTCGTCGCCTCAGTCACAAGAAAAATAGTAATAGTTTCATATATATATATATATATATATATATATATATATATATATATATATATATTATATATATATATATATATATATATATATATATATATATATATATATATATATATATATATATATATATATGCAATAAGATTGCATATATATATATATATATATATATATATATATATATATATATATATATATATATATATATATATATATATATATATATATATATATATATATATATATATATATATATATATATATATATATATATATATATATGCAATAAGGTGATTTTAAATTATGCAAAATAACCACTGTGAAAGAGTAGTGAAATTCCAAGCGCTTTTGTGACTACTCACATTGTCAAGGAACTAGTTCCTTGACAATGTGAGTAGTCACGAAAGTGCTTGAAATTTCGCTACTCTTTCACAGTGGTTATTTTGCATATTTTAAAATCACCTTATTGCATATATATATATATATATATATATATATATATATATATATATATATAATATATATATATATATATATATATGCAATCTTATTGCATATATATATATAATAATATATATATATATATATATATATATATATATATATATATATATATATATATATATATATATATATATATATATATATATATATATATATATATATATATATATATATATATATATATATATGGCCCGATCGCTGAAAAGGTGCTTGCCAACCTGCTCAGGACTGCAACATCAGATAGGGAGATTGCCCATCTCCAGGTTGTGAGTGCACATCACTCCGGGGACTTCCTCCAAACAGTTCCCATATCGGCAATGGGAACGCGACTCGACCCTAAGACCCTCCGTATTGCAGTGGCTCTGCGCCTTGCTGCCCCAATTCATACAGAATATACGTGTATTTGCGGCGAAGCGCAAGCAGACCAATACGGTCTACATGGTCTTAACTGTTCCAAAACCAAGGGCTGGCATGCAAGACACAATGAGGTCAATGACATCATTAAGAGAACCCTTGCTACAGCTGGATGCCCAGCCGAGAGGGAGCCCCGATCACTAGCAGCCAGCAATACCCACAACCCAGCAAACCGCCCCGACGGGATCACCATCTATCCTTGGAAGAATGGCAAGGTCTTAGCATGGGACTATGCCTGTGTGTCCACACTGGCTGACACCTATATCCATCACAGTGTGGAGCGACAGGGAGGAACTGCTGACCACAGGGAGGAGTACAAGATCAGCAAGTACAGGGACATAAGACAACAGTATCAATTTGTCCCAGTGGGATCAGAGACCTTGGGATCATTGGGAAAAAAGGCCACACGTTTCCTTAAAGAATTGGGTTCCAGACTCATCGACACCACCAGGGACCCAAGGGCAGCCACTTTCATGTTCCAGCGCCTCAGCGTAGCCATCCAGAGGGGAAATGCTTGCTGCATACTTGGCTCACGTCCAGCCTCGGAGGAGCTGGAGGAAATTCATGATCTTTGATACATTGTGCCATTGTATTCATGTTTATGTTTTTCTGTAAATGTATTCTGTTTATTAATAAATGTTCACATAGAATATCTAATATAGGGGGTGGTAGGAGAAGAAAATTTTCAAACAGCTCCGGGGAGAACCTTGAGTTTTCCCTGAGGTACGTTTATTGTCTTCTCTGAGGATGAGGGTCCCCATCCCAGCCATAGAGGAGGTACTTCCCTATATTTTAATATATATATATATATATATATATATATATATATATATATATATATATATATATATATATATATATATATATATATATATATATATATATATATATATATATATATATAATATATATATATATATATATATATATATATATATATATAATGCAAAACAACCACTCTGAAAGAATAGAGAAATTCCAAGCGCTTTTGTGACTACTCACATTATCAAGGAACTATAGTTCCTTGATAATGTGAGTAGTCACGAAAGCGCTTAGAATTTCTCTATTCTTTCAGAGTGGTTGTTTTGCATATTCTGAAATCACCTGTTTACTGTGATCTTATTGCATATATATAATATATATATATATATATATATATAATATATATATATATATATATATATATATATATATATAATATATATATATATATATATATATATATATATATATATATATATTTATATTTAGAAAGTGGGAGAGAGAGAGCCAGGTATGTAATTAAGACTGGAGGGCTGACCCACCCTCAGCTTTTGCCAGAATCCAGATCGCTCGCTGCATGTCTCGCTGTCGTTGGCATGATGATGGTGGTGGTCCCGAGACCATTTCCAAACCATCATGGACCGCATAACCACTGTCGGGAAGGTCGGCATCTTCTGTGAGAGGAGATAAGTCATGATTCACTATCACTATCAGTAACATCATTTTCCTTCATTATCACTACAAAAATCACTCTCCACCACTCTCACGACCAACAACATCGTGTTCCTTCACTGTCACTAAAAGCAACAACATTCTCCTTCACTTTCTCTATCAGCAACATCATTCTCCTTTCTTATCACCATCAGCAACATCACTCTACTTCAGCATCACTATCAGCAACATCACTCTATTTCACCATCACTATTTGTATCTTCATTCTCCTTCACTGTCACTGTCAACATCATTTTCCTTAACTATCGCTATCAGCAACATCACTCTACTTCACTATCACTGTCAGCAACATCATTCTACTTCCCTGTCACTATCATCAATATCATTCTACTTCACTATCACTATCTGCATCATCATTCTCCACTGTCACTGTCAACAACATCATTCTCCTTAATTATCACTGTCAGCAACGTCACTCTACTTCACTATCACTATCAGCATTATTCTCGTTCACCATCACTATCAGCAACATCACTCTACTTCAATATCACTATTTACATCATTCTCCTTCACTGTCACTACCAACAGCATCACTCTCCTTAACTATCGCTATCAGGAACATCATTCTCCTTCACTATCACTATCAACACATCATTTTCCTTCACTATCATCATCAGCAACATCACTGTTCTTCACTATCACTAGCAACAAAGTAATTCACCTTCACTATCACTATCAGCAACATCATTCTACTTCATTCTCGCTATCATCAACATTATTCTCATTCACTATCACTATCTGCAACATCAATAATTCTCCTTCACTGTCACTATCAACAACACTATTCTCCTTAACCATAACTATCAGAAACATAATTCTCCTTCACTATCACTATCAACACATCATACTCTTTCACTATCACTATCAGTTACATCATTCCCATTCACTCTCACTATAAACACATCATTTTCCTTGTCTATCACTATCAGCAACAACGTTCTCCTTTACTATCACTATTAGCAACATAATTCTCCTTCAATGTCATTATTAGCAACCCGTTGAGTCCACCACCTCTTCTCTCTGCTACTCATTACCCCTTCCAACATTAACCCCCACACAACCCTTACCAACATTAACCCCCACACTGACCCTACCAACATTAACCCCCACACTACCCCTTAAAAATTTAACCCCTTCACTACCCCTGCCAATATTAGCCCTCACACTACCACTGCCAATATTAACCCCCACACTACCCCTGCAAACATTAACCCCCACACAACCCCTGAAAACATTAACCCGTACACAACCCTGCCAACATTAACCCCCACACAACCCCTGCCAACATTAACCCTCACACTACCCCTGCCAACATTAACCCCCACACTACCCCTGCAAACATTAACCCCCACACAACACCTGCCAACATTAACCCCCACACAACCCCTGCCAACATTAACCCCACACAACCCCTGCCAACATTAACCCCCACACTACCCCTGCAAACATTAACCACCACACTACCCCTTAAAAATTTAACCCCTTCACTACCCCTGCCAAGATTAGCCCATCACACTACCACAGCAAACATTAACCCCCACACTACCCCTGCCAACATTAACCTTCACACTACCCTGCCAACATTAAACTTCACACTACCCCTGCCAACATTAACCTTCACACTACCCCTGCCAACAATAACCCACACATTACCCCTGCCAACATTAACCTCCACATTACCCCTGCCAACATTAACCTTCACACTACCCCTGCTAACATTAACCTCCACACTAGCCATGCCAACATTAACCCCCACGTTACCCCTACCAACATTAACCTCCACATTACCCCTGCCAACATTAACCTTCACACTACCCCTGCTAACATTAACCCCCACACTAGCCCTGCCAACATTAACCATCACACTGCCTCATCTAGTGACTCTTCTCCGGTTCTCTGGGAGTAAATGCAACACTTTCCTTCATTGCTTTTTCCATCAAACCTCTCCACTGCCACTACCATGAACAACCTCTCCACTGCCACTACCATGAACAACCTCTCCACTGCCACTACCATGAACAACCTCTCCACTGCCACTACCATGAACAACCTCTCCACTGCCACTACCATGAACAACCTCTCCACTGCCACTACCATGAACAACCTCTCCACTGCCACTACCATGAACAACCTCTCCACTGCCACTACCATGAACAACCTCTCCACTGCCACTACCATGAACAACCTCTCCACTGCCACTACCATGAACAACCTCTCCACTGCCACTACCATGAACAACCTCTCCACTGCCACTACATGAACAACCTCTCCACTGCCACTACCATGAACAACCTCTCCACTGCCACTACCATGAACAACCTCTCCACTGCCACTACCATGAAACAACCTCTCCACTGCCACTAACCATGAACAACCTCTCCACTGCCACTACCATGAACAACCTCTCACCTGCCACTACCATGAACAACCTCTCCACTGCCACTACCATGAACAACCTCTCCACTGCCACTACCATGAACAACCTCTCCACTGCCACTACCATGAACAACCTCTCCACTGCCACTACCATGAACAACCTCTCCACTGCCACTACCATGAACAACCTCTCCACTGCCACTACCATGAACAACCTCTCCACTGCCACTACCATGAACAACCTCTCCACTGCCACTACCATGAACAACCTCTCCACTGCCACTACCATGAACAACCTCTCCACTGCCACTACCATGAACAACCTCTCACCTGCCACTACCATGAACAACCTCTCCACTGCCACTACCATGAACAACCTCTCCACTGCCACTACCATGAAAAAACCTCTCCACTGCCACTACCATGAACAACCTCTCCACTGCCACTACCATGAACAACCCTCTCCACTGCCACTACCATGAACAACCTCTCCACTGCCACTACCATGAACAACCTCTCCACTGCCACTACCATGAACAACCTCTCCACTGCCACTACCATGAACAATCTCTCCACTGCCACTACCATGAACAACCTCTCACCTGCCACTACCATGAACAACCTCTCACCTGCCACTACCATGAACAACCTCTCCACTGCCACTACCATGAACTACCTCTCCACTGCCACTACCCTGAACAACCTCTCCACTGCCACTACCATGAAACAAACTCTCACCTGGGCCCCTACCATGAACAACCTCTCCACTGCCACTACCATGAACAACCTCTCACCTGCCACTACCATGAACAACCTCTCCACTGCCACTACCAAGAACAACCTCTCACCTGCCACTACCATGAACAACCTCTCCACTGCCACAACCATGAACAACCTCTCCACTGTCACTACCATGAACAACCTCTCCACTGCCACTACCATGAACAACCTCTTCACTGCCACTAAACCCTGAACAACCTCTCCATTGCCACTACCATGAACAATCTCTCCACTGCCACTACCATGAACAACCTCTCCACTGCCACTACCATGAACAACCTCTCCACTGCCACTACAATGAACAACCTCTCCACTGCCACTACCATGAACAACCTCTCCACTGCCACTACAATGAACAACCTCTAAACTGGGCCCAAAACCATGAACAACCTCTCCACTGCCACTACCATGAACAACCTCTCCACTGCCACTACCATGAACAACCTCTCCACTGCCACTACCATGAACAACCTCTCCACTGCCACTACCATGAACAACCTCTCCCCTGCCACATACCATGAACAATCTCTCCACTGCCATTACCATGAACAACCTCTCATTGCCACTACCATGAACAACCTCTCCACTGCCACTACCATGAACAACCTCTCCACTGCCACTACCATGAACAACCTCTCCACTGCCACTACCATGAACAACCTCTCCACTGCCACTACCATGAACAACCTCTCCACTGCCATACCATGAACAACCTCTCCACTGCCACTACCATGAACAACATCTCCCCTGCCACTACCATGAACAGCCTCTACACTGCCATTACCATGAACAACCTCTCCACTGCCACTATCATGAACAACCTCTCCACTGTCTCTACCATGAACAACCTCTCCACTGCCACTACCATGAACAACCTCTCCACTGCCACTGCCATGAACAACCTCTCCACTGCCACTACCATGAACAACTTCTCCACTGCCACTACCATGAACAACCTCTCCACTGCCACTACCATGAACAACCTCTTTACTGCCACTACCATGAACAATCTCTCCACTGCCACTACCATGAAAAACCCCTCCATTGCCACTACCATGAACAATCTCTCCATTGCCACTACCATGAACAACCTCTCCACTGCCACTACCATGAATAACCTCTCCACTGCCACTACCATGAACAACCTCTCCACTGCCACTACCATGAACAACCTCTCCACTGCCATTACCATGAGCAACCTCTCCACTGCCACTACCATTAGCAACCTCTCCACTGCCACTACCATGAACAACCTCTCCACTGCCACTACCATGAACAACCTCTCCACTGCCACTACTGTGAACAACCTCTCCACTGTCACTACCATGAACAACCTCTCCACTGCCACTACCATGAACAACCTCTCCACTGCTACTACCATGAACCAAACTCTCCACTACCACTACCATGAACAACCTCTCCACTACCACTACCATGAACAACCTCTCCACTGCCACTACCATGAACAACCTCTCCACTGCTACTACCATGAACAACCTCTCCACTACCACTACCATGAACAACCTCTCCACTACCACTACCATGAACAACCTCTCCACTGTCACTACCATGAACAATCTCTCCACTGCCACTACCATGAACAACCTCTCAAATGCCACTACCATGAACAATCTCTCCGCTGCCACTACCATGAACAACCTCTCCACTGCCACTACCATGAACAACCTCTCCACTGCCACTACCATGAACAACCTCTCCACTGCCACTACCATGAACAACCTCTCCACTGCCACTACCATGAACAACCTCTCCACTGCCACTACCATGAACAACCTCTCCACTGCCACTACCATGAACAACCTCTCCACTGCCACTACCATGAACAACCTCTCCACTGCCACTACCATGAACAACCTCTCCACTGCCACTACCATGAACAACCTCTCCACTGCCACTACCATGAACAACCTCTCCACTGCCACTACCATGAACAACCTCTCCACTGCCACTACCATGAACAACCTCTCCACTGCCACTACCATGAACAACCTCTCTACTGCCATTACCATGAACAACCTCTCCACTGCCACTACCATGAACAACCTCTCCACTGCCACTACCATGAACAACCTCTCCACTGCCACTACCATGAACAGCCTCTCCACTGCCACTACCATGAACAACCTCTCCACTGCCACTGCCATGAACAACCTCTCCACTGCCGCTATCATGAACAACCTCTCCACTGCCACTACCATGAACAACCTCTCCACTGCTACTACCATGAACAGCCTCTCCACTGCCACTACCATGAACAACCTCTCCACTGCCACTACCATGAACAACCTCTCCACTGCCGCTACCATGAACAACCTCTCCACTGCCACTACCATGAACAACCTCTACACTGCCACTAGCATGAACAACCTCTCCACTGCCACTACCATGAACAACCTCTCCACTGCCACTACCATAAACAACCTCTCCACTGCCACTATCATGAACAACCTCTCCACTGCCACTACCATGAACAACCTCTCCACTGCCACTACCATAAACAACCTCTCCACTGCCACTACCATAAACAACCTCTCCACTGCCACTACCATGAACAACCTCTCCACTGCCACTACCATGAACATCCTCTCCACTGCAACTACCATGACCAACCTCTCCACTGCCACTACCATGAACAACCTCTCCACTGCCACTACCATGAACCTCTCCACTGCCACTACCATGAACAACCTCTCCACTACCACTACCATGAACAACCTCTCCACTGCCACTACTATGAACAACCTTTCCACTGTCACTACCATGAACAATCTCTCCACTGCCTCTACCATGAACAACCTCTCCACTGCCACTGCCATGAACGATCTCTCCACTGCCACTACCATGAACAACCTCTCCACTGCCACTACCATGAACAACCTCTCCACTGCCACTACCATAAACAACCTCTCCACTGCCACTACCATGAACAACCTCTCCACTGCCAATACCATGAACAACCTCTCCACTGCCACTACCATGAACAACCTCTCCACTGCCACTACCATGAACAACCTCTCCACTGCCACTACCATAAACAACCTCTCCACTGCCACTACCATGAACAACCTCTCCACTGCCACTACCATGAACAACCTCTCCACTGCCACTATCATGAACAAACCTCTCCACTGCGGACTACCATGAACAACCTCTCCACTGCCACTACCATAAACAACCTCTCCACTGCCACTACCATGAACAACCTCTCCACTGTTACTACCATGAAAAACACCTCCCCACTGTCACTTCCATGAACATCACCTCCCCACTGTCACTACCATAAATAACACCTCCCAACTGCTACTACCATGAACAACATCTTCCCACTGCTATTACCATGAACAACACCTTCAACATGAAGAACATGAAGAACACCTCCACAGTGCCACTACCATGAACAACACCTCCCTTGTGCCACTACCATGAACAATACTTCTCCACTGCCACTACTATGACCAACACCTCACTGTCACTACCATGAACAACACCTTCCCACTGCCACTACCATTAACAACACCTCCCCACTGCTACTACCAGAAACAACACCTCGTCACTTCCACAACCACGAACAAACCTTCCTACCAACACTGCAAGGGATGGGTGTGTCAACATGACACACAGTGTTGTTACAACCTTCAAGTAATGACTTCTCTGCGTGTAGTTGAGGTGAGGAGTCAACAATACAAGGAACCTAGGTGAGGTGAGTGGTCAACACAACAAGGAACGTAGGTGAGGTGTGGGGTCAACACAACAGAGGAACCTAGGTGAGGTGAGGAGTCAACACAACAGAAGAACCTAGGTGAGGGGTCAACACAACAGAGTAGCCTAAGTGAAGTGAGGGGTCAACACAACAGAGGAACCTAGGTGAGGTGAGGAGTCAACACAACAGAGGAACCAAGGTGAGGTGAGGAGTCAGCACAACAGAGGAACCTAGGCGAGGTGAGGGGTCAACACAACAGAGGAACCTAGGTGAGGTGAGGAGTCAGCACAACAGAGGAACCTAGGCGAGGTGAAGAGTCAACACAACAGAGGAACCTAGGTGAGGTGAGTGGTCAACACAACAAGGAACGTAGGTGAGGTGTGGGGTCAACACAACAGAGGAACCTAGGTGAGGTGAGGAGTCAACACAACAGAGGAACTTAGGCGAGGTGGGGAGTCAACACAACAGAGGAACCTAGGTGAGGTGAGGAGTCAGCACAACAGAGGAACTTAGGCGAGGTGGGGAGTCAACACAACAGAGGAACCTAGGTGAAGTGAGGAGTCAGCACAACAGAGGAACCTAGGCTAGGTGAGGGGTCAACACAACAGAGGATCATAGGTGAGGTGAGGAGTCAGCACAACAGAGGAATCTAGGTGAGGGGTCAACACAACAGAGGAGCCTAAGTGAGGTGAGGGGTCAACACAACAGAGGAACCAAGGTGAGGTGAGGAGTCAGCACAACAGAGGAACCTAGGCGAGGTGAGGAGTCAACACAACAGAGGAACCTAGGCGAGGTGAGGGGTCAACACAACAGAGGATCATAGGTGAGGTGAGGAATCAACACAGCAGAGGAACCTAGGTGAGGTGAGGAGTCAACACAACAGAAAAACCTAAGTGAGGGGTCATCACAACAGAGGAACCTAGGTTAGGGGTCAACACAACAGAGGAGCCTAAGTGAGGTGAGGGGTCAACACAACAGAGGAACCTAGGTGAGGTGAGGAGTCAATACAACAGAGGAACCTAGGTGAGGTGAGGAGTCAGCACAACAGGGGAACCTAGGCGAGGTGAGGGGTCAACACAACAGAGGATCATAGGTGAGGTGAGGAGTCAATACAACAGAGGAACCTAGGTGAGGTGAGGAGTCAGCAGAACAGAGGAACCTAGGTGAGGGGTCAACACAACAGAGGAGCCTAAGTGAGGTGAAGGGTCAAAACAACAGAGGAACCTAGGTGAGGTGAGGAGTCAGCACAACAGAGGAACCAAGGTGAGGTGAGGAGTCAGCACAACAGAGGAACCTAGGCGAGGTGAGGGGTCAACACAACAGAGGATCATAGGTGAGGTGAGGAGTCAGCACAACAGAGGAACATAGGCTAGGTGGGGAGTCAACACAACAGAGGAACCTAGGTGAGGTGAGGAGTCAACACAACAGAGGAACCTAGGTGAGGTGAGGAGTCAACACAACACAGGAACCTAGGTGAGGGGTGAACACAACAGAGAAACCTAGGTGAGGTGAGGAGTCAGCACAACAAAGCAACTTAGGTGAGGTGAGGAGTCAACACAACAGAGGAACCTAGGTGAGGTGAGAGGTCAACACAACAGAGGAACCTAGATGAGGAGTCAACACAACAGAGGAACCCAGGCGAGGTGAGGAGTCAAAACAACAGAGGAACCTAGGTGAGGAGTCAGCACGACAGAGGAACCTAGGTGAGGGGTCAACACAACAGAGGAGCCTAAGTGAGGTAAGGAGTCAACACAACAGAGAAACCTAGGTGAGGGGTCAACACAACATAGAAACCTAGGTAGGGTGAGGAGTCAACACAAAAGAGGAACCTAGGTGAGGTGAGGGGTCAACACAACAGAGGAACCTAGGTGAGGTGAGGAGTCAACACAAAAGAGAAACCTAGGTTAGGTGAGGAGTCAACACAACAGAGAAACCTAGGTGAGGTTAGGAGTCAACACAACAGAGGAACCTAGATAAGGTGAGGAGTCAACAAAAAAGAGGAACCTAGGTGAGGTGAGGGGTCAACACAACGGAGGAACCTAGGTGAGGTGAGTAGTCAACACAACAGAGGAACCTAGATAAGGTGAGGAGTCAACAAAAAAGAGGAACCTAGGTGAGGTGAGGGGTCAACACAACGGAGGAACCTAGGTGAGGTGAGGAGTCAACACAACAGAGGAACCTAGGTGAGGTGAGGAGTCAACACAACACAGGAACCTAGGTGAGGGGTGAACACAACAGAGAAACCTAGGTAAGGTGAGGAGTCAACCCAAAAGAGGAAACCTAGGTGAGGTGAGGGGTCAACACAAAAGAGGAACCTAGGTGAGGTGAGGAGTCAACACAACAGAGGAACCTACGTGAGGTGAGGAGTCAACACAAAAGAGGAACCTAGGTAAGGTAAGGAGTCAACACAAAAGTGGAACCTAGGTGAGGTGAGGGGTCAACACAACAAAGGAACATAGGTGAGGTGAGGAGTTAACAAAACAGAGGAACCTAGGTGAGGTGAGGAGTTAACACAACAGAGGAACCTAGGTGAAGTGAGGAGTCAACACAACAGAGGAATTTAGGTGAGGTGAGGGGTCAACACAACAGAGGAACCTAGGTGAGGTGAGGAGTCAACACAACAGAGGAACCTAGGTGAGGTGAGGGGTCAACACAACAGAGGAACCTAAGTGAGGTGAGGAGTCAACACAACAGAGGAACCTAGGTGAGGTGAGGAGTCAACACTACAGAGGAACCTAGGTGAGGTGAGGGGTCAACACAACAGAGGAACCTAGGTGAGGTGAGGGGGTCAACACAACAGAGGACCCTAAGTGAGGTGAGGAGTCAACACAACAGAGGAACATTAAAATGGTATAAAATACCGACAGGTTGTTAGGTAAGACAGATATGCAACAGTTAGGTATCTTTATTTCGAAACGTTTCGCCTACACAGTAGGCTTCTTCAGTCGAGTACAGAAAAGTTGATAGAAGCAGAAGATACTTGAAGACGATGTAATCAGTCCATCACCCTTAAAGTCTACTGTGTAGGCGAAACTTTTCGAAATAAAGATACCTAACTGTTGCATATGTGTCTTACCTAACAACCTGTCGGTATTTTATACCATTTTAATGTTCAATCTGTCAGACACTGCAACACAAGGGTATCTTAGTACAGACCTACAGTCAACTTCGACAACCTCTACTAGTGAGAACGGCTGGATTTGAGAGGGACCTGACCTCCCAACATCTGAGTTCTTACCTCTTCTAGTGACCTACGTCTCACCTCTTGGCGCTATATAAGGCTCCATCCTGTCACTTCATCTCCATATTGTTTCATACTATGGAACAATGCTCTTCTCCAGACTGAGGGACTGACCACCTCAAAACTTTAAGGGTGATGGACTGATTACATCGTCTTCAAGTATCTTCTGCTTCTATCAACTTTTCTGTACTCGACTGAAGAAGCCTACTGTGTAGGCGAAACGTTTCGAAATAAAGATACCTAACTGTTGCATATGTGTCTTACCTAACAACAGAGGAACCTAGGTGAGGTGAGGAGTCAACACAACAGAGGAACCTAGGTGAGGTGAGGGGCCAACACAACAGAGGAACCTAAGTGAGGTGAGGAGTCAACACAACAGAGGAACCTACGTGTGGTGAGGAGTCAACACAACAGAAGACCCTAGGTGAGGTGAGGGGTCAACACAACAGAGGAACCTAGGTGAGGTGAGGAGTCAACACAACAGAGGAACCTAGGTGAGGTGAAGGGTCAACACAACAGAGGAACCTAAGTGAGGTGAGGAGTCAACACAACAGAGGAACCTAGGTGAGGTGAGGAGTCAACACAACACAGGAACCTAGGTGAGGGGTGAACACAACAGAGAAACCTAGGTGAGGTGAGGAGTCAGCACAACAAAGCAACTTAGGTGAGGTGAGGAGTCAACACAACAGAGGAACCTAGGTGAGGTGAGAGGTCAACACAACAGAGGAACCTAGATGAGGAGTCAACACAACAGAGGAACCCAGGCGAGGTGAGGAGTCAAAACAACAGAGGAACCTAGGTGAGGAGTCAGCACGACAGGGAACCTAGGTGAGGGTTCAAACTACAGAGGTAGCCTAAGTGAGGTAAGGAGTCAACACAACAGAGAGACCTAGTGAGGGGTCAACACACATAGAAACCTAGGTAGGGTCAGGAGTCAACACAAAAGAGGAACCTAGGTGAGGTGAGGGGTCAACCAAACAGAGGAACCTAGGTGAGGTAAGGAGTCAACACAAAAGAGAAACCTAGGTTAGGTGAGGAGTCAACACAACAGAGAAACCTAGGTGAGGTTAGGAGTCAACACAACAGAGGAACCTGATAAGGTGAGGAGTCAACCAAAAAGAGGAACTAGGTGAGGTGAGGGGTCAACACAACGGAGGAACCTAGGTGAGGTGAGTAGTCAACACAACAGAGGAACCTAGATAAGGTGGAGGTCCACAAAAAGAGGAACCTAGGTGAGGTGAGGGGTCACACACGGAGGAACCTAGGGTGAGGTGAGGAGTCAACACAACAGAGGAACTAGGTGAGGTGAGGAGTCAACACAACACAGGAACCATAGGTGAGGGGTAGGAACACAACTAGAGAAACTAGGTAAGGTGAGGAGTCAACCCCACAAAAGAGGAAACCTAGGTGAGGTGAGGGGTCAACACAAAAGAGGAACCTAGGTGAGGTGAGGAGTCAACACAACAGAGGAACCTACGTGAGGTGAGGAGTCAACACAAAAGAGGAACCTAGGTAAGGTAAGGAGTCAACACAAAAGTGGAACCTAGGTGAGGTGAGGGGTCAACACAACAAAGGAACATAGGTGAGGTGAGGAGTTAACAAAACAGAGGAACCTAGGTGAGGTGAGGAGGCAACACAACAGAGGAACCTAGGTAAGGTGAGGAGTTAACACAAAAAAGGAACCTAGGTGAGGTGAGGGGTCAACACAACAGAGGAACCTAGGTTAGGTGAGGAGTCCACACAACAGAGGAACCTAGGTGAGGTGAGGAGTCAACACATCAGAGAAACCTAGGTGAGGTGAAGGGTCAACACAACAAAGGAATTTAGATGAGGGGTGAACACAACACAGGGACCTAGGTGAGGAATCAGCACAACAGAGGAACCTAGGTGAGGGGTCAACACAACAGAGGAGTCTAAGTGAGGTGAGGAGTCAGCACAACAGAGGAACCAAGGTGAGGTGAGGGGTCAACACAACAGAGAAACCTATGTGAGGGGTCAACTCAACAGAGAAACCTAAGTGAGGCGAGGAGTCTGCACAACAGAGGAACCTAGATGAGGTTAGAAGTCAACACAGAAGAGAAACCTAGGTGAGGTTAGGAGTCAACACAAAAGAGGATCCTAGGTGAGGTGAGGAGTCAAGAAAACACAGGAACCTAGGTGAGGTGAGGACTCAACACAACAGAGGAACCTAGGTGAGGGGTCAACACAACAGAGGAACCTAGGTGAGGTGAGGAGTCACAACAGAGGAACCAAGGTGAGGTGAGGAGTCAGCACAAAAGAGAAACCTAGGTGAGACGAGGAGTCAACACAACAGTGGAACCTAGATGAGGGGTCGACACAACAGAGAAACCTAGGTGAGGTGAGGAGTCAGCACAACAGAGGGACTTAGGTGAGGTGAGGAGTCAACAGAACAGAGGAACCTAGGTGATGTGAGGGGTCAACACAAAAGAGGAACCTAGATGAGGGGTGAACACAACAGAGGAACCTAGGTGAGGTGAGGAGTCAACACAACAGAGGAACCTAGGTGAGGAGTCAGCACAACAGAGGAACCTAGGTGAGGGGTCAACACAACAGAGGAGCCTAAGTGAGGTAAGGGGTCAACACAACAGAGGAACCAAGGTGAGGTGAGGGGTCAACACAACAGAGAAACCTAGGTGAGGGGTCAGCACAACAGAGAAACCTAGGTGAGGTGAAGAGTCAGCACAACAGAGGAACCTAGGTGAGGTGAAGAGTCAACACAACAGAGGAACCTAGGTAAGGAGAGGAGTCAACGCGAAAGAGGAACCTAGGTGAGGTGAGGGGTCAACACAACAGAGGAACCTAGGTGAGGTGAGGAATCAACACAACAGAGGAACCTATGTAAGGTGAGGAGTCAACACAAAAGAGGAACCTAGGTATAGTGAGGAGTCAACACAAAAGAGGAACCTAGGTGAGGTGAGGGTCAACACAACAGAGGAACCTAGGTGAGGTGAGGAGTCAACACAACAGAGGAACTTAGGTAAGGTGAGCAGTCATCACAAAAGAGGAACCTAGGTGAGGTGAAGGGTCAACACAACAGATGAACCTAGGTGAGGTGAGGAGTCAACACAACAGAGGAACCTAGGTGAGGTGAGGGGTCAACACAACAGAGGAACCTAGATGTGGGGTGAACACAACAGAGGAACCTAGGTGAGGAATCAGCGCAACAGAGGAAGCTAGGAGAGGGGTCAACACAACAGAGGAGCCTAAGTGAGGTGAGGGGTCAACACAACAGAGGAACCAAGGTGAGGTGAGGGTAAACAAAACAGAGAAACCTAGGTGAGGGGTCAACACAACAGAGAAACCTAGGTGAGGGGTCAACACAACAGAGAAACCTAGGTGAGGTGAGGAGTCAGCACAACAGTGGAACCTAGGTGAGGTTAGGAGTCAACACAACAGAGAAACCTAGGTGAGGTTAGGAGTCAACACAACAGAGGAACCTAGTTAAGGTGAGGAGTCAACACAAAAGAGGAACCTTTGTGAGGTGAGCAACACAACAGAGGAACCTACATTAGATGAGGAGTCAACACAACAGAGGAACCTACGTGAGGTGAGGAGTCAACACAAAAGAGTAGCCTAGGTGAGGTGAGGGGTCAACACAACAGAGGAACCTAGGTGAGGTGAGGAGTCAACACAACAGAGGAACCTAAGTGAGGTGAGGAGTCAACACAACAGAGGAACCTAGGTGAGGTGAGGGGTCAACACAACAGAGGAACCTAGGTGAGGTGAGGAGTCAACACAACAGAGGAACCTAGGTGAGGTGAGGAGTCAACACAACAGAGGAACCTAGGTGAGGTGAGGGGTCAACACAATAGAGGAACCTAGGTGAGGTAAGGAGTCAACACAACAGAGGAACCTAGGTGAGGTGAGGAGTCAACACAACAGAGGAACCTACGTGAGGTGAGGAATCAACACAACAGAGGAACCTACGTGAGGTGAGGAGTCAACACAACAGAGGAACCTAGATAAGGTGAGGGGTCAACACAACAGAGGAACCTAAGTGAGGTGAGGAGTCAACACAACAGAGGAACCTAGGTGAGGTGAGGAGTCAACACAACAGAGGAACCTACGTGAGGTGAGGAATCAACACAACAGAGGAACCTACGTGAGGTGAGGAGTCAACACAACAGAGGAACCTACGTGAGGTGAGGGGTCAACACAACAGAGGAACCTAGGTGAGGTGAGGAGTCAACACAACAGAGGAACCTAGGTGAGGTGAGGGTTAACACAACAGAGGAACCTAGGTGAAGTGAGGAGTCAACACAACAGAGGAATTTAGGTGAGGTGAGGGGTCAACACAACAGAGGAACCTAGGTGAGGTGAGGAGTCAACACAACAGAGGAACCTAGGTGAGGTGAGGGGTCAACACAACAGAGGAACCTAAGTGAGGTGAGGAGTCAACACAACAGAGGAACCTAGGTGAGGTGAGGAGTCAACACTACAGAGGAACCTAGGTGAGGTGAGGGGTCAACACAACAGAGGAACCTAGGTGAGGTGAGGGGGTCAACACAACAGAGGACCCTAAGTGAGGTGAGGAGTCAACACAACAGAGGAACATTAAAATGGTATAAAATACCGACAGGTTGTTAGGTAAGACAGATATGCAACAGTTAGGTATCTTTATTTCGAAACGTTTCGCCTACACAGTAGGCTTCTTCAGTCGAGTACAGAAAAGTTGATAGAAGCAGAAGATACTTGAAGACGATGTAATCAGTCCATCACCCTTAAAGTCTACTGTGTAGGCGAAACTTTTCGAAATAAAGATACCTAACTGTTGCATATGTGTCTTACCTAACAACCTGTCGGTATTTTATACCATTTTAATGTTCAATCTGTCAGACACTGCAACACAAGGGTATCTTAGTACAGACCTACAGTCAACTTCGACAACCTCTACTAGTGAGAACGGCTGGATTTGAGAGGGACCTGACCTCCCAACATCTGAGTTCTTACCTCTTCTAGTGACCTACGTCTCACTTCTTGGCGCTATATAAGGCTCCATCCTGTCACTTCATCTCCATATTGTTTCATACTATGGAAACAATGCTCTCTTCTCCAGACTGAGGGACTGACCACCTCAAAACTTTAAGGGTGATGGACTGATTACATCGTCTTCAAGTATCTTCTGCTTCTATCAACTTTTCTGTACTCGACTGAAGAAGCCTACTGTGTAGGCGAAACGTTTCGAAATAAGATACCTAACTGTTGCATATGTGTCTTACCTAACAACAGAGGAACCTAGGTGAGGTGAGGAGTCAACACAACAGAGGAACCTAGGTGAGGTGAGGGGCCAACACAACAGAGGAACCTAAGTGAGGTGAGGAGTCAACACAACAGAGGAACCTACGTGTGGTGAGGAGTCAACACAACAGAAGACCCTAGGTGAGGTGAGGGGTCAACACAACAGAGGAACCTAGGTGAGGTGAGGAGTCAACACAACAGAGGAACCTAGGTGAGGTGAAGGGTCAACACAACAGAGGAACCTAAGTGAGGTGAGGAGTCAACACAACAGAGGAACCTAGGTGAGGTGAGGAGTCAACACTACAGAGGAACCTAGGTGAGGTGAGGGGTCAACACAACAGAGGAACCTAAATGAGGTGAGGAGTCAACACAACAGAGGAACCTAGGTGAGGTGAGGAGTCAACACAACAGAGGAACCTAGGTGAGGGGTCAACACAGCAGAGGAACCTAGGTGAGGTGAAGGGTCAACACAACAGAGGAACCTAGGTGAGGGGAGGGATCAACACAGCAGGGTACCTACAGTATATGAGACTTGTTGTAAGTGTTGCTTCGTGAGTAGCATGTCCGAGTTCATGGTAATTCTTGAATGTAGATCAGCCCTAGAAGCCGTTATTGTACTCTTTAATACATTTTATGTGAGGCGGTAAAATCGTGTGGGTCATTCAACACAAGAAGTACCGAAGGTGCGATCCAGCCTTGGTTAAACACAAGAGAGATTCTAGCTAGTTGTACTCTGTGTCCATGTAGGCTTAGACAGGAACAGACTGTCTGATGAATATTTAGGAATTTGTCACCAGATTAGTTCAGGGCTCAGGTATATATTGTGTACAGAAAGCTGAAAGAGCTGAATCTCATGCGACGAGTTAGGGGGACACATGATTACAACGTAAAAAATACTCAGGAAACTCATCAGGATGGTTTAGAAGTGAGTAACATACTAGAGCTCTAGATGAGCAACAGGACCGCAAGCATTGAAAATGGGTTGAGCAGATATTTATCTTAGTGGGTTTGGGTTTGAGAAAGACCTACCTAGTATAGGCCAATAGGTCTGCTGCAGGGTTCCTCCTTTCTTATATTAAGAATTACTTATAGAGAGTCAGACGTGTGAGTACGTGGACGGAGGTAGTGGGCAGCTTGTGATGAACCGCAGACCTGCCAACAAGGTCAGGTCTGACAGACTCCACCACTATTACGTAATTCTTCGAGATATGCCATAAAATAACGTTTCAGGAAATCTTTTCATTATTTCTTAATATTTCATATATTTTTAGCTCAACTCCTGCAGGCAGTTATACGAGGTGACACAGGAAATATCATGAAGATCACATGTCAATCATACATAACAAATCTCACACTGCAGTGGCTGGAACACTTCTCAACTATTTCATAAACTGTGTACGAATGGTATATAAGCGCCAGGATCCTTTCTTCTGCTTCAGAATCTCCACGACTATGGTGCTCTTCGCACCTACTCCTAGGTTGAGGGACTGATTACCTCATCTTCTGTACATAGTTCTACTGTCTTCAAGTTATGTCCTAGAATTTGTATTGATAAAGCCACTGGATGGTGAAACGTCTACAATAAAGATACCCAGATGTTGCACCTGTGTCTTAATCTTATTTCATAAACTGCAGATAAATCAGACGTTTCGGCACGTCATATACTTGTGGTACCGGGTATACACACGATGATCAACCAGCGGGCCGCCAGCAGTAACAGCCTGGTCGATCAGGCAGGCACCACATAAGCCTGGTCCAGGGCCCGGCTGCAGGAGTGGGAAAACTCTCGATAGTATTGAAAGTTATTCCAAAGATAGGAACTAATCGTCAAGTTACTCTCTTAAACACTAAGTTCCTCGTCTAGAGGAACTCGTCTAGAACTTGTTGAGTGCTTAAAATACTTTAGAAAAACAAAAAATGTGATAAGACACATGTACAACATTTGGGTATCTTTATTCCGGAAACGTTTCGCCAGCCAGTGGCTTCTACAGTCCAATACAGAGATGCACGGTAGAAAATGAAGAGGAGTTTGAGGTGATCAGTCCCTCAGCCTGGAGACGACTCGAAGCTGAGGGACTCATTACCTCAAACTCCTCATCTTCCACCGTCCTTCTCTGTATTGGACTGAAGTAGCCACTGGCTGGCGAAACGTTTCTTTAATAAAGATACTATTGGTAGAATTACCGACAATATGTAAAGTAAAAGGACACAAGTGCAACTAATGTGACATTTTACTGTGGCAACGTTTCGCTCTCCAGGAGCTTTGCCAAAGCTCCTGGAGAGCGAAACGTTGCCACAATAAAATGATACAGTAGTTGCACTTGTGTCCATTTACTTTACACACAATAAAGATAGTCAGATATTGTACATATATGTCATTTATAAGACTGTTGAGCAGTATACAGAGACTGTGATAACTGCCTGATATATCACGGTATCTTACTGTAAACAAAATGCTAGATATTATAAACAAATAATCTCAATATAATAGCAAGAAATAAACTTGAACTATAAATGCATATCCAAATGTGCTCCTGTTAATGTTTTTGGGGTTTAGCTCCTGGGCTCCTTCCTTGTTTTCTTATACCTTGGCGCTACCTTGTATATGGTGAACGTGAGGTGCACAGTAAACTAGCCACTGCCGTTCTGAGTATAGATGTGAGGTGCACAGTAAACTAGCCACTGCCGTTCTGAGTATAGATGTGAGGTGCACAGTAAACTAGCCACTGCCGTTCTGAGTATAGATGTGAGGTGCACAGTAAACTAGCCACTGCCGTTCAGAGTATAGATGTGAGGTGCACAGTAAACCAGCCACTGCCGTTCAGAGTATAGATGTGAGGTGCACAGTAAACTAGCCACTGCCGTTCAGAGTATAGATGTGAGGTGCACAGTAAACTAGCCACTGCCGTTCAGAGTATAGATGTGAGGTGCACAATAAACTAGCCACTGCCGTTCTGAGTATAGATGTGAGGTGCACAGTAAACTAGCCACTGCCGTTCAGAGTATAGATGTGAGGTGCACAATAAACTAGCCACTGCCGTTCAGAGTATAGATGTGAGGTGCACAATAAACTAGCCACTGCCGTTCAGAGTATAGATGTGAGGTGCACAATAAACTAGCCACTGCCGTTCAGAGTATAGATGTGAGGTGCACAGTAAACTAGCCACTGCCGTTCAGAGTATAGATGTGAGGTGCACAGTAAACTAGCCACTGCCGTTCAGAGTATAGATATGAGGTGCACAGTAAACTAGCAACTGCCGTTCAGAGTATAGATGTGAGGTGCACAGTAAACTAGCCACTGCCGTTCAGAGTATAGATGTGAGGTGCACAATAAACTAGCCACTGCCGTTCAGAGTATAGATGTGAGGTGCACAGTAAACTAGCCAGTGCCGTTCAGAGTATAGATGTGAGGTGCACAGTAAACTAGCCACTGCCCTTCAGAGTATAGATGTGAGGTGCACAGTAAACTAGCCACTTCCGTTCAGAGTATAGATGTGAGGTACACAATAAACTAGCCACTGCCGTTCAGAGTATAGATGTGAGGTGCACAGTAAACTAGCCACTGCCGTTCAGAGTATAGATGTGAGGTGCACAATAAACTAGCCACTGCCGTTCAGAGTATAGATGTGAGGTGCACAATAAACTAGCCACTGCCATTCAGAGTATAGATGTGAGGTGCACAATAAACTAGCCACTGCCGTTCAGAGTATAGATGTGAGGTGCACAATAAACTAGCCACTGCCGTTCAGAGTATAGATGTGAGGTGCACAATAAACTAGCCACTGCCGTTCAGAGTATAGATGTGAGGTGCACAGTAAACTAGCCACTGCCGTTCAGAGTATAGATGTGAGGTGCACAATAAACTAGCCACTGCCGTTCAGAGTATAGATGTGAGGTGCACAATAAACTAGCCACTGCCGTTCAGAGTATAGATGTGAGGTGCACAATAAACTAGCCACTGCCGTTCAGAGTATAGATGTGAGGTGCACAATAAACTAGCCACTGCCGTTCACAGTATAGATGTGAGGTGCACAATAAACTAGCCACTGCCGTTCAGAGTATAGATGTGAGGTGCACAATAAACTAGCCACTGCCGTTCAGAGTATAGATGTGAGGTGCACAATAAACTAGCCACTGCCGTTCAGAGTATAGATGTGAGGTGCACAATAAACTAGCCACTGCCGTTCAGAGTATAGATGTGAGGTGCACAGTAAACTAGCCACTGCCGTTCAGAGTATAGATGTGAGGTGCACAATAAACTAGCCACTGCCGTTCAGAGTATAGATGTGAGGTGCACAATAAACTAGCCACTGCCATTCAGAGTATAGATGTGAGGTGCACAATAAACTAGCCACTGCCGTTCAGAGTATAGATGTGAGGTGCACAGTAAACTAGCCACTGCCGTTCAGAGTATAGATGTGAGGTGCACAATAAACTAGCCACTGCCGTTCAGAGTATAGATGTGAGGTGCACAGTAAACTAGCCACTGCCGTTCAGAGTATAGATGTGAGGTGCACAATAAACTAGCCACTGCCGTTCAGAGTATAGATGTGAGGTGCACAATAAACTAGAAACTGCCGTTCAGAGTATAGATGTGAGGTGCACAATAAACTAGACACTGCCGTTCAGAGTATAGATGTGAGGTGCACAGTAAACTAGCCACTGCCGTTCAGAGTATAGATGTGAGGTGCACAATAAACTAGCCACTGCCGTTCAGAGTATAGATGTGAGGTGCACAATAAACTAGCCACTGCCATTCAGAGTATAGATGTGAGGTGCACAATAAACTAGCCACTGCCGTTCAGAGTATAGATGTGAGGTGCACAGTAAACTAGCCACTGCCGTTCAGAGTATAGATGTGAGGTGCACAATAAACTAGCCACTGCCGTTCAGAGTATAGATGTGAGGTGCACAGTAAACTAGCCACTGCCGTTCAGAGTATAGATGTGAGGTGCACAATAAACTAGCCACTGCCGTTCAGAGTATAGATGTGAGGTGCACAATAAACTAGCCACTGCCGTTCAGAGTATAGATGTGAGGTGCACAATAAACTAGCCACTGCCGTTCAGAGTATAGATGTGAGGTGCACAGTAAACTAGCCACTGCCGTTCAGAGTATAGATGTGAGGTGCACAATAAACTAGCCACTGCCGTTCAGAGTATAGATGTGAGGTGCACAATAAACTAGCCACTGCCGTTCAGAGTATAGATGTGAGGTGCACAGTAAACTAGCCACTGCCGTTCAGAGTATAGATGTGAGGTGCACAATAAACTAGCCACTGCCGTTCAGAGTATAGATGTGAGGTGCACAATAAACTAGCCACTGCCGTTCAGAGTATAGATGTGAGGTGCACAATAAACTAGCCACTGCCGTTCAGAGTATAGATGTGAGGTGCACAATAAACTAGCCCTGCCGTTCAGAGTATAGATGTGAGGTGCACAATAAACTAGCCACTGCCGTTCAGAGTATAGATGTGAGGTGCACAATAAACTAGCCACTGCCGTTCAGAGTATAGATGTGAGGTGCACAATAAACTAGCCACTGCCGTTCAGAGTATAGATGTGAGGTGCACAATAAACTAGCCACTGCCGTTCAGAGTATAGATGTGAGGTGCACAATAAACTAGCCACTGCCGTTCAGAGTATAGATGTGAGGTGCACAATAAACTAGCCACTGCCGTTCAGAGTATAGATGTGAGGTGCACAATAAACTAGCCACTGCCGTTCAGAGTATAGATGTGAGGTGCACAATAAACTAGCCACTGCCGTTCAGAGTATAGATGTGAGGTGCACAATAAACTAGCCACTGCCGTTCAGAGTATAGATGTGAGGTGCACAGTAAACTAGCCACTGCCGTTCAGAGTATAGATGTGAGGTGCACAGTAAACTAGCCACTGCCGTTCAGAGTATAGATGTGAGGTGCACAATAAACTAGCCACTGCCGTTCAGAGTATAGATGTGAGGTGCACAATAAACTAGCCACTGCCGTTCAGAGTATAGATGTGAGGTGCACAATAAACTAGCTGTGTCGTCTACTTAATCTGAAGCTCTAAATCAAGACTGTTATGAAACAGCTGGTTGAAGATGGTTAATGACGGGCAGGTGGTGGCAGGTGAGGTTGGATAAGGGCAGGTGGTGGCAGGTGAGGTCAGATAAAGACAAGTGTGGGCAGGTGGTGGCAGGTGAGGTTGGATAAGGGCAGGTGGTGGCAGGTGGTAGCAGGTAGTGGCAGATAAGGGCAAGTGAGGGCAGGTGGTGGCAGGTGAGTTCAGATAAGGGCAAATGAGGGCAGGTGGTGGCAGGTGAGGTCAGATAAGGGCAAGTGAGGGCAAGTGGTGGCAGGTGAGGTCAAATAAAGACAAGTGAGGGCAGGTGGTGGCAGGTGAGGTTAGATAAGGGCAAATGAGGGCAGGTGGTGGCAGGTGAGGTCAGATAAAGACAAGTGAGGGCAGGTGGTGGCAGGTGAGGTCAGATAAAGATAAGTGTGGGCAGGTGGTGGCAGGTGAGATTGGATAAGGGCAAGTGAGGACAGGTGGTGGCAGGTGGGTTCAAATAAAGACAAGTGAGGGCAGGTGGTGGCAATCACCACACACACTCACACGCTGTCACCCTCAACACACTGACAAGATTAACGAACTAAGTGGTAAGATAAAGTGATTAGGCTAAGTGAAGTGCGGAGGGTCAGGTTATCAGTGGCCAGAGTACTGAAAGTGGTGGACAAGTGGTGGACAAGTGGTGGGCAAGTGATGGGCAAGTGGTGGACAAGTGGTGCGCAAGTGATGGGCAAGTGGTGGACAAGTGGTGCGCAAGTGATGGGCAAGTGGTGGACAAGTGGTGCGCAAGTGATGGGCAAGTGGTGGACAAGTGGTGCGCAAGTGATGGGCAAGTGGTGGGCAAGACATGTGTACATTATGCACCTGCAAAATATGTACACTAGTGTGCGTGTGTTGATCCGAGGAAATTATGGTTTGGACATTTAGAGAGGAGGAGCAAAATTGGATTACTTTGAGGTGTATAAATCTGTAGTGGAGGGGAGGCGGGGTAGGGGTCACCCTAGGAGAGGATGGAGGGAGGGGGTGTAGTGGAGGGGAGGCGGGGTAAGGGTCACCCTAGGAGAGGATGGAGGGAGGGGGTGTAGTGGAGGGGAGGCGGGGTAGGGGTCACCCTAGGAGAGGATGGAGGGAGGGGGTGTAGTGGAGGGGAGGCGGGGTAGGGGTCACCCTAGGAGAGGATGGAGGGAGGGGGGTGAACCAAGTTTTGGATATCCAGCAAACGTGTGTAAACGTGTTAGATAAGGGTGAGTAGAGGTAACTGGTTTTTATGATTTGACGTGCTGTCGGAGTGTGGCAAGGTAACATTTATGAAGGGATTCAGGAAAACCGGTTTGTTGGACTTGAGTCCTGGAGGTGGGAAGTACAGTGCCTGCGCTCTGAAGGACGAGTGGGGATATTTGCAGTTCGGAGGGGCATCTGGACTGCAGTATCGGCTCTTCTCTGGTAAGTCAGTGATTGAGTGAATGATGGTGAAAGTGTTTCATCTTTTTCAGGCCACCCTACCTCGGTGGGACACGGCCGGTGTCTTAAAATAATAATAATAATAATAACAAATATTATTAGTAGTATTACTACTGAGAAGCGCAAAGTCCCCAGGGGTTATGCATCACCTGGGAACATGGGGGGAGGGGGAAAACGTTGATCCGAGGAAGAGGAAAGAATATTCACAGAATGATGTTGATGATGATGTCTTCATCACACTAACTCATCACTTTCTCTCTCTCTCTCTCTCTCTCTCTCTCTCTCTCTCTCTCTCTC
>NC_069403.1:34120870-34160870 GCF_026875155.1 Cherax quadricarinatus | reverse complement strand
TAGAGGGGCAACTGATATATCGGATCATTATTTAGTTGTAGCTACAGTTAGAGTAAGAGGTAGATGGGAAAAGAGGAAGGTGGCAACAACAAGTAAGAGGGAGGTGAAAGTGTATAAACTAAGGGAGGAGGAAGTTCGGGCGAGATATAAGCGACTATTGGCAGAAAGGTGGGCTAGTGCAAAGATGAGTAGTGGGGGGGTTGAAGAGGGTTGGAATAGTTTTAAAAATGCAGTATTAGAATGTGGGGCAGAAGTTTGTGGTTATAGGAGGGTGGGGGCAGGAGGAAAGAGCAGTGATTAGTGGAATGATGAAGTAAAGGGTGTGATAAAAGAGAAAAAGGTAGCTTACGAGAGGTTTTTACAAAGCAGAAGTGTTATAAGAAGAGCAGAGTATATGGAGAGTAAAAGAAAGGTGAAGAGAGTGGTGAGAGAGTGCAAAAGGAGAGCAGATGATAGAGTGGGAGAGGCACTGTCAAGAAATTTTAATGAAAATAAGAAAAAATTTTGGAGTGAGTTAAACAAGTTAAGAAAGCATAGGGAAAGTATGGATTTGTCAGTTAAAAACAGAGTAGGGGAGTTAGTAGATGGGGAGATGGAGGTATTAGGTAGATGGCGAGAATATTTTGAGGAACTTTTAAATGTTAAGGAAGAAAGAGAGGCAGTAATTTCATGCACTGGTCAGGGAGGTATACCATCTTTTAGGAGTGAAGAAGAGCAGAATGTAAGTGTGGGGGAGGTACGTGAGGCATTACGTAGAATGAAAGGGGGTAAAGCAGCTGGAACTGATGGGATCATGACAGAAATGTTAAAAGCAGGGGGGATATAGTGTTGGAGTGGTTGGTATTTTTGTTTAATAAATGTATGAAAGAGAGGAAGGTACCTAGAGATTGGCGGAGAGCATGTATAGTCCCTTTATATAAAGGGAAAGGGGACAAAAGAGACTAAAAATTATAGAGGAATAAGTTTGCTGAGTATACCAGGAAAAGTGTACGGTAGGGTTATAATTGAAAGAATTAGAGGTAAGACAGAATGTAGGATTGCGGATGAGCAGGGAGGTTTCAGAGTGGGTAGAGGATGTGTAGATCAAGTGTTTACATTGAAGCATATATGTGAACAGTATTTAGATAAAGGTAGGGAAGTTTTTATTGCATTTATGGATTTAGAAAAGGCATATGATAGAGTGGATAGAGGAGCAATGTGGCAGATTTTGCAAGTATATGGAATAGGTGGTAAGTTATTAAATGCTGTAAAGAGTTTTTATGAGGATAGTGAGGTTCAGGTTAGGGTGTGTAAAAGAGAGGGAGACTACTTCCCGGTAAAAGTAGGTCTTAGACAGGGATGTGTAATGTCACCATGGTTGTTTAATATATTTATAGATGGGGTTGTAAAGGAAGTAAATGCTAGGGTGTTCGGGAGAGGGGTGGGGTTAAATTTTGGGGAATCAAATTCAAAATGGGAATTGACACAGTTACTTTTTGCTGATGATACTGTGCTTATGGGAGATTCTAAAGAAAAATTGCAAAGGTTAGTGGATGAGTTTGGGAATGTGTGTAAAGGTAGAAAGTTGAAAGTGAACATAGAAAAGAGTAAGGTGAAGAGGGTATCAAATGATTTAGATAAAGAAAAATTGTATATCAAATTGGGGAGGAGTATGGAAGAAGTGAATGTTTTCAGATACTTGGGAGTTGACGTGTCAGCGGATGGATTTATGAAGGATTAGGTTAATCATAGAATTGATGAGGGAAAAAAGGGTGAGTGGTGCGTAGAGGTATATGTGGAGTCAAAAAGCGTTATCTATGGAGGCAAAGAAGGGAATGTATGAAAGTATAGTAGTACCAACACTTTTATATGGGTGTGAAGCTTGGGTTGTGAATGCAGCAGCGAGGAGACGGTTGGAGGCAGTGGAGATGTCCTGTTTATGGGCAATGTGTGGTGTAAATATTATGCAGAAAATTCGGAGTGTGGAAATTAGGAGAAGGTGTGGAGTTAATAAAAGTATTAGTCAGAGAGCAGAAGAGGGGTTGTTGAGGTGGTTTGGTCATTTAGAGAGAATGGATCAAAGTAAAATGACACGAGCGTGTTAGATAGGAGTGAATGGAGACGAATGGTACTTGGGACCTGACGATCTGTTGGAGTGTGAGCAGGGTAATATTTAGTGAAGGGATTCAGGGAAACCGGTTATTTTCATATAGTCGGACTTGAGTCCTGGAAATGGGAAGTACAATGCCTGCACTTTAAAGGAGGGGTTTGGGATATTGGCAGTTTGGAGGGATATGTTGTGTATCTTTATATGTGTATGCTTCTAAACTGTTGTATTCTGAGCACCTCTGCAAAAACAGTGATAACGTGTGAGTGTGGTGAAAGTGTTGAATGATGATGAAAGTATTTTCTCTTTGGGGATTTTCTTTCTTTTTTTGGATCACCCTGCCTCGTTGGGAGACGGCCGACTTGTTGAAAAAATATATATATATATATTATATATATATATATATATATATATATATATATATATATATATATATATATATATATATATATATATATATATATATATATATATATGAAGCTGTTTGAAAATTGTTTCCTCCTACCACCCCCTATATTTAATATATATTTTATTTAAAGACAAAATGCATTGACAAAAATACAATAGAGAGTAAAACAACATAGATAACAACTCAGAGCTACATCTCGAATACTTCGTCCAGCTCCTCGGCAGTGGGCCGCGTGCCCAGAATGCTGCAGGCATTTCCCTTCTGGATCGCAACACTGAGTCTGTGAAAGAGGATGCTGGCCGCCCTTTGGTCCTTGGTTTTTATGATGAGGTTTTTCACCCAGCTCTTTGAGGAACTTTAGAGCACACTTACCCCATGCTCCAAGGGTCTCCGACCCTATTGGGATGAAATTATTGCAAGGGGAAGGCCTTCATATTTGCGGGTCTTCTGGGTCTCCCTGTGGCTGGCAACTCCACCCTCTTCAGCTACTGAGTATGGCAAGTAGGTGTCTACCAATGTGGCGGCACAGGTGTAGTCCCAGGCAATCTGCTTTCCATCCTTGCAGGGTAGCATAGTGGCTCCATCAGGACTGTTTTGACTTCCGCCAGACCTCTGCACTTGGGGTTACCGTTGGGCTGGGCAATGGGCTGTGGCAAGGCTTCTCTTTATGATGTCGTTGACCTCCTCATGTCCGGCATACATCCCTTCTGATATGACACATAAGACCATGAAGTCCAAATTGATCAGCCGTCGCCCTGCCGCAAATACACGTATGTTCGGTGAGGATGGGGCGGCTAGGCGAAGAGCAATACCAGTCCGAATGGCCTGTAGGTCGAGTCGAGTGCCCAGGGAGGAATTGGGAACAGTTAGAAGGAAATCTGAGTGTGGTGCCTTCACCGCCAGGAGACGAGCTTTGTCCTTTCCTGAAGCGTTGGTGAGCATTGTGTTGACGATTTTTTTCATGATCGGTTTGTCCCAGTGGGACTGTTTGTGCTCTCTGCGAGGAGCTGGTCTACTGGAGGAGTCTGCAAGGATGTCCCACCGCATGGATGCTTCAGTGAACTTTGGGTCTTGAGCTCCTATTGCGTCTCTCAAGCGTTCAGGGACAATCTTCTTGACTAATCCACTGGAAGCAAAACACAAAGACAGAAATGCAGGTAAACCTACCTGCATTGCTTCGCGCACCCCTATACCTTCCAGTCGCACTGGGAAGGTTGCTTGATCCTATTGCCGATCCTCTAGTGACAGATTCATTGCCTTCTTGAAGGTTGATCTCAGGACTGCGTCATATTCGTCGAATGTTGAGTTGTCAAAAGAGAGTGCACACCTCACAAAGTAAGTGAGTCTTGGCATAGTAAGACACCTTGTGAGGAGATATAGGGCATCATGGGCATTCAGTTTGTCCTTGAGGACCGTGTCGATAGTCTGGTGACCCCAGCGGTGCTCCCAAGAGGGTGCTGTTGGATGGAGTGGTACTTTGAGGCTTCCGTGAGGGTTGTTCATACAGTATTGATTATTTCCAGGTTCGTTGTGATGATTTCACATTTGGAGGGATTGAGGATGAGTCCCAAGGCAACAGTAAACTTCCAAGCACTTTTGTGATTTCTCACTTTATTAAGGAACTATAAAAGTGAAAGATCAACAGAAGGCATATATTGGTGAGGTTACACCTTATGGTCAACATACGTACAACACCTGACCTTCTATGATGATACGGGTGAGGTGGTCAAGGACCTGTCAAGCATAGCTTATATTCTACCCAAGCTTTAAAATTTTAATTTTAACAACTCAAATATATTTTAAATTCTTCGCAAATTTTATCAGTTATAAATGAAACTAATTTGCGAAATCCTAAAGCCTTATCCATATTAATTAATTTCAAAACTATTTTTCATGAAATTTGATTCTATTATATTTCAGCCATGGACCTGCTTGACACATCTTTCTCGATCTTCTGAAAATCAGTTGGATGGTTAAAATCTCCCACATGAATAAACAGAGCAGTAGTTTCTTGGTCAGTTCTAATGTTACATTTATATTGTTGTAATTTAATTCAGGACTTTTTCCAGTTTGACCATAATAAACTTCATTAATTTTTTTTACGGGGAATCTTATGCACACAGCCGTCAGCATTTTTTGGGAAATTTTTAATCAAAAGTTTTTTTTTTTACTATATCAAGATTTTTAAATACAACTTTGATTTTAAAATTCTAAAGTAGAGAAAGTATATCAAGAAAGTTTTCATGGTGAGGGAGAACCTACATTCTTTTAACTGAATAAGATTGTTTTTTCTGAACTGCAAAAAGTATTTTTAGCAATTTTAAAAGATTTACCAATTACGTGTTTTGGGTATTGAAGATTATTAGCTATTTCATAAATTAAACAACTACTGAAAGGCAAAGATGAACTAATTAAAAAAAATAATGACCACCAGTCTATCTTTACCGTATATGTATGAATTAATATAATCACACAAATCAGGTAGTCCAGCCAGATCTATTATTAGCTTCGTAGGTTCAGTTATTTATAAATTATCTAAATGGCTAGTAGATATGTTTAGCCCAATTGTTGGAAACATTTCTAACTTTGATGTTAAAAACAATATAGATTTAATAGGTAAGTTAAGCACTATGATTGATTTAAATGATTACAGTATTGTTAGCATGGACAGCATCTCACCCACTCCATAATTTGCTTCATTTTTTCACACTCCCTCACCATTCTCTTAACCTTTCTTTGCTCTCCATATACTCCACCTCCCTCATATCACAAATCTTTCAAATGCTAACTTTTTCTCCTTTACCACTCCCTGAACATCATCATTCCACCAATCACTCCTCTTCCCTCCTGCACCCACCCTCCTATAGCCACAATCTTTCGCTGAACACGCTAACAGTTCTGCTAATCCGTTAACCGCTAATTAGCAGAACTAACTTTTTGTTTAGAGGATTAGTGTTTCCGCTAACTTCGGAAACCTTTAGCGGACCACTTAGCTTCCGCTAAATAAAGTTCCGGTAAGTTTGAGTCCGCTAAAAACAGATCATACTTTGTTGGTAGTCGGAAAACAATGCCTTTTCAACGGCGTACGTGTTTATTCCTGTCTGTTGTGGGCGTTTCTCCAACAGTCAGTCAGCTACACTATTGGTTGACTAGGTGTAAACGTGACTGCCAACGCAGCAGCATCTGAGCAGCACTGTTATAGTCCTCCATACCCCTCCCCCTCAATCACACAATATCATCTTCTGACATATATCTCCTATTTTGAAAGTTTTCATTATACAAGCTGTCATTATTCTGCCTTTTGCTGTATTTGTTTTTTTGTGATCTCTGACATTAATTTTCCTAATTTTGTACTTGTCTCTTATATTCTAGTAAGTAAGTTTATTCATATATACACAAATACAGTTACATAGATTACCATACATAGCAGCATATGTGTAGAGAACCTGGGATAACCCAAAAAGTCAGACAAAGTGACTTATTTCCATCTGGGTTCTTTTAATACCTTATTATTATGCTATAAAGGAGATAATATCTTATTATTATAATATAAAGGATATATACTAAGAATAAGGTAAAATGAGTTATTTACATTTACATGTGTTAGTTAAAAAACTAAAAAATCATTCTCCTACCTTTCTGTCCCTACATAAATTAGGTACTTTTTGGCACTCTTCTTGAACTGCTTCATGCCATGACTGGCTTTGACATGTGCGGGCAGTCTATTCCATGTCTTTATTGCTGTACAATAAAAGGTGTTTGAAGCCTGGCTACTGACTGTGAGTACTACAAAGTTGTGTTCTCTTCCCCAGGTACTATGATTTCTCTGGTTCTCAACCTTGATAAAACTGGCAGCAATATATTCAGGACACTGTGAGCAATTTTATAAACTTGATTTAACTTCAGTTGTTTTAGTCAGTCTTCAACATTCAGCATATCCAATTGTTGTAATTCATCCTGGCCTACATGTTCTCTTGGACCCAGGCCTACATGTTCTCTTGGACCCAAGCCTACATATTCTCTTGGACCCAGGCCTACATGTTCTCTTGGACCCAGGCCTACATGTTCTCTTGGACCCAGGCCTACATGTTCTCTTGGACCCAGGCCTACATGTTCTCTTGGACCAAGGCCTACATGTTCTCTTGGACCAAGGCCTACATGTTCTCTTGGACCAAGGCCTACATGTTCTCTTGGACCAAGGCCTACATGTTCTCTTGGACCAAGGCCTACATGTTCTCTTGGACCAAGGCCTACATGTTCTCTTGGACCAAGGCCTACATGTTCTCTTGGACCAAGGCCTACATACTCTCTTGGACCCAGGTCCAGGAGGAATCTTACCATTTTGTTCCGGGTGATTTGTAGTCTAGCTTTCATTTTTTTTGTCAAGGCAAAGTACCATGAAGAGCAAGCGTAGTCCATGTGACATTGTATAAGGGCTAGACATATGGTCCTGCGAGCCTCAGTAGGTAGACACTGTGCCTCAGTAGGTAGATACTGTGCCCAGTAGACAGACACTTTGCCTCAGTAGGTAGACACTGTGCCTCAGTAGGCAAACACTGTGCCTCAGTAGGTAGACACTGTGCCCAGTAGACAGACACTGTGCATCAGTAGGTAGACACTGTGCCTCAGTAGGCAGACACTGTGCCCAGTAGACAGACACTGTGCCTAGGTAGGTAGACACTGTGCCTCAGTAGGCAGACACTGTGCCTCAGTAGGCAGACTCTGTGCCCAGTAGACAGACACTGTGCCTCAGTTGGTAGACACTGTGCCTCAGTAGGTAGACACTGTGCCCAGTAGATAGACACTGTACCTCAATAAGTAGACACTGTGCCTTAGTAGGCAGACACTGTGCCTCAGTAGGTAGACACTGTGCCCAGTAGATAGACATTGTGCCTCACTAGGTAGACACTATTCCTCAGCAGGCAGACACTGTGCCCAGTAGGTAGACACTGTGCCTCAGTAAGTAGATATTGTGCCTCAGTACGTAGATACTGTGCCTCAGTAGGTAGATACTGTGCCTCAGTAGGTAGACACTCTGCCTCAATAGGTAGACACTGTGTCTTAGTAGGTAGACACTGTGTCTTAGTAGGTAGACACTGTGTTTCAGTAGGTAGACACTGTGTCTCAGTAGGTAGACACTGTGACTCATTAGGTAGATACTGTGTCTCAGTAGGTAGATACTGTGCCTCAGTAGGTAGACACTGTATCTTAGTAGGTAGACACTGTCTCAATAGGTAGACATTGTGCCTCAGTAGGTAGACACTGTGCCTCAGTAAGTAGATACTGTGCCTCAGGAGGTAGATATTGTGTCTCAGTAGGTAGACACTGTGTCTCAGTATGTAGACACTGAGTGTCTGTAGAGGAACTTCAGTCTGGCATTCGCTTTCTTTATTACGCTGTTCCCTATCAATTCTGACATGCATGGGTCAAAGAGGATTCCCAGATACTTTACTGAGGAAACTGAAGTGATGGATTCACCGTTACACAGGACATTAAAATTATTTGTCCTTCTCAGTTTAGTTTTCGTGCCAAAGAGTAGGGCTTCCGTTTTCCCGAGGTATAACGATAGTTTGTTGTTTACTAACTATTTGCTGTAGGACTGCAGTTATAATGTTATCACCTAACACTAACAGAACACTGTCATCCACACACAGTAGATGGTCATGTCGTTTAGAAGTAAAAGACTAAAAAACTAAGCCGAATCTGAATTCATGTGAAAAAAGTTAGTGGTTAGCGTTTAGCGTTAGCTTCTGCTAATTTTTTCGGCCGTTTAGCGGTTTAGCGTTAGCGGAGCTAACGAATGAGAGGTGAAAGTGCATAAACTAGAGGAGGAGGTAATTAGGGTAAGATATAAGCAGGGGTGGGCACAGCTAACCGAAAAGTTAGCTTCGCTAACCACTAATCTGCTAACTAAAAAATTAGCTCCGCTTTTTTTTTTTTTTTTTTTTTAACGCTAAACCCATGCGGGTCATTCAGCGCATGACTGGTAGAGGCTCGATCCTCCGTCTGCTGAGCTCGAGACAGACGGGCATCCTGACTCAAGAAATCGTAATGACACGATTGCATCCTATTTGTACTCGCCTAGATACTTTACAGTTGAGTATCTAGGTGAGTACAAATAAGATGCCCGTCTGTCTCGAGCTCAGCAGACGGAGGATCGAGCCTCTACCAGTCATGCGCTGAATGACCCGCATGGGTTTAGCGTTAAAAAAAAAAAAAAAAAAAAGCGGAGCTAATTTTTTAGTTAGCAGATTAGTGGTTAGCGAAGCTAACTTTTCGGTTAGCTGTGCCCACCCCTGCTTATATCTTACCCTAATTACCTCCTCCTCTAGTTTATGCACTTTCACCTCTCATTCGTTGATGCTATTTTCCTCGTACCCCATCTACTTCTTAATCTCACTGTAGCTACAATTAAATAATCATCTGATATATCTGTTTCTCCCTTCATAAACATTCATATCCAGAAGTCTACCCATCAACCTTTTATTCACCAATACACAGTCCAACAAACTGTTGCCCTTAAACCATATATCATATCTCGTGCAATTATTTATTCTCTTTTACTTAATATATGTATTACCTATTACCAGACATCTTTCTATTCAAAGTTATATCAAAGGCCCCCACTATCATTTACCCATGGCACCCCGGACTTGCTTGCTACTCCCTTTACAACAGTTTCTCCCACTTGGCTGTTCGGTAGCCTACCGCAATTACTCTATTACCTGGTTTAAAACTTCTTAAACATTCACTTAACATTTCCCAAACTCTTTCTCTCTCCTCTACACTCCTCTTCTCCAGGTAGATAAACACTTAGTATAACCCATTTTTCGTATCCGATTCTTAATTTAATCCACATAATCCTTGAATTTATAAATTTTTATTCCCTTTTTTTTCGTGCCATAACTGAATCTTCAACATTATTGCTGCTCCTTCCTTAGCTCTAACTCTCTAAGAGACCCTTGACCTAATTTCATTTAGTTCTCCCCTATTACAACCCAGGAGCCCCAAAGGCCTGTTATCCTGGGTGTAAAGGGAGCAAAATAAACACAGCAGAAAACTTTTGACTTATATTATCCTTCACCAATTTAGAACAGAAGTTTTTTTTTTTTTTTTTTTTCAACAAGTCGGCCGTCTCCCACCGAGGCAGGGTGACCCAAAAAAGAAAGAAAATCCCCAAAAAGAAAATACTTTCATCATCATTCAACACTTTCACCACACTCGCACATTATCACTGTTTTTGCAGAGGTGCTCAGAACACAACTGTTTAGAAGCATACACATATAAAGATACACAACATATCCCTCCAAACTGCCAATATCCAAAACCCCTCCTTTAAAGTGCAGGCATTGTACTTCCCATTTCCAGGACTCAAGTCCGACTATATGAAAATAACCGGTTTCCCTGAATCCCTTCACTAAATATTACCCTGCTCATACTCCAACAGATCGTCAGGTCCCAAGTACCATTCGTCTCCATTCACTCCTATCTAACACGCTCACGCACGCTTGCTGGAAGTCCAAGCCCCTTGCCCACAAAACCTCCTTTACCCCCTCTCTCCAACCCTTTCGAGGACGACCCCTACCTCGCCTTCCTTCCCCTATAGATTTATATGCTTTCCATGTCATTCTACTTTGATCCATTCTCTCTAAATGACCAAACCACCTCAACAACCCCTCTTCTGCCCTCTGACTAATACTTTTATTAACTCCACACCTTTTCCTAATTTCCACACTCCGAATTTTCTGCATAATATTTACACCACACATTGCCCTTAAACAGGACATCTCCACTGCCTCCAACCGTCTCCTCGCTGCTGCATTTACCACCCAAGCTTCACACCCATATAAGAGTGTTGGTACTACTATACTTTCATACATTCCCTTCTTTGCCTCCATAGATAACGTTTTTTGACTCCACATATACCTCAACGCACCACTCACCTTTTTTCCCTCATCAATTCTATGATTAACCTCATCCTTCATAAATCCATCCGCCGACACGTCAACTCCCAAGTATCTGAAAACATTCACTTCTTCCATACCCCTCCTCCCCAATTTGATATCCAATTTTTCTTTATCTAAATCATTTGACACCACTAACCTTTGCAATATTTCTTTAGAATCTCCCATAAGCACAGTATCATCAGCAAAAAGTAACTGTGTCAATTCCCATTTTGAATTTGATTCCCCAAAATTTAATCCCACCCCTCTCCCGAACACCCTAGCATTTACTTCCTTTACAACCCCATCTATAAATATATTAAACACCCATGGTGACATTACACATCCCTGTCTAAGACCTACTTTTACCGGGAAGTAGTCTCCCTCTCTTCTACACACCCTAACCTGAGCCTCACTATCCTCATAAAAACTCTTTACAGCATTTAATAACTTACCACCTATTCCATATACTTGAAACATCTGCCACATTGCTCCTCTATCCACTCTATCATATGCCTTTTCTAAATCCATAAGTGCAATAAAAACTTCCCTACCTTTATCTAAATACTGTTCACCATATTATGCTTTAATGTAAACACTTGATCTACACATCCCCTACCCACTCTGAAACCTCCTTGCTCATCCGCAATCCTACATTCTGTCTTACCTCTAATTCTTTCAATTATAACCCTACCGTATACTTTTCCTGGTATACTCAGTAAACTTATTCCTCTATAATTTTTACAGTCTCTTTTGTCCCCTTTCCCTTTATATAAAGGGGCTATACATGCTCTCCGCCAATCCCTAGGTACCTTCCCCTCTTTCATACATTTATTAAACAAAAGTACCAATCACTCCAACACTATACCCCCCCCTGCTTTTAACATTTCTGTCATGATCCCATCAGTTCCAGCTGCTTTACCCCCTTTCATTTTACGTAATGCCTCACGTACCTCCCCCACACTTACATTCTGCTCTTCTTCACTCCTAAAAGATGGTATACCTCCCTGACCAGTGCATGAAATTACTGCCTCTCTTTCTTCCTTAACATTTAAAAGTTCCTCAAAATATTCTCGCCATCTACCTAATACCTCCATCTCCCCATCTACTAACTCCCCTACTCTGTTTTTAACTGACAAATCCATACTTTCCCTAGGCTTTCTTAACTTGTTTAACTCACTCCAAAATTTTTTTCTTATTTTCATTAAAATTTCTTGACAGTGCCTCTCCCACTCTATCATCTGCTCTCCTTTTGCACTCTCTCACCACTCTCTTTACCTTTCTTTTACTCTCCATATACTCTTCTCTTCTTATAACACTTCTGCTTTGTAAAAACCTCTCATAAGCTACCTTTTTCTCTTTTATCGCACCCTTTACTTCATCATTCCACCCAATCACTCCTCTTTCCTCCTGCCCCACCCTCCTATAACCACAAACTTCTGCTCCACATTCTAATACTGCATTTTTTAAAACTATTCCAACCCTCTTCAACCCCCCCCACTACTCATCTTTGCACTAGCCCACCTTTCTGCCAATAGTCGCTTATATCTCACCCGAACTTCCTCCTCCCTTAGTTTATACACTTTCACCTCCTCTTACTTGTTTTTGCCACCTTCCTCTTTTCCCATCTACCTCTTACTCTAACTGTAGCTACAACTAAATAATGATCCGATATATCAGTTGCCCCTCTATAAACATGTACATCCTGGAGCCTACCCATCAACCTTTTATCCACCAATACATAATCTAATAAACTACTTTCATTACGTGCTACATCATACCTTGTATATTTATTTATCCTCTTTTCAAAAATATTGTATTACTTATTACCAAATCTCTTTCTACACACAGTTCAATTAAAGGCTCCCCATTTACATTTACCCCTGGCACCCCAAATTTACCTACTACTCCCTCCATAACATTTTTTACCCACTTTAGCATTGAAATCCCCAACCACCATTACTCTCACACTTGATTCAAAATTCCCCACGCATTCACTCAACATTTCCCAAAATCTCTCTCTCTCCTCTACACTTCTCTCTTCTGCAGGTGCATACACGCTTATTATAACCCACTTTTCACATCCAATCTTTATTTTACTCCACATAATCCTTGAATTAATACATTTATAGTCCCTCTTTTCCTGCCATAGCTTATCCTTCAACATTATTGCTACTCCTTCTTTAGCTCTGACTCTATTTGAAACCCCTGACCTAATCCCATTTATTCCTCTCCACTGAAACTCTCCCACCCCCTTCAGCTTTGTTTCACTTAAAGCCAGGACATCCAGCTTCTTCTCATTCATAACATCCACAATCATCTCTTTCTTATCATCTGCACAACATCCACGCACATTCAGACTTCCCACTTTGACAATTTTCTTCTTCTTATTCTTTTTAGTAATCTTTACAGGAAAAGGGGTTACTAGCCCATGTTCCCGGCATTTTAGTTGACTTTTACAACACGCATGGCTTACGGAGGAAAGATTCTTATTCCACTTCCCCATGGATATAAAAGGAAAAGTAATAAGACCAAGAACTATTAAGATAAAATCAAAGAAAACTCAGATGAGTGTGTATAAATAAATGTGTACATGTATGTGTAGTGTGACCTAAGTGTAAGTAGAAGTAGCAAGACATACCTGTAATCTTGCATATTTATGAGACAGACAAAAGACATCAGCAATCCTACCATCATGTAAAACAATTACAGGCTTTCGTTTTACACTCACTTGGCAGGACGGTAGTACCTCCCTGGGTGGTTGCTCTCTACCAACCTACTACCTACAGAACAGAAGTATGTACACTATATACACTATGTACAACAATAGGTATTAGTGCACTCCACGGTAAGCAAGGCAGAATAGAAGTCACTAGAGAGCAGACCGTGCTTCAACCAGCTCTAGAATGGGAATGACAAGGGCAGACAGGAGAATGGTACCCACATAACCTCTGCGATTACCAAAACCATCTTCTCATTGGCTGGAACCTGGGTACTGGTTGAACGACGGGGCCCCATCGTCAACCCTCAGTCCCCTGGTTCGCTGGTAAATGACGGTGTGTATATGCGCCTAATAAAGGTTACGTACTCTTTGCATGCCACACCCCCACCCCGAGAGGGCTCAGGATTAGGCTCCCACCTCCCAGTGGTAACCGTGCCGCCATGGCACAAAATAATGGGACCGCCTTTCCTCTCAACCATCCAACTCTTAGATAGAGCTCAACTTTTCTCGTGACAAAGAGCCAAACCCTAAACTCGGAGCGAGACAGCAGACAGTCGGGCTTAACATAAGTCCCAGACACGGGTGAACGGTAGCCCGCATCCCCTCACTAAAAAAAAAAAAAACCACACCAGGGGATAAATAAAAAGAGCTTGGAAGGGGTTACCACAAGTAACCTAACACATCCTAACCTAATATATAATTATAATTATAATGTATAATATTGTTAGACTCTAGATAAAGAGTCTGCCAACATATTTTCTTTGCCGGCATATGTAAGATTTTAACAGAATAGGGTTGCAGTTGTAGACTCCATCTCATGAGCCTCGTATTGTGGTTCTTCATGGCTTGGAGATATACTAGGGGTTGTGATTACTGTAGACAGTGACCACCTGCGAAGTCTGGCCCACATAAACATCAAAGTGCTCCAAAGCCAGTACCAGCGCGAGGGCTTCTTTTTCAATGGTAGAGTAAGCCCCCTGATGCGGCTGGAACTTGGCAGAAAAGAAGGCTACAGGCTGCAACTCCTCGTCCCCAACCCCAGACTCACAAGCATCAACCTGTAATGAGAAAGGTTTGGAGAAGTCTGGAGACAAAAGAATGGGTGCAGTACACAATAATCTTTTTGCTTTGTCAAAAGCACCTTGACATTCTGGGGTCCAATTGAAGGGAACTTTGTGACTGGTAAGAGAGGTAAGAGGGGCTACAATATCTGAAAAATTCTTACAGAATCTTCTGTAAAATCCTATCATGCCTAGGAAACGTTGAAGAGATTTCCTATCATGTGGAACTGGATAATCTTTAATGGCAAGAACTTTAGCAAATTCAGGAGCAACTTTACCACTACCTACTTCATGGTCTACAAAAGTAACAGTGGCCTGGCCAAAGGAAGACTTAGATAAATTAACAATTAAATGGGAACTCTGAAAGGTCTCAAAAAGAGCCTTAAGTCTAAATAGGTGTTGATCCCAAGTATCAGACACCACAACAATATCATCCAGGTACGCTGCCGTGCCTTCCAGTCCTTTAATAGCCTGATGGATAAGTTTCTGGAATGAAGAATGAATTTTTCATTCCGAAGGGGGTAACTGTATATTGATAATGACCTCCTGGAATTACGAAGGCAGAGATTTCCTTCGCCTTATCCGTCAAAGATACCTGATAGTAACCTTTAAGGAGATCTAACTTGGACACAAAAGTAGCCTTACTCACAAAGTCGATTACGTCATCCAGACGAGGAAGAGGATAAGCATCTGTGATTGTGACCTCATTCACCTTACGGTAGTCTGTACACATACGAAACCCTCCATCAGCTTTTTTAACAAGGATGCACGGTGAAGCCCATGGACTAGATGACTCCTCCACTAACCCATGCTCTAACAGAAATTCTACCTCCTGCTGAAGTAGCTTCTGCTTTTCAGGATTAGCTCTGTAGGGGAAGAGTTTAATAGGTTTAGAGTTTCCTACATCTACATCATGATAACCTAACGTACATTTTTTCGGCACATCCGAAAAAATATCAGGGTATGACTGTAGAAGCGCAGTTAAACTTGTTGCTTGAGTTTCAGATAGTCCCACCATTAAAGGGCTAGGGTCCTTGAGGAGGACAGAGTTTGGAAGTTTGATATTAATTTCAGAAATAGAGTTCAAAGAGTCAGAGTCGTCCTCAGAGGTAGAGGACAGAGTCATTACTGGGACTTTATCTGGTGTATGGAAAGATTTTAACTGATTAATGTGGTAAGTTTTAGTTTTTGAGGTCTTATCAAGGGGAGCTACCACATAATTTACATCAGATAATTTACTTACAATTTGCATAGGTCACGTAAATCTAGCTTTCAAGGTGTGGCCAGGTATAGGTTCCTGCACCAACACCTTGTCTCCTGGATGGAAGGAACGAAATTGTGCATTTCTGTCATTCCTCTATTTCATCTTATTTTGAGCTGCCTTTAGGTTAGCCTTGGCTAACTGACGTGCCACCTGCAACCTTGAAGACGGGTTGTAGAGTGTTGAGCTAAAGTCTTCTCCCATCCATCCTTCTTTGAGCACCCGAAGAGGACCTCGTACATTGTGCCCAAAGATCAGCTCAAACCGACTATACCCAGTAGAGTCCTGCACCGTTTCTCTCATTGAAAACAGCAACAAAGGTAGTGATTCACCCAAGTATGTAGGAAAATGCATGCAAAAAGTTCTCATCATGGTTTTTAACGTCTGGTGGAATCTTTCCAAGGCGCCTTGGGACCGAGGATGATAGGCAGTAGATAGGTTGTTGATTATCCCTAACCTAGTTAATGCTTCCCTAAAGGCTTTGGCAGTGAAGTTAGTACCTTGATCACTTTGAATAGATTTAGGAATGCCAAAACAAGAAATAAATCTGGTTAAAGCTTTGAGAATAGCTTTAGTATTAATACTGCGCCTGGGAATTGCTTCAGGGTATCTAGTTACTCTATCCATAATGGTAAATAAATACTGATTTCCCGACTTTGACCTAGGTAGTGGACCTACACAGTCTATGATTAATTCTGCAAAAGGTTCTCCATCAACAGGTATAGGGCGGAGAGGTGCAGGTTTAATAGAATGTCCAGGTTTCCCTACTTGCTGACATTCTCGGCAACACCGGATATGATTCTTCACATCCTGCTTTAATTTTGGTCAATAAAATTCTTTTGTAATTCTATATAATGTTTTAGTAATTCCTAAGTGACCTCCTAATGACGTATTATGAGCTATATTCAATATTTCAGGTCTAAACCTTGTTGGAACTACTAACCTGTCAGACAATTGCCGGCCCTCTATCTCCTTACCAGTCTCTGTGCAGATCAAATAGTTGTTTTTAAGTTTATACTTGACCAGATGATCCAAAGAGGATTTACCCATGGCTGCCTGAAAAGCGAAATTTAAAGAAGGGTCCTTTCGTTGTTCCTCCTGGAAGGACAGTCCCTCTGGCATGGAAACAGAGATATATGGCAATCCTGCAACCTGGGAATAGGAAGGCTTGATCTGGGTCTGTTCACTTGATCTACGAGGCCCTGGCCAGTTTTCCTCGTAAAACAAAGTGGTTATTCTGAGATCGGAGTCGTCCAAGGATAGGTCAGCATTCTCGCCAGACAACCCTTGGGATGTTGCCCGAATTATGGCCAACACCGGGGAAGAATTAATCATTATGGGTTCAGGACATACACTAGCAGTGGTAATGTTATTACCCAGTAATAACATGGCATCTTTCATGGGAAATCCCTCGGATACACCCACGGTCAAGTACCCAGTGTAATATTTGCACTGTACATAAATTTTATGCAAAGGGACAGAATATATAGCTCCTCCAAATGCTTCCAACAAAACAGAGGAATTTAACGAGGTGTTCTTTGAAAGGGGTAATATTCCCTCTCTTATAAGTGAGCAATATGCTCCAGTATCTCTAAAAGTTTTGACTTCAGTTGTTCTGGAGTTTTCCTGAAGGGGCCATCCCTTTCTCTACTTCTTTCAGGGACATGTTACTAGGGATATTAGAGATTTTCCCAGTTGGTTGGGGTTTGTGGGGGCAGTTGGGACGGATGTGACCTACTTTATTACACAGGTAGCAGACGACAGGTTTGCCTTTACTCCCTGCTGACGTTGCAACTGGTGTTGCTCTGGTTGGTGTCTCTCTGGATAATGTTGTCGAGTTGCACCATGTTGAGTAGTTTGTCTCTCGTTAGGTAAGACACATATGCAACAGTTAGGTATCTTTATTTCGAAACGTTTCGCCTACTGTGTAGGCGAAACGTTTCGAAATAAAGATACCTGACTATTGCATGTCTTACCTAACAACCTGTCGGTATTTTATACCATTTGAATGTTCATTCAGTTTGTCTCTCACCAGGTGGACCATAAGTTGAGAAGCGTGGCTCACCAGGTGACTTGGCTGACGTAGACGTTCTCCCTCCGGCTGGCACTTCATCCTCCAAGGTTGACGATCTCTGTTCATGTCAGGCTGTTGAAAAGGGAGATGGGACCGCTCGGACAAGGAGCAGTTTGTTTCAAAGGTATCAGCCAACCTGGCTGCCTCCAATGCAGTGGTTAAGTCACGATCCTGCACGATCCTCTAACCTCTGGTCCCACAGACTCCAGCAGGTTGTCAACCAGAATAAGCTGCATAAGATCATCGAAGGTAGCAACACAACTTGCTTTATACCAGCTGGTAAAAGCTTTAGTCTGCTGTCGCACGAAATCAACCAGGGATTGACCAAGCTGTCGTCCGCCTAACTTGAAATTTTTCCTATACTTAGCTGGGATACAAGTATATGTTCTCAAAACTGTGGTCTTCACCACTTTATAATCGGAAAATTCAGTGTCATTTAACACTGACGTAAATTCCTGTGCCTTACCAAACAATGCTGTGTGAACTAACGATGCCCAATGCTGTTCCGGCCACCTCAAGGCTCGAGCCTGATTTTCGAAAGCTTCGAAAAATTGTTCTGGTTCGGCCTCATTGAAGCGGGGAACAAGCTGTACTGCTTTTTGTAAACTAAAGTCATTTACAAGATGCGAAAACTGCCTTCTTTCTTTTTCCCTATCAAACTCTTCCTTGGCAAATGCCCTCTGCTCCCTAGTCTGCTCAAGATTGATTATTGCCAGCTCAAGTACCAACGCTGCTGATTCACCTTGAGACAACCCTGCTGCACTAGACTGACGATTTTGCTCCAATGATGTATCATCTTCCTCCTGCGAGAACATCGGAGTTTTATTCCTGGCTCCCATACAGGGAGGAGTCTGATGTGCCACCTCCTCTTCCCGAAGTTTGTCAGTGATCAGTGAACGCAGTTGCACAGCTGTGAGAGTGCGTTCGTAATCAATGCCAATGGAACGAGCAATTTGCCAACAACGCTGTAGGGACAATTTAGGCAAGTTAAATAAGGTATATGCTGACACCAGACATCTGACTCGTCTAGGTGGCATACCCCAATGTACAAGTTATTTGCTATGCACAGTACAATTTCAGAATACTCCAAAGTAACACGTTATTTGCAGAACACGCTTAGCTATGCACAGTATGATTGCAGAATACGCACATATGCTTACAAGGTGGATACGCAATAGCAAAGCTGATTGCAAAATCTTCACACCGAACAAGCTAGTAGCGAGCTGTTGAATGATAATACAATAGCAAGGCTGATCATAGCAAAGCAATTGACATGCAAAGTTTGTAAAACATTGGTAAAGCTAATGCAATGCCAGACAGCAAGCTACACACTGTTCCATAAGATTGACCGTAGCGAAGCGAGCACACCGAACAAGCTAGTAGTGAGCTGTTGAACGATCATACAATAGCAAGGCTAACCATAGCAAAGCAGTTGACACGCAAAGTTTGTAAAGCGTTGGCAAAGCTAATGCAATGCCAGACAGCAAGCTACACAATGTTCCTGCTTCCAACTTCACCCTAGGCTCTAAGTCCAGCTTCAGCTCCCGGACAGGCCCCCATATTACAACCCAGGAGTCCCAAAGGCCTGTTATCCTGGGTGTAAAGGGAGCAAAATAAACACAGCAGAAAAGTTTTGACTTATATTATCCTTCACCAATTTAGAACAGAAGTATGTACACTATATACACTATGTACAACAATAGGTATTAGTGCAATCCACGGTAAGCAAGGCAGAATAGAAGTCACTAGAGAGCAGACCGTGCTTCAACCAGCTCTAGAATGGGAATGACAAGGGCAGACAGGAGAATGGTACCTACATAACCTCTGCGATTGCCAAAACCATCTTCTTATTGGCTAGAACCTGGTCACTAGTTGAACGACGGAGCCCCATCATCAACTCTTAGCAACCTGGTTCGCTGGTTGGGGGAGATAGCCTGTAAATGAGGGTGTGTACATGCACCGAATAAAGGTTACATACTCTTTGCATGCCACATCCCCACTGAAACTCGCGAACCCCCTTCTTTTTTTTCGCTGAGAGCCAGGACATCCAACTTCTTTTTATTCATAGCATTCACAGTCATCTTTTTCTTATTATCTGAACTATATCCACGCACATTTAAACATTGCAACTTAAAGATTTTCTTCTTATTTTCATTAGTTTATACAGGAGAAGAGGTTACTAGCCCATTCCTCCCGGCATTTTAGTCGACTTCTACGACACACAAGGCTTGCTGAGGAAGGATTCTTAATCCACTTTCTGATGCTCCTCGTACTGGACTCAACCTACCTAGAAACCCTGTGAATAAAGGGTCCCAAAAGTTGGAACTTCCCTCCAGAAGAAGCTGAAAATACCCCATCGGACACCAGCTTCAAAAATGTGGTTTGAAATGCACCTCCTTAATCCGACATAATTCCTGTTTGCAGTAATTATATTGTTTCCCACTTGATCAAAAGCAACCTTGTTAATCCAAATCATATTATCATTCATGATTATATCGCTATCACCTGCATAATTAAACAAATAAAAAAAATTAATGTGTTCTACCTCCAGTATTGATTACTATAAATGTTATTCTAAATTGTTACATACAATCTCAAAATAGCATAAATCATAAACCAAATTGTTATATAAAATGTTAAAGATTAAAAACCATATCATTCAAATAATCTAATTAGATAATTGTTCAGTAAATTTCATGGCTGCAGGAACTGTTCTGCATAAGAAAGGGATATATGTAAAATAGTTGAACCGTGTCAGTTCATCCTATATAAACTGATATGTAATACGTGAATATTTACTGGGAACACATGATCAATATATTAACCTTAAATTTTGATGGTTTACTTTTACTGTTACCAAAGTGTCTTGTTAAAGACTTTGGTCTTCTTTACATAAATTATAAGACCAAGAATTATCACAAACTCTCGGTATATAATTTAAAGAGGTCTGCAGTCCATGAAAAATTTTAATATGTATAAATATAACATCAGAATAGCTAATTTTGATATTATGGTGAGTATCTGGTACCGATTTTAGTAGGACATTAGTTGACACATTAAACAACGTAGGACTTAATAGGCTGCCTTGGGGAGTGCCAAATTTTATTTCTTTATTTTCGCAATACACTAGAGTTTCTGTTAGAGAAAACCAAGAATCCGTTGTAAGAGTAGAACACCAATGTTCATTTAAGCATTTTTAATATCGGTAAGAGTTGTGAATTTGTACATTTTCTCACCTCGTTCAGTTAAAATGTTGCGAAACAGTTTTGTACACCTTTGTCATGTGTGAACTTGAGTGACATGTGTTCTCTAAATCTATATTTTTTCAAATATTTTACATAGACAGCAAATGTGCGAAAAGGGAAGGAAAAAAGATCATGTTCCTTGGTTTTGGGAATAAACACAACAATGCTATTCTACTAGTAGATTAGCAGGTACACGCCTCAATAATGTGATATCATAAGTGATACCGTCTTCCCCAGAGGAGGGGGTACTAACCCCTGATGAGGACGGCTTCTAGTTCACATTCAGTAAGCAGAGTATCACCATTCATACCTGGTATGCTTGGAGTTTAACCTAAATTGGATAAGATTCCGTTGATTATTCGACTTTTTAAGGTCTCCCTTATATGTAGTGGTAATAATTAATAGCTAGAGACTTTTGTCAATTCTTGATTAACTCATTTGCTTTGTGTGTTGGATTTGGGTAAGAAACTTAGCTATTTTTTTCTAAGAATTTTATTAGTACTCTTCCTTGCTTTGCTCAGGGAAATATGTTGATCGACTTTTCCTGCCTTTCGTTTTAGTTGACTCGTTAGTTTAATAATAAAAAAAAGGCTCACCGTAGCTACAGTCACTACACAGTGTCCTCGGATACCGTTGAATGGTTCTTATAGTGGGGAATATTGATGCTGATGTGGGTAACGATCGCTTAGTGTTGAGGTTGTAATAGTTTAATGGTGTTTGTATAGTTATGTATTGGAGTTGAAGTGGCAGCATTGATGGTTATCTATGTAGATTTAGCAATGATATATCAACTTTTATTCTAAATTATGTAGAAAAAGCTTTGACGTGGGGGTACTGATGTTGATGTTAGTAGAGAGAGCATTATTGTAATACCATTTACGTAGAACTGTATAGAAACGGCGTTGATGTGGCACTCTTTATGCTGTTCTGTGTATATAACATTAATGGGGCAGGACTTACTCTGTACGACAGTGGTTCCCAAACTTCTTCAGGCTGCTATTCCCTTGGCTCCAAGGCCACATCACAAGGGCTCTCCCCCCAACACACACACACGAACACACTTCTTTCTAGGTATTAGGTTTACTGCAAATTCAAAACATCTAATCTAAGCCTATAAACAAGCCTATTTATTTCACAAATAAAAATAAACATAGTAAACCAATTTATTTAACAGTATGAAAGGGTACATTTACATGTCATCTATAACTACAATGTCTTCACAGTTTTAATGAGATGGATGTGCTTGTTGCAGGAACATCAGCTTCTCAACGTCAGGCTTGAAGGCACTAAGAAGAAGTCTTAGATTCTTTCATTCAGTAATTTTCTGTCATTTTCTTTAATTGGAGAAAAGCTTGGCGACTGCACTGAAGCCTCGCTCTGCTAAATATGATGTTTGTGACATAGATTTTGTCATATAGATTTGTGCAAAACAAACGTTCCCTTCGTTCTTGCCATCCTGCGGCCCGAACTACAGCCCCCCTTTTCCTCAACGTCCCCCTGGATTTTTCCACCGCCCTCAGGGGGCGGCAGCGCCCACTTTGGGAATCACTGCTGTATGATAATACTTTATTGTTAATATGGGAGTACTGACACAGGTCTTTATGTCTTTGTTGCATTTTTAATGTTTTTCGGTGTGGGGTGGTGTAGCAATAAAGCGAATTCTCTGTAACTTCTTGAAGAAATGAAAAGTTTATGGGGATACCACTTACTCCGACCTTTAATCGTACCTCTCCAGGCCCCTCAAACCCCACCAGGCCGCCACGGTCAAGTTCACTACCTTCCACGCACCATACCCACCCAGCATGTCATACTCCACTCTTATTGTCTAGTCTAGCAGATGGATGTCAACCAGGAGGAAGCGAGCAGCCAGGGAAATGGCACGGCTGGCAATACTAGGAGAGGCAAGTGTCGGTAATGCTTACAGCTTCGTTGTCTCAATTCTAACGGTTTCCTCCGCAAACACGGTAGTTGCCCTGGTTCAGGATGTCCTCCTGTGGAAAGTGATGATCCAGAGCCACCTCAGGCACCTGAACCCACTCCAACAGATCTCATCTCATCAGACAATATCTTGGAAGCAATTAAAGCAACAGGTACCAGGACACTCACACATATTCCCAAAGCAGCACGTCCACACGCAGCTGGGAAACTTGCAGACCTCCTGAAAAAAGTAAACGATGGTTCCACTATCTTAAATGCTCCACCAACCATCAAGGCATGGCACAACTTGCTACTTTTTGGCAATGTCTGCTTAGCTGTGCCGGAAAGAAGGGAAAAGAGGCTAGCCTCAATGATAATTAAATCCTTAAGAGATTTTCCTAGAGCTGATAACCTCATTCGCCTTCTCCGTCAACACAAAAAAGGGAGAGGCAGAACCCCCACTCACTCCACTGACAGTGAAAAAGTTAGAGTCCAGATGAGCAAGAAAATTGAAGAGGGCAACACAGTGGGGGAAATGAGAATTATTACCAGTGAAGATACAGTTGCTGCCAGGGATGCTGACGCGGCTGAAGCACTTAGAGCAGTGGTTCCCAAACTGGGGGTAAATTACCCCCTGGGGGTAATTTAACCATTTTTGGGGGGTAATGGAGGGGTGACAGAAAAAAAGTTATGAATTCTGAAAATCAAGAAAACAATGCGGTACCCGGTATGAGGATTATTATTAACTTTGTCTTAGTATATAAAGTTGTAAAGTAAACCTATTATAAGTAAGTAATAAAGTTAAACCAAATAACAATAAACATCAAAAACTAATATACAGTATTAGAAAAGAAGAAATATATAGCTAAGTGTGTGGAAACCCAAAAGTATTTTGACAAGTATGCTTCAGGACAAAAGTCACTCAGTAGCCCAGATCGACCTGTCCAGTACGCGTCACTCACTTCCTGAGGCTGCCTCTATTTCACACTGTCAGTTTATCTGTGAGCATCAGCCGAGGTAGACATAAGCTGGTATGTATGTGTACTGCCCTGTGCAGTATATAGTTAGTATTTACCCACTGTTACTGTGAATTTGTAGCTATTATTAATTTTATATATAATGTATGTGTGGTTCTTACGTTTTCAATGGTTTTGCTAGGATTAGCAGAGTATGCGAGGCTGTATACGTTCACGTTTAGCCATATATATCAATAATAACAACATTTTGTGAAAGGGGTAACATGCTTTATGTGGCATGTTAAATTGGGTAACAAGCTGAAAAAGTTTGGGAACCACTGACTTAGAGGAAAGCACCCTGCCAGGGAAACCAGTGGCACCAACAGTTCCAACACCTCTGTCCTCACTGTGGAACCATTGATTGTGGAAGACTCAGGCATTTACAAAGCAGTAATGTCGTTCCCATCTGGCTCTGCTGGGAGGTTACACTGGAATAAGGCCACAGCATTTAAAGGAAATGGTTAATCCAGTTATTGGGGAAATTGCAGGGACACTGCTTTCAGAAATCACAAGGTTCGTCAACAATTCCTTGCTGGTCTGATTCCTGATGAAATTAGACCTTTCTTTTTTGGTGCAACACTTTGTGCACTTAAAAAGAAGGATGGAGGAATTCGGCCAATTGCAGTAGGCAACACGTTACGCCGCCTCGTATCCAAAGCTGCTGTCCGAAGTTTTCGTGCACAGGCAGCCATGATGCTTCAACCAAACCAGCTTGGTTTTGGGGTCTCTCAAGGAAGTGAAGCAGTGGTTCATGCAACAAGGGTGTGTATCAACAACCTGCCTGAGGACAATGCAGTGGTAAAATTAGATTTCAAGAATGTATTCAATCTCCTGAAAAGAGACGTGGTATTAGCAGCTGTACGAGAACATTTCCCTGGTCTCTTCTCTTTTGTTTCAGCTGGGTATAGCAAGGAATCAATGCTTCTCTTTGGAGAGCACAAAATCACACAATCGGAGGGTGTCCAACAAGGAGATCCTCTTGCACCATTTCTCTTCTGTATAGCAGTTAGGGAAATCACAGTCAGACTGACCAGCGAGCTAAACATCTGGTTCCTAGATGATGACACACTAGCAGGTACAAAGGAGTCCCTCCTACATGATCTTACACAGGTAATGACTCAGGGACAGGAAATGGGTCTCATCCTGAATCCATCCAAATGTGAAATCATCACAGTGAGTCAACAAGTGACAAATGCAGCGAAATCAAAACTACCAGGAGCAGCAGTCATTGTCCTCACAAACAGTGTCTTGCTAGGAGCACTTCTGAGAAGCAATGCCATTGACAATTCTCAGGAAGAAATTGGAAGAGTTAAGGAGAATGGAACAAAGAATGGGCAATCTGGACACCCACGATGCCTTGTACCTTCTCACAAAGTGCTTGAGTCTGCCCAGGTTGACATATTTCCTAAGATGTGCACCTCCATATGATAACCCTATACGACACGAATATGACAGTATCCTGAGGCAGATTTTTACCAAAGTACTTAACCTTACTCTAGAAGACGGGCAGTGGAACCAAGCTACACTTCCAGTCAGACTAGGAGGCATTGGTGTCCGCAAGTCATCACAGATTGCGCTACCTGCTTTTCTGTCCTCATGTATTGCATCCAGAGAGCTTGTAGCAGCGATTCTCCCTGAACATCTTAGGGACAAGATTAGAGTCCAGGACCAAAAGTTCATTGACGGAGCCATGGTCTGGGATAATCTAACGGGCTCCGAAACTAGACCTGCTCCCCCCAACAACTACAAACAATCGCACTGGGATGGTCCAGTAGTGGAAAATATAGCCTCAACAATGCTTCAGAGTATGTCAGGAAAGGATAGAGACCGCCTCCTGGCAGTGAGAGCCCCTCATGCAGGGGACTTTCTGTTGGCTGTTCCCAACTCCATCCTTGGCACACGCCTCGACCCACAGACTATCCGCATCAGTGTTGCCCTTCGACTTGCCGCCCCTATTCTCGCCGAACACAGGTGTATTTGTGGCAGTGAAACAGCAGACCGATTCGGGTACCATGGTCTTGTGTGCCGTAAATCAGAGGGAAAGATTGCAAGACATGAGGAGGTTAATAATATTATCAAGAGGAGCCTCACAACAGCCGGATGCCCAGCAGTAAGGGAGCCACCCCAACTATGCAGATCTGATGGCAGCCAGAAGCGTCCAAATGGTATCACCCTTCAAGCTTCGACAGACGGGAAGCAGGTGGTGTGGGACTATACATGTGCATCTACCTTGGCTGATACCTTTCTCCAATACACCAGGGAGGAAGGAGGGGCAACTACCAGCTTCAGGGAGTCCCAAAAGTCTAGAAAATATTGAGAACTTGCCCATCATTATATGTTTGTTCCCATAGGCTCAGAGACCCTTGGCTAATGCGGAAAGAATGCATCTAAAGTCCTTAAGTAGCTAGGAAAAAGACTCATCAGGGTAACTAGGGATCCCAGGGCAGCTAGTTTTCTGTTCCAGTGGCTCAGTGCGGCTGTTCAAAGGGGTAATGCCTCCTGTATTTTGGGCACACGCCCCAACTCCGAGGAGCTGGAAGAGATTTTCGCCTTATAATCGGTGGTACACACGTAACAACATGTACCGTATATGCCACCTTTATATACATGTAAAATATTTATTTTTATTATATATATATATTATATAATATATAAAATATATATTATATAAAATATATAAAATATATTATATATATATATATATATATTATATATATAATATATATATATATATATATATATATATGTCGTGCCGAATAGGCAGAACTTGCGATCTTGGCTTAAATTAGCAACGCTCATCTTGCCATATAGGACAAGTGAAAATTTGCGTATGCAATAATTTCGCCAAAATCATTCTGAACCTAACGAAAAAAATTATTTCACCGTGTTTGGGTTTTGTATTAAATTATTGTAAACGTATCTAAAATATATTTAGTTGGGTTAGGCTAAAATAAATTGTTCTTGTTATTAAAAAAGGTTAGGTAAGTTTTCCAAGATTCTTTTTGGGGCAAAATTATAAATTTTACATTATCATTAATGAAAAAAAATATATCTTTAAATGTATAAAAGAAAATTTTTTAGAAAGGACTTAAATTTAAATGAGTTCTTGCTAATTGACCAGTTTTACATATTCGGCACGACATATATATTATATTATATAATTTTTTATATATATTTTTATATATATATTTATATATATATATATAATATATATTATATATTATAATATATATATATTTATATATATATATATATTTTTAATATATATATATATATGCAAACAAAACCCCTCTGAAAGAATAGAGAAATTCCAAGCGCTTTCGGTGACTACCACCATTATTCATTGTTCCTTGATAATGTGAGTAGTCACGAAAAGCGCTTGGAATTTTCTCTATTCTTTCAGAGTGGTTGTTTTTGCATTTCTGAAATCACCTGTTTACTGTGATCTTATTGCATATTATTTTTATATATATATATATATTATATTTTTATATATATATTATATATATATATATATAATATATATATATATATATATATTATATATGTCGTGCCGAATAGGCAGAACTTGCGATCTTGGCTTAAATAGCAACGCTCATCTTGCCATACAGGACAAGTGAAAATTTGTGTATGCAATAGTTTCGCCAAAATCATTCTGAACCTAACGAAAAAAATATATTTGATTGTGTTTGCTTAGTATTAAATTACTGTAAACGTATTTAAAATATATTTAGTTGTGTTAGGCTAAAATAAATTGCTCTTGTTATAATAAGGTTAGGTAAGTTTTCTAAGATTCTTTCGTTGCAAAATTAAAATTTTTTACATAAGAGAAATTTTCAGAAAGGACTTAATTTTAAATGAGTCCTTGCTAATTGACCAGTTTTACATATTCGGCACGATATATATATATATATATATATATATATATATATATATATATATATATATATATATATATATATATATATATATATATATATATATATATATATATATATATATATATATATATATATATATATATATATATATATATAAAATATATATATATAGTAGTAGTAGGTTGGTAGACAGTAACCACCCACGGAAGTACTACCGTCCTACCAAGTGAGTGTGAAATACAAGCCTGTAATTGTTTTGCATGATGGTAGGATTGCTGGTGTCTTTTTCTGTCTCATAAACGTGCAAGATTTCAGGTACGTCTTGCTACTTCTACTTACACTTAGGTCACACTACACATGCATGTACAAGCATATATATATACTAACCCCTCTGGGTTTTCTTCTATTTTCTTCCTAATTCTTGCTCTTGTTTATTTCTGCTTATTTCCATGGAGAAGTGGAACAGAATTCTTCCTCCGTAAGCTGTGTGTGTCGAAGGAGGCGACTAGATGCCGGGAGCAATGGGCTAGTAACTCCTTCTCTTGTATAAACCAAAAACAAGGAAAATAAAAACGTTATAAAATTGGGATGTTTGAATCTGCGTGGATGTAGTGTTGATGATAAGAAAGAAATGAGTGCTAATGTTATGATTGAAAAAAAGTTGGATGTCCTGGCCCTAAGCGAAACAAAGCTGAAGGGGGTAGGGGAGTTTCAGTGGGAAGAAATAAATGGGATTACGTCAGGATTATCTGAGAGAGTTAGAGCTAAGGAAGGGGTAGCAATAATGTTGAAGGATCAGTTATGGAGATAGAAGAGGGAATATAAATGTATAAATTCAAGGATTATGTGGATTATAATATTGGTCGGATGTGAAAAGTGGGTCATAATAAGTGTGCAAGCACCTGGAGAAGAGAGGAGTGTAGAAAAGAGAGAGAAATTTTGGGAGATGTGTGTAGGAACTTTTGAGCCAAGTGAGAAAGTAATTGTGGTAGGGGACCAAAATGCTAAAGTAAGAGAAGCCTTTAGAGAGGGTGCGGTAGGAAAGTTTGGGGTGCCAGGTGTAAATGATAATGGGGAGCATTTGATTGAACTTTGTAAAGAAAGGGGTTTGGTTATAAGCAACACATATTTTAAGAAAAAAGATAATAAATAAGTATACAAGATATGATATTTGGCGTAATGACAGTAGTTTGTTGGACTACGCATTTGTAGATAAAGACTGTTGGGTAGATTCTAGGATGTATATGTTTATCGAAGGGCTACAGATATATCAGATCACTTTTCAGATGTAGCTACAGTGAGAGTAAAAGCTAGATGGGATACAAGGAAAATGGAAGTATCAAGTAAGAGAGAGGTGAAGGTTTATAAACTAAAGGAGGAGGCAGTTAGGGTAAGATATAAACAACTATTGGAGAATAGATGGGCTAGTGTGAGTATAGGCAATGGGGAAGAAGATGTATGAGGTAAGTTTAAGAATATAGTGTTAGAGTGTTCAGCAGAAGTTTGTGGTTACAGTAAAGCGGGTGCAGGAGGGAAGAAGAGCGATTGGTGGAATGATGATGTAAAGAGAGTAGTAAGAGAGAAAAGTTAGCATATGAGAGATTTTTACACAGTAAAGTGATGCAAGGAGGGAGGAGAAAATGGAGAGAAAAAATAGAGGTTAAGAGAGTGGTGAAATAATGTAACAAGAGAGCAAATGAGAGAGTGGGTGAAATGTTATCAACAAATCTTGTTGGGAATAAAAAAATTTTGGAGTGAGATTAATAAGTTGAGAAAGCTTAGTTAAAAATAGGAGAGGAGAGTTGTTAAATGGATAATTAAAGGTATTAGGAAGATGGAGGGAATATTTTGTGAAACTGTTCGATGCTGATGAAGATAGGGAAGCTGTGATTTCGTGTATAGGGCAAGGAGTAATAACATCTAATAAGAGTGAGGAAGAACCAGTTGTGAGTGTGGGGGAAGTGCGTGGGGCAGTGGATAGAATGAAAGGGGGTAAAGCAGCTGGGATTGATGGGATAAAAATAGAAATGTTAAAAGCAGGTGGGACATAGTTTAGGAGTGGTTAGTGTTTTTATTTAATAAATGTATGGAAGAGGGTAAGGTACCTAGGGATTGGCAGAAAGCATGCATAGTTCCGTTGTATAAAAGCAAAGGGGAATAAGTCTATTGAGTATACCTTGTAAAGAGTATGGTAGAGTTATTGAAAGAATTAGGAGTAAGACGGAAAGCAGGATAGCAGATGAACAAGGAAAGGTAGAGAGTGTGTAGACCAAGTGTTGACAGTGAAACATATAGGTGAACAGTATTTAGATAAGGGTAAAGAGGTTTTTGTGGCATTAATAGATTTGGAAGAGGCGTATGACAGGGCGGATAGGGAGGCAATGTGGCAGATGGTGCAAATGTATGGAATAGGAGGTAAGTTATTGAAAGCAGTGAAGAGTCTTTATGAGGATAGTGAGGCTCAGGGTAAAGTATATAGGAGAGAGGGAGATTATTTCCCAGTAAAAGTAGGACCTAGAAAGGATGAGTGATGTCACCATGGTTTTTCAATATATTTATAGATGGAGTTGTAAGAGAAGTGAATGCTTGGGTGTTGACAAGAGGTGTGGGGTTAAAATATGAAGAATCTAACATAAAGTGAGAGTTGTCACAGTTGCTCTTTGCTGATTACACTGTGCTTTTGGGAGATTCTGAAGAGAAGTTGCAGAGGGTGGTTGATGAGTTTTGTAGGGAATGTAAAAGAAGGAAATTAAAAGTGAATATAGGAAAGAGTAAGGGGATGAGGATAACAATACAATTAGGTAACGAAAGATTTGATATCAGATTGGAGAGAGAGAGAGTATGGAGGAGGTGGATGTATTTACATATTTGAGAGTGGACGTGTCAACAGATGGGTCTATGAAAGATGAGATGTATCATAGAATTGACGAGGGGAAAAAGGTGAGTGGTGCACTGAGGAGTCTGTGGAGACAGAACTTTGTCCATGAAAGCAAACAAGGGAATGTATGAGAGTATAGTTATGTCAACACTCTTGTATGGGTGTGAGGCATGGGTGGTGAATGTTGCAACAAGGAAAAGGCTGGAGGCAGTGGAGATGTCAAGTCGGAGGGCAATGTGTAGTGTGAACATAATGCAGAGAATCCATAGTTTGGAGATTAGGAGGAGATGCAGAATTACTAAAACTGTTATCCAAAGGGCTGAGGAAAGGTTATGAGATGGTTTGGACATGTAGAGAGGAAGAAACAAAATAGAATGACGTCGTTAGTGTATAAATTTCTAGTGAAGGGAAGGCGGGGTAGGGGTCGGCCTAAGAAAGGCTGGAGGGAAGAGATAAAGGAGGTTTTGTGTGCGAGGGGCTTGGACTTCCAGCAAGCATTCATGAGCATGTTATATAGGAGGGAATGGGAACAAATGGTTTTTAGGACTTGACGTGCTGTTGGAGTGTAAGCAAGGTAACATTAATGAAGGGATGCAGGGAAACCGGCAGGTCTTCTGAAGAAGGGGTGTTAATGTTGCAGTTTCATAACTGTAGTGTAAGCATACCTCTGGCAAGACAGTGATAGAGTGAATGTTGATTGAAGTTTTTCTTTTTCGGGCCACCCTGCCTTGGTGGGAAACGGCCGATGTGTTAATATATATATATATATATATAATATATATATATATATATATATATATAATATATATATATATATATATATATATATATATATATATATATATATATATATATATATCATGTATATTCAGGTAAAACACACAAGGTTGATACACCATGTATTTATTTTAATAGTTTTTCAAAGTAATATTGTGCAGGCACCTCAACACTTCCATGAAGACCGTAAACAACAAAGATGGTTGACATTATCAACAGAGCTTGCCTAAAAAATAGCTTTATAGTTCTCGCTAAAACCCATTAACAAAATTGCTGTTCTTGAATTTTCTCATGTTTTTTTTAAATAATGTTAATTTTATTTTAAAGATGTGTACATTTTTTATACGAATATTTACAATATATACAAATTTTATAACACTGCTTAGGATCACACAAGGGTAAGTAATACTTGGTACAATGTAGCGAGCTTGAAGGAGCGACCTGAGCGAATATGTGCTTTATATTAATAAGAAATAATATACAGTGTCATATTATTGGAAAGAAAGATGCTAAAGGTATATTAGATAAAATGCACAGCGTCTGATACCGTGTCATCATTGCCACACATGCACTCTCATGCCCTTTCAAAGCAACGAAGTTTGTCATTAAAATTTGATTCTTCAGCGCATGACTTGACAAAACCATGTGCTTTCACGGATCAGGAAAACCCTTAGCATGATGATTGTGATAGAACGCGGGAGGTTTTCTTGGCGGTGAGGAAAGCTTGCGGGAGGTTTGTGTGGAGGCTAGAGCAGAGGGATAAGGGCTAGCACAGGCCTGGAGTCAACTGCTACTTAGAATGGAAGGTAAGTCTACTGCCACCGAATATAAAAGCTTAAGGGGAACTATTGGTGGCAAGTAAGTGGGTATATAGACAAACCAGTAACATCAGGGAGCCAGTCCCACTGAATATTTAGGCATTAACTAAAACTGATCGACACTAATGCTTGTGAACGTCTCAGCAGGGGCACCAGTCCCCTCCAATCTACGAGTCTAGAAGGAAGCCTAGAAGTTAGTCTACATAAGACTAACACTGGAATCTACTGGATCAGGATGACTGAAACACAAAAAGGAGACTCTGTCCCCATGGAAATTAGTGGCTCAGGTTTATTAACATTTATTTTATTATCACACTGGCCGATTCCCACCAAGGCAGGGTGGCCCGAAAAAGAAAAACTTTCACCATCATTCACTCCATCACTGTCTTGCCAGAAGGGTGCTTTACACTACAGTTTTTAAACTGCAACATTAACACCCCTCCTTCAGAGTGCAGGCACTGTACTTCCCATCTCCAGGACTCAAGTCCGGCCTGCCGGTTTCCCTGAACCCCTTCATAAATGTTACTTTGCTCACACTCCAACAGCACGTCAAGTATTAAAAACCATTTGTCTCCATTCACTCCTATCAAACACACTCACGCATGCCTGCTGGAAGTCCAAGCCCCTCGCACACAAAACCTCCTTTACCCCCTCCCTCCAACCTTTCCTAGGCCGACATACAATAAAAAATACCCTGTTGTCAAGGGATCTGTTGGTTCGGGATGAGTAAAATTCAACAGAGGACTCCATGAAATCTACTAGCCCAGGATGATTCAAACATCATACGGACACCAGAATCATCGAATCTCTTTGTCCAGGACAAAAACACAACAAAATGACGCTAGTGCCATGTGATCTATTCGTCCAGGGTTACTGAAACACAACAAACGGATCCCCGTACCATGGAATTTGAGGTTAAAGGTGGTAAGACACAAAAAGTTAGATATTTTCGTTTGAAAAATCATGCTTAAAGACAAGAAAATTATTTTCGTTTGAAAAATCACGCTTAAAGACAATACGTTGTTAGAAGTGAAACACTTAAGTGACATGAGCGAGACACCACCAGGTAGCGACACTGTGCGCACACCACCAGGCAGCGACACTGTGCGCACACCACCAGGTAGCGACACTGTGCGCACACCACCAGGTAGCGACACTGTGCGCACACCACCAGGCAGCGACACTGTGCGCACACCACCAGGTAGCGACACTGTGCGCACACCACCAGGTAGCGACACTGTACGCACACCACCAGGTAGCGACACTGTGCGCACACCACCAGGCAGCGACACTGTGCGCACACCACCAGGTAGCGACACTGTGCGCACACCACCAGGTAGCGACACTGTACGCACACCACCAGGTAGCGACACTGTGCGCACACCACCAGACAGCGACACTGCGCACACACCACCAGGCAGAGACACTGCGCACACACCACCAGGAAGAGACACTGCGCACACACCACCAGGAAGAGACACTGCGCACACACCACCAGGAAGAGACACTGCGCATACACACCACCAGGTAAAGACACTGCGCACGCACCACCAATCAGAGATACTGGGCACACACCGCCAGACAGACACTGCGCACACACTGCCAGAGACACTGCGCACACACCGCCAGACAGAGACACTGCACACACACCGCCAGAGACACTGCGCACACACAGCCAGACACTGCGCACACACCGCCAGAGGCACTGGCGCACATACCACCAATCAGAGACACTGCGCACACACCACTAGGCAGAGACACTGCGCACACACCACCAGGAAGAGACACTGCGCACACACCACCAGGAAGAGACACTGCACACACACCACCAGGCAGAGACTCTGCGCACACACCACCAGGCAAAGACACTGTGCACACGCCGCCAGAGACACTGCGCACACATCACCAGGCAGAGACACTGCGCACACACCACCAATCAGAGACACTGCGCATACAGCAATCAGAGACACTGCGCACACACACCACCAGGCAGAAACACTGCGCACACACCACCAGGCAGACACTGCGCACACACCACCAAGCAAAGACACTGCGAACACACCGCCAGAGACACTGCGCACACACCAGGCAGACACTGCGCACACACCACCACGGAGATGCTGCGCAGACACCGCCAGACACTGCGCAAACACCGCCAGACAGAGACACTGCGCACATACCACCAGGCAGCTACACTGCGCATACACCACCAGGCAGAGGCACTGCGCACACACCACCAGGCAGAGACACTGCGCACACACCACCAGGCAGAGACACTGCACACACACCACCAGGCAGAGACACTGCGCACACACCACCAGGCAGAGACACTGTGGGCACACCTCCAGGCAGAGACACTGCGCACACACCACCAGGCAGAGACACTGTGCGCACACCACCAGAGACACTGCGCACACAACCAATCAGAGACACTGCGGACACACCACCCGAGACACTGTGCGCACACCACCAGGCAGAGACACTGCGCACACACCACCAGGCAGACATTGCGCACACACCAGGCAGAGACACTGCGCACACACAGCCAGAGACACTGCGCACACACCGCCATAGAGACACTGCGCATACACCGCCAGACAGACACTGCGCACATACCACCAGGCAGCAACATTGCGCACACACCACCAGGCAGAGACACTGCGCACACACCACCAGGCAGGGACACTGCGCACACACCATCAGGCAGGGACACTGCGCACACACCACCAGGAAGAGGCACTGCGCACACACCACAAGGCAGAAACACTGCGCACACACCACCAGGCAAAGACACTGCGCACAAACCGCCAGACAGAGACACTGCCAACACACCGCCAGGCAGAGACACTGCGCACACACTACCAGGCAGAGACACTGCGCACACACCACCAGGCATACAATGCGCACACACCACCAGACAGAGACACTGCGAATACACCGCCAGTCAGAGGCACTGCGCACACACCACCAGGCAGAGACACTGCGCACACACCACCAGGCAGAGACACTGCGCACACACCACCAGGCAGAGACACTGCGCACACACCACCAGGCAGAGACACTGCGCACACACCACCAGGCAGAGACACTGTGCGCACACCACCAGTCAGAGACACTGCGCACACAACCAATCAGAGACACTGCGGACACACCACCAGAGACACTGTGCGCACACCACCAGGCAGAGACACTGCGCACACACCACCAGGCAGACATTGCGCACACACTAGGCAGAGACACTGCGCACACACCGCCAGAGACACTGCGCACATACCACCAGGCAGCAACATTGCGAACACACCACAATGCAGAGACACTGCGCACACACCACAATGCAGAGACACTGCGCACACACCACCAGGCAGGGACACTGCGCACACACCATCAGGCAGGGACACTGCGCACACACCACCAGGAAGAGGCACTGCGCACACACCACAAGGCAGAAACACTGCGCACACACCACCAGGCAAAGACACTGCGCACAAACCGCCAGACAGAGACACTGCCAACACACCGCCAGGCAGAGACACTGCGCACACACTACCAGGCAGAGACACTGCGCACACACCACCAGGCATACAATGCGCACACACCACCAGACAGAGACACTGCGAATACACCGCCAGTCAGAGGCACTGCGCACACACCACCAGGCAGAGACACTGCGCACACACCACCAGGCATACAATGCGCACACACCACCAGACAGAGACACTGCGAACACACCGCCAGTCAGAGACACTGCGCACACACCACCAGGCAGAGACACTGCGCAAACACCACCAATCAGAGACACTGCGCACACACCACCAGAGGCACTGCGCACACACCACCAGGCAGACACTGCACACACACCACTAATCAGAGACACTACGCATTCACCATCAATCAGAAACACTGCGCACACACCACCAGGCAGAGACACTGCGCACAAACCACCAGGCAGAGACACTGCGCACACACCACCAGGCAGAGACACTGCGCACACACCACCAAGCATACAATGCGCACACACCACCAGGCAGAGACACTGCGCACACACCACCAGGCATACAATGCGCACACACCACCAGGCAGACACTGCGCACACACCGCCAGACAGAAACACTGCGCACACACCACCCATCAGAGACACTGCGCATACACCACCAATCAGACACTGCGCACACACTACCAGGCAGAGACACTGCGCACACACCACCAGGCAGATACACTGCGCACGCACCACCAGGCAGAGACACTGCGCACACACCACCAGGCAGATACACTGCGCACGCACCACCAGGCAGATACACTGCGCACACACCACCAGGCAGAGACACTGCGCACGCACCACCAGGCAGAGACACTGCGCACACACCACCAGGCAGATACACTGCACACACCACCAGGCAGAGACACTGCGCACACACCACCAGGCATACAATGCGCACACACCACCAGACAGAGACACTGCGAACACACCGCCAGTCAGAGACACTGCGCACACACCACCAGGCAGAGACACTGCGCAAACACCACCAATCAGAGACACTGCGCACACACCACCAGAGGCACTGCGCACACACCACCAGGCAGACACTGCACACACACCACTAATCAGAGACACTACGCATTCACCATCAATCAGAAACACTGCGCACACACCACCAGGCAGAGACACTGCGCACAAACCACCAGGCAGAGACACTGCGCACACACCACCAGGCAGAGACACTGCGCACACACCACCAAGCATACAATGCGCACACACCACCAGGCAGAGACACTGCGCACACACCACCAGGCATACAATGCGCACACACCACCAGGCAGACACTGCGCACACACCGCCAGACAGAAACACTGCGCACACACCACCCATCAGAGACACTGCGCATACACCACCAATCAGACACTGCGCACACACCACCAGGCAGAGACACTGCGCACACACCACCAGGCAGATACACTGCGCACGCACCACCAGGCAGAGACACTGCGCACACACCACCAGGCAGATACACTGCGCACGCACCACCAGGCAGATACACTGCGCACACACCACCAGGCAGAGACACTGCGCACGCACCACCAGGCAGAGACACTGCGCACACACCACCAGGCAGATACACTGCACACACACCACCAGGCAGAGACACTGCGCACACACCTCCAGGCAGACACTGTGCACACACCACCAGGAAGACACTGCGCACACACCACCAGGCAGATACACTGCGCACACACCACCAGGCAGAGACACTGCGCACACACCTCCAGGCAGACACTGCGCACACACCTCCAGGCAGACACTGCGCACACACCTCCAGGCAGACACTGCGCACACACCTCCAGGCAGACACTGCGCACACACCTCCAGGCAGACACTGTGCACACACCACCAGGAAGACACTGCGCACACACCACCAGGCAGATACACTGCGCACACACCACCAGGCAGAGACACTGCGCACACACCTCCAGGCAGACACTGCGCACACACCTCCAGGCAGACACTGCGCACACACCACCAGGCAGACACTGCGCACACACCATCAGAGACACATACAGACAATTGCAGGTACATATTGACACTAAAAGGTGTGATATATTTTTACTAGAAATATGAAATTGTTTGAGGATATCACACACACACACACACACACACACACACACACACACACACACACACACACACACACACACACACACACACACACACACACACACACACACACACACACACACACAGAGGTATGATAAAGCTCACGGCTCAGGGAGAGTGACCTAGTAGCGATCAGTGAAGAGGCGGGGCCAGGAGCTCGGACTCGACCCTCGCAACCTCAACTAGGTGAGTACAACTAGGTGAGTACACACACACACACACTCGACCCCTGCAACCTCAACTAGGTGAGTACACGCACACACACCAAGTGTAAAGTAATGAAGTTTGGGGAAGGGCAAAGAAGACCGCAGACGGAGTACAGTCTAGGGGGCCAGAAACTACAAACCTCACTCTAGGAAAAAGATCTTTGGGTGAGTATAACACCAGGCACATCTCCTGAAGGGCACATCAACCAAATAACTGCTGCAGCATATGGGCGCCTAGCAAACCTCAGAACAGCATTCCGCCATCTTAATAAGTAATCGTTCAGGATCCTGTACACTGTGTACGTTAGGCCCATATTGGAGTATGTGGCACCAGTTTGGAACCCACATCTTGCCAAGCACGTAAAGAAACTAGAAAAAGTGAAAAGGTTTGCAACAAGACTAGTCCCAGAGCTAAGGGGTATGTCCTACGAGGAGAGGTTAAAGGAAATCGACCTGACGACACTGGAAGACAGGAGAGATAGGGAAGGACATGATAACGACACATAAAATACTGAGAGGAATTGACAAGGTGGACAGAGACAGAATGTTCCAGAGATGGGACACAGCAACAAGGGGACACAGTTGGAAGTTGAAGACACAGATGAATCACAGGGATGTTAGGAAGTATTGCTTCAGCCACAGAGTAGTCAGGAAGTGGAATAGTTTGGGAAGCGATGTAGTTGAGGCGAGATCCATTCAGAGGTATGATAAAGCTCATGGTGCAGGGAGAGTGACCCAGTAGCGGTCAGTGAAGAGGCGGGGCCAGGAGCTATGAACCGACCCCTGCAACCACAACTAGGTGAGTACAGCTAGGTGATTACACACACACACGCACACACAGACTGGACACAGACTGGACACCTGGTCCAGCAACTGGCTTCTCGAATTTAACCCCGCCAAATGCAAAGTCATGAAGATCGGGGAAGGGCACAGAAGACCGCAGACGGAGTATAGGCTAGGTGGCCAAAGGCTGCAAACCTCGCTCAAGGAGAAAGATCTTGGTGTGAGTATAACACCGAGCATGTCTCCGGAAGCACTTATCAACATATCAACCAGATAACTGCTGCAGCATATGGGCGCCTGGCAAACCTGAGAACAGCGTTCCGATACTTTAGTAAGGAATCGTTCAAGACACTGTACACCGTGTACGTCAGGTCCATACTGGAGTATGCAGCACCTGTTTGGAACCCGTACTTGATCAAGCACGTCAAGAACTTAGAGAAAGTGCAAAGGTTTGCGACAAGGTTAGTTCCAGCGCTAAGGGGAATGTCCTATGAAGAAAGGTTAAGGGAAATCGGCCTGACGACACTGGAGGACAGGAGGGTCAGGGGAGACATGATAACGACATATAAAATACTGCGCGGAATAGACAAGGTGGACAAAGACAGGATGTTCCAGGGAGGGGACACAGAAACAAGAGGTCACAATTGGAAGTTGAAGACTCAGATGAGTCAAAGGGACGTTAGGAAGTATTTTTTTAGTCATAGAGTTGTCAGGAAGTGGAATAGCCTAGAAAGTGAAGTAGTGGAGGCAGGAACCATACATAGTTTTAAGATGAGGTTTGATAAAGCTCATAGAGCAGCGAATATCCAGTAGCAACCAGTGAAGAGGCGGGGCCAGGAGCTAAGACTCGATCCCTGCAACCACAAATAGGTGAGTACCCACACACACGTACGCACATACACACAAAAGCGCGACGATAAATAAATAAAAGATTTAGGAAGAATGGATAGTTTTTGATGCAATACAAGCAGTTGTAGTCAACAGTATCGAGAGTAAAGTTTGATGTGCTGACGGTATGAAGGAAAGCGACCTCCTGAACCTCTGTGTCATAACAGGGAGAAATGGCTCTACAGTCGCCATTAAAATAAGGAGCAAAAAAAAAAATACAATTAGGAATAATGTGTTTTGAGGCCACCCTTCAGCCATGGACAGTACAGAGTACAAAAATACCCATATTCTGAGATGGAGATAGATAGGTAGTTAGATAGATAAAGAGAGAGAGAGAGAGAGAGAGAGAGAGAGAGAGAGAGAGAGAGAGAGAGAGAGAGAGAGA
>NC_069403.1:34053370-34115870 GCF_026875155.1 Cherax quadricarinatus | reverse complement strand
TGGGCAAAGGAACACAGATCCTTGATGCTGTCTTGTGACCCTAAGATCCATGTTTCGCCCTAAGCCCCTGTCAACTGCCTCTTCTTTACTCTTCAGACGATATTACGCTCCCAGCATCTTCTTGACGGTAAAGCCCGGTACGGAGTAGAAGAAGAGGACAAAGAAGATGGTAAGAGCAAAGAAAACAAGGAGCTTGATGATGGCCCACTTGTAGTTGTGCCAGATGATGTAGCGGATGCTCTTTAGTGGGTTGAGGAACCACATGAAGGAGGCGTCAGGACGGCTGCAAAAAACCCAAGAAAACACAAAGGTTAAAAAATCCTACAGAGAAGTCTCTTTATATGTGTATATATATATATATATATATATATATATATATATATATATATATATATATATATATATATATATATATTATATATATATATATATATATATATATATATATATATATATATATATATATATATATATATATATATATATATATATATATATATATATATATATATATATATATATATATATATATATATATATATATATATATATATATATATTATATATATATATATTATATATATATATATATATATATATATATATATATATATATATATATATATATATATATATATATATATATATATATATATATATGGCGTAACACAATATTTATGTACTGAAAAATTGGCTACCAGATTGGAGGGAGTATGGAGGAAGTGAATGTGTTCAGATATTTGTGAGTGGACTTATTAACGAATGGGTCTATGAATGACGAGGTTAACCACAGAATTGACGAGGGAAAAAAGGTGAGTGGTGCATCAAGGAGTCTGTAGATACAAATAACGTAATCCATAGAAGCAAAAAGGGGAATGTATGAGAGTATAGTGGTACCAATACTCTTATACAGGTGTGAAGGATGGGCTATGAATGTTACAGCAAGGAGGAGGCTGGAGGCAGTGGAGATGTCGTATCTGAGGGCAATGTGTGGTGTAAATATTATGCAGAGAATTCAAAGGTTGTAAAACAGAAGGTGCGGGTTGTTTAAAGGGCTGAAGAGGGGTTATTGATGTTGTTCGGACATTTAGAAAGAATGGAACATATAGGATGATTTGGAGGGCAAATACATCTATAGTGGAGGGAAGGCGGGGTTGGGGTCGTCCTAGGAATGGTTGGAGTGAGGGGGTAAATAAGGTTTTGCATGTGAGGTGCTTGGACATCCAGTAGGCGTGTGATCATATTAAGTAGGACTGACTGGAGACAAGTGCTTTTTATGACTTGACGAGCTGCTGGAATGTGAGCAAGGTACCATTGATGGAGGGATTTGAGTCCTGGAGGTGGGACGCACATTCTGAAGGAGGAATGGGAATATTGCTGTTTGGAAGTCTGAAACGTAGATCAGCACGCCTTTGGCAAGACAGTGATGGAGTGAGTATTGATGAAAGTGTTTCTTCTTTTTCAAGTTTCACTACCTCGATGGAAGACGGCCAGTGTGTGGAAAAAAAAGTGAAGGCATATAGTGTATGAGTCAGCATCAGCACCACTCACCTGGGCTTCTCCAAGGGGTCAGGTTCGTTCCTCCCCAGCCCTGCTGGGTTCTTCTCCGCCTCGTCTTTGGTCAACAGGTGTATCTCTGCCTCCACCTTTCCCTGTGAGGGCGACACACACAAATATACACTCACTACACACTTATATGATGCACCTGTCATGGAGAAACGCTCAACTAGTTAAAGCGACAAACTATTTTGTTAATTAAGTTGTTGATGCTACGGTGACAGTCTACCCAGACGAGATCATCAATGATACTTCAGTCTAAACTGGAATTAAGTAAATTATTACGGCATATATGTAAGTAGAGATGTATAATTTTGATTGTATATACAATGAGAGATACAAACTTCAGGATGTGCAACTATATACACTGAGATATATATACCTTTCAGTGTATACGAGTCATTCCATAAGTCTTTCAATTTTTTTTTATTGAGAAGGATAATGCAAATACGGAAAATTCATAATATATGTTTATAAGCTCATAAAAATGGTGTCATTAGGTTGGCCACATGCGCAGGCCACCACAGAAAATAGATAAGCCAAAATGTACACACACATAGTACGTCATCCACATACGCTTAATGCCCAGGAATATTGACATAAACCAGTTCTTACTTGAATTAAATAATTATATCATCTAGCTCCATCTAAAAAGTTTACTTCTGAGTTTGAACAAAATAACTCCTTGCCATTTATAGACGTTTTAATTGTTAAAAGGGACCAAGAATGTAAATTGGAAATATACAGAAAACCAACAAATAGCTACTTTTAAGTACACTATTATTCTTCAGATGATGACAATGTTAAACGTTCTGTATTCTTCATGTTTTTGAGAGTTCTGTACATTTACAGCCCATATTTCATAGATGAGTAAATATTGAAGATTTATGAAATAGCATATGATCAAAAATATCTGAAAAAGTTTAACTGAAAAATCTATAAAAATGACAGAAATACAATTTACAATTCCAAAAAGATATAGGACAATATTCTCCAAAAATATGTTTGCTCTGATTTATCCTGAAAACTTTCTTGATATACCTTCTTTGTTTAAGAATTTCGAACTCCAAGTTGTATTTAAAAAAAAAATTGATACAATAAATTTTTTTTTTTGTTAAGAATTATCTCCAAAATTCTGACGGCTGTGTCTATAAGATTCCCTGTACAAAATATAATAAATTTTATTTGTGGAAAACTTAAAAAAAAAATTAACTAAGATTGCAACAATATAAATCGAAGTACATAATTTTCTATATATTCACATGAGAGATTTAAACTACGTCACTGATTTTCAAAAGGCTGAGAAAGTTGTATCAAGTAAATCCATAGTTGATCAAAACATTATATAATGAAGCTTCATAAGAAAATAGTATTGATTGCTGTATGAATATAAGTTCAGGATTGTACAAACTAGATTAATTTATAATGAAAAGAATTTGTGAAGATTTTGAGCTGTATTGACAAAATTCTTCTTTGCCTTACATGTGACATGAATAAAAACTGCACAACACTGGAAAAGGCTTTCCACGCTTAGAGAGTAGGGACATATGTGAGGTCACACTGAGGTCTTATTTCAGTTTTATGCCTTGTTTTTTACAGGGCTGTTTGTTATCCCACCTCAGCTCATTTAAAGCCTCAGCCTTATCTGAGGTATTCTACCACCCCACAAGATGCAACCCACATTAGAGGGCTAACACCCAGGTATCTACTTGCTGCTAAGTGAGCAGCGACAACAGTTGTAAGGAAATACGCCCAGTGTTTCCACCCGTAATGGGACACGAACCACTGACACTCAGTGTATGACCTGATTGCGCTACCTACCGAGCTACGGGGTACTTCTGTTGTCTTATTGTTTTTATTGTTCCTTGATAATATATCACGAGAATGCTAGTCCACTCGGCCACACAAATGTCGCCGAGTGGACTAGAGCGCTGCCTGGAAATCTTGACTGTCCCCAGTAGTAGTTTTGAATCCTGCTGACTGCGATCTTTCTTTGTATATACCCGCTTGTTTCAGCGTGGTACATTTATATATATATATATATATATATATATATATATATATATATATATATATATATATATCATAGAATTGATGAGGGGAAAAGGGTGAGTGGTGCACTTAGGAGTCTGTGGAGACAAAGAACTTTGTCCTTGGAGGCAAAGAGGGGAATGTATGAGAGTATAGTTTTTACCAACGCTCTTATATGAGTGTGAAGCATGGGTGATGAATGTTGCAGCGAGGAGAAGGCTGGAGGCAGTGGAGATGTCATGTCTGAGGGCAATGTGTGGTGTGAATATAATGCAGAGAATTCGTAGTTTGGAAGTTAGGAGGAGGTGCGGGATTACCAAAACTGTTGTCCAGAGGGCTGAGGAAGGGTTGTTGAGGTGGTTCGGACATGTAGAGAGAATGGAGCGAAACAGAGTGACTTCAAGAGTGTAACAGTCTGTAGTGGAATTAAGGCGGGGTAGGGGTGGTCCTAGGAAAGGTTGGAGGGAGGGGGTAAAGGAGGTTTTGTGTGCGAGAGGCTTGGACTTCCAGCAGGCATGCGTGAGCGTGTTTGATAGGAGTGAATGGAGACAAATGGTTTTTAATACTTGACGTGCTGTTGGAGTGTGAGCAAAGTAACATTTATGAAGGGGTTCAGGGAAACCGGCAGGCCGGACTTGAGTCCTGGAGATGGGAAGTACAGTGCCTGCACTCTGAAGGAGGGGTGTTAATGCTGCAGTTTAAAAACTGTAGTGTAAAGCACCCTTCTGGCAAGACAGTGATGGAGTCAATGATGGTGAAAGTTTTTCTTTTTCGGGCCACCCTGCCTTGGTGGGAATGAGCCAGTGTGATAATAATAATAATAATAATAATAATAATAATAATAATAATAATAATAATATATATATATATATATATATATAATATATATATATATATATATATATATATATATATATATATATATATTTATAATATATATATATATATATATATATATATATATATATATATATATATATATATATATATATATATATATATATATATATATATATATATATATGCAAACAATCGCAGACGGGACAAGCCAAGGGGGGGGTTCAAATCTTTAGCTCAAGTACTTTCGCACTTCTCAGTGCGTCGTCAGGAGCTGTGCAATGTTGCAAGGGAGCAATCAAAGCAGGGAGAGAGGTCTCAGAGTAGCTTAGGTGTCACCGGCCACGGTTACCCTTAGACTGGGTTAGTGGTCGGTGCCAACCCCACCCTACCATCATCCTCCCACTACCCATATGGGGTAGGAGGGTTTTTGAGATGTCAAGTAGGACATTGTAAGATATAAAAAGCCAGCCCCTAAATTTTTCTAATCGTTTATAACAGGTCATGTTGTCTGAGAAAATAAGTTTCTCGTTAGATACTGTAGACATGGATAGTTATTATTCTGTGTGAAATTTTCAAATAATGAAAGAAAGGAATACAATGTGCTCTTTGTCTGTTTAAATGTCCTGCTCTGAGGTACTCTAATGTTCTACTCATGTACTCAGAAGTATCTCTTCCTAAATATTGTCTACTGTTTTCTCAGTGGCTGTTAATATGCCATACATGGGGACTTCTATGCCTATCCAATAATATTTCTATGAACTAAATTCTACTAATACCCTTTAACCTTTCCTAACGTTATCTCGTGTGCTTGTCACTGTATGGTACATTAACAGCTGTAGGTGTTATAAAACCTTCAAAACTGACGTGGTGTGAAGTTTTGGTACGTAGACACTGGACGGGCGTCACCAGTCCATCAACCCACCTGGCATAATGAACAATCCTGTGATTTTGTATAGCACTGCTGTTTAAGATTATGTACAATGGAATCTAATAAATAATTATCGAGCTTGTATAACCCATAATTTCCGTTGTATACTGTATTCCTTTCATGTTTCAAGAGGGAAGATTCAATTATGTTTCTTTCCCTGACAGAACTGTTTGGTACTATAATCTGGGCAGCATCTCACCCCGGTGGGTGATTATATGCACTAACGTGGTAAAAGATAGCTTTCGACTCCTGCCATGTCCTGACTGAGTATTTATGCTGGGCAATTCTGGTTTCCAGAAATTTACCTGTTTGACCGATGTATGAGAGAGGACACTGAGTACATGGGACCTTGTAAACCCCACCAACTTTGTTGGAGGGTGTTTTTAATCAGCCTGTGTTTCACTGTCCCCGTGTTTTTGAAAGCCAGGTTTATATTGATCTTTTTTAATGTCTCACGCAGACAAGCCAGATTCTCATTGTATGGTAAAACTAGTACATTTTTCCTGGCCGTCACTTCTTTAGGTTCAGTCCTGTAGAAAGTCTTTCTTGCTGACATTAGTGCCTTCTCGACGAAATCCTTAGGATATCTTAGTTTTGTGGCTATGTTGAATATCTTGCTGATTTCGTCCTCTAGGTACTCTGGACTGCAGATGCGCAATGCTCTCAGAAACATTGTGAGGAACACACTCCTTTTTATCCTGGTTTCGTGGTTGGAATAGTAGTGAATGTATGACGACACATTGGTGGACTTCCTATAAACTGTGAATTTGAATTTTCTATCGACCCGATGGATTAAAACATCTAGGAACGGCAAAGTGTTATTTATTTCATGTTCTGTGGTGAGCTTAATGGAAGGTACTAAGCCATTGAGTCTGGGAAGTAACTCATCAAAGTTGTGATCATTAGGCCACAGACAGAGAACATCACCTACAAATCTGAACCAACTAGCTTTATCTGGGAGAATTCTATATATAGGTTGCTGAGTAAGGGGCTAAGGGGATTTCCCATTGCCATGCCTTGTTTTTGAGCATAGAATTTCCCTTCAAAGAGTTCCACCCCCCGTGGCTTGTTCTATATATATATATATATATATATATATATATATATATATATATATATATATATATATATATATATATATATATATATATATATATATGGAAGTACCACCTGTATAGCTGGAATGGGGACCCTCATCCTCAGAGAAGACGATAAACGTACCTCAGGGAAAACTCAAGGCTCTCCCCGGAGCTGTTTGAATATTTTCTTCTACTCCACATATACCTCAACGCACCACTCACCTTTTTTCCCTCATCAATTCTATGATTAACCTCATCCTTCATAAATCCATCCGCCGACACGTCAACTCTCAAGTATCTGAAAACATTCACTTCTTCCATACTCCTCCTCCCCAATTTGATATCCAATTTTTCTTTATCTAAATCATTTGATACCCTCATCACCTTATTCTTTTCTATGTTCACTTTCAACTTTCTACCTTTACACACACTCCCAAACTCATCCACTAACCTTTGCAATTTTTCTTTAGAATCTCCCATAAGCACAGTATCATCAGCAAAAAGCAACTGTGTCAATTCCCATTTTGTATTTGATTCCCCATAATTTAATCCCACCCCCTCTCCCGAACACCCTAGCATTTACTTCTTTTACAACCCCATCTATAAATATATTAAACAACCATGGTGACATTACACATCCCTGTCTAAGACCTACTTTTACCGAGAAGTAGTCTCCCTCTCTTCTACACACCCTAACCTGAACCTTACTATCCTCATAAAAACTCTTTACAGCATTTAGTAACTTACCACCTATTCCATATACTTGAAACATCTGCCACATTGCTCCTCTATCCACTCTATCATATGCCTTTTCTAAATCCATAAATGCAATAAAAACTTCCCTACCTTTATCTAAATACTGTTCACATATATGCTTCAATGTAAACACTTGATCTACACATCCCCTACCCACTCTGAAGCCTCCTTGCTCATCCGCAATCTTATATTCTGTCTTACCTCTAATTCTTTCAATTATAACCCTACCGTATACTTTTCCTGGTATACTCAGTAAACTTATTCCTCTATAATTTTTACAATCTCTTTTGTCACCTTTCCCTTTATATAAAGGGACTATACATGCTCTCCGCCAATCCCTAGGTACCTTCCCCTCTTTCATACATTTATTAAACAAAAGTACCAACCACTCCAACACTATATCCCCCCCTGTTTTTAACATTTCTGTCATGACCCATCAGTTCCAGCTGATTTACCCCCTTTCATTCTGCGTAATGCCTCACGTACCTCCACCACTCTTACATTCTGCTCTTCTTCACTCCTAAAAGATGGTATACCTCCCTGGCCAGTGCATGAAATTATATATATTATATATATATATATATATATATATATATATATATATATATATATATATAAATATATATATATAAAATATATATATATATATATATATATATATATATATATATTTTATTATCACACTGGCCGATTCCCACCAAGGCAGGGTGGCCCAAAAAAGAAAAAACTTTCACCATCATTCACTCCATCACTGTCTTGCCAGAAGGGTGCTTTACACTACAGTTTTTAAACTGCAACATTAACACCCCTCCTTCAGAGTGCAGGCACTGTACTTCCCATCTCCAGGACTCAAGTCCGGCCTGCCGGTTTCCCTGAATCCCTTCATAAATGTTACTTTGCTCACACTCCAACAGCACGTCAAGTATTAAAAACCATTTGTCTCCATTCACTCCTATCAAACACGCTCACGCATGCCTGCTGGAAGTCCAAGCCCCTCGCACCCAAAACCTCCTTTACCCCCTCCCTCCAACCTTTCCTAGGCCGACCCCTACCCCGCCTTCCTTCCACTACAGACTGATACACTCTTGAAGTCATTCTGTTTCGCTCCATTCTCTCTACATGTCCGAACCACCTCAACGACCCTTCCTCAGCCCTGTGGACAACAGTTTTGGTAATCCCGCACCTCCTCCTAACTTCCAAACTACGAATTCTCTGCATTATATTCACACCACACATTGCCCTCAGACATGACATCTCCACTGCCTCCAGCCTTCTCCTCGCTGCAACATTCATCACCCATGCTTCACACCCATATAAGAGCGTTGGTAAAACTATACTCTCATACATTTCCCTCTTTGCCTCCAAGGACAAAGTTCTTTGTCTCCACAGACTCCTAAGTGCACCACTCACTCTTTTTCCCTCATCAATTCTATGATTCACCTCATCTTTCATAGACCCATCTGCTGACACGTCCACTCCCAAATATCTAAATACATTCACCTCCTCCATACTCTCTCCCTCCAATCTGATATTCAATCTTTCATCACCTAATCTTTTTGTTATCCTCATAACCTTACTCTTTCCTGTATTCACCTTTAATTTTCTTCTTTGCACACCCTACCAAATTCATCCACCAATCTCTGCAACTTCTCTTCAGAATCTCCCAAGAGCACAGTGTCATCAGCAAAGAGCAGCTGTGACAACTCCCACTTTGTGTGTGATTCTTTATCTTTTAACTCCACGCCTCTTGCCAAGACCCTCGCATTTACTTCTCTTACAACCCCATCTATAAATATATTAAAACAACCACGGTGACATCACACATCCTTGTCTAAGGCCTACTTTTACTGGGAAAAAATTTCCCTCTTTCCTACATACTCTAACTTGAGCCTCACATCCTCGTAAAAACTCTTCACTGCTTTCAGTAACCTACCTCCTACACCATACACTTGCAACATCTGCCACATTGCCCCCCTATCCACCCTGTCATACGCCTTTTCCAAATCCATAAATGCCACAAAGACCTCTTTAGCCTTATCTAAATACTGTTCACTTATATGTTTCACTGTAAACACCTGGTCCACACACCCCCTACCTTTCCTAAAGCCTCCTTGTTCATCTGCTATCCTATTTTCCGTCTTACTCTTAATTCTTTCAATTATAACTCTACCATACACTTTACCAGGTATACTCAACAGACTTATCCCCCTATAATTTTTGCACTCTCTTTTATCCCCTTTGCCTTTATACAAAGGAACTTTGCATGCTCTCTGCCAATCCCTAGGTACCTTACCCTCTTCCATACATTTATTAAATAATTGCACCAACCACTCCAAAACTATATCCCCACCTGCTTTTAACATTTCTATCTTTATCCATCAATCCCAGCTGCCTTACCCCCCTTTTATTTTACCTACTGCCTCACGAACTTCCCCCACACTCACAACTGGCTCTTCCTCACTCCTACAAGATGTTATTCCTCCTTGCCCTATACACGAAATCACAGCTTCCCTATCTTCATCAACATTTAACAATTCCTCAAAATATTCCCTCCATCTTCCCAATACCTCTAACTCTCCATTTAATAACTTTCCTCTCCTATTTTTAACTGACAAATCCATTTGTTCTCTAGGCTTTCTTAACTTGTTAATCTCACTCCAAAACTTTTTCTTATTTTCAACAAAATTTGTTGATAACATCTCACCCACTCTTTCATTTGCTCTCTTTCTACATTGCTTCACCACTCTCTTAACCTCTCTTTTTTTTCCATATACTCTTCCCTCCTTGCATCACTTCTACTTTGTAAAAACTTCTCATATGCTAACTTTTTCTCCCTTACTACTCTCTTTACATCATCATTCCACCAATCGCTCCTCTTCCCTCCTGCACCCACTTTCCTGTAACCACAAACTTCTGCTGAACACTCTAACACTACATTTTTAAACCTACCCCATACCTCTTCGACCCCATTGCCTATGCTCTCATTAGCCCATCTATCCTCCAATAGCTGTTTATATCTTACCCTAACTGCCTCCTCTTTTAGTTTATAAACCTTCACCTCTCTCTTCCCTGATGCTTCTATTCTCCTTGTATCCCATCTACCTTTTACTCTCAGTGTAGCTACAACTAGAAAGTGATCTGATATATCTGTGGCCCCTCTATAAACATGTACATCCTGAAGTCTACTCAACAGTTCTTTTATCTACCAATACATAATCCAACAAACTACTGTCATTTCGCCCTACATCATATCTTGTATACTTATTTATCCTCTTTTTCTTAAAATATGTATTACCTATAACTAAACCCCTTTCTATACAAAGTTCAATCAAAGGGCTCCCATTATCATTTACACCTGGCACCCCAAACTTACCTACCACACCCTCTCTAAAAGTTTCTCCTACTTTAGCATTCAGGTCCCCTACCACAATTACTCTCTCTCTCTCTCTCTCTCTCTCTCTCTCTCTCTATATATATATATATATATATATATATAATATATATATATATATATATATATCTATATATATATATATATATATATATATATATATATATATATATATATATAAACAGGTGATTTCAGAATATGCAAAACAACCACTGTGAAAGAATAATGAAAATTCCAAGTTCTTTCGTGACTACTCATATTATCAAGGAACAACATTATTGTTCCTTGATAATGTGAGTAGTCACGAAAGAGCTTGGAATTTTATTATTCTTTCACAGTGGTTGTTTTGCACAAACACACACACACACACACACACACACACACACACACATATATATATATATATATATATGCAAAACAACCACTCTGAAAGAATAGAGAAATTCCAAGCGCTTTCGTGACTACTCACATTATCAAGGAACTATGAAAGTAAAGCATCCAAGGAAGCTATATAAGGGGTCTGGTCGGCACCTCACTATCAGATCCCACAACGGTTTAAACACGTGACGCGCGGCGAGCCAACTTGGAAAGGTCCTTGGCACAACTCACCCCACAAACTATTCTACCCAAGAAATAAGAAATTTTAAAGATTATTTGTCCAGTGTATTATTAAATTCTTCCCAAATTCTATTAATTATAAATGGATCTAATTTATATAAACCAAAGGAAATATTCATATTTTTGTCAAAACTGCTTTTTATGAAACAAGATTCAATTATATTCCTGTCGACCATGGACTTGCTTGATACTACTTTCTCAACTTTTTGAAAATCAATTGGATGGTTAAAATCTCTTACATGAATAAATAGAGCATTGGAATCTTGTCCAGTTCTAATGCTATATTTATGTTGTTTTAATCTTAGTTCGAGATTTTTACCAGTTTGACCGTAATATATATATATATACATATACATATGTATGTATGTATATGTATGTATACATGTATATATGTATGTATATACCTATCAAGTATTTGTTACCGTCTCGGCTGTGGTAACTTTAATATCAAAATCTTAGATTTAGCACAAATTGCACTTATGGAATATTAGCAGGTGTCACTGTCTGTGACTGAGCTGAAACATGCTCCCAGTTCCAGAGAAAGAGATAAAGAAATCTGCCCTCACCGTCAGTTCCATTTCCTCGTTCTCTCTTTTGATGTAGAATGGCCACCAACCCTTAACGCGTCGCTGCTTGAAGATGTTGACCATTGGCACTGTGCCATCCGTCTTGAGCATGTCTAACGTGCACATCTTGGAGTTCTTGGCACCTCGAGGGAAACGGTTCAGGTCTAGCGTGATGGCACCCAAGAAGTCGTCGGCTGAGAAGTGATCAGCGTCCCACACCTGTAGGTGATAAGAGTGATGGTCCGCGTTGAGGTCTCTCTCTTTCTCTCTCTCTCTTCCCCGGTGCTGCTTCACTCACGAACATACCTTCCGTAATGTTACATTTACTCTCAGGATCCCATAAACCCTCTGATAATTTCTACTTCCTCACTATACCCACTTCACTCAATTTTTCTGTCTGTCTCTACACCACGTTGCTTCACTTCCTTAAATTTTGTTATTAACCCCGTAGCCTTCATTCCTTTTTTCTTAATTATTTCCTCTACTGGTTATTCCTCTACACCTTTCCTCTCTCCTTAATCCTTCCTCCTCTCCTTCTCCTCCTTGTTCTCTCTAGTCTTCATAGCTAGCAACTTCGAGCACAGAACACTTGACACCTTGGTGACTTTATTGAGTCACTTCTTAGACCACATCTTGGATATGCCGTCTAATTTTGGTTTACAAACTACGCTAGGAAAGAGATGTTAGAGAAGGTTCAGCGAAGAGCAACTAAACCCGCACCATCACTGAGGAACAATCAGCGGTTTTTTTCTCTCTTAGGAAATGGAACCTTTCAAATACTCAATGGATTTCACACACTGAAACTCAGCCGCTTAACTGCTGAGGGAAGTTGACCAAAGACACTCATTCTTGCTTATATTTCTGACCTATTTAAATTATCAAATAGATAAAAATCTAGTCTTTAGTCTATAGTGCGGCTTGAGTAAGAAACGGCTATTTTAACCCCAAAACCAATCAATTATTATTGGAAGTGCTGAATGAGTTCAAAACTCGAAACAATGGAATGAAACTGCTAGGTAGAAGATGCAGAACGAAAGATTATTATTTTTTTTATTTAGAATTATAGAGAAATGGAATAAAAAACTCGGTAATGTTGTAAGCGCGAAGACAAAACATTTATTCAAGAACCAGCTGGACTAGCTGGTATAAGATTTAACCAGCTACATGATGCTCTAGTGGGAGGAGTTGCCAGACCCTTCAGGACTTAATAAGTGAAACTGATCGACAAGATACTGGGTATGGTGAGGGTGAACAGTAGTGAGGTGTTGCCTTGGACACTCACCACCTGACAGGTGTTGCCTTGGACACTCACCACCTGACAGGTGTTGCCTTGGACACTCACCACCTGACAGGTGTTGCCTTGGACACTCACTACTTGACAGGTGTTGCCTTAGACACTCACCACCTGTCAGGTGTTGCCTTGGACACTCACTACCTGACACGTGTTGCCTTGGACACTCACCACCTGACAGGTGTTGCCTTGGACGCTCACCACCTGACAGGTGTTGCCTTGGACACTCACCACCTGACAGGTGTTGCCTTGGACATTCACCACCTGACAGGTGTTGCCTTGGACACTCACTACCTGACAGGTGTTACCTTGGACACTCACCACCTGTCAGATGTTGCCTTGGACACTCACTACCTGACAGGTGTTGCCTTGGACACTCACTACCTGACAGGTGTTGCCTTGGACACTCACCACCTGTCAGGTGTTGCCTTGGACACTCACTACCTGACAGGTGTTGCCTTGGACACTCACCACCTGGCAGGTGTTGTCTGGGGCACTCATCACCTGACAGGTGTTGCCTGGGACACTCACCACCTGACAAGTGTTGCCTTGGACACTCACTGCCTGACAGGTGTTGCCTTGGACACTCACCACCTGACAGGTGTTGCCTTGGACATTCACCACCTGTCAGGTGTTGCCTTGGACACTCACTACCTGACAGGTGTTGCCTGGGACACTCACTACCTGACAGGTGTTGCCTGAGACACTCACCACCTGACAGGTGTTACCTGGGACACTCACCACCTGACAGGTGTTGCCTGGGACACTCACCACCTGACAGGTGTTGCCTGGGACACTCATCACCTGACAGGTGTTGCCTGGGACACTCACCACCTGACAGGTGTTGCCTGGGACACTTATCACCTGACAGGTGTTGCCTGGGACACTCACCACCTGACAGGTGTTGCCTGGGACACTCACCACCTGACAGGTGTTGCCTGGGACACTCATCACCTGACAGGTGTTGCCTGGGACACTCACCACCTGACAGGTGTTGCCTGGGACACTCATCACCTGACAGGTGTTGCCTGGGACACTCACCACCTGACAAGTGTTGCCTGGGACACTCACCACCTGACAGGTGTTGCCTGGGACACTCACCACCTGACAAGTGTTTCCTGGAACACTCACCACCTGACTCTGGCACTAACTATACCTTCACAAAACCCGCTCTAAAATCACATGGACCGTCAAATACATGTTCATACAGCGGCTGCGTCAGCTGACAGCGAGGGAAACAAATCCTTGCCTCATATTAACATATAATACACGATAGTCTATAATAATCTGTAATCTAGATAGAAGTAGACAGTTCTTTCTATTTGTATCCTTTTTCTCCTAGATTAATTCACTCTTCACTTCTCAACCCTCCATCTATCTTTTCTCTCTTCTCTGTCTTCCTTCTCTCTCCCCTTCCTCTTTCAATCCCGTCTAATATTTTTTTCTCTTTCCACATCCCTCTCCCTTCCCCATTCTCCCCCCTTTCCCTTCCCTGTTCTCCCCTACTACATACCAGTCCTTTCTCACAAACTGGTCTAGCCTAGTTGGGACAGACCTGCTAGTGAGAAGGGACCAAGAAAAGAAAGACTTTCCCTCCCGTTCTCTCTCCTATCTCCCTTTCCATCTCCGTTCCACTCATTGCTTAAATACCCCTCCCTATCTCCTTACCTACTCTCTTTTCCCCTTCTCCCACCGCTTCCTACCCACCCTCCTCCTCCTCACCTGCAGCTCTAGCCTGGCTGGGATCTTGCACTCCGTCTCGTCCCAGGAGAAGAGAGATTCCTTGCGACTGATGACAATCTTCTCCTCAGCCACCAGGTACTCGAAGGGAAACACGAACCTCCAATTGAAGTTGCCCTCACCCGTCAGCGAGCGGTAGTGGATGTCTGTACACTGAGTGTCCTCTGGCCCCTTCAACCACCTGCACCAGAGACCTCAGTGAGAGGGTGGTTGTACAAGGCTAACGCGAGGTTTGAACATTGTACAAAATGGTTGGAATTAAATTTTTTTTACCTAGATATAAGACTTAAAATAAAATTTATGTGTAAATTTCCATTTCATCTCTTTTTTTTCTTGGTTGAATATATAAAATCTGTAAGCCTTGCTCATCCTTTCCAAGCTCAGCTCTGAGATATACTATCATCGATCAGGATGTTGTCAACAATAGGCGACTAACAACCGGGTAACTATTTTCATGTTTGGTGAACAGTGCTTTGATAAATATCGGCTAGTCAGCGCACCTCACGTATTTCTTCGATAACTACTGGAAGGTTACCTGTGAAGTTTTCCTACTTCGTTAGAAAGTTTACACAGATTATGTTTCAACACACAGACTAGAGTTCGCGTGAAAGAGTGGAGTCCGGAGAGATTATGATGTTTATTTTTATAATTATGCTATCTTCAAGAGTCTTGCAGGGCCACGGGATATAATCGGTGTGGTCCGAGATAAAGGCATTTTTAATTCCAATGGTCAAGAGACCTTCACTAGTAGCAAGAGGTTTCAAGAGACGTATGTTCAAGATTACAGATAATGGCATGGAGTTAGAAATCTGTGATAAACTTAATATGACTTTGTAATGGAATATCAGGGGTCAAAATATCGTGTTACTACGCAGGAAAAACTGCCATTATCCATTTTTGCACATTTTATCAGCCCCATTCCGTGGTCTGGGTTTACTGTTTTCACATTCATTCATAAACGCAGAAATTCTTTAGAGCCAAGCATAAGCAGATTTTTTTTTAAGGTTGATATATATATAATTGTCAAGCACACTAGCAGCCACAAACAGATCATTTCTAGCCTGAGACTCGCCAAAGTAACACCATCAAGGTTAAAAACACTAAACTTGGGTAACATGAAATGTTCCAGTAATTTTAATTATCATTATTTTTCTGTACTCTGTTAGAAACACACCAGCTCTGACACCTTTAATGTGGGAAGCAATTCATTATGTTTACAGGGAATTAGTGTGACTAGCCATTTCCTGGAGTAGCAGGAATAAAAGAGTTCGTATGAATAACGTGAGTCTAGGCTATAAAAATGTTGGCATTGTGGGCAGAAGGTCACAGTTATTACAATAATGAGAAACCCACCTGTGCGTGTCACAAACACATGTTTCCTGTAGGTTATGGTAGCTACTAAAATTTCCTATATACCAGACAAGTCCAAGTTTAATTTTCAATGGTGGGTAACACTACCAGAAATTCAGGTGTGTGAGTGTAGGCTGTGAGGAAACAACCTTCAGTCTGACTGGATTTAGAAGCCACTGACTGCGTGGTGGTTAGTTTACACCATTACCAGCCTTGATTTTACGTGCCCACACTTGTTAGTATCCAGAGATAGGTATGTTTAAATAGCTTTATGCCTAATTCTAAGCTATTTCTCAGACTGCAATGCCTCTTGATGTTCTTGACTCTTAATTATGTATACTCATAGAATAGTAATTTACATCACTCATATCTATCTTTAAGTCAACGTAAGAAACATTCTTTTAATATTTTCTTTTACTGACGTCAGGTTTTGGTGACAGTGTTTGTGTCCTTCCCGAGTATCTGTAAGTTCAAGTACTGTCTTCATTACGCTTAACTTAATTATTCCGCTGAGTCTCCACCATTTCAATTGGTTTTCAGGAATTTAGCTCTTGTTTAAACTTTTATCCTTTTGTTGATCCTCCAGGTATGAGGTTCTCTCTCAGATAAGACTGTTGATGCTCTAGGTGTGAGGATCTATCCCAGGTAATATTGTTGATCCTCCGGGTATGAGGTTCTCTCCCAGATAAGACTGTTGATGCTCTAGGTGTGAGGATCTATCCCAGGTAATATTGTTGATCCTCCGGGTATGAGGTTCTCTCCCAGATAAGACTGTTGATGCTCTAGGTGTGAGGATCTATCCCAGGTAATATTGTTGATCCTCCGGGTATGAGGATCTCTCCCAGGTAATATTGTTGATCCTCTAGGTGTGAGGATCTCTCCCGGGTAATATTGTTGATCCTCCAGGTATAAGATTCTCTCCCAGGTAAGACTGTTGATCCTCCATGTGTGAAAATCTCTCCCAGGTAATATTACTGATCCTCCAGGTGTGAGGATCTCTCCCGGGTAATATAGTTGATCCTCCAGGTGTGAGGATTGTCTCCCAGGTAATATTGTTGATCCTCCAGGTATGAGGATCTCTCCCGGGTAATATTGTTGATTCTTCAGGTGTGAGGTTCTCTCCCAGGTAATACAGTTGATCCTCCAGGTATGAACGTTTCATCCCAGATAATATTATTGATCCTCCACTTATGAAAGTTCCCTCCCAGGCAATATTGTTGATCTTCCAGGTGTGAGGATTGTCTCCCAGGTAATATAGTTGATCCTCCAGGTCTGAGGTTCTCTCGGAGCTAATACTGTTGATCCTCCAGTAGTGAAAGTTTCCCACCAGGTAATATTGTTGATCCTCCAGGTGTGAGGTTCTCTCCCAGGTAATATAATTGATCCTCCAGGTTTCAGGTTCTCTCCCAGGTAATATTGTTGATCATCCAGGTGTGAGGTTCTCTCCAAGGGAATATTGTTTAGCTTCCAGGTGTGAGGTTCTCTCTCGGGAAATACTGTTGATCCTCCAGGTGTGAGGATTGTCTCCCATGTAATATAGTTGATCCTCCAGGTGTCAGGTTCTCTCCTAGGTTATATTGTTGATCCTCCAGGTGTGAGGTTCTCTCCAAGGGAATATAGTTGATCGTCCAGGTGTGAAGGTTCTCTCCCAGGTAACATTGTTGATCCTCCAGGTGTGAAGGTTCTCTCCCAGGTAATATTGTCGATCCTCCAGGTGTGAGGGTTCTCTCCCACATAACACTGTCGATCCTCCAGGAGTGAGGGTTCTGTCCCACATAAAATTCTTGATCCTTCAGGTGTGAAGGTTCACTCCCAGGTAATACTGTCGATCCTCCAGGTGTGAGGGTTCTCTCCCAGGTAATATTGTCGATCCTCCAGTTGTGAGGGTTCTCTTCCACATAACATAGCTGATCCTCCAGTTGTGAGGATTCTCTTCCACATAACATAGCTGATTCTCCAGTTGTAATGGTTTTCTAACATTGATCTTCCAGGTATGAGAATTCTCTCCGACATAACATAGCTGATCCTCCATTGATAAGGGTTCCCTACAACATAACGTAGCTGAACCTCCAGGGGTGAGGGCTCTCTCCCATATAACACAGCTGATCCTCCAGGGGTGAGGGTTCTCTCCCACGGAAGATAGCTGATCCTCCAGGGGTGAGGATTCTCTTCCACTTAACATAGCTGATCCTCCAGGGATGAGGGTTCTCTCTCACATAACATAGCTGATCCTCCGGGTGACGGTTCTCTCCCACATAACATAGCTGATCCTCCAGTTATGAGGGTTCTCTCCCACATAACATAACTGATCCTCTAGGTGTGAGGGTTCTCTCCCATATAACATTCTTGATCCTCCAGTTGTGAAGGATCTCTCCCACATAACATAGCTGATCCTCCAGGTGTGATTGTTCTTTAACACATAACACTGTTGATCCTCCAGGGGTGAGGGTTCTCTCTCACATAACATAGCTGCTCCTCCAGGGGTGAGGGTTCTCTCTCACATAACATAGATGCTCCTCCAGGGGTGAGGGTTCTCTCTCACATAACATAGCTGCACCTCCAGGTGTGAGGGTTCTCTCTCACATAACATAGCTGCTCCTCCAAGGGTGAGGGTTCTCTCTCACATAACATAGCTGCTCCTCCAAGGGTGAGGGTTCTCTCTCACATAACATAGCTGCTCCACCAGGGGTGAGGGTTCTTTCTCACATAACATAGCTGCTCCTCCAGGGGTGAGGGTTCTCTCTCACATAATATAGCTGTTCCTCCAGGGGTGAGGGTTCTCTCTCACATAACATAGCTGCTCCTTCAGGGGTGAGGGTTCTCTCACATAACATAGCTGCTCCTCCAGGGGTGAGGGTTCTCTCTCACATAACATAGCTGCTCCTCCAGGGGTGAGCGTTCTCTCTCACATAACATAGCTGCTCCTCCAGGTGTGAGGTTTTTCTCTCACACAGCATAGCTGCTCCTCCATTTGTGAGGGTTCTCTCTCACATAACATAGCTGCTCCTCCAGGTGTGAGGGTTTTCACTCACATAAAATAGCTGCTCCTCCAGGTGTGAGGGTTCTCTCTCACATAACATAGCTGCTACTCCAGGTGTGAGGGTTCTCTCTCACATAACATAGTTGCTCCTCCAGGTGTGAGGGTTCTCTCTCACATAACATAGCTGCTCCTCCAGGTGTGAGGGTTCTCTCTCACATAACATAGCTGCTCCTCCAGGTGTGAGGGTTCTCTCTCACACAACATAGCTGCTCCTCCAGGTGTGAGGGTTCTCTCTCACATAACATAGCTACTCCTCCAGGTGTGAGGGTTCTCTCTCACATAACATAGCTGCTCCTCCAGGTGTGAGGGTTCTCTCTCACATAACATAGCTGCTCTTTCAGGGGTGAGGGTTCTCTCTCACATAACATAGCTGCTCATCCAGGGGTGAGGGTTCTCTCTCACAAAACATAGCTGCTCCTCCAGGGGTGAGGGTTCTCTCTCACATAACATAGCTGCTCCTACAGGGGTGAGGGTTCTCTCTCACATAACATAGCTGCTCCTCCAGGGGTGAGGGTTCTCTCTCACATAACATAGCTGCCCCTCCAGGGGTGAGGGTTCTCTCTCACATAACATAGCTGCTCCTCCAGGGGTGAGGGTTCTCTGTCACATAACATAGCTGCTCCTCCAGGTGTGAGGGTTCTCTCACATAACATAGCTGCTCCTCCAGGTGTGAGGGTTCTCTCTCACACAACATAGCTGCTCCTCCAGGTGTGAGGGCTCTCTCTCACATAACATAGCTGCTCCTCCAGGTGTGATGGTTCTCTCTCACATAACATAGCTGCTCCTCCAGGTGTGAGGGTTCTCTCTCACATAACATAGCTGCTCCTCCAGGTGTGAGAGTTGTCTCTCACATAAAATAGCTGCTCTTCCAGGTGTGAGGGTTCTCTCTCATATAACATAGCTGCTCCTCCAGGTGTGAGGGTTCTCTCTCACATAACATAGCTGCTCCTCCAGGTGTGAGGATTCTTTCTCACATAACATAGCTGCTCCTCCAGGTGCGAGGGTTCCCTCTCACATAACATAGCTGCTCCTCCATGTGTGAGGGTTCTCTCTCACACAACATAGCTGCTCCTCCAGGTGTGAGGGTTCTCTCTCACATAACATTGCTGCTCCTCCAGGTGTGAGGGTTCTCTATCACATAACATAGCTGCTCCTCCAGGTTTGAGGGTTCTCTCTCACATAACATAGCTGCTCCTCGAGGTGTGAGCGTTCTCTCTCACATAACATAGCTGCTCCTCCAGGTGTGAGGGTTTTCTCTCACACAACATAGCTGTTCCTCCACGTGTGACGGTTCTCTCTCACATAACATAGCTGCTCCTCCAGATGTGAGGGTTCTGTCTCACATAACATAGCTGCTCCTCCAGGTGTGAGGGTTCTCTCTCACATAACATAGCTGCTCCTCCAGGTGTGAGGGTTCTCTCTCACATAACATAGCTGCTCCTTCAGGGGTGAGGGTTCTCTCTCACATAACATAGTTGCTCCTCCCGGGGTGAGGGTTCTCTCTCACATAACATAGCTGCTCCTCCAGGTGTGAGGGTTCTCTCTCACATAACATAGCTGCTCCTCCCGGGGTGAGGGTTCTCTCTCACATAACATAGCTGCTCCTCCAGGGGTGAGGGTTCTCTCTCACATAACATAGCTGCTCCTCCAGGTGTGAGGGTTCTCTCTCACATAACATAGCTGCTCCTCCAGGGGTGAGGGTTCTCTCTCACATAACATAGGTGCTCCTCCAGGTGTGAGGGTTCTCTCTCACATAACATAGCTGCTCCTCCAGGTGTGAGGGTTCTCTCTCACATAACATAGCTGCTCCTCCAGGTGTGAGGGTTCTCTCTCAAATAACATAGCTGCTCCTCCAGGTGTGAGGGTTCTCTCTCACATAACATAGTTGCTCCTCCAGGTGTGAGGGTTCTCTCTCACATAACATAGCTGCTCCTCCAGGGGTGACGGTTCTCTCTCACATAACATAGCTTCTCCTCCAGGTGTGAGGGTTCTCTCTCACATAACATAGCTGCTCCTCCAGGGGAGAGGGTTCTCTCTCACATAACATAGCTGCTCCTCCAGGGGTGAGGGCTCTCTCTCACATAACATAGCTGCTCCTTCAGGTGTGAGGGTTCTCTCTCACATAACATAGCTGCTCCTCCAGGTGTGAGGGCTCTCTCTCACATAACATAGCTGCTCTTCCAGGGATAAGGGTTCTCTCTCACGTAACGTAGCTGCTCCTCCAGGGGTGACGGTTCTCTCTCACATAAGATAGCTGCTCCTCCCTGGGTGAGGGTTCTCTCTCACATAACATAGCTGCTCCTCCAGGGGTGAGGTTTCTCTCTCACATAACATAGCTGCTCCTCCAGGGGCGAGGGTTCTCTCTCACATAACATAGCTTCTCCTCCCGGGGTGAGGGTTCTCTCTCATATAAAATAGCTGCTCCTCCAGGTGTGAGGGTTCTCTTTCACATAACATAGCTGCTCCTCCAGGGGTGAGGGCTCTCTCTCACATAACATAGCTGCTCCTCCAGGGGTGAGGGTTCTCTCTCACATAACATAGCTGCTCCTCCAGGTGTGAGGGTTCTCCGTTACATAACATAGCTGGTCCTCCAGGGGTGAGGGTTCTCTCTCACATAACATAGTTGTTCCTTCCGGGGTGAGGGTTCTCTCTCACATAACATAGCTGCTCCTCCAGGTGTGAGGGTTCTCTCTCACATAACATAGCTGCTCCTCCCGGGGTGAGGGTTCTCTCTCACATAACATAGCTGCTCCTCCAGGGGTGAGGGTTCTCTCTCACATAACATAGCTGCTCCTCCAGGTGTGAGGGTTCTCTCTCACATAACATAGCTGCTCCTCCAGGGGTGAGGGTTCTCTCTCACATAACATAGCTGCTCCTCCAGGTGTGAGGGTTCTCTCTCACATAACATAGCTGCTCCTCCAGGTGTGAGGGTTGTCTCTCACATAACATAGCTGCTCCTCCAGGTGTGAGGGTTCTCTCTCAAATAACATAGCTGCTCCTCCAGGTGTGAGGGTTCTCTCTCACATAACATAGCTGCTCCTCCAGGTGTGAGGGTTCTCTCTCACATAACATAGCTGCTCCTCCAGGGGTGACGGTTCTCTCTCACATAACATAGGTTCTCCTCCAGATTTGAGGGTTCTCTCTCACATAACATAGCTGCTCCTCCAGGGGAGAGGGTTCTCTCTCACATAACATAGCTGCTCCTCCAAGGGTGAGGGTTCTCTCTCACATAACATAGCTGCTCCTTCAGGTGTGAGGGTTCTCTCTCACATAACATAGCTGCTCCTCCAGGTGTGAGGGCTCTCTCTCACATAACATAGCTGCTTTTCCAGGGATAAGGGTTCTCTCTCACATAACGTAGCTGCTCCTCCAGGGGTGACGGTTCTCTCTCACATAACATAGCTGCTCCTCCCTGGGTGAGGGTTCTCTCTCACATAACATAGCTGCTCCTCCAGGGGTGAGGTTTCTCTCTCACATAACATAGCTGCTCCTACAGGGGCGAGGGTTCTCTCTCACATAACATAGCTTCTCCTCCCGGGGTGAGGGTTCTCTCTCATATAACATAGCTGCTCCTCCAGGTGTGAGGGTTCTCTCTCACATAACATAGCTGCTCCTCCAGGCGTGAGGGCTCTCTCTCACATAACATAGCTGCTCCTCCAGGAGTGAGGGTTCTCTCTCACATAACATAGCTGCTCCTCCAGGTGTGAGGGTTCTCCCTCACATAACATAGCTGCTCCTCCAGGTGTGAGGGTTCTCCCTCACATAACATAGCTGGTCCTCCAGGTGTGAGGGTTCTCTCTCACATAACATAGCTGCTCCTCCAGGGGTGAGGGTTCTCTCTCACATAACATACCTGCTATTCCAGGGGTGACGGTTCTCTCTCACATAACATAGCTGTTCCTCCACGTGTGACGGTTCTCTCTCACATAACATAGCTGCTCCTCCAGATGTGAGGGTTCTGTCTCACATAACATAGCTGCTCCTCCAGGTGTGAGGGTTCTCTCTCACATAACATAGCTGCTCCTCCAGGTGTGAGGGTTCTCTCTCACATAACATAGCTGCTCCTTCAGGGGTGAGGGTTCTCTCTCACATAACATAGTTGCTCCTCCCGGGGTGAGGGTTCTCTCTCACATAACATAGCTGCTCCTCCAGGTGTGAGGGTTCTCTCTCACATAACATAGCTGCTCCTCCGGGGTGAGGGTTCTCTCTCACATAACATAGCTGGTCCTCCAGGGGTGAGGGTTCTCTCTCACATAACATAGCTGCTCCTCCAGGTGTGAGGGTTCTCTCTCACATAACATAGCTGCTCCTCCAGGGGTGAGGGTTCTCTCTCACATAACATAGGTGCTCCTCCAGGTGTGAGGGTTCTCTCTCACATAACATAGCTGCTCCTCCAGGTGTGAGGGTTCTCTCTCACATAACATAGCTGCTCCTCCAGGTGTGAGGGTTCTCTCTCAAATAACATAGCTGCTCCTCCAGGTGTGAGGGTTCTCTCTCACATAACATAGCTGCTCCTCCAGGTGTGAGGGTTCTCTCTCACATAACATAGCTGCTCCTCCAGGGGTGACGGTTCTCTCTCACATAACATAGCTTCTCCTCCAGGTGTGAGGGTTCTCTCTCACATAACATAGCTGCTCCTCCAGGGGAGAGGGTTCTCTCTCACATAACATAGCTGCTCCTCCAGGGGTGAGGGCTCTCTCTCACATAACATAGCTGCTCCTTCAGGTGTGAGGGTTCTCTCTCACATAACATAGCTGCTCCTCCAGGTGTGAGGGCTCTCTCTCACATAACATAGCTGCTCTTCCAGGGATAAGGGTTCTCTCTCACGTAACGTAGCTGCTCCTCCAGGGTGTGACGGTTCTCTCTCACATAAGATAGCTGCTCCTCCCTGGGTGAGGGTTCTCTCTCACATAACATAGCTGCTCCTCCAGGGGTGAGGTTTCTCTCTCACATAACATAGCTGCTCCTCCAGGGGCGAGGGTTCTCTCTCACATAACATAGCTTCTCCTCCCGGGGTGAGGGTTCTCTCTCATATAAAATAGCTGCTCCTCCAGGTGTGAGGGTTCTCTTTCACATAACATAGCTGCTCCTCCAGGGGTGAGGGCTCTCTCTCACATAACATAGCTGCTCCTCCAGGGGTGAGGGTTCTCTCTCACATAACATAGCTGCTCCTCCAGGTGTGAGGGTTCTCCGTTACATAACATAGCTGGTCCTCCAGGGGTGAGGGTTCTCTCTCACATAACATAGTTGTTCCTTCCGGGGTGAGGGTTCTCTCTCACATAACATAGCTGCTCCTCCAGGTGTGAGGGTTCTCTCTCACATAACATAGCTGCTCCTCCCGGGGTGAGGGTTCTCTCTCACATAACATAGCTGCTCCTCCAGGGGTGAGGGTTCTCTCTCACATAACATAGCTGCTCCTCCAGGTGTGTGAGGGTTCTCTCTCACATAACATAGCTGCTCCTCCAGGGGTGAGGGTTCTCTCTCACATAACATAGCTGCTCCTCCAGGTGTGAGGGTTCTCTCTCACATAACATAGCTGCTCCTCCAGGTGTGAGGGTTGTCTCTCACATAACATAGCTGCTCCTCCAGGTGTGAGGGTTCTCTCTCACATAACATAGCTGCCTCCAGGTGTGAGGGTTCTCTCTCACATAACATAGCTGCTCCTCCAGGGGTGACGGTTCTCTCTCACATAACATAGGTTCTCCTCCAGATTTGAGGGTTCTCTCTCACATAACATAGCTGCTCCTCCAGGGGAGAGGGTTCTCTCTCACATAACATAGCTGCTCCTCCAAGGGTGAGGGTTCTCTCTCACATAACATAGCTGCTCCTTCAGGTGTGAGGGTTCTCTCTCACATAACATAGCTGCTCCTCCAGGTGTGAGGGCTCTCTCTCACATAACATAGCTGCTTTTCCAGGGATAAGGGTTCTCTCTCACATAACGTAGCTGCTCCTCCAGGGGTGACGGTTCTCTCTCACATAACATAGCTGCTCCTCCCTGGGTGAGGGTTCTCTCTCACATAACATAGCTGCTCCTCCAGGGGTGAGGTTTCTCTCTCACATAACATAGCTGCTCCTACAGGGGCGAGGGTTCTCTCTCACATAACATAGCTTCTCCTCCCGGGGTGAGGGTTCTCTCTCATATAACATAGCTGCTCCTCCAGGTGTGAGGGTTCTCTCTCACATAACATAGCTGCTCCTCCAGGCGTGAGGGCTCTCTCTCACATAACATAGCTGCTCCTCCAGGAGTGAGGGTTCTCTCTCACATAACATAGCTGCTCCTCCAGGTGTGAGGGTTCTCCCTCACATAACATAGCTGCTCCTCCAGGTGTGAGGGTTCTCCCTCACATAACATAGCTGGTCCTCCAGGTGTGAGGGTTCTCTCTCACATAACATAGCTGCTCCTCCAGGGGTGAGGGTTCTCTCTCACATAACATACCTGCTATTCCAGGGGTGACGGTTCTCTCTCACATAACATAGCTGCTCCTCCAAGTGTGAGGGTTTTCTCTCACATAACATACCTGCTATTCCAGGGGTGACGGTTCTCTCTCACATAACATAGCTGCTCCTCCAGGGGTGAGGGTTCTCTCTCACATAACATAGCTGCTCCTCCAGGGTGAGGGTTCTCTCTCACATAACATAGCTGCTCCTCCAGGGGTGAGGGTTCTCTCTCACATAACATAGCTGCTCCTCCAGTGGTGAGGGTTCTCTCTCACATAACATAGCTGCTCCTACAGGTGTGAGGGTTCTCTCTCACATAACATAGCTGCTCCTCCAGGTGTGAGGGTTCTCTCTCACATAACATAGCTGCTCCTCCAGGTGTGAGGGTTCTCTCTCACATAAAATAGCTGCTCCTCCAGGTGTGAGGGTTCTCTCTCACATAAAATAGCTGCTCTTCCAGGTGTGAGGGTTCTCTCTCACATAACATATCTGCTTCTCCAGGGGTGAGGGTTCTCTCTCACATAACATAGCTGCTCCTCCCGATGTGAGGGTTCTCTCTCACATAACATAGATGCTCCTCCAAGTGTGAGGGTTTTCTCACACATAACATACCTGCTCCTCCAGGGGTGACGGTTCTCTCTCACATAACATAGCTGCTCCTCCAGGGGTGAGGGTTCTCTCTCACATAACATAGCTGCTCCTCCAGGGTGAGGGTTCTCTCTCACATAACATAGCTGCTCCTCCAGGGGTGAGGGTTCTCTCTCACATAACATAGCTGCTCCTCCAGGGGTGAGGGTTCTTTCTCACATAACATAGCTGCTCCTCCAGGGGTGAGGATTCTTTCTCACATAACATAGCTGCTCCTCCAGGTGTGAGGGTTCTCTCTCACATAAGATAGCTGCTCCTCCAGGGGTGAGTGTTCTCTCTCACATAACATAGCTGCTCCTCCAGGGGTGAGGGTTCTTTCTCACATAACATAGCTGCTCCTCCAGGGGTGAGGGTTCTCTCTCACATAACATAGCTGCACCTCCAGGTGTGAGGGTTCTCTCTCACATAACATAGCTGTTCCTCCAGGTGTGAGGGTTCTCTCTCACGTAACATAGCTGCTCCTCCAGGGGTGACGGTTGTCTCTCAGTTATGGATGCTTCAGACATGACTTTCTTTTTCTAAAGCTCAGATTTTTAGCGTTGTAAAGTTGCTACGCAACTTTTAAGTTACCTGAGAAGAGTCGGATTTCTCTAGATTTTATGTGCGGGAGTAACATGAGATCCACCTCCAGCCATACCGCCCACATACACCTCCAGCCACACCACCCATATACACCTCCAGCCATACCACCCACATACACCTCCAGCCATACCACCCTCATACACCTCCAGCCATACCACCCACATACACCTCCAGCCACACCACCCACATACACCTGCAGCCATACCACCCACATACACCTCCAGCAACACCACCCACATACACCTCCAGCCATACCACCCACATACACCTCCAGCCATACCACCCTCATACACCTCCAGCCATACCACCCACATACACCTCCAGCCACACCACCCACATACTCCTGCAGCCATACCACCCACATACACCTCCAGCCATAACACCCACATACACCTCTAGCCACACCACCCACATACACCTCCAGCCATACCACCCACATACACCTCCAGCCATACCACCCACATACACCTGGACCCATACCACCCACATACACCTCGAGCCATACCACCCACATACACCTGGAGACACATCACCCACATACACCTCGAGCCATACCACCCACATACACCTGGATCCATACCACCCACATACACCTGGACCCATACCACCCACATACACCTCCAACCACACCACCCACATGCACCTCCAGCCAACACCACCCACATACACCTCCAGCCACACCACCCACATAAACCTCCAGCCACACCACCCACATACACCTCCAGTCACACCACCCACATACACCTCCAGCCATACCACCCACATACACCTCGAGCCATACCACCCACATACACCTCCAACCATACCACCCACATACACCTCCAGCCACACCACCCACATACACCTCCAGCCACACCACCCACATACACCTCCAGCCACACCACCCACATACACCTCCAGCCACACCACCCACATACAACTCCAACCATACCACCCACATACACCTCGAGCCATACCACCCTCATACACCTCCAGCCATACCACCCACATTCACCTCCAGCCATACCACCCACATACACCTCCAGCCATACCACCCACATACACCTGGACCCATACCACCCACATACACCTCGAGCCATACCACCCACATACACCTGGAGACACATCACCCACATACACCTCGAGCCATACCACCCACATACACCTGGATCCATACCACCCACATACACCTGGACCCATACCACCCACATACACCTCCAACCACACCACCCACATGCACCTCCAGCCACACCACCCACATACACCTCCAGCCACACCACCCACATAAACCTCCAGCCACACCACCCACATACACCTCCAGTCACACCACCCACATACACCTCGAGCCATACCACCCACATACACCTCGAGCCATACCACCCACATACACCTCCACCCATACCACCCACATACACCTCCAGCCACACCACCCACATACACCTCCAGCCACACCACCCACATACACCTCCAGCCACACCACCCACATACACCTCCAGCCACACCACCCACATACAACTCCAACCATACCACCCACAGACACCTCGAGCCATACCACCCTCATACACCTCCAGCCATACCACCCACATTCACCTCCAGCCATACCACCCACATACACCTCCAGCCATACCACCCACATAAACCTCCAGCCATACCACCCACATACACCTCTAGCCACACCACCCACATACACCTCCAGCCATACCACCCACATACACCTCCAGCCACACCACCCACATACAACTCCAGCCATACCACCCACATACACCTCGAGCTATACCACCCTCATACACCTCCAGCCATACCACCCACATACACCTGGACCCATACCACCCACATACACCTCCAACCACACCACCCACATGCACCTCCAGCCACACAACCCACATACACCTCCAGCCACACCACCCACATACACCTCCAGCCAGACCACCCACATACACCTCCAGTCACACCACCCACATACACCTCCAGCCATACCACCCACATACACCTCGAGATATACCACCCACATACACATCCAGCCATACCACCCACATACACCTCCAGCCACACCACCCACATACACCTCGAGCCATACCACCCTCATACACCTCCAGCCATACCACCCACATACACCTCCAGCCATACCACCCACATACACCTCGAGCCATACCACCCACATACACCTCCAGCCATACCACCCACATACACCTCCAGCCACTCCACCCACATACACCTCCAGCCACACCACCCACATAGACCTCCAGCCACACCACCCACATACAACTCCAGCCATACCACCCACATACACCTCGAGCCATACCACCCTCATACACCTCCAGCCATACCACCCACATACACCTACAGCCATACCACCCACATACACCTCGAGCCATACCACCCACATACACCTCCAGCCATACCACCCACATACAACTCCAGCCATACCACCCAGATACACATCCAGCCATACCACCCACATACACCTCCAGCCATACCACCCACATTCACCTGAAGCCATACCACCCACATACACCTCGAGCCATACCACCCAAATACACCTAGACCCATACCACCCACATGCACCTCGAGCCATACCCCCATATACACCTGGACCCATACCACCCACATACACCTGGAGCCATACCACCCACATACACCATGAGCCACACCACTCATATACACCTGGAGCCATAGCACCCACATACACCTCGAGCCATACGACCCACATACAGCTGGAGCCATACCACCCACATACACCTGGAGCAATACCACCCACATACACCTCGAGCCATACCACCCACATACAGCTGGAGCCGTACCACCCACATACACCTGGACCCATACCACCCACATACACCTCGAGCCATACCACCCACATACAACTGGAGCCATACCACCCACATACACCTGGACCCATACCACCCACATACACCTCGAGCCATACCACCCACATACAGATGGAGCCATACCACCCACATACACCTGGATCCATACCACCCACATACACATGGAGCCATATCACTTACATACATCTGGAGCCATACCTCCCACATACACCTGAAGCCATACCACCCACATACACCTGGAGCCATACCACCCACATACAGCTGGAGCCATACCACCCACATACACCTTGAGCCATACCACTCACATACACCTGGAGCCATACCACCCACATACACCTGGAGCCATACCACACACATACATCTGGATCCATACCACCCACATACACCTGGAGACGTACCACCCACATACACCTGGAGCCATACCACCCAAATACACCTGGAGCCATACCACCCACATTCACCTCGAGATATATCACCAACATACATCTGTATCCATACCACCCACATACACTTGGAGCCATACCACCCACATACACCTGGAGCCATGCCACCCACATTCACCTGGAGCCATACCACCACATACACCTGTAGACATACCACACACATACACTTGGAGCCATACCATCGACATTCACCTGGAGCCATACCACCCACATACACCTGGAGACATACCACCCACATACACCTGGAGATATACCACCCACATACACCTGGAGACATACCACCCACATACACCTAGAGATATACCACCCTCATACACCTGGACCCGTACCACCCACATACACCTGGAGTCATACCACACACATACACCTGGATCCATACCACCCACATACACCTGGGGACGTACCACCCACATACACCTGGAGCCATACCACCCAAATGCAACTGGAGCCATACCACCCACATACACCTTGAGCCATACCACCAACATGCATCTGTATCCATACCACCCACATACACCTGAAGCCATACCACCCACATACACCTGGAGCCATACCAGCCACATTCACCTGGAGCCATACCACCACATATACCTGGAGACATACCACCCACCTACACCTGGAGCCATACCCTCCACATACACCTGGAGCCATACCACCCACATACACCTGGAGACATACCACCCACATACACCTGGAGACATACCACCCACATACACCTGGAAACTTACCACCCGCATGCACCTGGAGCCATACCACCAAAATGCACCTGGAGCCATACCACCTACATACACCTGGATCCATACCACCCACATACACCTGGAGCCATATCATCCACGTACACCTGGAGACATACCACCCACATACACGTGGAGACATACCACCCACATTTACCTGGAGACGTAACACCGACATACACCTGGAGCCATACCACCAAAATACACCTGAAGCCATACCACCCACATACACCTGGAGCCATACCACCCACATACACATGGAGCCATACCACCCACATACACCTGGATAGATACCACCCACACACACATGGAACCATACCACCCACATACACCTGGAGCCATACCACCCAAATACACCTGGATCCATACCACCCACTTACATCTGGAGCCATACCACCCACATACACTTGTATCCATACCATCCACATACACCTGGATCCATTCCACCCACATACACCTGGATCCATACCACCCACACACACCTGGATAGATACCACCCACTTACAGCTGGAACTATACCACCCACATACACCTGTATCCATACCATCCACATACACCTGGATCCATTCCACCCACATACACCTGGATCCATAACACCCACACACACCTGGATAGATACCACCCACTTACAGCTGGAACTATACCACCCACATACAGTTGTCCTCCACATCACTGAGTGCCCAACACCAGGTGTAGTTACCTCCCGTAACTTGATGCTCCAGCTTCGCTTTAACCATCACTGCATCTTTCATGCGGCCTCTCAATCCATCAGTGCCTCTGTTATCCGTACGAGAGGTTTCTGCAGTATTTCCCCTGCAAGGGATGAGGTGCCTTGATATCTCTGAGGGGCTCTTGATCGAGTTTGAATATCTCAAGTTACCCAGGTGCTATATGATACCTCAGGGCTTAGCGCTTTCCCATGATTAAATCATCAGGCAGATATATATTTTTACCAATCGTAAGTCGGTGAGGAACATTCAGCATTTTTGTGTATATATTTTTATTTTCTTTATAACTGGTAATAAATGTGTCTTTAAGGCATGCTTTTAATTCCAATTGTTTCTCTGAATTAATTTTAATTTTTTCTTTTTATTTTTCATAAGGGAGAGACCATCGTTTTCGTTGACACAGATTGCATGTTTTCGTTGACACAGATTGCATGTTTTCGTTGACACAGATTGCATGTTTTCGTTGACACAGATTGCATGTTTTCGTTGACACAGATTGCATGTTTTCGTTGAAAACGGTGAAGAATATCCAATATGTTAATAAGAAGTAATTTTGTAGTAGTAATGAAAAGGCTATAGAGTTTGTTCCACGTTGTTCATTGGTAGTTGACGTGTCAGTATATGTGGTATGCAAAAATAGCTGAAAATTTCAGGCTGGCAGAACTGGCCAGTCATATACTAACTCTCTTCCCTCATGTTTACTCTGTCTTACAAATTTTGACGTTCGAGTTTCACTTATATACTGTTTCACTCATCTTTTTTACTTATCGACATTGTCGACTGAGATATCGTATATCCAACTTGGACACGTTTAAGTGTATGATATACCTGACTCAAGTATAATATACCCAGCTGGAGAACGATATACTCTACTGGTTTGTAATATACCCTGCAGGGATATGATATACGAGGCTGCTAAACTGATAAGAGACATGAGATACCATACAAACACTAGACAAAGGAACACTGTTATTTTGTAAGGCTCGTACTCACCCCTTGACATAAATATCTGACATTTTCTCGCCGGTGAAGAAGGCATCGTCCTCCAGTACAACGTCGTCAGTGTTCCATATGATGATGCGCAGTTCGTAGCTCTTGGGCTTGCGCGGGGTCACGTCCAAGGGAGGGCCGGGCAGGGGCATGTCCATCGGGAACATGTCTACCCACATCTCAACTTTGCCCTGTTAGTGGAAACGTGGATAAGACATCAGTCTTGAAAATCTTGGGACATCTTACTCCTCGTTTTATTAACAATTTCATCCTCTGTCAAAAACTACGTGTTTACGAGGCGTGTCATAATACCTTCACTGTACGTTAATAAGACATGATATGAAGTTTATGGCTTTCACTGAGGAAACCTTTCGTACTTCGGGGATTTTATCATGGCTTGATAAAGCCATGGTGGGCGAAACGTCTTTATAAACATCGTAAATCGCATATTGTATCTTAAGAACATAAGAAGAAAGAAACGCTGCTGTAGGCCTACTGGTCTATGCTAGGCAAATCTAACTCACGCCTACTCATGACCTTGTATAACTTATTCTTAAAACCACACAGGACAATCGTTTGAATGAAGCTACACGGCGAGTTTGATGAATCAAACCCGCCGTGTAGCTTCATTCAACTCTACTACCGAACTACTGCTCTCCTGTACCTTTTCTAAATCTAAATTTCTCCAACTTGAACCCATTACTGCGAGTCCTGTCTTGGTTACGTATTGTTAGCACCTTATTTATATCCTCTTTATTTAGTCCTGTCTTCCATTTATACACCTCAGTCATATCAGTCCTAATTCTACGCCTTTCCAGACAGTGCAGATTCAGTGCCCTCTCCGCGTAGGTACTTATCAGTATTTTAACATTAAAAACATATTCCTTTCAGTCTCGAAATAGTCTAGAATTCTTGATTTTTTTTCCAAAGGCTTGAAATATTCTCTCAATGCTTAATGTGGAATATGGTTTCACATTAGTAGTGATATGCTCGTAGGTAGTTAAGGAGAAGTGTGAGGAAAGTGTCTGAGATCATAGTGACTGGAGCAGCTTAGACACAAATAAAAACACATGATACACTTGTGTAAGACATATGTGTAAGACACATGTGAATCAGTTACGTATCTTTATTTCTTATAAAGATATCAAACTGTAATAATGGTGGTAGAATTACTTAAAATATGTTAGATAAAAGGACACAAGTGCAACTAATGTGATATTTTATTGTGGTAACGCTTCTTTCTCTTGGAGCTTTGTCAAGCCAAAAGCACCTGGAGAGCGAAACGTTGCCACAATAAAATGTCACACTAGTTTCACTTTTGTCCTTTTACCTAACAGATACCAAACTGTTGCACATGTTTCTTACTTATCAAGTTGCAGGTACTGTATACCATTATCACAGTCACAGTTCTATAATCTTTAAGTTAATGAAACAGTGTTAATCATGTGCCATGAACTAATTACCATAAGCTGAAGGCAAAAACTGAATTCACATAGCAATAAAACACGCGATCTGAGAGCAAGAACAAAACTGGTGATGGTACAACATCCATCAGTTGTCAGGAGCCTCAAGTCACGAAGTTGTTTCTCGCATATTTTATGTATTTAAATTAATTGTAATCAATCCCGTAAAAACTGATATCAAAGAAAATTAATTATTTAGTATTTATCAAGAAGTGTAAGGTGTCAAATAAGGATTAGAAAGGGAGTAAAAATAAATGAATTACCTGTAGCATCTTAGCTAAAATGATACATGTGCAACCAATGTGACTTTTATTGTGGCATCGTTTCGCTCTCCAAGCTTGACGAAGTTCCTGGAAAGCGAAACGTTGGCACCACAAAATATCACATAAATTGCACATGTGTCCGTTTACCTAATATAAGAAAGGTAGATATTAGATAAAAAAAATCGGAAACAAAATTCGTCCTTATAAAAAAAAAATGAATGAGGCTGAGCGTCCCTCAGCAGTCAGGCCCATTAGCTGAGGCGCCCAGTAGTTAATTTAATGCCGAATTGAGCTGGTCTGGGGGTGCGGGCGTGGTTTCCGGGATAAAGTCTACGGGGTGAAAACCTCAGGAGACCTTGGAGACTAAACATACCACAGCTAACACATTGCAATTCGGCAGACTGGAGAAGAGAATTAGTGTTTCCGACATTAACTGAGAACTGATTACCAGTAGATGTCTGAAACTGAGCATCAAAGTGTTCACCAAGTTCACTGTTGTGCCATGCGACTCCACGCACAGGTGGATTGTAAGTCACTATTCGTCAGCATGATGTTACTCACCTGTTCGATGCCAGGCTTATCCGGGTTAAAGAGAGGACGAGTCTCAATGTGTTCTGGCACCAGTCTGGCTCCCACCCGTGGCACCTCCTCCCAGCGGTGAAGCACTGCCAGGGCCAGCTGCTCCTCGCTCACTGTTAGTAGTGAAATAGAATACATAAAAATGTTAGAATGACAAAGACAATGAAAGATATAAAAATAACAAGCAAAAATATCATATATATATATATATATATATATATATATATATATATATATATATATATATTATATATATATATATATATATATATATATATATATATATATATATGTATATATGCAAAACAACCACTCTGAAAGAATAGAGAAATTCCAAGCGCTTTCGTGACTACTCACATTATCAAGGAACTATGAAAGTGAAGCATCCAAGGAAGCTATATAAGGGGTCGGCCAGCACCTCACTATCAAATCCCACAACGGTTAAACACGTGACGCGCGGCGAGCCAACTTGGATAGGTCCTTTGCAAAACTCACCCCCAAGCTATTTATTTGTCCAGTGTATTATTAAATTCTTCCCAAATTCTATTAATTATAAATGGATCTAATTTATAATAAACCAAAGGAAATATTCATATTATTGTCAAAACTGCTTTTTATGAAACAAGATTCAATTATATTCTCTCGACCATGGACTTGCTTGATATACTTTCTCAACTTTTTGAAAATCAATTGGATGGTTAAAATCTCTTACATGAATAAATAGAGCATTGGAATCTTGTCCAGTTCTAATGCTATATTTATGTTGTTTTAATCTTAGTTCGAGATTTTTACCAGTTTGACCGTAATAAACTTTATCGCAAATTTTACAAGGAATCTTATAGACACATCCATCAGCAATTTTGGGGGGAATTCTTAATCAAAAGTTTTTTTACTGTATCAAGATTTTTGAATACAACTTTAATATTAAAAGTCTTAAGAAGAGAAGGCATATCAACCAAGTTTTCATGGTAAGGGAGAACCAACATATTTTTAGTTGAATAAGGCTGGTTGCCCTTTTTGGATTATAAAAAGTGTTCCTAGCAACTTTAAAAGATTTATCAATTACATTTCTTGGGTATTTTAAATCATTACCTATTTCATAAATTTTGGATATTTCCTCATCTATGAACTCAGGACTACAAATTCGTAAAGCTCTCAAAAACATTGATGAGAAAACAGACAGTTTGACTCTATCTTGATGCGAGGAATAATAGTGGACATAGGAACAGTTATTTGTAGGTTTTCTGTAAATTTTAAATTTGAATTCATTATTACCCTTAATAATTAAAACATCTAGAAAAGGCAATGAGTTATTTTCTTCAAACTCAACAGTAAAGTTTATAGAATGGGCTAAGCTATTTAATTTTTCAAGAAAATGGTGTATATCTACATTTTTGGGCATAAGACACAAAATATCATCAACATATCTGAACCATTTAGCTCTATTAGGGAGGATTGTGTTAAGCAACCTTGTTTCAAAAAATTCCATGTATATTTTGAAATCACCTGTTTACTGTGATCTTATTGCATATGTATATATATATATACGTATATATATATTTTAAAAAGTCGGCCGTCTCCCACCGAGGCAGGGTGACCCAAAAAGAAAGAAAATCTCCAAAAAGAAAATACTTTCATCATCATTCAACACTTTCACCACACTCACACATAATCACTGTTTTTGCAGAGGTACTCAGAATACAACAGTTTAGAAGCATATACGTATAAAGATACACAACATATCCCTCCAAACTGCCAATATCCCAAAACCTCTCCTTTAAAGTGCAGGCATTGTACTTCCCATTTCCAGGACTCAAGTCCGACTATATGAAAATAACCGGTTTCCCTGAATCCCTTCACTAAATATTACCCTGCTCACACTCCAACAGATCGTCAGGTCCCAAATACCATTCGTCTCCATTCACTCCGATCGAACACGCTCACGCACGCCTGCTGGAAGTCCAAGCCCCTCGCCCACAAAACCTCCCTTACCCCTTCCTTCCAACCTTTTCGAGGACGACCCCTACCCCGCCTTCCTTCCCCTACAGATTTAAATGCTCTCCATGTCATTCTACTTTGATCCATTCTCTCTAAATGACCAAACCACCTCAACAACCCCTCTTCAGCCCTCTGACTAATACTTTTATTAACTCCACACCTTCTCCTAATTTCCACACTCTGAATTTTCTGCATAATATTTACACCACACATTGCTCTTAGACAGGACATCTCCACTGCCTCCAACCGTCTCCTCGCTGCTGCATTCACAACCCAAGCTTCACACCCATATAAGAGTGTTGGTACTACTATACTTTCTTACATTCCCTTCTTTGCCTCCATAGATAACGTTTTTTGTCTCCACATATACCTCAACGCACCACTCACCTTTTTTCCCTCATCAGTTCTATGATTAACCTAATCCTTCATAAATCCATCTGCCTACACATCAACTCCCAAGTATCTGAAAACATTCACTTCTTCCATACTCCTCCTCCCCAATTTGATATCCAATTTTTCTTTATCTAAATCATTTGATACCCTCATCACCTTACTCTTTTCTATGTTCACTTTCAACTTTCTACCTTTACACACACTCCCAAACTCATCCACTAACCTTTGCAATTTTTCTTTAGAATCTCCCATAAGCACAGTATCATCAGCAAAAAGCAACTGTGTCAATTCCCATTTTGTATTTGATTCCCCATAATTTAATCCCACCCCTCTCCCGAACACCCTAGCATTTACTTCTTTTACAACCCCATCTATAAATATATTAAACAACCATGGTGACATTACACATCCCTGTCTAAGACCTACTTTTACTGGGAAGTATTCTCCCTCTCTTCTACACACCCTAACCTGAGCCTCACGATCCTCATAAAAACTCTTTACAGCATTTAATAACTTACCACCTATTCCATATACTTGCAACATCTGCCACATTGCTCCCCTATCCACTCTGTCATATGCCTTTTCTAAATCCATAAATGCAATATAAACTTCCCTACCTTTATCTAAATACTGTTCACATATATGTTTCAATGTAAACACTTGATCTACACATCCCCTACCCACTCTGAAACCTCCTTGCTCATCCGCAATCCTTCATTCTGTCCTACCTCTAATTCTTTCAATTATAACCCTACCGTATACTTTTCCTGGTATACTCAGTAAACTTATTCCTCTATAATTTTTACAATCTCCTTTCCCTTTATATAAAGGGACTATACATGCTCTCCGCCAATCCCTAGGTACCTTCCCCTCTTTCATACATTTATTAAACAAAAGTACCAACCACTCCAACACTATATCCCCCCCTGCTTTTAACATTTCTGTCATGATCCCATCAGTTCCAGCTGTTTTACCCCCTTTCATTCTACGTAATGCCTCACACACCTCCCCCACACTCACATCCTGTTCTTCTTCACTCCTAAAAGATGGTATACCTCCCTGTCCAGTGCATGAAATTACCGCCTCCCTTCCTTTGTCGACATTTAAAAGTTCCTCAAAATATTCTCGCCATCTACCTAATACCTCCATCTCCCCATCTACTAACTCCCCTACTCTGTTTTTAACTGACAAATCCATACTTTCCCTAGGCTTTCTTAACTTGTTCAACTCACTCCAATTTTTTTTTCTTATTTTCATTAAAATTTCTTGACAGTACCTCTCCCACTCTATCATCTGCCCTCCTTTTGCACTCTCTCACCACTCTCTTCACCTTTCTTATACTCTCATATACTCTACTCTTCTTATAACACTTCTGCTTTGTAAAACCTCTCATAAGCTAACTTTTTCTCTTTTATCACACCCTTTACTTCATCATTCCACCAATCACTCCTCTTTCCTCCTGCACCCACCCTCCTATAACCACAAACTTCTGCCCCACATTCTAATACTGCATTTTTAAAACTATTCCAACCCTCTTCAACCCCCCCCCCCTTCACTACTCATACTTGCACCAGCCCACCTTTCTGCCAACAATTGCTTATATCTCACCCGAACTTCCTCCTCCCTTTGTTTATACACTCTCACCTCCCTCTTACTTGTTGTTGCCATTTTCCTCTTTTCCCATCTACCTGTTACTCTAACTGTAGCTACAACTAAATAATGATCCGATATGTCAGTTGCCCCTCTATGAACATGTACATCCTGGAGCCTACCCATCAACCTTTTGTCCACCAATACATAATCTAACAAACTACTTTCATTACGTGCTACATCATAACTTGTATAATTATTTATCCTCTTCTTCATAAACTATGTATTACTTATAACTAAACCTTTTACTACACATAGCTCAATTAAAGGCTTCCCATTTTCATTTACCCCTGGCACCCCAAATTTACCTACTACTCCCTCCATAACATTTTTACCCACTTTAGCATTGAAATCCCAAACCACTATTACTCTCACACTTGATTCAAAACTCCCCACGCATTCACTCAACATTTCCCAAAATCTCTCTCTCTCCTCTACACTTCTCTCTTCTCCGGGTGCATATACACTTACTATAACCCGCTTTTTACATCCAACCTTTATTTTACTCCATATAATCCTTGAATTAATACATGTATAGTCCCTCTTTTCCTGCCATAGCTTATTCTTCAACATTTTTGCTACTCCTTCTTTAGCTCTAACTCTATTAGAAACCCATGACCTAATCCCATTTATTCCTCTCCACTAAAACTCTCCCACCCCCTTCAGCTTTGTTTCACTTAAAGCCAGGATATCCAGCTTCTTCTCATTCTTAAAATCCACAATCATCTCTTCCTCATCATTTGCACAACATCTACGCACATTCAGACTTCCCACTTTGACAATTTTCTTCTTATTCTTTTTAGTAATTATTACAGGAAAAGGGGTTACTAGCCCTTTGTTCCCGGCATTTTAGTTGACTTTTACAGCACGAATGACTTACGGAAGAAAGATTCTTATTCCACTTCCCCATGGATATAAAAGGAAAAGTAATAAGAGCAAGAACTATTAAGATAAAATCAAAGAAAACTCAGATGAGTGTTTATAAATAAACGTGTACATGTATGTGTAGTGTGACCTAAGTGTAAGTAGAAGTAGCAAGACGTACCTGCAATCTTGCATATTTATGAGACAGACAAAAGACATGAGCAATCCTACCATCATGTAAAACAATTACAGGCTTTTGTTTTACACTCACTTGGCAGGACGGTAGTACCTCCCTGGGTGGTTGCTGTCTACCATAAAACACGCGATCTGGAGAGCAAGAACAATACTGGTGATGGTTACAACTTCCCATCAGTGTGTCAGGAGCCTCGAGTCCACGGAAGTTGTTTCTCGCATATTTTATGTATTTAAATTAATTGTAAACAATCCCGTTAAAAACTGATATCAAGAAATTTAATTATTTAGTATTTATCAAGAAGTGTAAGGTGTCAAATAAGGATTAGAAAGGGAGTAAAATAATTGGAATTACTGTAGCATCTTGCTAAAATGGATTAATGTGCAACCCAATTGTGACTTTTATTGTGGCATCGTTTCGCTCTCCAAGCATGACGAAGGTTCCTGAAAGCGAAAAACGTTGGCACCACAAAATATCAAATTAATTGCACATGTGTCCGTTGACTAATATAGAAAGGTAGAATATTAGATAAAAAAAATCGGAAACCAATAAATTCGTCCTTATAAAAAAAAATAATGAGGTGAGCGTCCCTCAGCAGTCAGGCCCATAAGCTGAGGCGCCCCGTAGTTAATTTAATGCCGAATTGAGCTGGTCTGGGGTGCGGGCGTGGTTTCAGGGATTAAAGTCTACGGGGTGAAAACCTCAGGGAGAACTTGGGACTAAACATACCACAGCTAACACATTGCAATTCGGCAGACTGGAGAAGAGAATTAGTGTTTCGACATTAAGTGAGAACTGTTTACCAGTAGATGTACTGAAACTGAGCAACAAAGTGGTTCACCAAGTTCACTGTTGTGCCATGCGACTCCACGCTCAGGTGGATTGTAAATCACTATTCGTCAGCTGTTGTTACTCACCTGTTCGATGCCAGGCTTATCGGGGTTTAAAGAGAGGACGAGTCTCATTGTGTTCTGGCACCAGTCTGGCTCCCACCGTGGCACCTCCTCCCAGCGGTGAAAGCACTGCCAAGGCCAGCTGCTCTCGCTCACGTTAGTAGTGAAATAGACTACATACAAAAACTGTTAGAATGACAAAGACAATGAAAGATATAAAAATAACCAAGCAAAAATATCATAATATCTATATCTATATATATATATATATATATATATATTATATATATATACTATTATATATATTATACTATATATATATATGATATTTTTGCTTGTTTTTTTTATATCTTTCATTGTTCTTTGTCATTCTATCATTTTTATGTATTCTTATTTCAACTACTAAACAGTGAGCGAGGAGAGCTGGCCCTGGCAGTGCTTCACGCTGGGAGGAGGTGCCCGGGGGGAGCCAGACTGGTGCCAGAACACTTGAGACTCGTCCTCCTCTTTTAACCGGAATAAGCCTGGCATCGAACAGGTGAGTAACCATCATGCTTGTCGAATTGTGAACTTACAATCCACTCGTGCGTGGAGTCGCATGGGACAACAGTGAACTGTGTGAACACTTTGATGCTCAGTTTCAGACATTCTACTGGTAATCTGTTCTCAGTTACATGGCGGAAACCACTAATTCTCTTCTCAGTCTGACCGGATATTGCAATGTGTTAGGCTGTGGTTATGTTAGTCTCCAAGGTCTCCTGAGGTTTTCACACCGTAGGACTTTATCCGGAAACCACGCCCGCACCCCAGACCAGCCCTCAATTCGGCATTAAATTAACTACTTGGCGCCTCTTCAGCTAATGGGCCTCCTGACTCTGAGGGACGCTCAGTCCTCATTCATTTTTTTTTATAAGGACGAATTTTGTGTTCCGATTTTTTTTTATCTAATATCTACCTTTCTTATATTAGGTAAACGGACACATGTGCATTTATGTGAATATTTTGTGGTGCCAACGTTTCGCTTTCAAGGAAACTTCGTCATGGCTTGGAGAGCGAATACGATGCCACAATAAAAGTCACATTTGGTTGGGCACATGTATCATTTTAGTAAGATGCTACAGGTAATTCATTTATTTTACTCCCTTTCTAAATCCTTATTGACACCTTACTATTCTTGATAAATACTAAATAATTAATTTTCTTTGATATCAGTTTTTACGGGATTGATTACAATTAATTATAAATACCGAAAATATGCGAGAAAAACAACTTCGTGACTTGAGGCTCCTGACAACTGCTGGATGTTGTACCCAATACAACAGTTTTGTTTCTTGCTCTCAGATCGCGTGTTTTAGTGCTATGTGGAATTCAGTTTTTTGCCTTCAGCTTATGGTATTTAGTTCCTGGCACATGATTAACACTGTTTCATTAACTTAAAGATATAGAAACGTGGACTGTGATAATGGTTTACATGTACCTGCCACTGTAAGTAAGAAACTGTGCAACAGTTTGGTATCTGTTAGGTAAAAGGACAAAAGGTGAAACTAGTGTGAACATTTTATTGTGGCAACGTTTCCTCTCCAGGTGCTTTTGGTCTTCTTGACAAAGCTCCAAGAGAAAAAGAAGCGTTACCCACAATAAAATAGAACATAAGATGCACTTGTGTCCTTTTATCATAACATATTTTAAGTAATTCTACCACCATTATTACAGTTTGACTCTTTTTAAGAACTAAAGATACGTAACTGATTCACAGTGTCTTTACACATATGTCTTACACAAGTGTATCATGTGTTTTTATTGTGTCTAAGCTGCTCCAGTCACTATGATACTCAGGACACTTTCCTCACACTTCTCCTTAACTACCTACGAGCATATCTCACTACTAATGTAGAAACCATTTTTTATTCCACATTTAAGCATCTGACGTGAATATTTCAAAGCCTTGGAAAAAAATCAAGAATTCTTAGACTATTTCGAGCTGAAAGGAATAATGTTGTTAATTGTTTAAAATACTGATAAGTACCTACGCGGAGAGGGCACTGATCTGCACTGTCTGGAAAGGCGTAGCGTTAGAATTAGGACTGATATGTCTGAGGTGTAATAAATGGAAGACAGGACTAAATAAAAGAGGATATAAATAAGTGCTAACATACGTAACCAAAGGACAGGCTACTCGCAGTAATGGGTTCAAGTTGGAGAAATTTAGATTTAGAAAAGGTACAGGAGAGACAGTAGTTCGGTAGTAGTGTTGGAATGAGCTCCACGGCGGGTTTGATTCATCAAACTCGCCGCTGTAGCTTCATTTCAAACGATTGTCCTGTGTGGTTGTAAGGAATAAGTTATACAAGGTCATGAGTAGGCGTGAGTTAGATTTGACTAGAATAGTCCAGTAGGCTACAGCAGCGTTTTCTTTCTTCTTATGTTCTTAAGATACAATATGCGAATTTTCGATGTTTATAAAGACGTTTCGCCCACCATGGCTTTATCAAGCCATGATAAAATCCCCGATGTACGAAGGTTTCCTCAGTGAAAGCCATAAACTTCATATCATGTCTTATTATACGTCCACATACAGTGAAGGTATTATGACACGCCTGTAAACACGTAGTTTTTTTGACAGAGGATGAAATTGTTAATAAAACGAGGAGTAAGATGTCCCAAGCTTTTCAATGACTGATGTCTTACCACGTTTCATAACAGGGCAAGTTGAGATGTGGGTAGACATGTGGGCTCCCGGATGGAAAATGCCCCTTGCCGGAACTCCTTGGACGTGACCCCGCCAAGCCCAAGAGCTACGAATGCGCATCATCATCTGGAACACTTGACGGAGTTGTTACTGGAGGAACGATGCTATCTTCACCGGGCGAGAGGTAAATGTCTGATATTTATGTCAAGGGGTGGTGAGTACGAGCCTTACAAAATAACAGTGTTCCTTTGTCTAGTGTTTGTATGGTATCTCAGGTCTCTTATCAGTTTAGCAGCTCGTATATCATATCCCTGCAGGGTATTTTTACATACCAGTAGAGTATAACGTTCTCCGTGGGTTATATTATATTGAGTCAGGTATATCATACACTATAAACGTGTCCAAGTTGGATATACGATATCCTCAGTCGACAAGTCGTTAAGTAATAAAGATGAGTGAAAATCAGTAATATAGTGAAACTCGAACGTTCAAAATTTGTAAGACAGAGTAAACATGAGGGAAGAGAGTTTAGTTATATGATGGCCATTTGCCAGCCTGAAATTTTCAGCTATTTTTGCATACACATATACTGTACTCGTCAATACCAATAACATCGTGGAACAAACTCCTATAGCCTTTTCATTATACTACAAAATTACTTCTATTAAACATATTGGTTATTCTTCCCGTTTTCAACGAAAACATGCAATTCTGTGTCAACGAATACATGCTATCTGTGTCAACGAAACAAGCAATCTGTGTCATCGAAAACATGAATCTGTGTCACGACTAAACATGCAATCTGAGTCAACGAAAACGATGGTCTTTCCCTTATGAAAAATAAAAAGGAAAAAATTAAATTAATTCAGAGAAACAATTGGAATTAAAAGCATGCCCTTAAGGACACATTTATTACCTGTTTTAAAGAAAAAATAAAAATATATACACAAAAATGCTGATTGTTCCTCACGGCTTACGATTGGTAAAAATATATATTGCCTGATTGATTTAATCATGGAAAAGCGCCTAAGCACTGAAGGTCATCATATAGCACTGGGTAAACTTGGAGATATCCAAACTCGATCAAGAGCCCTCAGAGATATCAAAGTCCACCTCATCCCTTGCAGGGAAATACTGCAGAAACCTCTCGTTACGGATTAACAGAGGCACTGATGGATTGAGAGGCCGCATGAAAGATGCAGGATGGTTTAAGCGGAAGCTGGAGCATCAAGTTACGGGAGGCTAACGACAACCTGGTGTTGGGCACTCAGTGATGTGGAGGACAAACTGTATGTGGTGTTTAGTTCCAGCTGTAAAGTGTGGTGGTATTCTATCAGGGGTGTGTGGGTGTTATGGATCAGGTGTCTGTGGGTGGAATGGATCCAGGTGTATGTGGGATGGTATGGATACAGGGTGGATGTGGATGGTATTGTTCCAGCTGTTCAGGGGTGGTTTCTATCCGGTGTGTGTGGGTGGTATGGATCCAGGTGTATGTGGGTGGAATGGAATCCAGGTTGTTATGTGGTGGTCTGGATTACAAGTGTATGTGGGTGGTATGGCTCAGATGTAAGTGAGGTCGGTATGGATCCAGGTGTATTTGGGTGGTAGGGCTCCAGGTGTATGTGGGTGGTTATGGTTCCATGTGTGTGTGGCGGGTGTGGTAATCTATCCAGGTGTATGTGGGTGGTATGGCATTCCATGTGTATGTGGGTGCGTATGGTCCAGGTGTATGTGGGTGGTATGGCTTCAGGTGTATTTTGGTGGTATGGCTCCAGGTGTAAGTTCGGTGTTCGTATCCAGGTAAACTGTGCGGTGGTATGTCTCCAAGTGTATGTGGGTGGTATGTTCAGGTGTCGTGGATGATATGGCTCCAGTGTGTTATGTGGGTGGTATGGATCCGGTGTATGTAAGGTGGTATGGCTCCAGGTGCATTTTGGTGTATGGCTCAGGTGCATGCGGTGGTGGTAAGTTCCAGGTGTTGTGGGTGGTATGTATCCAGGTGTTTGTGGGTGGTATGTCTCTCCAGGTGTATGTGGGTGGTATGGCTCCAGGTGTTGGTTGAGGGGTTATGGCTCCAGTGTAGGTGGGGTGGTATGTCTCCAGGTATATATTGGTGCGTATGGGTTCCAGGTGAATGTGGCTGTATGGCTCCAGTGTATGTGGGTGGTATGGCTTCAGGTGTATGTGGGTGGTATGGATACAGTTGCTTGTTGGGTGGTATGACTCAAGGGTGTATGTGGGTGGTATGGTCGTTGCTTTAGGGGGGGTTATGGCCTCCAGGTGTATGTGGAGTGGTAGTCCCCAGGTGTATGTGGGGGTATCGGAATACCAGGTGTATGTGTGTGGTATGACTCCAGGTGTATGTGGGGTGGTTACGGGTCCAGGTGTATGAGGGTGGGATATTCTAGGTGTATGTGGGTTGTATGTCTCCAGGTGTATGTGGGTGGTATATCTCCAGGTGTATGTTGGTGGTATGTCTCAGGTAGTATGTGGGTGGTATGGCTCCAGGTGAATGTCGATGGTTATGGCTCCAAGTGTATGTGTGGTGGTATGTCTACAGGTGTATGTGGTGGTATTGGCTCCAGGTGAATGGGGGTGGAATGGCTTCCAGGTGTTATGTGGGATGGTATGGCTCCAAGTGTATGTGGTGGGATGGATACAGAGTATGTTGGTGTATATCTCGAGGTGAAATGGGGGTGGTATGGCTCCAGGTGTATTTGGGTGTATGGCTCCAGGTGTATGTGGGTGTGTAGTCTCCAGGTGTATGTGGGGTGGTATGGATCCAAGATGATGTGTGTTGGGTATGGCTCCAGGTGTATGTGGGGGGGGGTTTTTTGGTTATGGCTAGGTGTTGTGAGTGGTATGGCTCAAGGTGTATGTGGGTGGTATGGCTCCAGCTGTATGTGGGTGGTATGGCGCCAGTGTATGTGGGTGGTAGGCTTCAGGTGTATGTGGGAGTATGGCTCCAGATTGTATGTAGTGATATGCTCCATGTTGTATGTGGGTGGTATGGCATCAGCGTGGATGTGAGGTGGTATGCTCCATCTGCTATGTGGGTGGTATTGGCTCGAGGTGTATGTGGGTGGTATGGGTTCCAGTTGTATGTGTGGTGGTATGCTACAGTTGTATGTGGGTGGTTGGCTCTAGGTGTATGTGGGTGGTATGGGTCCAGGTGTATGTGGGTGGTACGGCTCCAGTGTATGTGGAGTGGTCTGGCTCGAGGTGTATGGGGGGGTATTGCTCCAGGTGTATGTGGTGTGGTATGGCTCCAGCTGGTTGGTGGGTCGTTATGGGTCGTGGTGTATGTGGGTGCTATGGCTCCAGGTGTATATGAGTGGTGTGGCTCATGGTTTGTCATGTGGGTGGTATGGCTCCAGGTTGTATCGTGGGTGTATGGGTCCAGGTGTATACATTTTAGGGGTTATGGCTCGAGGTTGCATGTGGGTGGTATGGGTCTAGGTGTTTTGGGTCGGTATGGCTCGAGGTGTATGTGGGTGGTTATGGCTTCAGGTGGAATGTGCGGTGGTATGGTGGAAGGTGTATGTGGGTGGTATGGCTGGATGTGTATCTGGGTGGGATGCTGGAGATGTATGTGGGTGGGATGGCTGGAGTGTATGTGGGTGCTATGGCTCGAGTGTATGTGGCGTGTTAGGCTGTAGGTGTATGTGGGTGGTATGGCTGGAGGTGTATGAGGGTGGTATGGCTCGAGGTTGGTTGTGGGTGGTTATGCTGGATGGATTGTATGTGGGTGTGTGAGCCTGGAGGTCTATGTGGGTGGTGTTGGCTGGAGGTGTATGTGGGTGGAGTGGCTGGAGGTGTTATGTGGGGTGGTATGGCTGGAGGTGTTGTATTTGGGTGGTATGGCTCGAGCGTGTATGTGGGTGGTTATGGCTGGAGGTGTATGTGGGTTGGTTGTGGAGGTGTATGAGGGTGGTTAGCTCGAGGGGTATGTGGGTGGTGTGGCTGGAGGTGTACGTGGGTGGTATGGCTGGATGTGTATGTGGGTGGTATATCCTGAGGTTGTATGTGGGTGGTATGGCGGAGGTGTCTGTGGGTGGTTGTGACTGGAGGTGATATGTGGTGGTCTGGCTGGAGGTGTATGTCTGGGTGGTGTGGCTGGAGGTGTATGTGGGTTGTGTGGCTGGGGTGCATTTGGGTGGTGTGGTTGGAGGTATGTATGTGGGTGGTATGGGTCGGTGTTATGTGGGTGGTATGGCTGGAGGTGGTATGAGGGTGGTATAGCTCGAAGGTGTATGTGGTGTATGGCTGGAGTTGTATGTGGGTGGTGTGGCTGGAGGTGTATGTGGGTGGTTATGGCTGGAGTGTATGTGGGGGTGGTGGGCTAGAGGTGTAGGTGGGTGTATATGGCTGGAGGTTTTTGTGGTGGTATGGCTGGAGGTTGTATGTGGGTGGTATGGCCTGGAGGTGAATTGGGTGGTATGGCTTAGAGGTGTATGAGGGTTGGTATGGCTCGAGTCTGTGGTTGGTATGGTTGAGAGTTGTATGTGGGTGGTTGTTGGCTGGAGGTGTATGTGGGTGGTGTGGCTGGAGGTGTATGTGGGTGGTGTGGCTGGAGGTGTATGGGGGTGTGTAGCTGGAGTAGGTTGTATGTGGGTGGGTATGGGTGGAGGTGTATGTGGGGTGAGTATGGCTCGAGGGGTATGTGGGGGTGAGTATTGGCTGAGGTGGTATGAGGGTGGTGTGAATGGAGGTGTATGTGGGTGGTGTGGCTGGAGGTTTATGTGGGTGGTGTGGCTGGAGGTGTATGTGGGTGGGTGTGGCTGGAGGTGCCATGTGGGTGGTTGTGGTTTGGAGGTGTATGTTGGGGTGGTATGGGTCCAGGTGTATATTTGGGTGGTATGGATCCAGGTTGTATGTGGGTGTATGGCTCGACGTGTATGTGGGTGATGTGTCTCCAGGTGTATGGGGTGGTATGGATCGAGGTGGAAGTGGGTGGTATGGGTCCAGGTGTATGGGGTGGTATGGCTGGAGGAGTATGTGGGTGGTGTGGCTGGAGGTGATTGTGGGTGGTATGCTGGTAGGGTGTATGAGGGTGTTGATGGCTCGAGGTGTATGTGGTGGTATGGTTGGAGTTGTTATGTGGGTGGTTGTGGCTGGAGGTGTATGTGGGTGGTGTGGCTGGAGGTGTATGTGGGTGGTGTGGCTGGAGTGTATGTGGGTGGTTGTGGCTGGAGGTGTATGTGGGTGGTATGGTTGGAGGTGTATGTGGGTGGTATGGCTCGAGGTGTATGTGGGTGGTATGGCTGGAGGTGTATGTGGGTGGTGGTGACTGGAGGTGTATGTGGGTGGTGTGGATGTACGGTTTATGTGGGTGGTGATGGCTGGAGGTTGTATGAGGGAGTGGTGTGGGCTGGAGGTGCATGTGGGTGGGTGGTTGGAGGTGTATTGTGGGTTGGTATGGGTCCAGGTGTATGTGGGTGGTATGGTTCCAGGTGTTTGTGGTGGTATGGCTCCGAGGTGTATGTGGGTGATGTGTCTCCAGGTGTATGTGGGTAGTATGGCTCGTGGTGTATATGTGGGTGGTATGGGTCCAGGGTGTATGTGGGCGTGGTATGGCTGGAGGTGTATGTGGGGTGGTATGGGCTGGAGGTGTATGTGGGGGGTGTGGCTAGAGGTGTATGTGGGTGTTATGGCTGGAGGTGTATGTGGGTGGTATGGCTGCAGGAGTATGTGGGTGGTGTTGGCTGGAGGTTATGTGGGTGTTGGCTGGAGGTGTATGAGGGTGGTTATGGCTGGAGGTGTATGTGGGTGGTATGGCTGGAGGTGTTTTGGGTGTGTTGATGAGAGGTGTATGTGGGTGGTATGGCTGCAGGTGATGTTGGGTGGTTGTGGCTGAGGTGTATGTGGGTGGTATGGCTGGAGGTGTATGAGGTTTTGGTATGGCTGGAGGTGTATGTGGGTGGTAAGGCTGGAGAGTTTATATGGGTGGGTGTGGCTGGAGGTTGTATGTGGGCGGTATGGCTGGAGGTGTATCTCCATGGTACTCCCGCACATAAAATCTAGAGAAATCGACTCTTCTCTGTAACTTAAAAGTTGGTAGCAATCTTTACAACGCTAAAAATCTGAGGCTTAGAAAATGAATGTCAGTCTGAAGATCCATAAACTGAGAGACAACCGTCACCCCTGGAGGGTAGCAGCTTTGTTACGTGACGAGAGAACCCTCACACTGGTAGGAACAGTCTATGTTATGTGAGAGAGAACCCTCACACCTGGAGTGCCAGGCTATGTTATGTGAGAGAGAACCCCTTCACTGGAGGAGCAGCTATGTTATGTTGAAGAAAACTACCCTCAACCCGGAGGAGCAGCTATGTTATGTGAGAGAGAACACTCACCCCTGGAGGGAGCAGCTTCTTATGTGAGAGAGAACCCTCACCCTGGAGGAGGCAGCTATGTTATGTGAGAAAGAATCCTCGACCCCTGGAAGGTGCAGCTATGTTAGTGAGAGTGAACCCTCACCCTGGAGGAGCAGCTATGTTATGTGAGAGAGAACCCTCACCCTGGAGGAAGCAGCTATGTTATGTGAGAGAGAACCCTCACCCTGGAGGAGCGTATGTTATGTGAGAGAGAACCCTCAACCCTGGAAGGAAGCAGCAACTTGTTATGTGAGGAGAGAACCGTCACCCCCTGGAGGAGCAGGTATGAGTGTGTGAGAAAACCCCTCACACTTGGAGGAGCATTCTATGTTATGTGAGAGAGAACCCTCACATCGGGAGGAGCAGCTATGTTAATGTGAGAGAGAACCCTTCACCTCTGGAGGAAGCAGATCATGTTATGTGAGAGAGAACCCTCACACCTGGAGAGCAGCTATTTTATGTGAGAGAGAAACCCTCACCCCTGGAGGGAGGCAGCTATTTTATGTGAGAGAGAACCCTCAACCTGGGGAGCAGCTATGTTATGTGGGAGAGAGAACACTCACACCTGGAGGAGCGCTATGATATGTGAGAGAGAACCCTCACACATGTAGGAGCAGTATGTTATGTGAGAGAGAACCTTCACACTGGAGGAGCAGCTATGTTATGTGACGAGAGAACCCTCACCCTGGAGGAGCAGCTATGTTATGTGCGAGAGAACCCTCACCTGGAGGAGCAGCTATGTTATGAGAGAGAACCCTCACCCTGGAGGAGCAGCTATGTTATGTGAAGAGAGAACGTCACCCCTGGAATAGCAGGTATGTTATGTGAGAGAAAAACCTCACTACTTTGGAGGTGCAGCTTATGTTATGTGAGAGGGAGAACCGTCAACCCCTGGAATAGAGGTATGTTATGTGAGAGGAACCTCACCCCTGGAGGAGCAGTATGTTATGTGAGAGACGAACCCTCCACCTGGAGGGACCAGCTATGTTATGTGAGGAGAACCCTCTACACCTGGAGGGAGCAGGAGGCAGCTATGTTATGTGAGGGAGAACCCTCACACCATGGAAGGAGCAGCTATGTTTATGTGAGGAGAGAACCCTCACTCCTGGAGGAGCAGCTAGGTTATGTGAGAGAGAGCCCCCTCAGCCTGGAGGAGCAGACTATGTTATGTGAGAGTGAACCCTCACCACCTGGGGGAGCAAAGATTTGTTATAATGAGAGAGAAACCCTCACCCGGGAGGTGGAGCTATGTTATGTGAGAAGAGAAACCCTCGCCTGGTGGGAGCAGCTATGTTATGTGAGAGAGAAACCTCACCCCTGGAGGAGCAGCTATGTTATGTTGAGAGAGAACCCTCACCCGGGAGGAGCAGCTTATGTTATGTGAGAGAGATCCGTCCTCCCCTGGAGGAGCAGCTACCTACGTTATGTGAGAGAGGAACCCTTATCCCTGGGAAGAAAAGCAGCTTTGTTATGTGTGAGAGAGCCCTCACACCTGGAGGAGCAGCTATGTTATGTGAGAGAGGAACCCTCACACCTGGACAGGAGCAGCAGCTATGTTATGTGAGAGAGACCTCACCCTTGGAGAGCAGCCAAGGTTATGTGAGGAGAGAACCCTCTCACCTAGAGGAGCAGCTATGTATGTGAGAGAGAACCCTCAAATCTGGAGGAGAACCTTCTGTTATGTGAGAGAGAACCGTTCACCCCTGGAGGAGCAGTCTATGTTATGTGAGAGAGAAACCTCCACCTGGAGGGAGCAGCAGCTAGTGTTATGTGAGAGAGAACCCTACACCTGGAGGAGCAGACTATGTATGTGAGAGACAACCCTCAAAAACTGGAGGAGCAGCTATGTTATGTGAAGAGAGAACCCTCACACCTGGGGAGCAGCTATGGTTATGTGAGAGTGAACCCTCTCCCCGGAGGAGCAGCTTTGTTATGTGAGAGATGAACCCTTCACACCTGGAGGAGCAGCTATGTTATGTGGAGAGAAACCCTCCCCCCTGGAGGAGAAGCTATTTATGTGAGAGAGAACCCTCACCCCGGGAGGAGCAGCTATGTTATGTGAGAGAGAAACCCTCACACCTGGAGGAGCAGCTTTGTTTATGTGAGAGAGAACCTCACCCCGGAAGGACCACACTTTTATGGGTGAGAGAACCTCACCCCTGGAGGACCAGCTATGTTATGTAACGGAGAACCCTCACACCTGGAGGAGCAGCTTAGTTATGTGCAGAGAGAACCCTACCCCTGGAGGAGCTGCCTATGTATAATGTGAGAGAGAGCCCTCACCTGGAGGGAGCAGCTATGTTATGTGAAAGAGAACCTACACCTGGAGGAGGTGCAGCTATTTTATATGACGAGAGAACCCTCACCCCGGGAGGAGAAGCTATGTTATGTGAGAGAGAACCTCGCCCATGGGAGCAGAAGCAGACTATGTTATGTGAGAGAGAAACCTCACCCTGGAGGAGCAAGCTATTTAGGTGTGAGGAGAGAAACCCACACCCAGGGAGGAGCAGCTATTCTATATGTGAGAGGAACCGTCCCCCTGGAGGAGCAGCCTACGTTACGTTTGAGAGAAACCTTTATCCTGGAAGAGCAGCTATGTTATGTGCGAGAGAGCCCTCACACCTGGAGAGGAAGCCAGCTATGTTATTGTGAGAGAGACACCCCTCACACCTGATGGAGCAGCTATGTTATGTGAGAGAGATCCCTCACCCCTGGAGAGCAGCTATGTTATGTGAGAAGGAGAACCTTTTCCCCTGAGGAGCAGCTATGTTATGGAAGAGAGGAAACCCTCACCCATGGAGGGAGAAGTATGTTAGTGAGAGAGAAACCGTCACCCTGGAGGAGCAGCTATGTTATGTGAGAGAGTACCCTCACACCTGGAGGAGCAGCTATGTTATGTGAGAGGAACCCTCACACTGGAGAGAGCAGCTTGTTATTTGAGAGAGAACCCCTCACACTGGAGGCGCAGCTATGTTAGGTGAGAGAGAAACCATCACACCTGGAGGAGCAGTTTGCTTGTTATGTGAGAGAGAACCTCACACCTGAGGAGCACCTATGTTATGTGGAGAGAGAAACCCTACCCTGGAGGAGCAGCTATGTTATGTGAGAGAGAACCCTCACACCTGGAGGAGCAGCTATGTTATGTGCGAGGAACCCTACCCCTGGAGGACCAGCTATGTTATGTGTGAAGAGAGAACCCTCACCCCGGGAGGAGCGCTATGTTATGTGAGAGAGACCCTCACACCTGGAGGAGCAGATAGTTTGTGAAGAGAGAACCCTCACCCCCGGGAGGAGCAACTATGTATGGTGGATAGACCCTCACCACGAAGAGCAGCTATGTTTGTGAGAGAGAAAACCCTCACACCTGGAGGAGCAGCTATGTTATGTGAGAGAGAACCCTCACACCTGGTGGAGCAGCTTTATGTTATGGAGACTGAACCCTCACTAATATCTGGAGGAGCAGCTATGTTATGTGAGAGAGAACCGGTCACACGTGGAGGAACAGCTATGTTACGTGAGAGAGAACCGGTCACCCCTGGAATAGCAGGTATGTTATGTGAGAGAGAAACCCTCACCCCTGGAGGAGCAGCTATGTTATGTGAGAGAGAACCCTCACACCTGGAGGGACCAGCTATGTTATGTGAGGGAGAACCTCACACCTGGAGGAGGAGCAGCTATGTTATGCTGAGGGAGAACCCTCCACACCTGGAGGAGCAGCTATGATTATGTGAGAGAGGAACCTCACTTCCTGGAGGAGCAGATATGTTATGTGAGAGAGAGCCCTCACGCCTGGAGGGTGCGGTATGTTATGTGAGAGAGAAAACCCTCCACCTGGAGGAGCTTGCTATGTTATATGAGAGAGAAACCCTCACCCGGGAGGAGAAGCTATGTTATGTGAGGAGAGAACCCTCGGCCCTGTAGGAGCAGCTTTGTTATGTGAGATGGAGAATACCTCACCCTGGGGCAGCAGCTATGTTATGTGAGAGGAGAACCCTACCAGGGAGGAGCAGCTATGTATGTGATAGAGAACCGTCACCCCTGGAGGAGCAGCTACGTTATGTGAGAGAGAAACCCTTATCCCTGGGAAAAGCAGGCTATGTTAATGTGAGAGAGAGCCCTACACCTGGTAGGAGCAGCTAGTTATGTGAGAGAGAACCCCACACCTGAAGGAGCAGCTATGTTATGTGAGAGAGAACCCTCACCCTTGAGAGCAGCTATGTTATTGTGAGAGAGTACCCTCTCCCCCCCTTTGGAGGAGCAGACTATTTTAGGTGAGAGAGAACCCTCAAAATCTGGAGAGGAGAATCCTATGTATGTGGAGAGAGAACCGTCACCCCTGGAGGAGCAGCTCTGTTATGTGAGAGAGAACCCTCACACCTGGAGGAGCAGCTATGTCTATGTGAGAGAGAACCCTCACACCTGGAGGAGCAGCTATTTATTTGAGAGGGGTGATCCCCACACCTGGAGGAGCAGCTATGTTATGTGAGAAGAAGACAACCCCTCCACACCTGGAGGAGCAGCTATGTTATGGAGGAGAGAACCCTCACACCTGAGGAGCAGCTATATGTTATGTAGAGAGAACCTCACCCCTGGAGGCGCAGCTATGTTATGTGAGAGTGGAACCCTCACACTGGAGGAAGCTGCTATGTTTATGTGTGAGAGAACCCTCACCCCTGGAGAGAAGCTATGTTATGTGAGAGAGAACCCTCACCCCCGGGAGGAGCAGTATGTTAGTGAGAGAGAACCCTCTCACCTGGAGGAGCAGCTATGTTATGTGAGAGAGAACCCTTCACCCGGAAGGTACAAAACTATGTTATGTGAGAGGAACCTCCACCCCTGGAGGACCAGCTATGTTATGTAACGGAGAACCCTCACACCTGAGGAGCAGCTATGTTATGTGAGAGAGAGAGAACCCTCACCCTGGAGGAGCAGCTATGTTGATGTGAGAGAGATCCCTCACCCTGGAGGAGCAGCTATGTTATGTGAAAAAGAGACCCTACACCTGGAGGAGCCAGCTATTTTATATGAGAGAGAACCCTCACCCCGGGAGGGATGCTACGGTTTGTGAGAGAGAACCCTCGCCCTGAGGAGCGCTATGTTATGTGCGTGAGAACCTCACCCCTGGAGGAGCAGTATGTTATGTGAGAGAGAAACCTCACCCCGGGAGGGCAGCTATCTTATGTGGAGAGAGAAAGGAGAGCGTGAAACCGTCACCCATGGAGGAGCAGCTACGTTAAGTGAGGAGAGAACCCTTATCCTGGATAGAGCAGCTATGTTATGTGAGAGAGAGCCTCACACCTGGAGGAGCAGCTATTATGTGATGAGAGAACCAACCACTGAAGGAGCAGCTATGTTATGTGAGAGAGAAAGCCCTCACCCCTGGAGGAGCGTATGTTATGTGAGAGTGAACCCTCTCCCCTGGAGGAGCAGCTATGTTATGTGAGAGGAGCAACCTCCACCTGGAGGAGAAGCTATGTTATTTGAGAGAGAACGTCACCCCTGGAGGAGCAGCTATGTATTGTGAGAGAGAACCTCCACCCTGGAGGAGCAACTATGTTATGAGAGGAGAGATCCTCACACCTGGAAGGGAGCATGCTATGTTATTTGAGAGAGAACCTCACACATGGAGGAGCAGCTATGTTATGTGAGAGAGAACCCTCACCTGGAGGAGCAGCTATGTTATTGTGAGAGAGAACCCTCACACTGGAGGAGCACCTATGTTATGTGAGAGGAAACCCTCCACCCTGGAGGAGCAGCTATGTTATTGTGAGAGAAGAACCCTCACCACCTGGAGGAGCAGCTATGTTATGTGAGAGAGAAACCCTCACCCCTGGAGGAGCAGCTATGTTATGTGAGAGAGAAACCTCCACACCGGGAGGAGCAGCTATGTTATGTCAGAGAGAACCCTCACACTGGAGGAGCAGCTATGTTATGTGAGAGAGCAACCCCCTCACCCCGGGAGAGCAACTATGTTATGTGAGAGGAACCTCACCCCTGAAGGAGCTGCTATGTTATGTGAGAGAGAACCCTCACACTGGAGGAGCAGCTATGTTATGTGGAGAGCAGGAACCCTCACACCTGGAGGAGCAGCTTATGATATGTGAGACAGACCCTCACAATCTCTGGAGAGCAGCTATGTTATGTGAGAGAGAACCGTCACACGTGGAGGAACAGCTATGTTGTGTGAGGAGAAGCAAACCCTCACACCTGGAGGAGCAGCTATGTTAAAGTGAGAGAGACGCCTCACACCTCGAGGAGCAGCTATATTATGTGAGAGAGAACCCCAACCTGGAGGAGCTAGCTATGTTTGAGATAGAGAACCCTCACACCTGGAGGAGCAAGCAATGTTATGTGAGAGGAGAAACCCTCACACCTGGAGGAGCTGCTATGTTGTGTGAGAGAGAACCTCACACTTGAGGAAGAAGCTATGCTTATGTGAGAGGGAACCTCGCACTGGAGGAGCAGCTATTGTTATGTGAGAAGGAAAGAATCCTCCCACTGGAGGAGCAGCTATGTTTGTGTAGAGAGAACCCTCACACCTGGAGGAGCAAAAACACGCGATCTGGAGAGCAAGAACAATACTGGTGATGGTTACAACTTCCCATCAGTGTGTCAGGAGCCTCGAGTCCACGGAAGTTGTTTCTCGCATATTTTATGTATTTAAATTAATTGTAAACAATCCCGTTAAAAACTGATATCAAGAAATTTAATTATTTAGTATTTATCAAGAAGTGTAAGGTGTCAAATAAGGATTAGAAAGGGAGTAAAATAATTGGAATTACTGTAGCATCTTGCTAAAATGGATTAATGTGCAACCCAATTGTGACTTTTATTGTGGCATCGTTTCGCTCTCCAAGCATGACGAAGGTTCCTGAAAGCGAAAAACGTTGGCACCACAAAATATCAAATTAATTGCACATGTGTCCGTTGACTAATATAGAAAGGTAGAATATTAGATAAAAAAAATCGGAAACCAATAAATTCGTCCTTATAAAAAAAAATAATGAGGTGAGCGTCCCTCAGCAGTCAGGCCCATAAGCTGAGGCGCCCCGTAGTTAATTTAATGCCGAATTGAGCTGGTCTGGGGTGCGGGCGTGGTTTCAGGGATTAAAGTCTACGGGGTGAAAACCTCAGGGAGAACTTGGGACTAAACATACCACAGCTAACACATTGCAATTCGGCAGACTGGAGAAGAGAATTAGTGTTTCGACATTAAGTGAGAACTGTTTACCAGTAGATGTACTGAAACTGAGCAACAAAGTGGTTCACCAAGTTCACTGTTGTGCCATGCGACTCCACGCTCAGGTGGATTGTAAATCACTATTCGTCAGCTGTTGTTACTCACCTGTTCGATGCCAGGCTTATCGGGGTTTAAAGAGAGGACGAGTCTCATTGTGTTCTGGCACCAGTCTGGCTCCCACCGTGGCACCTCCTCCCAGCGGTGAAAGCACTGCCAAGGCCAGCTGCTCTCGCTCACGTTAGTAGTGAAATAGACTACATACAAAAACTGTTAGAATGACAAAGACAATGAAAGATATAAAAATAACCAAGCAAAAATATCATAATATCTATATCTATATATATATATATATATATATATATTATATATATATACTATTATATATATTATACTATATATATATATGATATTTTTGCTTGTTTTTTTTATATCTTTCATTGTTCTTTGTCATTCTATCATTTTTATGTATTCTTATTTCAACTACTAAACAGTGAGCGAGGAGAGCTGGCCCTGGCAGTGCTTCACGCTGGGAGGAGGTGCCCGGGGGGAGCCAGACTGGTGCCAGAACACTTGAGACTCGTCCTCCTCTTTTAACCGGAATAAGCCTGGCATCGAACAGGTGAGTAACCATCATGCTTGTCGAATTGTGAACTTACAATCCACTCGTGCGTGGAGTCGCATGGGACAACAGTGAACTGTGTGAACACTTTGATGCTCAGTTTCAGACATTCTACTGGTAATCTGTTCTCAGTTACATGGCGGAAACCACTAATTCTCTTCTCAGTCTGACCGGATATTGCAATGTGTTAGGCTGTGGTTATGTTAGTCTCCAAGGTCTCCTGAGGTTTTCACACCGTAGGACTTTATCCGGAAACCACGCCCGCACCCCAGACCAGCCCTCAATTCGGCATTAAATTAACTACTTGGCGCCTCTTCAGCTAATGGGCCTCCTGACTCTGAGGGACGCTCAGTCCTCATTCATTTTTTTTTATAAGGACGAATTTTGTGTTCCGATTTTTTTTTATCTAATATCTACCTTTCTTATATTAGGTAAACGGACACATGTGCATTTATGTGAATATTTTGTGGTGCCAACGTTTCGCTTTCAAGGAAACTTCGTCATGGCTTGGAGAGCGAATACGATGCCACAATAAAAGTCACATTTGGTTGGGCACATGTATCATTTTAGTAAGATGCTACAGGTAATTCATTTATTTTACTCCCTTTCTAAATCCTTATTGACACCTTACTATTCTTGATAAATACTAAATAATTAATTTTCTTTGATATCAGTTTTTACGGGATTGATTACAATTAATTATAAATACCGAAAATATGCGAGAAAAACAACTTCGTGACTTGAGGCTCCTGACAACTGCTGGATGTTGTACCCAATACAACAGTTTTGTTTCTTGCTCTCAGATCGCGTGTTTTAGTGCTATGTGGAATTCAGTTTTTTGCCTTCAGCTTATGGTATTTAGTTCCTGGCACATGATTAACACTGTTTCATTAACTTAAAGATATAGAAACGTGGACTGTGATAATGGTTTACATGTACCTGCCACTGTAAGTAAGAAACTGTGCAACAGTTTGGTATCTGTTAGGTAAAAGGACAAAAGGTGAAACTAGTGTGAACATTTTATTGTGGCAACGTTTCCTCTCCAGGTGCTTTTGGTCTTCTTGACAAAGCTCCAAGAGAAAAAGAAGCGTTACCCACAATAAAATAGAACATAAGATGCACTTGTGTCCTTTTATCATAACATATTTTAAGTAATTCTACCACCATTATTACAGTTTGACTCTTTTTAAGAACTAAAGATACGTAACTGATTCACAGTGTCTTTACACATATGTCTTACACAAGTGTATCATGTGTTTTTATTGTGTCTAAGCTGCTCCAGTCACTATGATACTCAGGACACTTTCCTCACACTTCTCCTTAACTACCTACGAGCATATCTCACTACTAATGTAGAAACCATTTTTTATTCCACATTTAAGCATCTGACGTGAATATTTCAAAGCCTTGGAAAAAAATCAAGAATTCTTAGACTATTTCGAGCTGAAAGGAATAATGTTGTTAATTGTTTAAAATACTGATAAGTACCTACGCGGAGAGGGCACTGATCTGCACTGTCTGGAAAGGCGTAGCGTTAGAATTAGGACTGATATGTCTGAGGTGTAATAAATGGAAGACAGGACTAAATAAAAGAGGATATAAATAAGTGCTAACATACGTAACCAAAGGACAGGCTACTCGCAGTAATGGGTTCAAGTTGGAGAAATTTAGATTTAGAAAAGGTACAGGAGAGACAGTAGTTCGGTAGTAGTGTTGGAATGAGCTCCACGGCGGGTTTGATTCATCAAACTCGCCGCTGTAGCTTCATTTCAAACGATTGTCCTGTGTGGTTGTAAGGAATAAGTTATACAAGGTCATGAGTAGGCGTGAGTTAGATTTGACTAGAATAGTCCAGTAGGCTACAGCAGCGTTTTCTTTCTTCTTATGTTCTTAAGATACAATATGCGAATTTTCGATGTTTATAAAGACGTTTCGCCCACCATGGCTTTATCAAGCCATGATAAAATCCCCGATGTACGAAGGTTTCCTCAGTGAAAGCCATAAACTTCATATCATGTCTTATTATACGTCCACATACAGTGAAGGTATTATGACACGCCTGTAAACACGTAGTTTTTTTGACAGAGGATGAAATTGTTAATAAAACGAGGAGTAAGATGTCCCAAGCTTTTCAATGACTGATGTCTTACCACGTTTCATAACAGGGCAAGTTGAGATGTGGGTAGACATGTGGGCTCCCGGATGGAAAATGCCCCTTGCCGGAACTCCTTGGACGTGACCCCGCCAAGCCCAAGAGCTACGAATGCGCATCATCATCTGGAACACTTGACGGAGTTGTTACTGGAGGAACGATGCTATCTTCACCGGGCGAGAGGTAAATGTCTGATATTTATGTCAAGGGGTGGTGAGTACGAGCCTTACAAAATAACAGTGTTCCTTTGTCTAGTGTTTGTATGGTATCTCAGGTCTCTTATCAGTTTAGCAGCTCGTATATCATATCCCTGCAGGGTATTTTTACATACCAGTAGAGTATAACGTTCTCCGTGGGTTATATTATATTGAGTCAGGTATATCATACACTATAAACGTGTCCAAGTTGGATATACGATATCCTCAGTCGACAAGTCGTTAAGTAATAAAGATGAGTGAAAATCAGTAATATAGTGAAACTCGAACGTTCAAAATTTGTAAGACAGAGTAAACATGAGGGAAGAGAGTTTAGTTATATGATGGCCATTTGCCAGCCTGAAATTTTCAGCTATTTTTGCATACACATATACTGTACTCGTCAATACCAATAACATCGTGGAACAAACTTTACCTGGGGATCAACAAAAACCCCGGAGGGGACCCTCACCTAGGGATAAAACAATATTCCCGGGGAAGATCCTCTTTTCCCCGGGGGATCAAAAATTACTGGGAAGATCCTCACACCTAGAGCATCAACAGTCTTATCTGGGAGAGAACCTCATACCCGGAGGATCAACAATATTACCTGGGATAGATCCTCCACATTAGAGCATCAACAGTCTATCTGGAGAGAACCTCATACCCGGGGATAAAACAATATTACCTGGGTTTAGATCCCCCACACCTAGAGCATCAACAGTTATCTGAGGGGAAAAACCTCATACCTGGAGGATCAACAAAGGATAAAAGTTTAAACAAGAGCTAAATTCCTGAAAACCAATTGAAAGGGTTTGGAGACTCAGCGGAATAATTAAGTTAAGCGTAATTGAAGACAGTACTTGAACTTACAGATACTCGGGAAGGACACAAACACTGTCACCAAAACCTGACGTCAGTAAAAGAAAATATTAAAAGAATGTTTCTTACTTGACTTAAAGATAGATATGAGTGATGTAAATTACTATTTTTATGAGTATACAAAATTTAAAGAGTCAAGAACATCAAGAGGCATTGCAGTCTGAGAAATAGCTTAGAATTAGGCATAAAGCTATTTAAACATACCTATCTCTGGATACTAACAAGTGTGGGCACGTAAAATCAAGGCTGGTAATGGTTGTAAACTAACCACCACGCAGTCAGTGGCTTCTAAATCCAGTCAGATGAGGTTGTTTCCTCACGGGCCTACACTCACACACCGAAATTTCGGGTTTAGTGTTACCCAAACCATTGAAAATTTAAATTGGACTTTTTCTGGTATATGGGAAAAATTTTAGTAGCTCCAAAAACCACAGGAAACATGTGTTTGTGACACGCACAGGTGGGTTTCTCATTATTGTAATAACTGTGACCTTCTGCCCACAATGCCAACATTTTTATACCCTAGACTACGTTATTCATACGAACTCTTTTATTCCTGCTATCCAGGAATTGGCTAGTCACACTAATTCCCGTAAACATAATAAATTGCTTTCCCACATTAAAGGTGTCAGAGCTGGTGTGTTTCTAACAGAGTACAGAAAAAAATGATAATTAAAAATTACTGGAACATTTCATGTTACCAAGTTAGTGTTTTAACCTTGATGGTGTACTTTGGGAGTCTCAGGCTAGAAAAGATCTGTTTGTGGCTTGCTAGTGTGCTTGACAATTTTATATATATCAACCTTAAAAAAAAAATCTGCTTATGCTTGGCTCTAAGAATTTTTTGCGTTTATGAATGAATGTGAAAACAGTAAAACCCAGACCACGGAATGGGGGTGATAAAATGTGCAAAAATGGATAATGGCAGTTTTTCCTGCGTAGTAACACGATAAATTTTTACCCCCGATATTCCATTACAAAGTCATATTAAGTTTATCACGTTTCTAACTCCATGCCATTATCTGTAATCTTGAAATTTCGTCTCTTGAAACTCTTGCTACTAGTGAAGGTCTCTTGACCATTGGAATTAAAAATGCCTTTATTTTCGGGGCCACACCGATTATATCCCGTGGCCCCGCAAGACTCTTGAAGATAGCATTTAATTATAAAAATAAACATCATAATCTCTCCGGACTCCACTCTTTACGCGAACTCTAGTCTGTGTGTTGAAACATAATCTGTGTAAACTTTCTAACGAAGTAGGAAAAATTCACAGGTAACCTTCCAGTGTTTTTCGAAGAAATACGTGAGGTGCGCTGAAATAGCCGATATTTATCAAAGCCCCTGTTCACCAAACAGAAAATGTTACCCGGTTGTTAGTCGCCCATTGTTGACAACATCCTGATCGTGATATATTCTCAGAGCTGAGCTTTGGAAAGGATGAGCAAGGCTTACAGATTTTAATATTCAACCAAGAAAAAAAAAGAGAAAAGAAAA
>NC_069403.1:33922979-34052870 GCF_026875155.1 Cherax quadricarinatus | reverse complement strand
CACCTATGACAGCCTTTTGAACCGTCTGTTATTAAAATTTTATTAACCCTTTTGACTTCCGCAACCCCCAACCTGAGGTGTCCCTGTGTCGAAAAATTTTAAAAAAAAAAAAAAAAAAAAAAAAAAAAAATTCTTATGAAAGATAGAGAATCTTTCCCCCCGATTGTAAACACCAAAAAAAAACAAAATTTTTGATGGAAAACGGGGAAAAAACGCTTTTGCGAAGTTAGCGATCTCCGATTTTTTAAAAATCGTTGATTTCGCCACTTAGAGCCCTTTTTTTTGCAAATTCCAATTTCCTCAACCAAACTCAAGCTGTTTCTTCAGAACTCCATTTTTTTCCATCATTGGTACAAGAAACTGCCCTTTTAAAACCGATTTCAACTCCAAATAACTGGTCAAAATTTTTGCAATTTGGCCAATGTCCGAAAATTAAAAAATATAAAAAAAATTTTAAAAAATAAGGCCCCAAATGAACAATGCAGACTTTCCGGGCCTAAAATAACATTTTCTTTGTTCATAGTCATATCCCGGGGCCCCCTCGATATTACCCCTTTGCTTTTTTTTTTTTGAAATTTTATTAAAAAACAAAAAATAAAAGTTTTACTGTTTGCAGACTACGCAATCTGTAATAATTGTAAAAAACCACCCCAAACATGACTGCATATTGAATGGCTATTTGGGCTTTTTTGGGCAATGACTCATTGTTTACTTTTGAACAAGGGGAAAAATCAAAAATTTCCGTACTTTGTGCTCCCTTTCCAGGTTTTTTTTTTAGTAAAATTAATCAAAATCACTCTATTTCATAATAATTTCCATTTTAGAACCAAAAAACGAAAAACAACCACAAAACATACGAAAAAAGACCACAAATCGGCATTTTTTTTTATAATGGGCAAAACTGACCCCAGACCCCTTCTCTCACATGGGGCCTCCACTTTCTCCGCCGATTTGAAGCCGCTAAATTTATGAGTAATATACGTCAAACACGTAAACCCCCCCCGAAACTAATATAGGGCCCTGACAGTCAAAGGGTTTAAAAAATTACATATTATTATGCATGTATTTTTATCATTAAAAATTTTTTTACATATACATTTTATTAAATTATTAATTTTTATTTTTATTATTATTTTTTATTATTATTGCAAAAAACAAAATAAATAAATTTGAATTTTAGGGGACACAAAAATAAAAGATTTACTGTTTGGGGACTACGATTATTGAATAATTGTTAAATAAGTCAAACCATTCAGATTTCATATTGGAATGGAGGCACGTCATTTTTTTACTCTTAACATCGGGAAAAAAAGAACACTCTGCTATTTTGACTCATTTTCAAGGGAACAACCTACCATTCGATTTTCGACCAGCTTGGTTCCGACCAACCGGCGTAAGCAAAAGGGGAAGGGAAACCTTAAAATTGCCGACAAACGGGGGTAAGGCAAAAGTCAACCTTTTCCTATAAAAACTACCTACATATAGTACGAATTTTTAATATCTAGAGAGTTCCGGGGGTCAACGCCCCGGGGCCCCGGGCTGTGACCAGCCCCCTTAGGTCATGTCCCCGGATGCGACCCACACCAGTCGACTAACACCCAGGTACCCCTTTTCTGATGGGGGGGCATAGACAACAGGGAAAAAACACGTCCAAAATTTTCTACCTGGGTGGGAATCGAAACCCGGGCCCCCACCCGTGTAACGAGAGCGTTTAAACCCCAGCCCCAGCCACCCCAACCTATTTATTCTTTTTTAATATTTACTTCTATTGTTTTTTTTTAATTTTTTTAGTACGTTATAAGTATACATGGTATGAACTGTATTGAAATTTTACAAAACGCATACATACAATGTTACTGTTATCTTAGTATTTCGACACAGTAAGGGAGAACACCAATGGTAGTTCATCCTGCCAGAAGTAGTAAGTGGAAACCCCCCCCATACCGTTGGGATTACATAACGTAAATCCACATACCGATACTTTTTTATCGCTAAGATTTGCCTCGCAACCGCTAAAAACCCCTCAATCTGTTCGTCCGAGACCTCAATGGGGGGCCGAGCCGCCTCACATTTCCCCCGGGGGCTTTTGTTTACCACCAGCCTCGGGGTAAATCCAAGCATCAATCGGAACATTTCGTATATTACAGCGTTTTTGGATTTTTTTGCAAAAAATGACCATGGGCTCCAAGAAAGCTTCAGTGCCAACCCCTACAGAAAAAGGGAGAAAATTTCAATAAAGAAAAAAGAGACATTGCAAAGTAGAAAGTGGAGTGCTTGTATCCAGCTGGCCGGTTGTATAAAAACCCCAATCAACCACGCTACTTTTTTTGGGGGGCAACAAAACGCAATCAAGGAACGTTTTGGGCCAAAAGGTTCAACGTGTTTTCGAAACAAATCGCAAGTGTGGAAAATTTGAAACTCTTATTGGTTAGATAAATGAAAAACAGATAGCGGGAGAAGCATCTCCTAAGTGATCATAATAAAAAGGGCTGGGAATTGCAGAGGATTTAATTAAAAAAAATGCCTGCAACTAGTGATGATGTGAGTGAATTTAAGGCCAGCAAAGGTTGGTTTGAGAGATTTAAGAAGCGTAGTGGCATACCACAAAGTGGCATATCACAAAGCTAACAGAGGGAAAATCTTAGGAATCCAACCTTGATAATAGACTCAAAATTTTTTACACATATAACAACAAATTTCTAAGAAAATTCCAAGACTGTAGGCATACTATCAAAGATACGGTACTATGTTCCACAGTCAGCCCTCCTGGCCTTATATCACTCTCTTATTTACCCCTATCTCACCTATGGAATTTGTGCATGGGGCTCAACAACAAATTTAACCATCTCAGACCACTAATTACCCAACAAAAGGCTGCAGTTAGAATGATAACAAATTCTCACTACAGGCAGCACACTCCACCAATATTCAATACACTAAACCTACTCACCATACAAAACATTCCATACTTATTACTGCACCTATTACATACATAGAACACTTAACTCTGATATTAACCCTCCCCTCAAACATCTCCTTGCCAACCTCAACAGAACCATGACCATAACACAAGGCAGAGATCACTCTTTGATGTTCCTCGTGTCCCTCTCACACTATGCAAAACTCAATGCACATAAAAGGCCCTAAAATCTGGGAATTCATTACCTGTAAATATAAAAGAAACACTACCTGTTTATAAAAATTTAAGTCTCTTCTCAAAGATCACTTACTCACCCAAAACCAAATAAATACTGAATAACTGAACCTTATAAATTGTAAAACTTTAAATGTTTCTCACAATTATATCACAAAAATGAAAAACCTAAAACCCAATCTAATTTTATTTTTTTTTAAATACACACCTAACAAATACTCCTACGACTGAATGTACAACAATGCATGCAACCAATACCTTTTTTGTAAACCATTTTTGCTTTATAGTTATCTGTTTACAATAATGTATTATCACTGGTTTCATCATTGCTTAGTTAATTTTAAGCCAGCCCGTAATGCTATGCATAGTATAAGTGGCTTTGGCATGCTGCTCTTATCTGTATTTTTTTTGTAACTCTGTACGTATGCTCAAATTGTAAATAAATAAATTATAAATAAATACATAGTGTGATAAGACATGGTGAGGCTGCCAGTTGGGACCACAAAGCAGCTGAAAAATATGTGCAGGAATTCAAGGAGTACATAGACAGTGAAAGACTGAAACCTGAACAAGTGTTTAATTGTGATGATTACTATTATAATCAAAAAGAAGCGCTAAGCCAAAAAGACTATACAGCTTAATTGTGATGAAACAGGCCTGTTTTGGAAGAAAATGCCAAGCAGGACCTACATTAATCAGGAGGAAAAGGCACTCCCAGGACATAAGCCTATGAAAGACAGGCTTACTCTGTTGATGTGTTCCAATGCTAGTGGTGATTGCAAAGTGAAGCCTTTATTAGTGTATCACTCAGAAACTCCCAGAGCGTTCAGGCAAAAGAATATCCTCAAGGCTAATTTGTGTGTGCTGTGGAGGGCAAACAGTAAGGCATGGGTCACTAGGGACTTTTTCTATGACTGGTTACACCATGCATTTGCCCCCAATGTGAAAGATTACCTAACTGAAAAGAAATTAGACCTTAAGTGCCTCCTGGTGTTAGACAATGCCCCTGGTCATCCTACAGACGTGGCAGAGCGACTTTATGGGGACATGAGCTTCATTAAGGTGAAGTTTTTGCCTCCTAATACCTCTCCTCTCCTGCAGCCCATGGACCAGCAGGTTATTGCAAACTTCAAAAAACTGTAAACAAAAGCTGTTTGAAAGGTGCTTTGTAGTGACCTCAGAAACTCAATTGACTCTAAGAGAGTTTTGGAGAGAGCACTTTAATATCCTCAATTGTGTAAACCTTATAGGTAAGGCTGGGAGGAGTGACTAAGAGGACCTTGAACTCTGCTTAGAAGAAACTGTGGCCAGAATGTGTAGACCAAAGGGATTTTGAAGGGTTTCAGGCTAACCTTGAGAGGAGTATGCCAGTTGAGGAATCCATTGTGGCATTGGGAAAGTCCTTTGGGTTGGAGGTTAGTGGGGATGATGTGGAAGAGTTGGTGGAGGAGGACAATGAAGAACTAACCACTGATGAGCTGCTAGATCAACTTCAACAGCAAGAGGCCAGATCTGAGGAAACTGGTTCGGAGGAGGGGAGAGAGAAATTGAAGAAGTTGCCTACTTCAAAGATTAAGGAAATGTGTGGAATGTGGCTTAAAGTGCAAACTTTTTTGATGACAATCACCCTAACACAGCTATTGCAAGCCATGCTGGTGACTATTACACTGACACTGTTGTGAAACACTTTAGGGAAGCCATAAAGGAACGAGAGGTACAGGCCACTATGGACAGATATGTTGTGCGACAGAAGTCCAGTGACTCTGAAGCTGGTCCTAGTGGCATTAAAAGAAGAAGGGAAGTAACCCCAGAAAAGGACTTGACACCTCAAGCCTTAATGGAAGGGGGTTCCCCTTCTAAACACTAAGACTCTCTCCTCCTCCCATCCCATCAATCATCACCAGATCTTCAATAAAGGTAAGTGTCATGTAAGTGTGCATGCCTTTTTCAGTTTGTGTGTATTAAAATTAATATTTCATGTGGTAAAAAAATTTTTTTTTCATACTTTGGGGTGTCTTGCACGGATTAATTTGATTTCCATTATTTCTTATGGGGAAAATTCATTCGCATAACTATAATTTCGCATAACAATGAGCTCTCAGGAACGGATTAATATCGTTATGCGAGGGTCCACTGCATAACCATGCCACATATAAACTAAATAATGTAGATCTTAATAATACCAACTGCAAAAAGGATTTAGGAGTTCTGGTTAGCAGTAACCTAAAACCAAGACAACAGTGCATTAGTGTTCGCAATAAAGCTAACAGAATTCTTGGCTTCATATCTAGAAGTATAAATAATAGAAGTCCTCAGGTTGTTCTTCAACTCTATATATCCTTGGTTAGGCCTCATTTAGACTATGCTGCTCAGTTCTGGTCACCGTATTACAGAATGGATATAAATGCTCTGGAAAACATACAAAGGAGGATGACAAAGATGATCCCATGTATCAGAAATCTTCCCTATGAGGATAGACTGAAGGCCCTGAATCTGCACTCTCTCGAAAGGCGTAGAATTAGGGGGATATGATCGAGGTGTATAAATGGAAAACAGGAATAAATAAAGGGGATGTAAATAGTGTGCTGAAAATTTCCAGCCAAGACAGGACTCGCAGCAATGGTTTCAAGTTGGAAAAATTCAGATTCAGGAAGGATAAGTTTGGTAATAGAGTTGTGGATGAGTGGAACAAGCTCCCAAGTACAGTTATTGAGGCTAAAACGTTGTGTAGTTTTAAAAATAGGTTAGATAAATACATGAGTGGGTGTGGGTGGGTGTGAGTTGGACCTGACTAGCTTGTGCTGCTGGGTCTGGTACAGTGCTCCATCCTTGAGTGGGGATGACCAGACTGGGTGGGTCATTGGGATAATCCGGGGGGTGGGTCATTGGGATAATCCGGGGGAGGGGGGACATGGACCTGCTCTGCATGGGTCAGTAGGCCTGTTGCAGTGTTCCTTCTTTCTTATGTTCTTAAGTAAAGAGAAACAACTCTGGAACATGTGTAATACATAGCTGGCTGGCCGGGTGGGGGGGTGGGTGGGTGGGTGGGTGGCCGGGTGGGTGGTTTGCTGACTGAATGTGGCTGTCTCCCTCCCTCTCTCTCTCTCTCCCTCTCTCTCACAGGTACACGTAAGTGAAGTTATCATACATAGTATAAATTACCTAGGATAACCCAAAAAAATCCAGACAAAGTGCTATACAGTGGATCTGTGCTCCAGTGCCTTAAATTAATAATAATATTAATAATTATTATAATTATTATTACAATAATCCATCTTCTTTCTTTCTTTCAACACACCAGCTGTATCCCACTGAGGCGGGGTGGCCCAAAAGGAAAAACGAAAGTTTCTCCTTTTCTTTCTTCTTTCAACGTACCAGCCGTATCCCACTGAGGTGGGGTGGACCAAAAGAAAAAACTAAAGTTTCTCCTTTTACATTTAGTAATATATACAGGAGAAGAGGTTACTAGCCCCTTGCTCCCGGCATTTTAATCGCCTTTTACAACACGCATGGCTTACAGAGGAAGAATTCTGTTCCACTTCCCCATAGAGATAAGAGGAAATAAACAAGAATAAGAACTAGAAAGAAAATAGAAGAAAATCCAGAGGGGTGTGTATATATATGCTTGTACATGTATGTGTAGTGTGGCCTAAGTGTAAGTAGAAGTAGCAAGACGTACCTGAAACCTTGCGTGTTTGTGAGACAGAAAAATGGACACCAGCAATCCTACCATCATGTAAAACAATTACAGGCTTTCGTTTTACACTTACTTGGCAGGACGGTAGTACCTCCCTGGGCGGTTGCTGTCTACCAACCTACTACCTAGACAATAATACATATGTACTAATATTAATAATAATATTATTATTAAACTACAGTGGACCCCCGCTTTGCGATCAGCTCCCAATGCGACCAATTATGTAAGTGTATTTATGTAAGTGCATTTGTACGTGTATGTTTGGGGGTCTGAAATGGACTAATCTAATTCACAATATTCCTTATGGGACCAAATTCGTTCAGTACTGACACCTGAACATACTTCAGGAATGAAATAATATCGTAAACCGGGGGTCCACTGTATAATATAATAATCGTGTCCACTCATTACTTACCTTAAAATATCTGCAGTCTTAATGTAGAGCGAGAGGTGAGTAAACAAGATTAAATGAATAAACGAATGAGAGTGTAGAATGTTGGTGAGTTATGTAAACAAACGTTGTTTTTGTTACCAGCCTGGACACGAATGGTTTCTGTTCACTCTGTCAAGCCGACCAGAAAAACATCTCATATTTGTTAATTTAGATGTTTATATATTATGTATCAGGTTTATTATATAATTTTGAAAAAGAAATCATAGATGGATTAAGCAAAATGTCTATATCAACGTTTAATACACATTTAATGCGCCTCAGTGATTATTATTGTGTTATTATCATTATTAATATGGCGTCTTCAAGACCAATTACACTCTTAATGAGTGACTCTGAGACAGACAAGCAGACAGAAAGACAGACACACAGGTAGACAGAAAGACACACAGGTAGACAGGAAGACACACACAGGTAGACAGAAAGACACACAGGTAGACAGAAAGACACACACAGGTAGACATAAAGGCAAACACACATGTAGACACAGGTAGACAGAAAGACACACAGGTAGACAGAAAGACAGATGCACAGGTAGACAGACAGATAAACAGACACACAGAGATACACAGATATACAGGCAGACAGATACAGACAAGTTTATGTGCAACAGTGAAAACAAATAGAAAGTTGGAGAGTAAGAGCCTTTCTTGCCACAATCTCCAGTGCAAGATTCAGACTTCATCTTAGGGGCCATGGTGAAATTTACTGTCCAGTTAGTACAGTTAATACAGTATGATGCTGCTGATAGGGCAGGGTTACTCAAACTGATGCTGCCTGCATGACGCATTGCCGCCGCGAGTATTGTCAAATACTGTACAGCGGTGTACATCAGCCGGCCCAGCCCAGCTGCCAGATGCACGGTCGTAAGTCGAGTGGACGTATGTCGAACAGGTCATAAGTCGGATGGTAGGTGCTCTTCTCATCATGAAACCATTCAAAATCATATCTATTTCTTAAATATATCTTCCATTCTATCAAATGAGGTCAAAAAAAACAAAAAAAAACAAGAATATAACCATAAAAACCATACGAAAATACTGTTAAGGGGTGGCTAATTGCTGAAAAGTGAACTCCATTATTTATGGTCCGATTTCTTTCATTTTTGGTGTACGTTAAGAAGCATCTTTCCATCATACATTGCCCAGGTTTCAGTAAGATAGCCCAACAAACAAATGAGATCCAATTCCCTAGATCAAGAGCAAGAACCCCTCACCAGTGTCAAGGAACCTCCTTTGAGGCCCGCTCGCTTATGGAAATTTCGCTCGCGTATGGAAGCAAAAAACTAACCAATCGACTGCTCATATTTGGAAAAACTCACACGTGGATGCATTCGCAAGTGAAGGTTCCACTGTACTATCTCTTAACTCTTTGACTGTTTTGGTCGTATATATACGTCTTACGCGCCACTGTTTCAGATGTATTAATATGCGTAAATTCCAGCGGCTTCAAATCAAGCAGGAGAAAGCTGGTAGGCCCACATGTGAGAGAATGGGTCTGTGTGGTCAGTGTGCACCACATAAAAATCCTGCAGCACAAATGGCATAATGAGAAAAAAACTCTGTTTTTTTTTTTGGATTAAAACACCGAATTTGAGGTGTATTTTTGTATAGTATTTATTGTTGTATTCTCGTTTTCATGGTCTCACGTGATAAAATGGAAAACATGTTACAGAAAATCGATATGATTTGATTAGTTTCATGATGAAAAATGACTTTGAAATTGAGCTCAAAGTAGAGGAAATGTTCAATTTTTACCAATGTTCAGGAGTAAGCAAATCACACCACACATCCAATACACGTCAACTGGGGAGTCTAATATTCTTTCACTAGTGCACTAATAGTATTTATACCATTTTTACAATAATGCAGTAGTCTGCATAACAGTAAATTTTGTATTTTTTGTATGAATAAAAAATCAAAACAGAAAGCAATAGTAGTAATATAAGAGGAGCCTAGAGACGTGACTAATGAAAAGAGGATACGTTATTTTAGTGCCAAGAATGTCTACATTGTTTATGACACTACATACATCTGCTTTCACCCGAGCCCAGTCATGCTAGCCAATACTGTAAATACCGAATTACAGAAAATATCTACCTGGATGAGGACTAACAAACTTACACTAAACATTGACAAAACCTACTTCATTCAGTTTGGTACCAGAGCTACAGATGTCCCTCTTAACATAATGATAAACGGATCACCTATCACAAAGTTAACAGAGGGAAAATTCTTAGGAATCCACCTTGAAAATAGACTCAAATTTCATACACATATACAACAAATTTCTAAGAAAAATTCCAAGACCGAAGGCATACTATCGAAGATACGGTACTATGTTCCACAGTCATTCCTCCTGGCCCTATATTACTCTCTTATTTACCCCTATCTCACCTATGGAATTTGTGCATGGGGCTCAACAACAATTAACCATCTCAGACCACTAATTACCCAACAAAAGGCTGCAGTCAGAATGATAACAAATTCCCACTACAGGCAGCACACTCCACCAATATTCAAAACACTAAACCTACTCACCATACAAAACATCCATACTTATTACTGCACCTATTACATACATAGAACACTTAACTCTGATATTAACCCTCCCCTCAAACATTTCCTTGCCAACCTCAATAGAACACATGACCATAACACAAGGCACAGATCACTCTTTGATCTTCCTCGTGTCCATCTCATGCTATGCAAAAACTCAATGCACATAAAAGGCCCTAAAATCTGGAATTCATTACCTGTAAATATAAAAGAAACACTACCTGTTTATAAATTCAAGTCTCTTCTCAAAGATCACTTACTCACCCAAAACCAAATAAATACTGAATAACTGAACCTTATAAATTGTATATCTTAAATGTTTCTCAAAATTATATCACATAAATGTTAAACCTAAGACCCAATCTAACTTTGTTATTTTTTTAAATATGCTACTTAACAGAATACTCCATTCTACTGAATGTACAGCAATGTATGCAACCACATGACCTGTCTTTGTAATACTCATTTGTGCTTTATTGTTAATGTTTACAATAGGAGAGGAGAGTTATTAACCCTTTGAGGGTCGACAGGCCCTCTCCAAAACTCGTTCTCAGGGTCGGCCAAATTTCAAAAAAAAAAAAAAATTATTTTTTCTTATGAAAAAATAGAGTTTTTTTTTCTAAACATTATAGGATAAACAAAAAAAATTTACCATCAATACTTACGGAGATATGGATGCATGAAGTTTGCAGAAAATGAGCCGCGTATGGCAACAGCGGCGACTGCCGCTCACCCGGTAAACTTTAGTTTACTTGTATTTGAAGGTTTGTTGTTTTTTTCACTATTTTATTTTTTCACATAACTTATGTGGCCTATGAGACCAAAGTAAGGTGCAATGTACATATATACACTCGTTGTATACAACACAATAAGCACACAAACATAATTATCAATATATTGTTTACAAAACTTGTTTACAAAAAAAAAAAAAAACAATACAAAACATTGTTTATTATTATTGTTCTATAATATATATACCAATATACAGTCACTGAACATATTCCTATTAGTTCTGCAGCTTGTGGAACTCTGAAACATGGTGTCATACTCAATGGTGTTTTATCTTTCTCCCTCATTCTATCTCTTTCAATCTGTCTCTCTCTTTCTATCTGTCTGTCTATCTCTGTCTCACAGGTACACATAAATACAAGTATACATAGTATAAATTACCTAGGATAACCCAAGAAATCCAGACAAAGTGCTATACTCTGCTTGAAGATGTGAGTAAAAGTGATGACACAGTCTTGTGGCTCTCTGAGACAGAGAGCTAGACGGATAGACAGATAGACAGGGAGCTTGACAGACAGACAAATAGACAGACAGAAATGTTAGTGTACCAGTACCAGTGTACTAGTGTTCCACCCTCCTCCTCCTCTTCTTCCTCTTCCCCCTACTCTTCCTCCTCTTCCCCCTACTCTTCCTCATACTCTTCCTCTTCCTCCTACTCTTCCTCTTCCTCTTCCTCCTCCTCCTCTTCTTCCTCTTCCTCCTACTCTTCCTCCTCCTCCTCCTCTTCTTCCTCTTCCTCCTCTTCCCCCTAATCTTCTCCTACTATTCCTCTTCCTCCTCCTCTTCCTCTTATTACTCTTCCTCCTACTCTTCCTCTTCCTCCTCCTCCTCTTCCTCCTCTTCTTCCTCTTCCCCCTACTCTTCCTCCTTCTCCTCCTCCTCCATAGTGTAAATTACCAGGAGTCCGCAGCTGTCAAAATGACATATTGTCTCATTACTCACTCCCCCCTCCCGCCTGTCAAAACAATGGGGTCGGATGCTGCTTCCCTTCCTCCATTCTATCTAATTATCTTTCTCCCTCATTCTATCTGTCTTTTTATCTCTGTCTCACAGGTACACATAAATACAAGTATACATAGTATAAATTACCTAGGATAACCCAAGAAACCCAGACAAAGTGCTATACTCTGCTTGAAGATGTGAGTAAAAGTGATGACGCAGTCTTGTGGCTCTCTGAGACAGAGAGCTAGATGGATAGACAGGAAGCTTGACAGACAGGCAAATAGACAGACAGAAATGTTAGTATACCAGCAAAAACAAAGGGAGAGGGATGTTTATCTCATCTTTTGGCATCAGCTCTACCCTCATTTACCCTCATCAAACATCAGCACTTATCAGATGTTATCTCCCCTTATCTTGTTACTGTCATGGGTGAACATTTATTATTACATATTATTATTATTACCTATTATTATTATTATGTATTATTATTATGCATTATTATTATTATGTATTATTATTATTATGTATTATTATTATGCATTATTATTATTATGTATTATTATTATTATGTATTATTGTTATCATTACGTATTCTTCTTCTTCCTCCTCCTCCTCCTCCTCCTCCTCTGCCTCCTCCTCCTCTTGCCTCCTCCTCCTCTTGCCTCCTCCTCCTCTTGCCTCCTCCTCCTCTTGCCTCCTCCTCCTCTTGCCTCCTCCTCCTCTGCCTCCTCCTCCTCTGCCTCCTCCTCCTCCTCCATTCTTGGAACAAGTTTGAAGAGCTTGTAATTCATAATCACTATCACTATCATCACCAATGCTCACATCTGAGTCTGGGATTTTGGAAAATAGGAGTTTCCTCTTTGATTCTGGTACAACTGAGCGTGAACAAGATGGCCCAGCACCAGAGGTGGAAGGCTGTGGGTTGTCTGGGTTTTCCTCACTATTACCCATATTATGGTCATTAGTTTCGGTCAAAACCTCACCAGAACCTTGAAACTCATCTTCACTGTCACTTCCATCTGTATTAGAACTGTCACTGGGAACAAAAGTGTCCCAAATTCGCCGAGGAGTGAGGAACTTCTTACCACAGGGCATGGTGGAAATTGTGTACTATGATGGCATTCCCACAATGCACCACTGGGTCCCAGATTTTTTTCCTACTGCGCACACCCACCACACAGACCCATTCTCTCACATCTAGGCTTATCAGCCTTTTCCTGTGAGATTTGAGGCCGCTAGAATTTATGCGTACTAGTACGTCAAAAACCCCTACGCGTAAGACGTACTAGTACGACCAAAACCCTCAAAGGGTTAAATGGAGAGTTAGAGGTATTGGGAAGATGGAGGGAATATTTTGAGGAATTGTTAAATGTTGATGAAGATAGGGAAGCTGTGATTTCGTGTATAGGGCAAGGAGGAATAACATCTTGTAGGAGTGAGGAAGAGCCAGTTGTGAGTGTGGGGGAAGTTTGTGAGGCAGTAGGTAAAATGAAAGGGGGTAAGGCAGCCGGGATTGATGGGATAAAGATAGAAATGTTAAAAGCAGGTGGGGATATAGTTTTGGAGTGGTTGGTGCAATTATTTAATAAATTGTATGGAGGGTAAGGTACCTAGGGATTGGCAGAGAGCTTGCATAGTTCCTTTGTATAAAGGAAAAGGGGGATAAAAGAGTGCAAAAATTATAGGGGGATAGTCTGTTGAGTATACCTGGTAAAGTGTAATGGTAGAGTTATAATTGACGAATTTAAAAGAGTAAGACGGAGATTAGGATAGCAGATGAACAAGGAGGCTTTAGGAAAGGTAGGGGGTGTGTGGACCAGGTGTTTAAGTGAAACATATAAGTGTACAGTATTTAGATAAGGCTAAAGAGGTCTTTGGTGGCATTTATGGATTTGGAAAAGGGTTTATGACAGGGGGATAGGGGGAAATGTGGCAGATGTTGCAAGTGATGGTGTAGGGGGTAGGTTATGAAAGCGTGAAGATTTTTTAAACCGAGGATAGTGAGGCTCAGTTAGAGTATTTTGGGAAAAGAGGGAAATTTTTTTCCCAGTAAAAGTAGGCCTTAGACATGGATGTGTGTTTGTCACCGTGGTTGTTTAATATATTTATAGATGGGGTTTTTAAGAGAAGTAAATGCGAGGGTCTTGGCAAGAGGCGTGGAGTTAAAAGATAAAGAATCACACACAAAGTGGGAGTTGTCACAGCTGCTCTTTGCTGATGACACTGTGCTCTTGGAGATTCTGAAGAGAATTTGCGGGAAATTGGTGGATGAATTTGGTAGGGTGTGCAAAAGAAGAAAATTAAAGGTGAATACAGGAAAGAATAAGGTTATGAGGAAAAACAAAAAATTAGGTGATGAAAGATTGAATATCAGATTGGAGGAAGAGAGTATGGAGGAGGTAAAACGTATTCAGATATTTGGGAGTGGACGTGTCAGGGATGGGTCTATGAAAGATAGGTGAATCATAGAATTGATGAGGGAAAAAGAGGGGAGTGGGGGCACTTAGGAGTCTGTGGAGAAAAAGAACTTTGTCCTTGGAGGCAAAGAGGGGAATGTATGAGAAAAATATTTTTAAACCAACGCTCTTATAGGGGTGTGAAGCGTGGGTGATGAGTTGTTGCAGCGAGGAGAAGGCTGGAGGCAGTGGAGATGTCATGTCTGAGGGCAATGTGGGGTGTGAATATAATGCAGAGAATTCGTAGTTTGGAAGTTAGGAGGAGGTGCGGGATTCCCAAAAAACTGCTGTCCAGAGGGCTGAGGAAGGGTTGTTGAGGTGGTTCGGACAGTAGAGAGAATGGAGCGAAACAGAATGACTTCAAGAGTGTATCGTCTGTAGTGGAAGGAAGGCGGGGTAGGGGTCGGCCTAGGAAAGGTTGGGGGGAGGGTAAAGGAGGTTTTGTGTGCGAGGGCCTTGGACTTCCAGCAGGCATGCGTGAGCGTGTTTGATAGGAGTGATGGAGACAAATGGTTTTTAATACTTGACGTGCTGTTGGAGTGTGAGCAAAGTAACATTTATGAAGGGATTCAGGGAAACCGGCAGGCCGGACTTGAGTCCTGGAGATGGGAAGTACAGTGCCTGCACTCTGAAGGAGGGGTGTTAATGTTGCAGTTTAAAAACTGTAGTGTAAAGCACCCTTCTGGCAAGACAGTGATGGAGTGAATGATGGTGATAGTTTTTCTTTTTCGGGCCACCCTGCCTTGGTGGGAATCGGCCAGTGTGATAATAAAAAAAAAAATAATGTTTTTTCACTGATTACATCATTGCTTAGTTAATCTTAAGTTAATTTTAAGCCTGCCCGTAATGCTATGCATACAAGTGGCTTTGGCATGCTGCTCTTACCTGTATTTTTTTTGTACCTATGTAAGTTCAAATTATTAAATAAATAAATTAATAAATAAATAAAATGTATTGAGAAATAATTAAAATGAACCTGGGTGAAATCATCTTTAACCTAATTTACCACGCAACTGGTAAAGAACATCAAGAAAACTCATAGAGAACAAACAAAATTCCAAATTAAATTTTAACCCCTAAATAAACTGAAACACAAAAGAATCATCTGTAGAATACAATTAAAAAATGGTTGCAAAACAATATTACTGTACCATACAGCTAACATATTATGTATGATTATGTATGAATGAGGTGAAAGTATTGAATGATGATAAAAAAAAAAGTAGTATTTTCTTTTTGGGATTTTCTTTCTTTTTGGGTTACCCTGCCTCAGTGGGAGATGACCGATGTGTTGAAAAGAGAAAAATATTCAAAATGAGCTGAATATAAAACCTCCTCAAAACAACTTACCTGGAAAAGAGCGGAGGCAAAACGCCCCCCTAGAGAATCCTCTTTATGTGTGGTGGGCCGTCCACACAGTGTTTGGGAGGTGACATGAAGTAGCACCACAAGTAATTGTTCCCTGCAATAAAAGATAATTAAAACAGCTGAAAGACTTGACACAATGCTTCAATACAAATAAATCATTTCTTATAATTTGCTGATGCTAGTAACCCCTTCTCCTGTATAAATTACTAAATTTAAAAAGAGAAACTTTTGTTTTTCTTTTTAGGTCACCCTGCCTCGGTGGGATATGGCTGGTTTGTTGTAAAAAAAAATTTACTGAGGCCTTGGTAGTAGGTTGGAAGACAGTAATCACCCAAGGAGGTACTACCATCCTGCCAAGTGGGTGTGAAATAGAAGCCTGTTATTGTTTTACATGATGGTACAATTGCTGGTGTCTTTTTTCTAATAAATATGCAGAATTTCAGGTACATTTTGCTACTTTTACTTACACTTAGGTCATACTGCACATGCAATGCACAAGCATATATATACACATCCCTATGGGTTTTCTTCTATTTTCTTACTAGTTCTTGTTCTTGTTTATTTCCTCTTATCTCCATGGGGAAGTAGAACAGAATTTTTCCGTCATAAGCCATGCACGTGGTAGGAGGCATCTAAAATGCCGGGAGCAAGAGGCTAGTAACCCCTTCTCCTGTATACATTACTAAATTTAAAAAGAGAAACTCATTTTTCATTTTAGGTTACCCTGCCTCAGTGGGATACGGCCAGTTCATTGAAAAAAAAAATGCAGGATATCAGGAATGCCTTGCTACTTTTAACCTACACTTAGGTCACACTACGCATGCATGTACACACATACATATACACACCCATCTGGGTTTTCCTTTATATTCTTAATAGTTCTTGTTCTTCTTTATTTCCTACCTCCATGGAGAAGTGGAACAGAATGCTTCCTCCGTAAGTCATGTGTGTCGTAAGAGGTAATTACAATTCCAGGAGCATTGTAGGGGTGTGCCAAAGTATAAGTACTGGTGGTATCTGCTGATTTTGATGGCAATGGTATCAACCTAAAATTAAGTATCAGTATTGGTGAGTATAAGCTAATTTTGATGGTACTGGTAGTGGTATCAGTGTGTAGTGACTAATTTTGATGGTACAGTGGACCCTCAGTTATATGCCGTAATCCGTTCCAGAAGCTTACCCTAAAACCGAAATAGCCAAAAACTGAAATAATATTTCCCATAAGAATTAATGTAAATACAATTAATCCATTCCAGACAAAAATATTCACAAAAAAATAATTTTTTCAACAATTAAATCAGTATTACATACCTTTATTGAAAACTAACACTGGCTTCTGGAATGCCCACTACACTTCCTGCATGCCTGCTACACTTCCTGCATGCCTGCTACACTTCCTGTATGCCTGCTACACTCCCTGCATGTCTGCTACACTCCCTGCATGTCTGCTACACTCCCTGCATGCCTGTTACACTCTCTGCATCCCTGTTACACTCCTTGCATGCCTGTTACAGTTCCTGCATGCCTGCTACACTTCCTGCATGCCTGCTACACTTCCTGCATGCCTGCTACACTTCCTGTATGCCTGCTACACTCCCTGCATGTCTGCTACACTCCCTGCATGTCTGCTACACTCCCTACATGCCTGTTACACTCTCTGCATCCCTGTTACACTCCTTGCATGCCTGTTACAGTTCCTGCATGCCTGCTACACTTCATGCATGCCTGCTACACTCCCTGCAGGCTTGCTACAATCTCTACATGCCTGTTACACTCTCTGCATGCCTGCTACACTCCCTGCATGCCTGCTACACTTCATGCATGCCTGCTACACTCCCTGCAGGCCTGCTACACTCTCTACATGCCTGATACACTCTCTGCATGCCTGCTACACTCCCTGCAGGCCTGCTACACTTCACGCTTAAATTCCATGGTGTTTCTCACCTTCTTTACCACAGGAACCTTACTAGGAATTTTCTTTGGAGCCATGGTTACTTATTTCACAGTTGCACTACAAAACAACACAAAAAACAATGGAAAACAAGCAAAATGTTTGAATATATGAGCAGAAGCTTCCTTACGCACCGTGAGACACAGCCAAACTGACGTGCAAGCGGCCCCAGCCGGCGGATGGATGTGTCCAAAACGGCCGATCACCGAAAGATGGCTGATCACGGAGCTGGCCGATAACAGGAACGGCCGATAACAGAGGGTCCACTGTATCAGTATGGGGCTAAAATTGAGTACAGTGGACCCTCGGGTAACGGCATTAATCTGTTCCAGAGAGCTTGCCTTTAACAGATTTGGACGTTATATTTTTTTTATTTTTTATTATCACATTGGCCGATTCCCACCAAGGCCGGGTGGCCCGAAAAAGAAAAACTTTCACCATCATTCACTCCATCACTGTCTTGCCAGAAGGGTGCTTTACACTACAGTTTTTAAGCTGCAACATTAACACCCCTCCTTCAGAGTGCAGGCACTGTACTTCCCATCTCCAGGACTCAAGTCCTGCCTGCCGGTTTCCCTGAACCCCTTCATAAATGTTACTTTGCTCACACTCCAACAGCACGTCAAGTATTAAAAACCATTTGTCTCCATTCACTCCTATCAAACACGCTCACGCATGCCTGCTGGAAGCCAAGCCCCTCGCCACAAAACCTCCTTTACCCCCTCCCTCCAACCTTTCCTAGCCGACCCCTACCCCGCCTCCTTCCCTACACACTGATACACTCTTGAAGTTATTCTGTTTCGCTCCATTCTCTCACATGTCCGAACCACCTCAACAACCCTTCCTCAGCCCTCTGGACAACAGTTTTGGTAATCCCGCACACTCCTCCTAACTTCCAAACTACGAATTCTCTGCAATTATATTCACACCACACATTGCTCTCAGACATGACATCTCCACTGCCTCCAGCCTTCTCCTCGCTGCAACATTCATACCCATGCTTCACACCCATATAAGAGCGTTGGTAAAACTATACTCTCATACATTCCCCTCTTTGCCTCCAAGGACAAAGTTCTTTGTCTCCACAGACTCCTAAGTGCACCACTCACCCTTTTCCCCCTCATCAATTCTATGATTCACCTCATCTTTCATAGACCCATCCGCTGACACGTCCACTCCCAAATATCTGAATACATTCACCTCCTCCATACTCTCTCCCTCCAATCTGATATCCAATCTTTCATCACCTAATCTTTTTGTTATCCTCATAACCTTACTCTTTCCTGTATTCACTTTTAATTTTCTTCTTTTGCACACCCTCCAAATTCATATCTCCACCAATCTCTGCAACTTCTCTTCAGAATCTCCCAAGAGCATAGTGTCATCAGCAAAGAGCAACTGTGACAACTCCCACTTTATGTGCAATTCTTTATCTTTTAACTCCACGCCTCTTGCCAAGACCCTCGCATTTACTTCTCTTACAACCCCATCTATAAATATATTGAACAGCCATGGTGACATCACACATCCTTGTCTAAGGACTACTTTTACTGGGAAATAATTTCCCTCTTTCCTACATACTCTAACTTGAGCCTCACTATCCTCGTAAAAACTCTTCACTGCTTTCAGTAACCTACCTCCACAACCATAACACCTGCAACATCTGCCACATTGCCCCCCTATCCACCCTGTCATACGCCTTTTCCAAATCCATAAATTTTTTTTTTTTTTTTTTTCAACAAGTCGGTCGTCTCCCACCGAGGCAGGGTGACCCAAAAAAAAAAAGAAAGAAAATCCCCAAAAAGAAAATACTTTCATCATCATTCAACACTTTCACCACACTCACACATTATCACTGCTTTTGCAGAGGTGCTCAGAATACAACAGTTTAGAAGCATATACGTATAGAGATACACAACATATCCTTCCAAACTGCCAATATCCCAAACCCCTCCTTTAAAGTGCAGGCATTGTACTTCCCATTTCCAGGACTCAAGTCCGACTATATGAAAATAACCGGTTTCCCTGAATCCCTTCACTAAATATTACCCTGCTCACACTCCAACAGATCGTCAGGTCCCAAGTATCATTCGTCTCCATTCACTCCTATCTAACACGCTCATGCACGCTTGCTGGAAGTCCAAGCCCCTCACCCACAAAACCTCCTTTACCCCCTCTTTCCAACCCTTTCGAGGACGACCCCTACCCTCTTTCCTTCCCCTATAGATTTATATGCTTTCCATGTCATTCTACTTTGATCCATTCTCTCTAAATGACCAAACCACCTCAACAACCCCTCTTCTCCCCTCTGACTAATGCTTTTATTAACTCCACACCTTCTCCTAATTTCCACACTCCGAATTTTCTGCATAATATTTACACCACACATTGCCCTTAGACAGGACATCTCCACTGCCTCCAACCGTCTCCTCGCTGCTGCATTTACCACCCAAGCTTCACATCCATATAAGAGTGTTGGTACTACTATACTTTCATACATTCCCTTCTTTGCCTCCATAGATAACGTTTTTTGACTCCACATATACCTCAACGCACCACTCACCTTTTTTCCCTCATCAATTCTATGATTAACCTCATCCTTCATAAATCCATCAGCCGACACGTCAACTCCCAAGTATCTGAAAACATTCACTTCTTCCATACTCCTCCTCCCCAATTTGATATCCATTTTTCTTTATCTAAATCATTTGATACCCTCATCACCTTACTCTTTTCTATGTTCACTTTCAACTTTCTACCTTTACACACATTCTCAAACTCATCCACTAACCTTTGCAATTTTTCTTTAGAATCTCCCATAAGCACAGTATCATCAGAAAAAAGTAACTGTGTCAATTCCCATTTTGAATTTGATTACCCATAATTTAATCCCACCCCTCTCCCGAACACCCTAGCATTTACTTCTTTTACAACCCCATCTATAAATATTTTAAAAACAACCATGGTGACATTACACATCCCTGTCTAAGACCTACTTTTACCGGGAAGTATTCTCCCTCTCTTCTACACACCCTAACCTGAGCCTCACTATCCTCATAAAAGCTCTTTACAGCATTTAGTAACTTACCACCTATTCCAAAATACTTGCAACATCTGCCACATTGCTCCTCTATCCACTCTATCATATGCCTTTTCTAAATCCATAAATGCAATAAAAACTTCCCTACCTTTATCTAAATACTGTTCACATATATGCTTCAATGTAAACACTTGATCTACACATCCCCTACCCCACTCTGAAGCCTCCTTGCTCGTCCACAATTCTACATTCTGTCTTACCTCTAATTCTTTCAATTATAACCCTACCGTATACTTTTCCTGGTATACTCAGTAAACTTATTCCTCTATAATTTTTACAATCTCTTTTGTCCCCTTTCCCTTTATATAAAGGGACTATACATGCTCTCCGCCAACCCCTAGGTACCTTCCCCTCTTTCATACATTTATTAAAAAAAAGTACCAACCATTTTCCAACATATACCCTCCCGCTTTTAACATTTCTGTCATGACCCATCATTTTTCCAGCTGCTTTAAAAACCCCCTTTCTTTCTACGTAATGCCTCACGTACCTCCACCACACTTCTTCTGCTTCTTCACTCCTAAAAGAGGGTATACCCCCCCGGGCCATGCATAAAATTTAAACCGCCTCCCTTTCTTCCTTAAATTTAAAATTTCCTCAAAAATTCCTCCATCTACCAAACCCCCCTCCCCCATCTACTAACTCCCCCCCTGTTTTTAACTGAAAAAATCCATATTTTCCCCTAGGCTTTCTTAACTTTTTAACCCCAACCAAATTTTTTTTTCTTATTTCTTTTAAAATTTCTTGCATCCTCCCCACCTTTCTTGCTCCCCCTTTTGCACTCTTCACCATCTCCCCCCTTCACCTTCTTTTACTCTCCTTACTCTGCTCTTCTTATAAACTTCTGTTTGTAAAAACCTTCCGTAAGAAAACTTTTTCTTTTTTTCACACCCTTACTACTTTCCACCAATCACCCCCTTTTTCCCCCCCCCCTTTTACCCCCTAAAAACCCCAAAAAAACTTCTGCCCCCATTCAATATTTGCATTTTTAAACTATTTTCCAAACCCTCTTAAACCCCCCACTATTTTCTTTTTTCACAGCCCACCTTTCGCCAAAGTCGTTTAAAATTTTCCGCCCGAACTTCCTCCTCCCTTATTTTTATACATTTTCACCTCCCTCTTACTTGTTTTTTCCACCTTCCTCTTTTCCCATCTACTTTAACTCTAACGTACTACAACTAAAAAATGATCCTATTACTTTTCCCCTCTATAAACTTAAACCTGGAGCCACCCAAAACCCTTTTTTATCCACCAATCAAAAACAACAAACTACTTTCTTTACGTGTACATCATACCTTTATATTTTTTATCCTTTTTTTTCATAAAAATTTTTTACTTATTACCAAATTTCTTTCTACCATAGCTCAATTAAAGGCCCTATTTACATTTACCCCCCTGGCACCCCCAAATTTACCTACAAAATGCCTTATCTAAATCCTTATCAAAATCCTTTTCACTTATATGTTTCACGTAAACACCGGGCCAACAACCCCCTCCTTTTTCCTAAAGCCCCCTTGTTCATCTGCTACCCTTTTCCCTCTTTCTCTTAATTCTTTAAATTTAATAAACTCTACCAACACTTTACCAGGTAACTAAACAGCTTATCTTGGACTTAGCCAAATTTAAATTTTTCCCCACAAGAAAAAAAGGGAAATTAAATTTAATCTGTTCCAACCCCAAAATTTTAAACAAAATAATGTTTTTTACATGAAATTACATTTCCTTACACAAAAACAATAAGCATCCCAAAATAAAAAAATACTGAAATGACTTTTCTTTTTTGTTCACTTTTTGATGAGTGATGGACGGGAGGGGGGGAGAGGATGGGGGTTAGTATTTTTTTTGGAAGAGGAATCCTTTTTCTAAAAAGATTTTTCGGGTAACAAATTCTTTTCGGGGGTTACCTCCCTTTTTTTTTTTTTTAATGCCACAGGACCAGCTTGAGAGTCCTGGACCCCTGTCGCACAGAATACAGGGGCCCCCACCTTCTATAATCCGCTCCTGAAGCTCATCGTAAGTCGAAATTATTTTAAGGAATTAATTTTTCCCTAAGAAATAATGGAAAAAAAAATTTAAAACCATGCAAGACCCCCAAAAAGTATAAAAAAAAAAAAATTTACCACATGAAATATAATTTTTAATACACACAAACTGAAAAACATGCCAATTACTACTCTACTAAAATGAATACATGACACCTACCTTTATTAATACTGGTGATGATTGAGGGGATGGGAGGAGGGGAGTGTGTGGAATTATTGTTTAAAGGGGAAATCCCCTTCCCTTAGGGCTTTTAGGTACAAATCCTTTTCCCGGGTTACTTCCCCTTCTTTTAATGCCACAACCACTTTAGTCACTGGAACCTCTTCGCACAACAAACTGTCCCTAAGGTCTGTACCTCCCTTCCTTTAAAACCCTTTTAGGGGCCAAACCGTAGATCACGCCCTGAGCTCCTCACTCGATAAGCGTGAGTGGTAAAAATTTTGGGGCCATACCCCCCTTTTAAAAAAAAAACTTGAATTTTAACTTGAATAAAAGAGAGAATACATCTAGTGGAAGTGTGCACCACATAAAACAAAACCTGCAGCACGAGATATAACAGAAAAAAAAAGAGCCGTGATTTTTTTGATTAAAACACGACTTTGCAGTTTTTTTTTTCGTATGTTATAGTTTTTATTTTGCAATTTCTTGGTCTCATTTTATAGAATGGAAACATATTACAGAAATAGAATGATTTGATTGGTTTTAGCACTGGAAATGGGTTGAAACGAGCTCGTAGCGGAAATTTTAAATTTTTCCGATTTAAAGTAAAAAAAAACGACCTCACATTCTAATACACCCCAGCTGGTGATCAAAAAAAACATTCCAAAATTGGGGGATATATTTAAACAATTATAAATTGCATATTTTTTGGTTTGAATAAAAATTCATTATGGAATAAAAAAAAAAATGGAATTCATTTTTAAAGCCTCTAAATGTACCCAATGAACAGAGGGAAAAATTAGTTTTTGTGCCAGAATACCTACATTGTTTTTTCTGGACCTTATTTTTTAAATTGGGGAAAATTTTGAACTTTGTGTTAAAAGGGGCCCAAAATTTCCAATTTCCGATACTTTATTTTTTTATTTTTAAACAGTTTTACTTGGCGATTTTTGTGCTCAATCATGAATAGAAGTAATGCTAGGAAAAAGCTAAAAATTTGGGCAACGGAATAATGAATTGGCCTAAAAAAGGAGTCAAAGTCCCCCGGGAAAAACGCCGATTCAAAAATATCAAATTTCGTACTTTTGTTTTATTACCTTTAGAAAAAAAATTTTCTACCTTTCAAAAAAAAACAAAAATTTTTTTTTTGAAAAATCTTTGGGCCCCGGAGCGCACTTTGAAATTTGGCCTCTGGACATTGTCACTGTAAAAGTCCCCCACACGGCTTTCAATAGCTGTGTTAGGGGATTTTTTATCCTAAAGGTTCACTTCAAACCCCCTTTGCACACATTTCCCTTTAAACTTTGAAGTGGCCAAAGGATTCCACAACTGGGATAGGTTCTCAGGGGTTTCCCCCCAACCCTTTAAAATCTTTCTTAATTTCCATACTAATTCCCCACCCTTTTTTTCCACAGATTGGGCTAGAACTTTTTTGGGCCCAGGTGACTAATTTTTCAGTACAACACAAAAAAAAACTGGGGTATGGTGAAAAACCCAATTAGCGTGGATGCACCGCACTGGGGCTTGTAAAAACTGGCATCCACAGGGCGCCCAGCCACAAAGTTGGACGGTCCCCGGCGAACCTAAGCTTTTTTTAACATGAGGCAGGCAAAATTTTTTGCGTTCAAATGCTTTGTATGGCGGGTTTAACAAAGTATGTGCGAAAGGGGGGGGTCCCTGTATCGTCCAAACTCCTGTTTCTAGGGTCCTTTTAAACCCCTTTTACTGTTTTGGTCGTACATATAACTCACCGCCCACTGTTTCTACTTTTTTTTTTTTAGCCACAGGGGCCGATTCCCACCAAGGCAGGGTGGCCCGAAAAAGAAAAACTTTCACCATCACTCACTCCATCACTGTCTTGCCAGAAGGGTGCTTTACACTACAGTTTTTAAAACTGCAACATTAACACCCCTCCTTCAGAGTGCAGGCACTGTACTTCCCATCTCCAGGACTCAAGTCCTGCCTGCCGGTTTCCCTGAATCCCTTCATAAATGTTACTTTGCTCACGCTCGAGCAGCACGTCAAGTATTAAAAACCATTTGTCTCCATTCACTATCAAACACGCTCACACATGCCTGCTTGAAGTCCAAGCCCCTCGCACACAAAACCTCCTTTACCCCCTCCCTCCAACCTTTCCTAGGCCGACCCCTACCCCGCCTTCCTTCCACTACAGACTGATACACTCTTGAAGTCATTCAGTTTCACTCCATTCTCTCTACATGTCCGAACCACCTCAACCCTTCCTCAGCCCTCTGGACAACAGTTTTGGCAATCCCGCACCTCCTCCTAACTTCCAAACTACAAATTCTCTGCATTATATTCACACCACACATTGCCCTCAGACATGACATCTCCACTGCCTCCAGCCTTCTCCTCGCTGCAACATTCATCATCCATGTTTCACACCCATATAAGAGCATTGGTAAAACTATACTCTCATACATTCCCCTCTTTACCTCCAAGGACAAAGTTCTTTGTCTCCAAGGACAAAGTTCTTTGTCTCCACAGACTCCTAAGTGCACCGCTCACCCTTTTCCCCTCATCAACTCTATGATTCACCTCATCTTTCATATACCCCATCTGCTGACACGTCCACTCCCAAATATCTGAATACATTCACCTCCTCCATACTCTCTCCCTCCAATCTGATATCCAATCTAGCGGCTTCAAATCAAGCGGGAGAAAGCTGGTAGGCCCACATGTGAGAGAATGGGTCTGTGTGGTCAGTGTGCACCACATAAAAAAAATCCTGCAGCACGCAGTGCGTAATGAGAAAAAAAACCTGACCGTTTTTTTGGAGTAATATGCCGACTTTGAGGTGTATTTTTGTATAGTATTTATCGGTGTATTCTCATTTTCATGGTCTCCTGTGATAAAATGGAAAACATATTACAGAATTAGAGATGATTTTGATTAGTTTCACGATGAAAATGACCTTGAAATTGAGCTCAAAGTAGCGGAAATGTTCGATTTTTACCAATGTTCAGGAGTAAGCAAATCACACCACATGTCCAATACACTTCACCTGGGGAGTTAATATTCTTTCACTAGTGCACTGATATTATTAATACCATTTTTACAATAATGCAGTAGTCTGCATAATAGTAAATTTTGTATTTTTTTGTATGAATAAAAAATCAAAATAGAAAGCAATAGTAATATAAGAGGGGCCTAGAGACGTGACTAATGAATAGAAGATATGTTATTTTAAGGCCAAGAATGTCTACACTGTTTATTCTGGACCCTATTTTGAAATTGACATCTTTTTTAATTTGCATGAAATTGGCCAAATTGCCAATTTCTGACCACTTTATTGGGTAGTTCAGTTCGGTAAATGGAAAGTTTCTTGTACTCAACTGGTAGAAAAAATGGAGTTTTAAGGAAATAGATATGAGTTTGGTCAACTGGAACAATGGAATTGGCCAAAAACAGGGCTCAAAGTCGGCGGAATCGCCGATGCATATATGTCGCCGAGACCGCTAACTTCGCGGGAGCCTAATTCCATGAGTTTTCGACTAAATTCCGTACTTTAGGTGTCATTACCATTGGGAAAAGATTCTCTATCATTTCATAAGAAAAACAATAATTTTTTTTTTCCAAAAATTTATCAACAGAATGACAGTTTCAGAAAGGGGCCTGCGACAGTCAAAGGGTTAAGATTTCTCTAAAATGAAACACAAGTGTGTCATTGTACATGTTGCCAATACGGCTTGCAACAGCTGTGCCAGGATAATATTCATCCATGAAGGTTTGCACTTCAATCCACTTTGCACAAATGTCCTTAATTTTTGACGAAGGCAACTTCCTCCATTTCTCTTCCTCCTCCCCTGAAGCAAATTCCTGAGCAGTGATCTGTTGCTGTTGCACCTGAAGCTCTTGCAGCTCTGTAGTGGTTAGCTCTTCATTGTTGTCCTCCAACAACACTTCCACATCCTCGCCACTAACCTCCAACCCCATGGACTTCCCCAATGCCACAGTAGATTCCACAACTGGCATAGGCTCCTCAGGGTTAGCCCAAATCCTTCAAAATCCCTCTCTTGTACACATTCTGGGCACAATTTCTCCAAGCAGAGTTCAAAGTCCTGCAAGTCACTCCCTCCCAAACCTTACCTATAAGGTTTATTAGCACCTGAGGATACTGGAGTGATCTTTCCAGAACTCTCTTAGGGTCAATTCAGTGTCTGAGGTCACTTCAAAGCACTTTTGAAACACTGCTTTGGTGTACAGTTTTTTGAAGTTTGAAATGACCTGGTGGATCATGGGCTGGAGGAGAGGGGTGGTATTAGGAGGCAAAAACTTCACTTTGATGAAGCTCGACTCCCCCACAATTTGCTCTTGCAAGTCGTGAGGATGAGCAGGAGCATTGTCCATTACCAGGAGGAACTTGAGCGACAATTTATTTTCCAGATATTTTTTCATAGTGGCCCCAAAAACACGTCACAGAACCAGTCAAGGAAAATGTCCCTAGTGACCCACGTCTAACTGTTTGCTCTCCACATCACACACAATTTTGTGTTGACGACATTGTTTTTCTTGAACACCCTGGGAGTTTCAGAGTGATATATGAGTAAAGGCTTCACTTTGTAATCCCCATTAGCATTACTACAAAACATGAGAGTTAGCCTGTCTTTATTAAGCTTGTGTCCTGGGAGTGCCTTTTCCTCCTGAGTAATGTAGCTTCTGTTTGGCATTTTCTTCCAAAACAGGCCTGTTTCATTACAACTAACACTTGTTGGGGTTTTAATTGTTCAGCCTTTACATAGTCCTTGAACTCCTGTACGTACTTTTCAGCTGCTTTTTTGTCAGAACTTGCAGCCTCTCCATGCCTTACAATACTGTGTATGCCGCTACGATTCTTCAATCTCTCAAACCAACCTTTGCTGGCCTTAAATTCACTAACATCAGCACTAGTTTCTGGCATTTTCTTAACCCTTTGACTGGCATAACCCTAAATCCGAAAGTGTCTCCTGGTGCTGCAAAATTTTTTGAAAAAAAAAAAAAAAAAAAAAAAAAATCTTATGAAATGATAGAGAATCTTTGCCCGATGGTAATGACACCAAAAGTACAAAATTTGATCAAAAACTTACAGAATTACGTTCCTGCGAAGTTAGCGATCTCGCCGATATATATGCATCAGCGATTTCGCCGACTTTGAACCCTATTTCAGCCAATTCCATTGTTCCAGTCGTTCAAACTCATAGCTATTTCTTTTAGAACTCCATTTTTTCTATCAACTGAGTAAAAGAAACCCCATATTTGCTGATTTCAACTCCCCAATAAAGTGGTCAGAAATTGGCAATTTGGCCAATTTCATGCAAATTAAAAAAGATGCCAATTTCAAAATAGTGTCCAGAATAAACAATGCAGACATTCTTGGTACTAAAATAAACATATCCTCTGTTCATTAATCACATCTCCAGGCCCCTATTACATTACTCTTGCTTTCTATTTTGAATTTTTATTCACACAAAAAATAGAAGATTTACTGTTATGCAGACTACTGCATTATTATAAAAATGGTATAAATAAGATCAATGCACTAGTAAAAGAATATTAGACTCCCCAGTTGATGTGTATTGGACATGTGGTGTGATTTGCTTACTCTTGAACATGGTAAAAATCGAACATTTCCACTACTTTGAGCTCAATTTCAAGATTGTTTTCATCATGAAACTAATCAAAATCACCTCTATTTCTGTAATATGTTTCCCATTTTATCAAATGAGACCAAGAAAACGAGAATACAACCATAAATACTATACGAAAATACACCTCAAAATTGGTGTTTTAATCCAAAAACGCCATTTTTTTTTTTTCTCATTACGCACTGCGTGGTGCAGGATTTTTTTAAGTAGTGTACAATGACTACACAGACCCATTCTCTCACACGTGAGCCTACCAGCTTTCTCTCCTGCTCGATCTGAAGCCGCTAGAATTATTGAGTATACAGTAGACCCTCGCCTAACGATATTAATCCATTCCTGAGAGCTCATCCTTAGCTGAAATTATCGTTAGTCGAATTAATTTTCCCCATAAAAAATAATGGAAATCAAATTTATCTGTTCCTGACACCCCTATGAAAAAAAAAATTTTTAACCACATGAAATATACATTTTTATGCACCCAAAAAGAAGACATGCACAATTACTGCTCTACTAAATAAAGAATACATGACACTTACCTTTATTGAAGATCTGGTGATGATTGATGGGATGGGAGGAGGAGAGATGGTGGAAGTTGTTACTGTTTGGAAGGGGAATCCCCTTCCATGAGGACTTGAGGTAGCAAGTCCTTTTCCAGGGTTACTTCCCTTCTTCTTGTAATGCCACTAGGACCAGCTTGAGAGTCACTAGACCTCTGTCGCACAACAAATCTGCCCATAGAGCTCTGTACCTCAGGTTCCGTTAAAATTTGCCTAAATTGGGCCACAATATTGTCATTGTAATAGTCACCAGCACGGCTTGCAATAGCTGTGTTATTGTGATTTTCATCCATAAAGGTTTGCAGTTCAACCCACTTTGCATGTATTTCCTTAATCTCTTCTTTCAATTCCATACTAATTCTCGCCCTTTTTACCCCAGGGTTGGCACTAGAAGCATTCTTGGGGTCCATGGTGACTTATTTTGCAGTTACAAGCACTAAAAACACTGGGATAATGTGACATGTACTGAATGTTATGCGTAGATGCAACTGCACTGGCTAGCTTGTAAACACTGGCACCCACGGGGCAGCGTGGACAGGTCCCGGATGAATCACGTTGGGCGAGTTTTTTATCGTTAGGCGGGGCAAAATTTTTACGCTCAAACACTTCGTTAGGCGGATTTATCGTTATGCGATGCGTTTGTTAGGCGAGGGTCCACTGTATATACATCCGAAACACTGGCTAGTAAGACGTATATATACGGCGCCGAAACAGTGAAAGAGTTAATTAGATCATCATGCAACTGCCTTGCCTTTTCACATATTACTGACTGAGAAACACTATCTCCAGATAATCGTTTCTCGTTTATCCACACCAACAACCAGTCTCTCCACATCTTCGAGTACAGTGGACCCGACATTCGATAAATCCGGCATTCGATGCATTTTAACGCAAAAATTTCGCCTCGACATTCGATGGAAAACCCGACATTCGATACGATTCGTACGAGACATGTCCACATGTGGCCTGAACTGCCCCATGTGTGCCAGTGTTTACAAGCCAGCCAGTATGCGCACATCTAAGGATACATTCGGTACATTCCATATTATCACTGTTTTTGGTGCTTGTTTCTGCAAAATAAGTAACCATGGGCCCCCAAGAAAGCTTCTAGTGCCAACCCTTCAAGAAAAAAGGTGCTAATGACTATTGAAATGACGAAAGAGATAATTGCAAAGTACGAAAGTGGAGTGCATGTGTCGGAGTGCATGATGATTTGGTAAAGAAATTGCCTGCAACTAGTGGTGATGTGAGTGAATTTAAGGCCAGCAAAGGTTGGTTTGAAAGATTTAGAATCGTAGTGGCATACACAGTGTGGTAAGGCATGGTGAGGCTCCCAGTTCAAGTCCTAATGGAAGGGGATTCCCCTTTGAAACACTAACACCATCCACACTCTCCCTCCTCCCATCCCATCAATCATCACCAGATCTTCATTAAAGGTAAGTGTCAATTATTCTATTGCTATTAATCTATTGTTATTGTAATTATTCTATTGCATTAAACTTAATATTTCATGTGGTAAATTTTTTTTTCCATACTTTTGAGTGTCTTGCTCGGATTAATTTGATTTCCATTATTTCTTATGGGAAAATTAATTCGACTTTCGATATTTTCGACATTCGATAGCTCTCAGGAAGGATTAGTATCGAATGTTGAGGGTCCACTGTATTTGCGATCTCTGTTTTGTAAGCATACTTGCACCTTTCGTATCAACAGTTCCTTGATTGCCTTTTTGTTGGCCAAGAGAGTAGTCATGGTTGAATGGGGCTTGTTATATAACCTGGCCAACTCGGAGACACGCACTCCACTTTCGTACTTTGCAATTATCTCTTTCTTTAATTCAATAGTATTTCTCACAACTTTTTACCACAGGCATTAGAAGCTTTCTTTGGGCCCATGGTGGTTTATTTAGCAATTACAAGCACTAAAAACAATGTGGAATCGTCCACACTGGCTTGTAAACAATGGCACACTAGCTGAAGGCAGGGCGGCTCAGGCGCTCAGGCCGGCGGACAGGCAGACACGTTCAGGATGACTGCCCTTAACCAAGTTCTTGGCCATTAGCCGCACCAATATTTTGATGCAAAAATTTGCCGCTATCCGATTTTGGCGTTAGCCGATGCCGCCATTACCCGAGGGTCCACTATATCTGTGTTGGTAATCATTAAAACCCAAACCCCAAAAAATAATTAATGATGCCTAATGAAATTAAAAGAATACACTGAGGTTAGGTATAAGATAAGGTTTAAGGACTGAATCCCAAGGAAGAACAGAATGAAGATATACAATATAACTTTATGTAATCAGAATATTTAAATCCTTTTAATCTACAACATATGTACAAGTAGAGGTGGAAATAAGAAAGAAAGACTGTCAGCAAATAAAATATGTGGGGAAGGCATATGAATTGTCTGCTATAGAAATGGAGACAGCCAGTAAATACTGAATAAGTAAACATTCATTCAATTTGTTGAACTAGTACAGCCTCTCCTCACTTAGTGATGTACTCATTTATTGACCACTCGGACTTACGACGGACTCTCTGACCAGTATACATACCTAAATAATGTATATTAGAGCTGATTTCCTTTATTCTGTTTATTACAATATACAGTACACTACTGTATAAACATCTAATAGTATACCAGAAATGTTATGAATGTACAAAAGGGGACATTAAAACAATATCAAAGATGGTTGACACAAACCACTACCATAATAGTATGCTCCTCACTTAGTGACAAATTCGTTTTCCGACGTGGTCTTAGGAACAGAACTCCATCGTTAAGTGAGGAGAGTCTGTATAACGAAAAGTATCTGCATATCAATAACTTCACTTGATATTATATTTACCATGTTTTCTGTTCCATGCGCGTGTTCATGACCATGTAACGATAGATATTAAGTACGTGCTTGCACACCTCTACTTGTTCGTCAAGAAGACGTTGGATAGTCGGGTGAAACCTCCAGGAGGAAGACGTTTGCTGCACTTGTTATGAAGATTTGCAGAACATTCTGTAGAAATTACATGCCCTCTAAGCTAGATGCATAAAATTTCTTAAATGACAGGGCTTATCTTAGCATTTAATGCAGCACTGCTAAAAATCTATGAATAATACATAAAAGATAATTTAAAAATATGAATTTCTGAGATGAAAATTTAAACAATAAAACCAAATCCAAATATAAAATGAATTACATGAATATGCAGGTTATTAGCTTCATACCTGAAGTCCTGCCCGAATATGAATATCTTTATTGACAGCTCAAGGTAAGATTTCATTGCGCATACGCTCTCTGTTGGTTATTTTCTTGTGTAACTGGCCCATCATCCCTTGGACTAGCTCCTCCTTCTAATGGCTCCAACATAAAGGGTGGCATCTCAGGGGCCTGAAGCAGACATTTATAATAATGTATATAAATTACTAAGTTTCCATCTGTCTTACAATAAACTAATATTTAATCCACTAAACATATCTATAGCTTTGATACTTTATTCTCAATGGGAACTCTTTTGTCTATCAAAGTGGCCTCATGCTAGATTATTTCCAGCTAATTCAGTTAATTCCTGTTAAAAAAAAAAAAAAAAATTAAAACCTGTACCTAAAATTGAACATTCTGGCCCACAACAAAACATTTCACTTTCTTGTCTTGGGAAATGTGTGTGTGGAAAGGGTTTGGACTGTCTCATCTGTTATACTTGGGAAAGAAAAGTTGAAAGAAAAGCATCTGAAGAAAAGGCCCAAGCAAAAAAAAATCTGAATGAGAAAAACAGTATATATTTAAATGACAAAGGGTCAAAAACCAGAAATCACAATGTCACACTACAAGTGTAGTTAAAGACAACAATTCGTTACAAAGCCATGAGTCATGCCTTCAAAATTGACCACTAGTACCATCAGAGAGGACTCTAAGATCATAGCAATTTTTTACAAAGTAGTAGCAGTAAGCTTCTTACATGTTGAAACCCTTTTGGTATCCCTACAAATATTATTATTTTCAGAAATGTCCCTAGCACAGAATAATGCATCCAACTTCAAACAATGGACTCTCTTATTATACATCACATGATAGAGTGGATTGAGGGGCAATGTAGCAGATGTTGCAAGTGTATGGAATAGGTAGAAAGTTACAAAATTTTGTAAAGAGTTTTAATGATGTGTGAGGCTCGGGTTTTTGGGTATGTACAGTGGGGGAGATTACTTCCCAGTAAAAGTAGGTCTTACACGGGGATGTGTAATGTCCCCATGGTTTTTTTAACATAAGGGAACCTCTGGTCCAAACCTTCTGAAACAAAAAATGGGTTTCCCCCAAAACCCAAAAAAAAATTCGCCAAATTTTTGCAACTGGCCAGAACACACAATGGGTCCAAAAACAAACACAGCCATGCCAATTTTTTTTTCCGTCCCATTTTTTTGCACCGCCAATTTTTTCCCCATTTCCCCTGTGTTTTGGGTACATGTAACTCTGCTATTTAAGGTTTTTCTTATTAAACTGTGCTTTATTTTGCATAATTAAGGTTTTTTCAAACTTTGATTATTTTTTCGTGTGCTTAATCAGGTTCAAGCTTATAAATGGGGTGGGGTTTTAACCCTTAAATGGTCCAAACGATTTTAATTTTTTTTCAACATCAAAAGTATGTAAAAAAATGTAATTTCTTTTTTGTTTTACATTTGAAAATGTGTAAAAAAAACTTTTATCTATTTTTTTTTTTGTTAACAGTGGACCCCAGTTAACGATATTTTTTTTTTTCCAGAAGTATTTCGGGTGCCAGTACTGCCGAATTTGTTCCCAAAAGGGAAATTGGAAGTAATTATCCATTTCAACCCCCCAAAAAACACGTACAAATGCCTTACTAAATACCTTACAAAATTGGTCACATTGGGGGGGAAAACGCTAAGCGGGGGTCCCCTGTATTTAAAATTGAAAAAAAGTAGATCTACTTTTGTGCACAACGAATTTGAACTCGATCTGTTTGGCCCTTTTAAAGGGGTTAAGACCTGAACCTGTTTAAATAAAAAATACCTTCAAATTATTGTCCTACTACATACTGCTTGTCACAGCTTACCCGGGGCGAGTGCCCCCTATAATGCCGGACAAAATAAAGGCCTTTCATCAGGGGGGGGTTTTTTTTTTCATCAGGCTTTACGCCCGGAAACCCAGCCATTACTGAGTCACGGGCCGCCGCCCACACATAACATGACCCCCCTCAGCTTCACAGGGCTGCCGTGGTAAGAGGAAGTTTGTACTTTTTTCTCTCACCCACCCCATCTTTTGCCCGGGTTCCCTTTGGTTTTTGAGGCATACATAGGCTTCACAAAATGGGCACCAGAAAAAAGAAATAGGAAAAAATTTTAGTATCTGTGAGTGTTCAGTGGGAAATTGGGGGTAGCGTTTAAAAGGCTGGTGGTGGTGTCGGATATTGTCTGCCAAACCTACCCTGGCGCCTTGAAGAAGACTCTGTTCTTTACCTCAACTGGTTAAAAAAGCAGTTAGGATACTCAAAGATAACTGCTAGAGAATTGAAAGAAAAGAACCCACATCTTCTTCAGGGGGTCTGTAAAAACTGTAAGCAGCGTGTTCAGAACTTGGCTCGTAGCACCACCAGGTTAAAAACCAACCCTCTCCAAGCCACAGGGGAAAAAGGGGGCGGGATTAGCAAAGAAAATACTTAAATGAAATCCCAACACGGTTTCGAAGTACTTTGGATTTTGAAAAACAACCGTCCCCATTACTTTAACCGGGTGAACTGTGTCCACCCAAGATAGTGACCCCTAAAACCCACGCTACACCTGTGGGACCCCAAAACCCAGGGTTTGGGGGTGTTTCAGTATTTAAGTGTTGGAAAAACCATTTGTTTTCCAAAAACCAGTAATGAACCATATAATTCCTGGGGTTTTTTTGTAACCCTGAGGGATTTGACAAGTGTGGGGCCACAGTTTTATGCAGGGGTGCACTGTGCCTACCCCAAATCGTAGTTCAGTGGCTTAAGGGCTGTGAAGGAGGTTCTTTAATACTGGCCAAGCTTCCCCAAACTTAAACCCTTTGAGAACCTTTTTTCAAAATGAAACGAAGTTTATGGGGAAGGATACAGTTCCATCCCACAGCTGGTGCTGCTCTCGTGAGGGATCGAAAAAATCCTCCCCAAACCCTCAGAATTTGTGTGAGACTTCCTACTGGCTGAGGGACTGAAAGCATAAAGGACACAGCAATAAAGTATTATCCCTTTCAGGGTTTTTGCCGTTATAGGTTACTGCCAGGGGTTTTTTACTACTAGTATGCATAAATTCTAGCACCCCTTCAAATCTTGGGGGAAAAGGCTGGTAGGCCTAGATTTGGGGAAGGGGGTGGTGGGCATGTGTGGGGTAGAAAAAAATCTGGACCCCTGGCTTTGTTCAACCCTCCTCGCGTAAGAAATCCTCCCCTCGGGGAATTGGGACACTCTTGTTTCCCCCCCCGGCAGTTCTAAAACAGATGCAAGTGCCATGAAGATGAGTTTTTAGGTTTGGTGAGGTTTTTTGACCGAAACTAATGACCATAATATCGGGAAAAGTGAGGAAAACCCCGAGACCCTCACCTTCCACCTCGCTGCTGGCCGTCTGTTCACGTGTTGTACCAAATTAGGAAAAAAACTCCTTTTGCCCCAAAACCCCGACTCAGTGTGAGCATTTGGGGGATAGGATAGTGAAATGAAATACAAGTCTTGAAAAAACTTCAGTAACGATAGTGAAGTGGAATATTTTCCATAAGCGTTTTTAAATTTCCCCACGATATATGTGTCGGTAGGTGCCATATGCTTTTCCAAGGGGAAGGAGTACATCTCGGAGTAAACCCATGGCTGTACAACAGGAACAGACAATGAAAATGACGATTTATAGTGTTGCAAATTTGGGGTGGAAAATGTGCTGGGGTGGGGTGGTGCCGCTGTGAGGCCCCCCCGTGGGCCTCTGCCCCCCCCGCTGCCCCCACGCCCCTGCCTCAGCTGATTTTCAACAAAGGCCCCATCCCCCCCCCACCCCCCACACCACCCCCACAACCACAACCTCCACAACCACAACCACCTGTCAAGTCCCGTACCTACACAGACAGACCTGGATTGGGAGGAAGCTGTCCCCAAATTTTTTCCAAAAAACCCCCCCATTTGTTTTAAAAACCAAAATGGAATACGGCCAGTTTTACACTGGGGAAAAATGCCCCTGAACTGGAATGTTTAGTTATTCTTTGACGAAACCCCCGATGGAAATTATTGTCAGGGAAAACAACAGTATACGAGTACACCATGGCAAACACAATACTTTTACCAAGCTCACGCTACACAAGTGGAAGGAGAAAACTGTGGCTGAGATGTACTTTTCTTTGCCACAAAAATGCTTATCCACAGGGGGATAAGCCCAGCGGGAAATCATACGGTCAACAGACCCCCTGATTTCAACTCCAGTTTCAGTGATATAATGGGGTGCACATTATTATGCTTTACTTCTCAGACAAAAACCAGGGCCCGACAGAAATGACAGGTTTTTTAAAAAATTGGAATGTGTTTGTGTATCTGAAAGGAAAATTTAATTGTATTTTTATCCCTTTAGGAAACTTTTAACTGACGATCTTTGATTTGTTCAAAGGAAGACTCCTTTTCAAAAAAATAATACCAAACAAGAGAAACGCTTTCGTATAAAGTTGTTTGTACTTTTATTGTTACAGGGTCTTGTATTGGAATTATTGTGTCCGGAAATTTACATTGCAAAATGCCAGGGAAATTTTGGCATCTCTGGTGATGGGGTTTGAACAAAGATAGAAAAACCCTACCTTTGGGAAGGGCATATATTATATACTGAAAATGGTACACAACCCCTCACTCGTGATTTTTTTGCGAGTGAAAAACGCAGATGTGGTGGCACAGTGCATGCAAATCAAACTTTATGCCCCCGGTTTTTAGCTGGCACCATAGAGGTGAGGTGCAGGCATTTGTTGCCAATGACATCATGGCATTTCGGTGGCATGACAAACGAGATGTCACACTGGTGTCATCAGTTCACCCTAACGAAATGACAAACACTGGCAGGCAGCATAGAGAGAGCAATGAACCCATTCTAAAACCTGCAGCTGTGATTGATTACACCCTCAATATGCGCTCAGTGGACAAATGTGACATGCAGACTGGGTTTGCTGATTGTGTTCGCAAGAGTTATATGTGGTACATAAAACTCTTTTTCCATCTTCTGGACATTTCCATGCTCAATGCTTATAATATGTGTAAGATGAGGACCAGAAACAAACCACCATATGGCAAATTCTGTTTGTCTGTCATCAGACAAATAGTATTCAAGTACAAAGGAAAAACACCTGCAATAGACCGCCCACTAAATTATCAACAACTACCTTCTTGTCTGAAGCATGGTGATCACTTCCTAGTAAAACTGCCTGCTATTGGTTTCAAGAAAAAGGCTCAGAAGAGGTGTTACGTCTGTGCACATACAAAAAAAAAAAATCGCCCACAACAATGCAGACACACTCGTTTTACGTGTGAGGAGAGTAAAACACCACTGTGTATGACACCATGTTTCAAAGACTTCCACAGGCTGCAGAACTTCTAGAAACATTCCCTGTGACTGTATATGTGCATATAAAATATAGAAAAATAGTAATAAACAACATTTTATATCGTTTGTGTGTGTAAACAACAATTATAAACAATATATGGACAAAGTGTTTTGTGCAGTTATTATTTTTTTTTTTATTATCACACGGCCGATTCCCACAAGGCAGGGTGCCCGAAAAAGAAAAACTTTCACCATCATTCACTCCATCACTGTCTTGCCAGAAGGGTGCTTTACACTACAGTTTTTAAATTGCAACATTAACACCCCTCCTTCAGAGTGCAGGCACTGTACTTCCCATCTCCAGGACTCAAGTCCGGCCTGCCGGTTTCCCTGAATTCCCTTCATAAATGTTACTTTGCTCACACTCCAACAGCACGTCAAGTATTAAAAACCATTTGTCTCCATTCACTCCTATCAAACACGCTCACGCATGCCTGCTGGAAGTTCAAGCCCCTCGCACACAAAACCTCCTTTACCCCCTCCCTCCAACCCTTCCTAGGCCGACCCCTACCCCGCCTTCCTTCCACTACAGACTGATACACTCTTGAAGTCATTCTGTTTCGCTCCATTCTCTCTACATGTCCGAACCACCTCAACAACCCTTCCTCAGCCCTCTGGACAACAGTTTTGGTAATCCCGCACCTCCTCCTAACTTCCAAACTACGAATTCTCTGCATTATATTCACACCACACATTGCCTCAGACATGACATCTCCACTGCCTCAGCCTTCTCCTCGCTGCAACAGTCATCACCCACGCTTCACACCCATACAAGAGCGTTGGCAAAACTATACTCTCATACATTCCCCTCTTTGCCTCCAAGGACAAAGTTCTTTGTCTCCACAGACTCCTAAGTGCACCACTCACTCTTTTTCCCTCATCAATTCTATGATTCACCTCATCTTTCATAGACCCATCCGCTGACACGTCCACTCCCAAATATCTGAATACGTTCACCTCCTCCATACTCTCTCCTCCAATCTGATATTCAATCTTTCATCACCTAATCTTTTTGTTATCCTCATAACCTTACTCTTTCCTGTATTCACCTTTAATTTTCTTCTTTTGCACACCCTACCAAATTCATCCACCAATCTCTGCAACTTCTCTTCAGAATCTCCCAAGAGCACAGTGTCATCAGCAAAGAGCAGCTGTGACAACTCCCACTTTGTGTGTGATTCTTTATCTTTTAACTCCACGCCTCTTGACAAGACCCTCGCATTTACTTCTCTTACAACCCATCTATAAATACATTAAACAACCATGGTGACATCACACATCCCTGTCTAAGGCCTACTTTTACTGGGAAAAAATTTCCCTCTTTCCTACATACTCTAACTTGAGCCTCACTATCCTCGTAAAAAACTCTTCACTGCTTTCAGTAACCTACCTCCTACACCATACACTTGCAACATCTGCCACATTGCCCCCTATCCACCCTGTCATACGCCTTTTCCAAATCCATAAATGCCACAAAGACCTCTTTAGCCTTATCTAAATACTGTTCACTTATATGTTTCACTGTAAACACCTGGTCCACACACCCCCTACCTTTCCTAAAGCCTCCTTGTTCATCTGCTATCCTATTCTCCGTCTTACTCTTAATTCTTTCAATTATAACTCTACCATACACTTTACCAGGTACACTCAACAGACTTATCCCCCTATAATTTTTGCACTCTCTTTTATCCCCTTTGCCTTTATACAAAGGAACTATGCATGCTCTCTGCCAATCCCTAGGTACCTTACCCTCTTCCATACATTTATTAAATAATTGCACCAACCACTCCAAAACTATATCCCCACCTGCTTTTAACATTTCTATCTTTATCCCATCAATCCCGGCTGCCTTACCCCCTTTCATTTTACCTACTGCCTCACGAACTTCCCCACACTCACAACTGGCTCTTCCTCACTCCTACAAGATGTTATTCCTCCTTGCCCTATACACGAAATCACAGCTTCCCTATCTTCATCAACATTTAACAATTCCTCAAAATATTCCCTCCATCTTCCCAATACCTCTAACTCTCCATTTAATAACTCTCCTCTCCTATTTTTAACTGACAAATCCATTTGTTCTCTAGGCTTTCTTAACTTGTTAATCTCACTCCAAAACTTTTTCTTATTTTCAACAAAATTTGTTGATAACATCTCACCCACTCTCTCATTTGCTCTCTTTTTACATTGCTTCACCACTCTCTTAACTTCTCTCTTTTTCTCCATATACTCTTCCCTCCTTGCATCACTTCTACTTTGTAAAAAACTTCTCATATGCTAACTTTTTCTCCCCTTTCTACTCTCTTTACATCATCATTCCACCAATCGCTCCTCTTCCCTCCTGCACCCACTTTCCTGTAACCACAAACTTCTGCTGAACACTCTAACACTACATTTTTTAAAAACCTACCCCATACCTCTTCGACCCCATTGCCTATGCTCTCATTAGCCCATCTATCCTCCAATAGCTGTTTATATCTTACCCTAACTGCCTCCTCTTTTAGTTTATAAACCTTCACCTCTCTCTTCCCTGATGCTTCTATTTTCCTTGTATCCCATCTACCTTTTACTCTCAGTGTAGCTACAACTAGAAAGTGATCTGATATATCTGTGGCCCCTCTATAAACATGTACATCCTCAAGTCTACTCAACAGTCTTTTATCTACCAATACATAATCCAACAAACTACTGTCATTTCGCCCTACATCATATCGTGTATACTTATTTATCCTCTTTTTCTTAAAATATGTATTACCTATAACTACACCCCTTTCTATACAAAGTTCAATCAAAGGGCTCCCATTATCATTTACACCTGGCACCCCAAACTTACCTACCACACCCTCTCTAAAAGTTTCTCCTACTTTAGCATTCAAGTCCCCTACCACAATTACTCTCTCACTTGGTTCAAAGGCTCCTATACATTCACTTAACATGTCCCAAAATCTCTCTCTCTCCTCTGCATTCCTCTCTTCTCCAGGTGCATACACGCTTATTATGACCCACTTCTCGCATCCAACCTTTACTTTGATCCACATAATTCTTGAATTTACACATTCATATTCTCTTTTCTCCTTCCATAACTGATCATTTAACATTACTGCTACCCCTTCCTTTGCTCTAACTCTCTCAGATACTCAGATTTAATCCCATTTATTTCCCCCCACTGAAACTCCTACCCCCTTCAGCTTTGTTTCGCTTAGGGCCAGGACATCCAACTTCTTTTCATTCATAACATCAGCAATCATCTGTTTCTTGTCATCCGCACTACATCCACGCACATTTAAGCAACCCAGTTTTATAAAGTTTTTCTTCTTCTCTTTTTTAGTAATTGTATACAGGAGAAGGGGTTACTAGCCCATTGTCCCGGCATTTTAGTCGCCTCATACGACACGCATGGCTTACGGAGGAAAGATTCTTTTCCACTTCCCCATGGACAATAGAAGAAATAAAAAAAGAACAAGAGCTATTTAGAAAAAGGAGAAAAACCTAGATGTATGTATATATATATATGCATGTGCGTGTCTGTGAAGTGTGACCAAAGTGTAAGTAGGAGTAGCAAGATATCCCTGTTATCTAGCGTGTTTATGAGACAGAAAAAGAAACCAGCAAATCCTACCATCATGCAAAACAGTTACAGGTTTTTGTTTCACAGTCATCTGGCAGGACGGTAGTACTTCCCTGGGTGGTTGCTGTCTACCAACCTACTAAAAAAACTTATGAAATAGTGCTCATATTGGTCTCCCAGGCCAAAGAAGTTACTTGGAAAAAAAAATTAAAAAATAATAGAAAATAGTACCTAAAAACAAAATAAAATAATACCGGGTGATGGCAGTCGGCGATGTTACCATATACGGAGCATTTTCTGTCAACTTAATGCCTCCATATCTCGGTAAGTATTGACGGTAAAATTTTTTTGTTTAGCCTATAATGTTTAGAAAAAAAAAAACTACCTTTTCATAAGAAAAAATATTTTTTTTCTTTTTTTAAATTTTGGCAACCCTTAGAACAAGTCTCTGAGAGGGCCTGGGGACCCTGAAACGGTTAAAACCTCAGTAAGTGTGCAAACATACATAATATTCTTTCATGGTATGTGTTTGTGTTTTAGTACGTGTGGGGGAGGGGGGGTATAATGCCATGACGAGCACTGTACGCAGACCATTATTCTCCAATACTAACCCTCCTCTCGAACTCCTTGAAAACTACAACAGAATGCATTTGCATAACACAAGACACAAAACACTCTTTGATATCCCTCATGTCCATCTAAATATAAATAACACAGAAACATGGCAACTATTCCAGAATGAATAATATTTGGCATAATACCAAGTGGTCCAATGGGAGGTATGAAGTTACCGCTAGAGGATAAGAGATAAAGTACCTTCCTCTTAACCCCTCCTGGGTACATACTTATATTAGAGAACACACAGCATAGTAAAGGGCTAACTGTGATATACACTCTTAACCCTTTCAGGGTCCGTGCCGTAGTTCTACGGCTTTACATTGAGGGCTCAAACCGTAGAACTATGCCAAAATTCTAGCGGTGTCAAATTTAGAGCGAGAAGGCATACACACCATGTCTGCGTGGTGTGTGTGCGCTGTAAACAAAAATTCTAGGCGTCCACATGGCATTGTGGGAACCCCGCCTCAGCAAGCTTTGTTCACCATGCCTCATGGTAAGGCAGCTCTCACTCCAAGGTGAGCTGGGACTCTCCTCTTCCTAACTGATAGTTCTGACCCTGATGGAAGTGGAAAAGAAGAATTCTATGGCTTTGATCGATTAGTGACCGAAAGCAATGACCAGGATATCGAAAATAGTGCAGAAAATCCTGACGATCCTCAACCTTCTACCTCTGGTGTGGGCACATCTCAGTGACGTTCAGTTGTGCCTCGTCGCAAGAGAAAACTAATATTTTCGCGTGGCCAGGCCTCAGACTTGAATAATAATGATGATAGTTATGTGGATTGTGATTTTATTGCTCTCGATGATCATTCGAGTAGTGATAGTGATGAATCATATTCACCAGTGATGCGTTGGTATATACGCCGCCGCATGTGCTCTGGTAGTGTTTCCTACCCAGTGCCCAGGAAACGGAGTACATCCTGGAGAACATCCCGGAGTATATCCCATGGCCCTACACCAGGAATAGGCAGTGACAGTGAGGATGATGTGGCTACACTTGGCATGGATAGACCACAGGCATCAGTAGGTGGTGGCATTGGTGGTGATAGCGGTGGTGGTGGTAGTGCCACGGCCATGCATGACTCACCAGCCCAGGCTGGGACCCACACCGCTGACTCGTCAGATCAAGGACAAAGTAGAGCGTCATCCACCACCACACCCCAACTACAACTACAAATATAACCACAACCAGCTTATGATGTCCAGTATCCACCAGCAAACCACATCTGGGATTGGCAGCAAAATTCCAATTTTGTTCCCACTCCCCATCAGTTTGACGACTCTCAAAGTGGAATACTACCAGCTTGTTCCCTTGGGAACACTGCAAATGAACTGGAATTCTTTGAACTATTCTTTGACCAGCCCTTGACGGAAACTATTGTCAGGGAAAGTAATAGGTATTTTGAGTACACCATGGCAAATACGATCATATCACCACAGTCAACACTACACCAGTGGAAAGAGACAACTGTGGCTGAAATGTATTTGCTCTTTACAACAATAATGCTTATGCCTCATATCTATAAGCATAATATAAAATCATACTGGTCCACAGATCGGCTAATTTGTACCCTGGCCTTCAGTGAAATCATCCCAGTGAATAGGTTTATCTTACTCTTATGTATGTTGCACTTCTCTGACAAAACCAGGCATGACAGAAGTGACAGGTTATACAAGACTAGAAATATTTTTATGTATCTGAAACAAAAGTTCAACATGTACTTTTATCCATTAAAGAATCTTGTGATTGATGAGTCTTTGATTTTGTTCAAAGGTAGACAGTCATTCAAGCAGTATATACTGAGCAAGAGGAAATGCTTTGGTATAAAACTGTTTGTACTCTGTAACTGTGACACTGGCCTGGTATTGGATATTATTTTACACACGGGGAAGTAAAACATTAAAAGATACCAGGATGTTATTGGGTATCTCGGTGACGTAGTGAGAAACATGATGGCACATTATCTTGGTAAGGAGCCTACATTATATACTGATAACTGGTACACAAGCCCTTTACTCAGTGATTTCTTGCGAGTGAACATGACAGATGTGTGTAGCACAGTGCGTTCTAATCGTAAACACATGCCCAGGTTCAACGCAGGCACGCGTGCTGGTGAGGTGCAAATGTTTACTCCCAATGACATCATGGCATTACGGTGGCATGGCAATCGAGATGTCACATTGTTGACAACCATTCACCCTAACGAAATAAAAGACAGTGGCAAAGTTGATAGAGTGACCAATGAATGTACAGTGGTCCCTCGATAATCGTAAGGCTCGATAGTCGTAATTTTCGAAAATCGTAATATTATTTTCGTCAAAACATTGGCTCGCTAATCGTAGTTTGACTCGCGAATAGTCATTCGTCTGGGAAGCGTACACACGGCTCTGAGCCGTTCCCAGCCAGTGTGCCATTGTTTACCAGTGAGCGACGGTCCCCTCACTTGCTCATACAAAATATTTCATAATACTATATTCATTTTAGCGCTTGCAACTACTAAATAAGCTACCATGGCTCCAAAGAAAGCTCCTAGTGCCAAGCCTTTGGTAAAGAAGGTAAGAAATACGACTGAATTTAAGAAAAACATCATTGAACAATATGAAAGTGGCGTACGTGTGGCCGAACTGGCCAGGATGCATAACAAACCCCACACAACCATAGCTTCCATCATGGCCAAGAAAAAGGAAATTAAGGAAGCTGTTGTTGCAAAGGGGGTAAATATGCTGAAAAAAATGAGATCACCAGTACTCGAAGATGTTGAGAACTTATTATTGGTGTGGATAAACAAGAAACAATTAGCAGGAGATAGTTTTATGACGTCGATTATTTGTGAAAAGGCTAGGCAGTTGCATGACAATCTGGTAAAGAAATTGCCTGCAACGAGTACTGATATTTGCGAATTTAAGGCCAGCAAAGGTTGGTTTGAGAGATTTAAGAACCGTAGTGGTATACACAGTGTGATAAGGCATGGTGAGGCTGCCAGTTCAGACAAAATTGCAGCTACAAAATTCGTAAGTGAATTCAAGGAGTACATAGAGGATGAAGGACTGAAACCTGAACAAGTGTTCAATTGTGACAAAACAGGCCTTTTCTGGAAGAAAATGCCAAAGAGAACCTACATTACTCAGGAGGAAAAGGGACCGCCAGGACACAAGCCTATGAAAGACAGGCTGACGCTTATGTTCTGTGCTAATGCAAGTGGGGATTTCAGAGTGAAGCCGATACTAGTGTACCATTCTGAAAATCCCATAGTGTTCAAGAAAAACAATGTTATGAAGAGTAAATTGTGATTGTTTTGGAAATCTAATAATAAGGCATGGGTCACGAGGGAAATTTTCGTTGAGTGGTTCAATGAAGTGTTCGGCCCTAGTGTGAAGAATTTTTTTTTTTTTTTATTATCACACCGGCCGATTCCCACCAAGGCAGGGTGGCCCGAAAAAGAAAAACTTTCACCATCATTCACTCCATCACTGTCTTGCCAGAAGGGTGCTTTACACTACAGTTTTTAAACTGCAACATTAACACCCCTCCTTCAGAGTGCAGGCACTGTACTTCCCATCTCCAGGACTCAAGTCCGGCCTGCCGGTTTCCCTGAATCCCTTCATAAATGTTACTTTGCTCACACTCCAACAGCACGTCAAGTATTAAAAACCATTTGTCTCCATTCACTCCTATCAAACACGCTCACGCATGCCTGCTGGAAGTCAAGTGCCTGCTAGTAATGGACAATGCACCTGCTCATCCTCCAAACTTGGATGACCTAATTTTGGAGGAGTTTGGGTTCATCACAGTAAAGTTCTTGCCCCCGAATACCACTCCTCTCCTCCAGTCCATGGACCAGCAGGTCATTTCAAACTTTAAAAAACTCTACACCAAAGCAATGTTTCAAAGGTGCTTTAATGTGGCCTCAGACACTCACTTGACCCTAAGAGATTTTTGGAAAAAACACTTCAGTATCCTCCATTGCATAAGCCTATTATAGGTAAGGTTTGGGAGGGAGTGACTACCAGGACTTTGAACTCTGCTTGGAGAAAATTGTAGCCAGATTGTGTCCACAAGAGCCAATTTTGAAAGGTTTGGGGCTGACCCTGATGAGCCTATGTCAGTTGTTAAATCTATTGTGGCACTGGGGAGTTCCATGGGGTTGGATGTGAGTTTGGAGGAAGTGGAAGAGTTGGTGGAAGACCATAATGAAGAGCTCACCACTAAGGAGCTGCAAGAGCTTCAGCAGGAACAGGAACAGATTGCAGCTCAGAATCTTGCTGCAGAGGAGGAGGAAGAGAGATGGAAGAAGTTGCCTTCTTCAGCAATTAAGATTTTTGAAATGTGGGGTAAGATGGAAAGATTTATGGAGAAACATCACCCTGACAAGGCTATTGCAAGCCATGTTGGCAACATGTACAGTGGCAAAGTCTTGGCCCATTTTAGGGAAGTGTTAAAGAGACGCCAGAAACAGAGCTCTCTAGACAGTTATTTTGCGAGACAGGACTCCAGTGACTCTCAAGCTGGTCCTAGTGGCATTAAGAAACAGAGAATAGAAATAACCCCAGAAAAGCACTTGGTACCTAAGGTGTTGATGGAAGGGGATTCCCCTTCCAATGAGTAACTAATGTAATCTGTCTCCTCCTCCAGTCTTCCATACACTAAGAAGAATCGTCAATAAAGGTAAGTTTTATGCTGTTAATGTTTCATTCATCATGTCCCATTGTACTGTTTATGTACTACATCTATATTTCATGTAAAAAAATTTTTTGTTTTAATACTTCTGGGTGTCAGGAATGGATTAATTGTATTTACATTATTTCTTATGGGGAAAATTTATTCAAAAATCGTAAATTTCAATAATAGTCACACTTCCAGGAACTGATTAATTACGAAAAACGAGGGACCACTGTATTCAAAAACCAGTGATTGATTATATACAAAATATGCGTTTGGTTGACAAATGTGACGTGCAGATTGGCTTTGTGGATTGTGTTCGTAAGAGTTACAAGTGGTACATGAAACTTTTCTTCCATCTCATGGACATTTTAATGCTCAATGCATATAATATGTACCAAATGAAGACTGGGAACAGACCACCGTATGGTGAATTTTGCTTGTCTGTTGTCAGACAACTCATAATGAAGCACCAGGTAACAACATCCGCTATACATAACCGTCCTCGAACTCCTCAGGAAATACCCAAGCATCTGAGGAGGGAAGGTTATCACTTCCTAATAAAGCTTCCTGGAACTAAGAAGAAATAGGCTCAGAAGAGATGTGCTGTCTGTGCACAAACAAAACGAAGGCAACAAAGATACTTGGTTTATGTGCGAGGCATGAAAGGTATCTCTGTGCATGATATCTTGTTTCAAGGACTTCCACAGACTGCAGCAGTTCTAGAAACATGTCCAGTGGCTGTACATAGATAAATATATAATAGAAAATAGAGTATGGAGGAGGTGAATGTATTCAGATATTTGGGAGTGGACGTGTCAGCGGATGGGTCTATGAAAGATGAGGTGAATCATAGAATTGATGAGGGGAAAAGGGTGAGTGGTGCACTTAGGAGTCTGTGGAGACAAAAAACTTTGTCCTTGGAGGCAAAGAGGGCAATGTATGAGAGTATAGTTTTACCAACGCTCTTATATGGGTGTGAAGCATGGGTGATGAATGTTGCAGCGAGAAGGCTGGAGGCAGTGGAGATGTCATGTCTGAGGGCAATGTGTGGTGTGAATATAATGCAGAGAATTCGTAGTTTGGAAGTTAGGAGGAGGTGAGGGATTACCAAAACTGTTGTCCACAGGGCTGAGGAAGGGTTGTTGAGGTGGTTCGGACATGTAGAGAGAATGGAGCGAAACAGAGTGACTTCAAGAGTGTGTCAGTCTGTAGTGGAAGGAAGGCGGGGTAGGGGTCGGCCTAGGAAAGGTTGGAGGGAGGGGGTAAAGGAAGTTTTGTGTGCAAGGGGCTTGGACTTCCAGCAGGCATGCGTGAGCGTGTTTGATAGGAGTGAATGGAGACAAATGGTTTTTAATACTTGACGTGCTGTTGGAGTGTGAGCACAGTAACATTTATGAAGGGGTTCAGGGAAACTGGCAGGCCGGACTTGAGTCCTGGAGATGGGAAGTACAGTGCCTGCACTCTGAAGGAGGGGTGTTAATGTTGCAGTTTAAAAACTGTAGTGTAAAGCACCCTTCTGGCAAGACAGTGATGGAGTGAATGATGGTGAAAGTTTTTCTTTTTTGGGCCACCCTGCCTTGGTGGGAATGGGCCAGTGTGTTAATAATAAAAAAATAATAATAAATAGAAAATTAGTAATACACAACATTTGTGCATGTTTATTGTTGTACACAATACTGGTAAACAATATTAAAATAATAACTAGTGCGGTTATTGTGTTCAATACAGTGAGTGTGTATATATACATTATGTACAGTATTGGTCTCAGAGGCCACAAATGTTAGTAGAAAAGAAAAAAATTAGAAAAGAAAAGACAAAAGTATAAATAACATAAAATAGTAGTAGGTTGGTAGACAGTAACCACCCAGGGAAGTACTACTGCCCTGCCAGATGACTGTGAAACAGAAACCTGTAACTGTTTTACATGATGGTAGGATTGCTGGTGTCTTTTTCTGTCTCATAAACATGCTAGATAACAGTGATATCTTGCTACTCCTACTTACATTTGGTCACACTTCACAGACACGCACATGCATATATATATATATATATACAGTGGTCCCTCAATAATCGTCTGGCCTGAAAGTCGTCAATTTCGGAAATACGTAGTCCCATTATTTCGTCTAAACACTGGCTCGCAAATGGTCCATTAACTCGCTAATCATCCTGCGTCTGGGACGTGTACTCACACTCTGAGCCGCCTGGGCCTGTCTTCCCAGCCAGTGTGCCATTGTTTACCAGTGAGTGATGGTCCCCTCACTTGCTCCTACGAAATATTTCATAATATTCCATTGATTTTAGTGCTTGCAAGTGCTAAATAAGATACCTTGGCTCCAAAGAAAGCTTCTAGTGCCAGCCTTTTGGTAAAGAATGTAAAAAACACATATAATTTATGAAATTTTTTTTAGAAAAATACAAAGGTGGTGGTGGTAGAGTGGAAGCAGTTGTGGCAGTGGTTGATGGTGGTAGAAGGTAATAGTGATGGTGGTAACAGTTGTAATAGTGGTAGAAGGTCATAGTGATGGTGGTAGAGGGTTCCTTCTTTAGTGATTCAGCGATTCTACCAACTCCTCTAATGTTGTTGGAGTTATATAGGGCTACAGAAAACACCGCCGCCTCAGCTGCTGCTTCACCACCATTATGGACGGCTTACTCTCAGTGGCCCTTATATACCCAACAACAACACAACACAACACCTCTTGTGACATACGTAATGACTTATTTTATTCATTCTAGAGTATATTCCATGTTTCTATGTTATTAATATTGTTTATTATGTCATATTAGTTGAATTGTGATAGATAAATAAGCCGCAGAGTTGATATTAGTGTCATATTATCCAACAATAAACTTACCATCCCTCCCTCACACAAACAAGTCTTCAATAAGAACATAAGAAAGGAGGAACACTGCAGTACGCCTGTTGGCCCATACTAGGCTGGTCCTTCACAAATCCAACCCACTAACAGAACAAATGCTACCCAAGCAATAAGCTCAGGTGCAAGTCCAACTCAAATCCAACCCTTCTCACTCATGTATTTATCCAACCTAAATTGGAAACTACCCAATGTTTCAGCTTTGATCACCCTACTAGGCAGACCATTCCACTCATCAACTACCCCTATTGCCAATGTTCATTTATACATTTTATTAGTGCTTTCCATTTATTTGGCATTCTTTTCTGCATGTAAATCTATATTCATGCTAGAGAAGTAACCCCTGAAGTGACCTAGAGTCCTTATGAAGGGGGATTCCCCTTCCAAACAATAACCTCTCTTCCCTCTCTCCTCCTCACTGTCTTCCATTCATCAACAACAGCCTTCAATAAAGGTAACTGTCATGTTTAATGTTCATTCTTTTGCGCATGTAAATCTATCTTTGAGGTAAAAAAAAAAATTGTTGTTGATACTTCTGGGTGTCTGGAACGAATTAATTGGTTTTACATTATTTCTTATGGGGAAAATTGGTTCAAAAATCATCTATTTCGATAATAGTCCTACTTCCAGGAACGGATTAAGGACGATAATTGAGGGACCACTGTACATACATCTAGGTTTTTCTCCTTTTTCTAAATAGCTCTTGCTCTTCTTTATTTCTTCTATTGTCCATGGGGAAATGGAAAAGAATCTTTCCTCCGTAAGCCATACGTGTCGTATGAGGCGACTAAAATGCCAGGAGCAATGGGCTAGTAACCCCTTCTCCTGTAAACATTTACTAAAAAAGAGAAGAAGAAAAACTTTAAAAAACTCGGATGCTTAATGGCGTGGATTAGTGCGGATGCAAAAACAGATATTGCGGTTAAAGAAAAGAATTTGGGATGTCCTTGCCCTTAAAAAAGCAAAACAAAGCTAAAGGGGGGTTTAGGGGATTTTGTTGGGGGGAATAAATGGGATTAAATCTGGATTACTGAGAGAGTTAAGCAAGGAGGGGTAGCAAAATGTTAAAGGGATCAGTTATGAAGGAGAAAAGAAAATAATGTGAAAAATTCAAGGATTAGGGGATTAATAAGGTTGGATGCAAAAAGTGGGTAAAAATAAGGTGATGCACCTGGGAAAGGGAAATTTAAAGGGGGGAAAGGGAAGATGTTGGATTTTTTTAAAGTGAATTATAGGAGCCTTTAAAACAAGTGAGGAGAAATTTGTGGTGGGGGCCCTGAAGTAAAGTGGAGAAATTTTAGAGGGGGTTTGGGTGGAAATTTGGGGGCCATGTAAATGATAATGGGAGCCTTTGATTGAACTTTGCCGAAAAGGGTTTGGGTATAGGTAAAAAAATTTAAGAAAAAGAGGAAAAAAAGAAAACGTACAAGATAGATGCAGGGCGAAATACAGTAGTTTTTGGTTATGTATTGGTAAAAAAAGACTGTTGAAAAGCTTCGGGATGTACTTTTTATAGGGGGCCACAAATATAGATCATTTTAAAACCCTTTGACTGTTTCCGACTAAAAATACGTCTTACGAGCCAAATTTTTCTGACGTATTTTACCACAAATTTCGGCTTCAAATCGCGCCCCAAAGGGCCCTGGTAGGCCACACGGGAAAAAAGGGTCTCAGTGGTGGGTGTGCCCCCGTAAAAAAAATTGGGCCCTAGCGGTGCATTGTGGGAACCCCAGTTGTCATTTCCATTTTCCCCATGCCCTCGGTAAGAAGTTCCCACTCCTGGGGATGGGGGTCTTTTGTTCCAAGGATAGCTCTAACAGCGTGAAAATGTCATGACATGAATTCAAGGTTTTCAAGGGGTGTTACCGAAAAAAGTCCCAGGATAACGAAAAGGACAAACCCAGATGACCCAAAACCCTTCGACCCTGGTGCGTGCCGGGTTTTTTTAAATTTCACCTTGCCTTACCAGGCAAAAGGAAACAAATTTGGTCGGTACAACCCCCTAGATAGCAGTGAAGTGATGTGATTTCAAGGTCTTAAAACAGTTCAGGACAGTGAAGGAATATTCCCATGAAGCGCCAGTATTTACGACGTCTGCGGTCTGGTAGTTTTCAATTTGTTCCAAGGGAAGGAGAAACTCGGGAGCACACCCGTGCCCAACACCACACCTGATAGTGAAATGACGATTTGAACGATGGGTAGAATTGACAGTGGGGGAGGAGGCAGTGGTGTGAAGTGGGGGTGGCAGGGGCCCCCATGGGGCACCACACCGGGCCACGTCTACCCTGCGGCGATCGCAGAACAACCGCCTCACCCCCCCACACTCCCACAACTGCCCCACCACAACCCTGCCACCCACAACCACGTAAAATTCCAGCCCCCCACCACGACCGAAACTGGGATTGGCGGGGACGGTGACGAGTTTTTTCCCCACCCCCCAGACTTTGATGAAACAAAAAGTGGAATAAAGCCACTTGCCCATTTGGGAACAATGCCATGAACTGGACTGCTTTGAGTTTTTCTTCGATGAACCCCTGATGGACACATTGTCGGGAAAACCCAACACATATGTGAATACACCATGGCAAATAAAATTTCTCTCACCAAAATCACGGCTACACAAGTGGAAAGGGGACAACTGTGGGAGAGATGTACCTGTTTTTTTTCCAAATAATGCTTATGCCCATGGTATAACACCTGTCACCACATACGGACAACAGATCGCCTGATTTCAATCCCGGTTTTAGTGCTTATAGTGTCAATCGTTTCCTGATACTGTTGCTATGTTACACTTTTCAGACAAAACCCGGCCCGACAGAAACACAGGTTATATAAGATAAGAAATGTGTTTTGTACCTAAACAAAAGTGCTGCTGTTTTTTTTCCCTTCAGGAAGCTTGTTTTGATGAGTCCTTGTTTTATTCAAAGGAAACTCTCATTCAAGCAATATATACCAAGCAAGAGGAAAAAACTTTGGTATAAAGCATTTGTACGTGTGATTGCAGAAGTGGGCTTGTTTTAGAATTTATTGTGTACACTGGGTAAAACTTTTAGAGATACCATGAAGTTATTGGGTACTCTGGTGATGTGGTTCGAACATGATGGAACCCTATCTTGGTAAGGGGCTTTTTATTTATGATAAATGGTACACAACCCCCCACTCTGATTTCTTGCGAGTTAACTTTACAGACGTTTTGGGACATGCGGGTAATCGCAAACATAGCCAAGGTTCGACGCTGGGACTCCAGAGGGAGGTGCAAGCTTTTTTGCTGCCAATGCATCGGCATTTTGGGGGCATGACAAACTGATGTCACATTGTTGCATCAGTTCACCAAACAAATGGTACCCCCGTGGCAGGGAAACAAGAAACCAATAACCCATTCTAAAGCCGCAGCGTCATGGACTACAATCAAATAGCGTTATGGAAAATGTGACATGCAATTGGGGTTTCAATGTGTACGCAAGAGTTATAAGTGGTATATCAAACTTTTTTTCCTCTTGTGATATCTCTATGCTAAATGCTTATAACATAACAAGTTAAACCAACAAAACACCAAAATAGGGAATTTTTCCTGCAAATCGAAAAAAATTGCAAAGTACAAAGGAGCAACCCTGAAAAAAAACCAGCGCCCCACAGACGTCATCTCGTTTGAGGCCGGTGACCTACCCCATACAAATGCCCCCTACAAATGCCAAAAAAATGCTCAGAAAGGGGTTATGTAGTATGCATACCACAAAACGCCCCAAACACCAAGACACCGTTTATGTGTGAGGGGTTGAGGCCCCCCCGCATATACCCCTGTTTCAAAGAGTTCCACAAGCTCAGCAGTTTAGGAAGGGTTTGTGATTACTATTTTAATAATTATGGAACAATATAATAAAAAATTTTTTATTGTTTGTTTGTGAAACAAAGTGTATACACAAACTAATAGTGTAAAGTTTTTTTCTGTTATTGTTTGTAAATAATGAGTGTAAATTTTAACAATGCACCTTACATTTTTCACAGGCCACAAAGTTACCGGAAAAGAAAAATTTGAAAAAGCAAAAAACTTTGAATTAGAAAATAAAAGATCCGGGGGCGGCGTCGCCGCTTTGCCGTACGCACGTCAATTTCGCAAACTTGCGGGTCTATATCTCGGTAAATACTAGGGCAAAAATTTTTTTTTAGGCTTAAAACACTAGTAAAAATATTCCTAACATTTTCATAAGAAAAAATAATTTTTTTTTTTTTCGAATATTTGGCGACATAGAATGACAGTTTCAGAGAAGGGCCTGAAACAGTCAAAGGGTTAAAGTTGTAGCTACACTGAGAGTAAAAGGCAGATGGGATACAAGGAGAATAGAAGCATCAGGGAAGAGAGAGAGGTGAAGGTTTATAAACTAAAAGAGGAGGCATTTAGGGTAAGATATATACAGCTATTGGAGGATAGATGGGCTAATGAGAGCATAGGCAAAGGGGTCGAAGAGGTATGGGGTAGGTTTAAAAATGTAGTATTAGAGTGTTCAGCAGAAGTTTGTGGTTACAGGAAAGAGGGTGCGGGAGGGATGAGGAGTGATTGGTGGAATGATGATGTAAAGAGAGTAGTAAGGGAGAAAAAGTTAGCATATGAGTTTTTATAAAGTAAAAGTGATGCAAGGACGGAAGAGTATATGGTGAAAAAGAGAGAGGTTAAGAGAGTGGTGAAGCAATGTAAAAGGAGAGCAAATGAGAGAGTGGGTGATATGTCATCAACAAATTTTGTTGAAAATAAGAAAAAGTTTTGGAGTGAATTAACAATTTTAAGAAAGCCTAGAGAACAAAATGGATTTGTCAGTTTAAAAATAGGAGAGGAAAGTTATTAAATGGAGAGTTAGAGGTATTGGGAAGATGGAGGGAATATTTTGAGGAATTGTTAAATGTTGATGAAGATAGGGAAGCTGTGATTTCGTGTATAGGGCAAGGAGGAATAACATCTTGTAGGAGTGAGGAAGAGCCAGTTTGAGTGTGAGGGGAAGTTCGTGAGGCAGCAGGTAAAAATGAAAGGGGTAAGGCAGCTGGGATTGATGGGATAAAGATAGAAATGTTAAAAGCTGTGGGGATATAGTTTTGGAGTGGTTTGGTGCAATTATTAAACAAATGTTTTGGAAAGGGTAAGGTACCTAGGGATTTGCAGAGAGCATGCATAGTTCCTTTGTATAAAAGGCAAAGGGGACAAAAAGAGTGCAAAAATTATAGGGGGATAAGTCTGTTGAGTATACCTGGTAAAGTGTATGGTACAGTTATTATTGAAAGAATTAAGAGTAAGACGGAGAATAGGATAGCAGATGAACAAGGAGGCTTTAGGAAAGGTAGGGGTGTGTGGACCAGGTGTTTACAGTGAAACATATAAGTGAACAGTATTTAGATAAGGCTGAAGAGGTTTTTGTGGCATTTATGATTTGGAAAAGGAGTATGACAGGTGGGATAGGGGGGCAATGTGGCAGATGTTGCAGGTGTATGGTGTAGGAGGTAGGTTACTAAAAGTAGTGAAGAGTTTTTCCAAGGATAGTGGGCTAAAGTTGGTTGGTGGGAAAAAGAGGGAGATTATTTCCCGGGTAAAATTGGCCCCTAAGAAAAGGAAATGTGTGATGTCCCGTGGTTGTTTAATATTTTTTGACAGGGTTGAAAAGGGGGAAGTAAATGCGGGGGTCTTGGAAAGAGGGGGGGTGGATTTTAACCCCTTTTTTGATTTTTTCAGGCCCCTCTCTAAAAACTGTATTCTAGGGTCGAAAAATATTCAAAAAAAAAAAAAATTAAATTTTTTCTTATAAAATGTTAAAAATTATTTTTCTGAGTGTTTTAGTAAAAAAAAAATTTTTTGCCTTTGGTATTTACCGAGATATAGGACGTGAAGTTTGCAGAAAATGGCCGCGTATGGCAACAGCGGCGACTCCCCGGTCAGGGGGTTAAACTTTAGTTTCTTGAATTTAAAGGTTTTTTTTTTTTTTTCCTTATTTTATTTTTTCACTTTTTTATGGGCCTAGGGTTCCAAAGAAAGGGTGAAAATTGTAATATTAAACCCCGGGGGGTTGTTTTCAACAAAAAAGGGGGGGGGCAAAAACTAAAAAAACCCCAAAATTTTGGGAACAAAACGGGAAACAAAAAACAAACCAAAAAACAAAACCCCCCCCCTTCCCCCTCCCCCCCTCCTCCTTTCTCCCCCTTCCCCCCTTTTTCCCCCCTCCTCTCCCCCTTTCCTCCTCCTCCCCCCTTTCCCCTTTCCCCCTTTCCCCCCCTTCCCCCTTCTCCTTCCCCCTCCTCCCCCTTTCCCCCTCCTCCCTTCCCCTCCTTCTCCTCCCCCCTTCCTCCTCCTTCCCCCTCCCCCTTTTCCCCTTCCCTCCTCCTTCTCCTCCCTCCTCCTCCTTCCCCTTTCCTTTTCCCTCCTCACTTTTTTCTCCTCCTCCCCCTTTCCTCCCCCTTTCCCTCCTCCCCCTTTCCTTCTCCTCCTCCCTCCTCCTCCTTCTCCCTCCTCCTCCTCCTTTTTCCTCCTCCCCCTTCCTTTCCTTCTCCCCCCTCCCCCTTTTTCTCCTCCTCCCCCTTTCTCCCCCTTTTCCCTTTCCCTCCCCCTTTCCTTCTCCCCCTCCCCTTTTTCTCCCCTCCCCTTCTCCTCCTCCCCCTTTTCCCCCTCCCCCTTTCCCCCTTTTTCCTCCTTTTTTCCTTTCCTTCTCCTCCTTCCCTTCTCCTCCTTCTCCTTCTCCTATCCTCCTCCTCCTCCCCCTCCTCCCCCTCCTCCCCTTCTCCTCCCCCTTGTCTTGTGTGCGAGTGTGTGGTTATAATTGTTTTAAAGGTCGGAAGTGGGCAGCTGTCAAAGTGACATATTTTTCCCATTAGTCCCCTACCCCTCCCGCCTGTCAAAACAATGGGGCGGGGTGCTGGGTTCCCCCCCTCCATTCTATCTAATTATCTTTCTTTCCCCCTTCATATCTTTCAAAACTGTCTCTCTTTCTTCTGTCTGCCCATCTCTGGGTTTAAAAGGTACAAATAAATTAAAAAGTTTTACATAGTTTTAAATTACCTGGAAAAACCCAAAAAACCAGAAAAAAAGTTGGGGTATACTCTGCTTGAAGATGTGAGTAAAAAAAGAGGGCACTCTTGTGGCTCTCTCGAGACAGAGGGGCTAGATGGACAGAAGGGAGCTTGACAGACAGACAAATGTTTGGGGTTTTCCCGCCCAAAAACCCAAAAGGGAGGGCGGGTGGTTTATGTAATATTACCCTCCTTTACGCTCATTAAAAATCGCTTTTTATCAGTTTTTATTTCCCTTATCTTGTCACTGTCATGGGGTGGGCTTTTTTTTTTCTTGCTTTTAAGGGAACAATATTATTAAAATCTTTTCTTCCCCCTCCTCCTCCTCCCCCTTTCCCCCTCTTTTCCTTTTTTCCCCCCCTCCTCCCCCCTCCTCCCCCTCTTTGTTTCCCCCTCCCTCCCCCATTGCTTTTTTGGTTTTCCCAAATCCTCCAAATCATGAAAATTTATCTTCACTGACACTTTTCCCCTGTTTTAGGCATCACTTTGGGGAAAAGAAAAAGTCCCAGGGTTTGTGGGGAATCACATATTTCTTACCGCTAGACATGGGTGAAAAAAAGGGCAAATGAAAAAGGGATTCCCACAATGCACACTGGCTCCCGATTTTTTTTATATGGGCACAAAGACCATGGGGACCCCTTTCTTTACATGTGGGCCTACCCGCTTTTTTTCCCGCTTGATTTGAAATCTGCTAGAATTTTTGGGATAAATACGGCAGGGAAAAATTGGTCGTAAAAACGTTTTTTATACGTCGGGGGAAAAAGTTCCCAAAAGGGTTTTAAAAAATTTAAAAAATCAAAAAATAAAGTGGGAGTTGTCACGTTGCTCTTTGTGGGTGCACTGTCTCCTGGGAGATTCTGAAGAGAAAATTGCAGAGGGGTTTGGGGGATGAATTTTTGGTTTTGGGTATGCAAAGAAGGAAAATTAAAAGTGAATCAGGGAAAAAGTAAGGGTTTTGAGGTTTAACAAAAAGAAATTTGGTGATGAAAGATTGGATATCAGATTGGAGGGGGGGGAGTATAGAGGAGGTGAATGTATTCAGATTTTTGGGAGTGGAGTGTCAGCGGATGGGTCTATGAAAGATGAGGTGAATCATAGAATTGATGAGGGGAAAAGGGTGAGCGGTGCACTTAGGAGTCTGTGGAGACAAAGAACTTTGTCCTTGGAGGCAAAGAGGGGAATGTATGAGAGTATAGTTTTACCAATGCTCTTTTATGGGAGTGAAGCATGGGTGATGAATGTTGCAGCGAGGAGAAGGCTGGAGGCAGTGGAGATGTCATGTCTGAGGGCTATGTGTGGTGTGAATATAATGCAGAGAATTCGTAGTTTGGAAGTTAGGAGGAGGTGCGGGATTACCAAAACTGTTGTCCAGAGGGCTGAGGAAGGGTTGTTGAGGTGGTTCGGACATGTAGAGAGAATGGAGCGAAACAGAATGACTTCAAGAGTGTATCAGTCTGTAGTGGAAGGAAGGCGGAGTAGGGGTCGGCCTAGGAAAGGTTGGAGGGAGGGGGTAAAGGAGGTTTTGTGTGCGAGGGGCTTGGACTTCCACCGGGCATGCATGAGCGTGTTTGATAGGAGTGAATGGAGACAAATGGTTTTTAATACCTGACGTGCTGTTGGAGTGTGAGCAAAGTAACATTTATGAAGGGATTCTGGGAAACCAGCAGGCCGGACTTGAGTCCTGGAGACGGGAAGTACAGTGCCTGCACTCTGAAGGAGGGGTGTTAATGTCGCAGTTTAAAAACTGTAGTGTATAGCACCCTTCTGGCAAGACAGTGATGAAGTGAATGATGGTGAAAGTTTTTCTTTTTTGGGCCACCCTGCCTAGGTGGGAATCGGCCAGTGTGTTAATAATAAAAAAAAAAATAATAATATATGCTTCAATGTAAACACTTGATCTACACATCCCCTACCCACCCTAAAACCTCCTTGCTCATCCGCAACCCTACATTCTGTCTTACCTCTAATTCTTTCAATAATAACCCTACTGTACACTTTTCCTGGTATACTCAGTAAACTTATTCCTCTATAATTTTTACAATCTCTCTTATCCCCTTCCCTTTATATAAAGGGACTATACACGCTCTCCGCCAATCCCTAGGTACCTTCCCCTCTTTCATACATTTATTAAATAAAAATACCAACCACTCCAACACTATGTCCCCCCTGCTTTTAACATTTTTTTCATGATCCCTTCAGTTCCAGCTGCATTACCCCCTTTCATTCTACGTAATGTCTCATGAATCTCCCCCACACTCACATCCTGCTCTTCACTCCTAAAAGATGATATACCTCTCTGGCCAGTGCATGAAATTACCGCCTCCCTTTCTTCGTCGACATTTAAAAGTTCCTCAAAGTATTCTCGCCATCTACCCAAAACCTTCATCTCCCCATCTACTAACTCCCCTTCTCTGTTTTTAACTGATAAATCCATTTGTTCCCTAGGCTTTCTTAACTTGTTTAACTTACTCAAAATTTTTTTTCTTATTTTCATTAAAGTTCCTTGACAGTACCTCTCCCACTCTATCATCCGCTCTCCTTTTGCACTCCCTCACCACTCTCTTCACCTTTCTTTCACTCTCCATATACTCTACTCTTCTTATAACACTTCTGCTTTGTAAAAACCTCTCATAAGCTAACTTTTTTCTCTTTTATCATACCCTTTACTTCATCATTCCACCAATCACTCCTCTTTCCTTCTGCCCCCACCCTCCTATAACCACAAACTTCTGCCCCACATTCTAATACTGCATTTTTAAAACTATTCCAACCCTCTTCAACCCCCCACTACTCATACCTGCCCCAGCCCACCTTTCTGCCAATAGTTGCTTATATTTCACCCGAACTTCCTCCTCCCTTAGTTTATACACTTTCACCTCCCTCTTACTTGTTGTTGCCACCTTCCTCTTATCCCATCTACCTCTTACTCTAACTGTAGCTACAACTAGATAATGATCCGATATATCAGTTGCCCCTTTATAAGCGTGTACATCCTGGAGCCTACCCATCAACCTTTTATCCACCAATACATAATCTAACAAACTACTTTCACTACGTGCTACATCATACCTTGTATATTTATTTATCCTCTTTTTCATAAAATATGTATTACTTTTTACCAAACCTCTTTCTACACATAACTAAATTAACCCTTTCAGGGTCCGTCCCGTAGATCTATGGCTTTATGTTCAGGGTCCAAACCGTAGATCTACGCCATGAGCTCAGCTCACTCTGATAAACTGTGAGTGGTACATTTGGGCCTAGATATGAGAGAATACATCTATGTGGCATGTGTGCACCACATAAAACAGATCCTGCAGCACACTGTGTATAATGAGAGAAAAAAAATTAAATCATGATTTTTCGATTAAAACAGCAACTTTGCAGTGTTTTTTCGTATGTTTTTTATAGTTGTATTTGCGATTTCTTGGTCTCATTTGATAGAATGGAAGACATATTACAGAAATAGAGATGATTTTGATTGGTTTTAGCACTGGAAATGGCTTGAAACTGAGCTCAAAGTAGCAGAAATGTTAAATTTTTGCCGATATTCAAGAGTAAAACAAACGACCTCACACGTCTAATACACGTCAGCTGGTGGGTCTAATATACATTCACAAATATGGTGATGATATTTATACAATTATTACAGTATTGCATAACAGTAAATCTTCTATTTTTTGGTGTGAATAAAAATTCATTATGTGAATAAAAAATCAAAATGGAATTTATTTGTAAAGCCTCAAAACATAACTAATGAACAGAGGAAATGTTAGTTTAGTGCCAGGAATGCCTACATTGTTCATTCTGGACCCTATTTTGAAATTGGAATATTTTGAACTTTGTGTTAAATTGGCCAAATTAACAATTTCCGATCACTTTATTTTGTAGTTGAAACAGTTGACTTGGCGATTTCTTGTGCTCAATCGATAGAATAGAAGTAATACTAGTGAAATAGCTAAGAATTTGGTTGATTGGAATAATGTAATTGGCCTAAAATGGGAGTCAAAGTCGGCAAAATCGCCGATTCGTAAATATCGCTGACACATCAAAATTTGCGAGAGCATAATTTCGTCAATTTTCCACCAAATTTCGTACTTTTTGTTTTATTACCTTCACAAAAAGATTCTCTACGATTTCATAAGAAAAGATAACAAATTTTTTTTTTGAAAATTCTTGGACACTGGTGCGTGACTCCAGATTTGGGCCTTGGACCCTGAAAGGGTTAAAGGCTCCCCATTTTCATTTACCCTGGCACCCCAAATTTACCTACTACTCCCTCCACAACATTTTTCCCCACTTCAGCATTAAAATCCCCAACCACAAGTACTCTCACACTTGGTTCAAAACTCCCCACGCAATTGCTCAACATTTCCCAAAATCTCTCTCTCTCCTCTATACTTTCCTCTTCCCCAGGTGCATAAACACTTACTATAACCTACTTCTCACATCCAACCTTTATTTTACTCCACATAATCCTTGAATTAATACATTTACAGTCCCTCTTTTCCTGCCATAGCTTATCCTTCAAGATTATTGCTACTCCTTCTTTAGCTCTAACTCTATTAGAAACCCCTGACCTAATCCCACTTATTCCTCTCCACTGAAACTCACCCACCCCCTTCAGCTTTGCTTCACTTAAAACCAGGATATCCATCTTCTTCTCTTTCATAACATCCACAATCATCTCTTTCTTATCTGCACAACATCCACGCACATTCAAACTTCCTACTTTGACAATTTTCTTCTTATTCTTTTTAGTAATTTTTACAGGAAAATGGGTTACTAGCCCATTGTTCCCGGCATTTTAGTTGACTTTTACAACACGCATGGCTTACGGAGGAAAGATTCTTATTCCACTTCCCCATGGATATAAAAGGAAAAGTAATTAGAACAAGAACTAAGATAAAATCAAAGAAAACTCAGATGAGTGTGTATAAATAAATGTGTACATATATGTTTAGTGTGACCTAAGTGTAAGTAGAAGTAGCAAGACGTACCTATAATCTTGCATGTTTATGAGACAGACAAAAGACACCAGCAATCCTACCATCATATACAGAACATTAAACTCCACTGTAAACCTTCCCCTAAAACTACCCCTTGACAGTTACAACAGAATGCACAGCCACAATACAAGGCATAAGGCACTCTTCAACATCCCTCGAGTCAGTCTCTCACTATGCAAGAACGCTATGCACATAAAGGGCCCGAAGATCTGGAACTCGCTACTGGAACAGGTCAAGGATCCCCCGACAGTTTATAAATTTAGGACTTTGCTAAAAAATCATCTTATCTCTCAATATTAACCAAATCAGCCAAAACATCTGCTAATTAGTTTTATTATGTGACCTCCTGGCTTTTAATTCTGCCAATCCATAAAATATTACCACCTACACCATTACTTTTAAGGTAGATTTTGTGTGCAATTTCAAGATTATTTTACCAAGCCCTACTCCACCTTACTACCTCTCACTTGTATTAAGTTTAAATATGACTGTAAAACAGTTAACCACTACTTCTTGTCTAGTTTTAAGTATAGTTACTATGTTCTATTATCTTATCCAGTTTTAATTAGTTGCTATGTATTAGGATTAATTTGCCCAAAATGCCTCAGCCTGATAGTGGCTATCTTTGTACATAGCAAATCAAAATTGTAATTACACACTTTAACCTTTGCAATGAAATAAATTTTACTTTACTTTACAAAAAGAAAATTGGTTGGGAAGAATTTGTTTGATACTTGAACGGATTGGCACTCGAACAGCCTTCTGGAATGAATTAAGCTTGAGTATCGAGGTTCCACTGTATATATAAAATATGAAATAACTTTCAAACACTTGAAATTTTGGAAAGTTTCCAGACATAATGGAGAGTTGTGCTCACGGAGAACGTAAACAAACCGGGTGACCCCGCAGTGACCATATTAGAAAGTCAGGTGGGGAGCCATATAGAGACTCTTGGTCATAATTTGAAATGTCTGTTGTAGCGGAATGCCATAAGGTGAAACGTTGTAAAGCGAGACCCTGCTGTATACAAAGGCATACATGTGAAACAATTTAATGCTTACATTCATCTGTATCCAGTCCTTGTACGTAAATATGACGGTCTTCATGATTGCCGCATAGCGGAAACTGAGACACAAAGCTTGGCGAAATAATTCATGGATGAAGTTGATGTTCTCCCGAGATGAGAAGAAGATGTCACGAACCATCATTCCATCTTCATTTGAACTACCTTCATCACTGAAAATTATTAAACAAATAATTTGATAGCAGTTTTTTATGAATTAAGATTAATGTGTGGTATGAATGAAATAGGAAAATAAAGAGTGAAATTAAAATTCTAAATTCAAAATTTTTATTTCTTTGCATAGTATACAATGTATAGCTTACATGTAATAAAATACTGTGAAGCACAAAGGCAGCCAATAGCATGCATGAGCATTTTGGGTAAATTAATGTTAATGCTTACAGACTACTTAAAACTAGATATAGGTTACTAAGTGGTGAATTTTAATTATGTATTATTATAAAAAGGAGGTAGAATTTTTTGTTATAATTAATATAATTTATAGTAGGGGGGTAGGAAAAAAAATAAAAAAGTACAGTTTATAACAGAACAATTTTAAGTGTGTATTACTAATTTAAAATGATTTAGTGATCTTAAGTTAACACTTAGGTCACACTACACATACATGTACACGTTTATTTATACACACTCATCTGAGTTTTCTTTGATTTTATCTTAATAGTTCTTGGTCTTATTACTTTTCCTTTTATATCCATGGGGAAGTGGAATAAGAATCTTTCCTCCGTAAGCCATGCGTGTTTGTGTTGTAAAAGTCAACTAAAATGCCGGGAACAATGGGCTAGTAACCCATTTTCCTGTAAAGATTACTAAAAAGAATAAGAAGAAGAAAATTGTCAAAGTGGGAAGTCTGAAAGTGCGTGGATGTTGTGCAAATGATAAGAAAGAGATGATTGTGGATGTTATGAATGAGAAGAAGCTGGATGTCCTGGCTTTAAGTGAAACGAAGCTGAAGGGGGTGGGAGAGTTTCAATGGAGAGGAAAAAATGGGATTAGGTCGGGGGGTTTTTCAAATAGAGTTAGAGCTAAAGAAGGAGTAGCAATAATGTTGAAGGATAAACTATGGCAGGAAAAGAGGGACTATAAATGTATTAATTCAAGGATTATGTGGAGTAAAATAAAGATTGGATGTGAAAAGTGGGTTATAGTAAGCGTGTATGCACCTGGAGAAGAAAGAAGTGTAGAGGAGAGAGAGAGATTTTGGGAAATGTTGAGTGAATGCGTGAGGAGTTTTGAATCAAGTGTGAGAGTAACGGTGGTTGGGGATTTCAATGCTAAAGTGGGTAAAAATGTTATGTAGGTAAATTTGGGGTGCCAGGGGTAAATGTAAATGGGGAGCCTTTAATTGAGCTATGTGTAGAAAGAGATTTGGTAATAAGTAATACATATTTTATGAAAAAGAGGATAAATAAATATACAAGGTATGAGGTAGCACGTAATGAAAGTAGTTTGTTAGATTATGTATTGGTGGATAAAAGGTTGATGGGTAGGCTCCAGGATGTACATGTTTATAGAGGGACAACTGATATATCGGATCATTATTTAGTTGTAGCTACAGTTAGAGTAAGAGGTAGATGGGAAAAGAGGAAGGTGGCAACAACAAGTAAGAGGGAGGTGAAACTGTATAAACTAAGGGAGGAGGAAGTTCGGGGGAGATATAAGCGACTGTTGGCAGAAAGGTGGGCTAGTGCAAAGATGAGTAGTGGGGGGGTTGAAGAGGGTTGGAATAGTTTTAAAAATGCAGTATTAGAATGTGGGGCAGAAGTTTGTGGTTATAGGAGGGTGGGGGCAGGTGGAAAGAGAGTGATTGGTGGAATGATGAAGTAAAGGGTGTGATAAAGAGAAAAAGTTAGCTTATGAGAGGTTTTTACAAAGCAGAAGTGTTATAAGAAAAGCAGAGTATATGGACAGTAAAAGAAAGGTGAAGAGAGTGGTGAGAGAATGCAAAAGGAGAGCAGATGATAGAGTGGGAGAGGCACTGTCAAAAAATTTTAATGAAAATAAGAAAAAATTTTGGAGTGAATTAAACAAGTTAAGAAAGCCTAGGGAAAGTATGGATTTGTCAGTTAAAAACAGAGTAGGGGAGTTAGAAGATGGGGAGAGGGAGGTATTAGGTAGATGGCGAGAATATTTTGAGGAACTTTTAAATGTTGAGGAAGAAAGGGAGGTGGTAATTTCATGTACTGGTCAGGGAGGTATACCATCTTTTAGGAGTGAAGAAGAGCAGAATGTAAGTGTGGGGGAGGTACGTGAGGCATTACACAGAATGAAAGGGGTAAAGCAGCTGGAACTGATGGGATCATGACAGAAATGTTAAAAGCAGGGGGGGATATAGTGTTGTAGTGGTTGGTACTTTTGTTTAATAAATGTATGAAAGAGGGGAAGGTACCTAGGGATTGGCAGAGAGCATGTAGTCCCTTTATATAAAGGGAAAGGGAACAAAAGAGATTGTAAAAATTATAGAGGAATAAGTTTATTGAGTATACCAGGAAAAGTATACGGTAGGGTTATAATTGAAAGAATTAGAGGTAAGACAGAATGTAGGATTGCGGATGAGCAAGGAGGTTTCAGTGGGTAGGGGATGTGTAGATAAAGTGTTTACATTGAAGCATATATGTGAACAGTATTTAGATAAAGGTAGGGAAGTTTTTATTGCATTTATGGATTTACAAAAGGCATATGATAGAGTGGATAGAGGAGCAATGTGGCAGATGTTGCAAGTATATGGGATAGGTGGTAAGTTACTAAATGCTGTAAAGAGTTTTTATGAGGATAGTGAGGCTCAGGTTAGGGTGTGTAGAAGAAAGGGAAAATATTTCCCAGTAAAAGTAGGTCTTAGATAGGGACGTGTAATGTCACCATGGTTGTTTAATATATATTTATAGATGGGGTTGTAAAAGAAGTAAATGCTAGGGTGTTCGGGAGAGGGGTGGGGTTAAATTATGGGGAATCAAATTCAAAATGGGAATTGACACAGTTACTTTTTGCTGATGATACTGTGCTTATGGGAGATTCTAAAGAAAAATTGCAAAGGTTAGTGGATGAGTTTGAGAATGTGTGTAAAGGTAGAAAGTTGAAAGTGAACATAGAAAAGAGTAAGGTGATGAGGGTATCAAATGATTTAGATAAAAAAAAAATTGGATATCAAATTGGGGAGGAGGAGTATGGAAGAAGTGAACGTTTTCAGATACTTGGGAGTTGACGTGTCGGCGGATGGATTTATGAAGGATGAGGTTAATCACAGAATTGATGAGGGAAAAAAGGTGAGTGGTGCGTTGAGGTATATGTGGAGTCAAAAAACGTTATCTATGGAGGCAAAGAAGGGAATGTATGAAAGTATAGTTGTACCAACACTCTTATATGGATGTGAAGCTTGGGTGGTAAATGCAGCAGCGAGGAGACGGTTGGAGGCAGTGGAGATGTCCTGTCTAAGGGCAATGTGTGGTGTAAATATTATGCAGAAAATTTGGAGTGTGGAAATTAGGAGAAGGTGTGGAGTTAATAAAAGCATTAGTCAGAGGGCAGAAGAGGGGTTGTTGAGGTGGTTTGGTCATTTAGAGAGAATGGATCAAAGTAGAATGACATGGAAAGCATATAAATCTATAGGGGAAGGAAGGAGGGGTAGAGGTTGTCCTCGAAAGGGTTGGAAATAGGGGGTAAAGGAGGTTTTGTGGGCGAGGGGCTTGGACTTCCAGCAAGCGTGCATGAGCGTGTTAGATAGGAGTGAATGGAGACGAATGATACTTGGGACCTGATGATCTGTTGGAGTCATATAGTCGGACTTGAGTCCTGGAAATGGGAAGTACAATGCCTGCACTTTAAAGGAGGGGTTTGGGATATTGGCAGTTTGGAGGGATATGTTGTGTATCTTTATACGTATATGCTTCTAAACTGTTGTATTCTGGGCACCTCTGCAAAAACAGTGATAATGTGTGAGTGTGGTGAAAGTGTTGAATGATGATGAAAGTATTTTCTTTTTGGGGATTTTCTTTCTTTTTTGGGTCACCCTGCCTCAGTGGGAGTAGGCCGACTTGTTGAAAAAAAAAAAAAAAAGTCTGTTGAGTATACCTGGTAAAGTGTATGGTACAGTTATTATTGAAAGAATTAAGAGTAAGACGGAGAATAGGATAGCAGATGAACAAGGAGGCTTTAGGAAAGGTAGGGGGTGTGTGGACCAGGTGTTTACAGTGAAACATATAAGTGAACAGTATTTAGATAAGGCTAAAGAGGTCTTTGTGGCATTTATGGATTTTGAAAAGGCGTATGACAGGGTGGATAGGGGGGAAATGTGGCAGATGTTGCAGGAGTATGGTGTAGGAGGTAGGTTACTAAAAGCAGTGAAGAGTTTTTACGAGGATAGTGAGGCTCAAGTTAGAGTATGTAGGAAAGAGGGAAATTATTTCCCAGTAAAAGTAGGCCTTAGATAAGGATGTGTGATGTCACCATTGTTGTTTAATATATTTATAGATGAGGTTGTAAGAGAAGTAAATGCGAGGGTCTTGGCAAGAGGCGTGGAGTTAAAAGATAAAGAATCACACACAAAGTGGGAGTTGTCACAGTTGCTCTTTGCTGATGACACTGTGCTCTTGGGAGATTCTGAAGAGAAGTTGCAGAGATTGGTGGATGAATTTGGTAGGGTGTGCAAAAGAAGAAAATTAAAAGTGAATACAGGAAAGAGTAAGGTTATGAGGATAACAAAAAGATTAGGTGATGAAAGATTGGATATCAGATTGGAGGGAGAGAGTATGGAGGAGGTGAATGTATTCAGATATTTGGGAGTGGACGTGTCAGCGGATGGGTCTATGAAAGATGAGGTGAATCATAGAACTGCTGAGGGGAAAAGCCTGAGTGGTGCACTTAGGAGTCTGTGGAGACAAAGAACTTTGTCCTTGGAGGCAAAGAGGGGAATGTATGAGAGTATAGTTTTACCAAATGCTCTTATATGGGTGTGAAGCATGGGTGATGAATGTTGCAGCAAGGAGAAGGCTGGAGGCAGTGGAGATGTCATGTCTGAGGGCAATGTGTGGAGTGAATATAATGCAGAGAATTCGTAGTTTGGAAGTTAGGAGGAGGTGCAGGATTACCAAAACTGTTGCCCAGAGGGCTGAGGAAGGGTTGTTGAGGTGGTTCGGACATGTAGAGAGAATGGAGTGAAACAGAGTGACTTCAAGAGTGTATCAGTCTGTAGTGGAAGGAAGGCGGGGTAGGGGTCGGCCTAGGAAAGGTTGGAGGGAGGGGGTAAAGGAGGTTTTGTGTGTGAGGGGCTTGGACTTTCAGCAGGCATGCGTGAGCGTGTTTGATAGGAGTGAATGGAGACAAATGGTTTTTAATACTTGACGTGCTGTTGGAGTGTGAGCAAAGTAACATTTATGAAGGGGTTCAGGGAAACCGGCAGGCCGGACTTGAGTCCTGGAGATGGGAAGTACAGTGCCTGCACTCTGAAGGAGGGTTGTTAATGTTGCAGTTTAAAAACTGTAGTGTAAAGCACCCTTCTGGCAAGAGAGTGATGGAGTGAATGATGGTGAAAGTTTTTCTTTTTAGGGCCACCCTGCCTTGGTGGTAATCGGCCAGTGTACTAATAAAAAAAATTAACACATTCATCAATATCGAAGTTGTCTGCTAGCTCGTTTTGCCAGTCAACGTCACTAAATGCTGAAGTCAAGTTATTAACAAATGACTCATCATGTAGTCGGAATGTGATATTAGTTGTGTCCTGGGGCACTTTACACAAGTTGGTTATGAGAAAAATGGGATAGTGGTGAGTGGTGTTATCTGTGATTATGCCTGCTTTTAACCCTTAAACTGTCCAAACATAGATCTACGTTTGCATGCGTAGTGCTCCGAACGTAGATCAACATTTTTTTTTTTACATAAGAAACAATGTAAAATTGGAAGTAGATCTACGTTCGGAGTGCTATGCGCGCAAACGTAGATCTATGATTGGACAGTTTAAGGGTTAGTGGGGTTATAGTGTTTGTCCAGATACGGTTTAGTAATGAGTCATTTGTGTCAGAGATTCTTGTAGGTTTTGTTGTTGTTGGTAGAAGCAAGCAGCTGCTCATAGTATTTGTGAATTCAGTCACTTGTATGTCATGGTCATGGATGAGATTTATGTTGAAGTCCCCTGCAAGTATTAGGTGGTTTGTTCATTTCAGTGCTAGTTATTATGTTTCTTAGTTTGTCACTAAAAGAGTAAATATTGGAGTGAAGAACTCTATAAACTGCTCCAACTGTTAGAGGTTTAGTAAGGTCTTCGGACTCAAATTTAGCGAAGGTATATTCACCATGCTCATCCCTTGTGCAAGTAGAATTTATATACACTAGTTCATCATAGTATATAGCTGTTCCACCTCTTAATTGATCTCGCCTACAACTGTGCATGGCTGTGTAGCCAGGCATGGAACAGATGTTTGTAACATCATGTTTTAGCCATGTTTCAGTGAGAGTAATGATAGACATACTGACATTTAGAGAATTCAGTAGTGCTTGGAGGTCATCATTGTGCTTGCTTAGTGATCTGACATTATAATTGAATATTGTTATGTTATTGTTGGCACTGAGTAGTGTCTTAGCCTGACTAGCAGTGCAATAAAGGCAATTGTTGTTAGGATCTTGTGTGTCATTTAATACAAGGTTAATGTCAGGATCGATGTCTGCAATCATATGACTAATGCAAGTCTAACAATGTATAAATAGTATAAAGATAACTGTTAATATTGCACAGGAGGTGATATGAGAGCTTTTACACGCTGTACAAAGTGTAGGTAGCAGAAGAACTATTCTACAGATTGCACAGATACTAAACAAGTAATAATAATACAAAAAAATGTGAAGTTAAAAGATAGTAAAAAAAAGGTCTTAAATAAAATTTAAATAGTAAGATTTGACTTAAAGCACAAAATTTAGGCAAGTAATAACACCATAAACAAACTGTATGATTAGTAATATAAAAAATGAACTATTAAGACTAGGTATATCAATAATACCTGTTACGCAGTGACATGCAGAAAAAATATTTTATATAACATAGTTTCGGAATTGAACTGAAAGCGAGCGCATTTTATTCTTGTCAGTCAGGCAGTGGCCAGGACAGGAGCAGATGACAGGTGTGTTTAGTTCAGTACGGTTAGGATGGGTGAAGTAGTCATGAGTTGGTGTTAGTTTGAGTAGGTAATTTTGGTAAGTTTTTTAGTGTATACCATAGGTGTTTGTGTTTAAGTGCTCTCATGTTTATTTGTAAAGCCCTAATATGCAGGGGCCTGTGTTTTGGAGAGTATTTAACATTTCCACTGCAGGCTAAGTAGCCTGCAGAAAGGGGGGTGTCATGGAGCCTCCCTGTTCACAGACGTTCATTTATTTTATTTAACTCATTAGTAGCAGTGTTAGTGAGCTAATGTGAACTGTAGTGTGGTGGTTTTTTGGAGTAGATTGTAAGTTATATATAAGTTATTATGAACATAGATATACTTTTATACTGGTTAGTTTTTGTCCTTCCTTCCTAATAATAATTAATATTGTTTAATATTTGAGTACATGCTGGCCCAAGGTTTGCTGTGTTTTTCAGAGTAATTTTATAACCCCTAGACAGCAGTGTGTGCAGCCTTTAGGATCCAGGAACATTTTATTTAAGTTACAACTTCAAAGTTGTAACAGAACCTAACAGAGTTTGTACTAATGCTAGACAGTAAACAAAAAAGGGGGCTTTGTATTACACTAACTATTATAGGCTGCACACACTAAAGAGTAAAAAAAATATAGGAGTTAACTAATGAAGGATTGCAAAAGGTAGTTACAAATGTATAAAAAAATAGAAATGTTTATCATTTTAGACAGTAAACAAAAAGGGGGGTTTCAAAACAGTAGTACTTAAGTTTGGATTGTATTGCACTAATTGTTATAGATTGCACACACACACACACACACACACACACACTAGAGAATAAAAAATAAAGTAGTTAACTAATGGAGGACTGCAAAAGATAGTTACAAACATAAAAAACAGAAATGTATTTCATTTTAGACAAACAAGATGGTGATCTTGAGGTGTTTAACAAGAATATAAAATATGAGGTAGTGATTGGACAGCTTAGAATCATTGCTGTCAGACTGACAATACTGAAATGAGAATTAGGTTTTACAGAAAAAAATGGATGAAAAATTTTTTAGGGTCTCATAACACTACTTGTGGAAGTGGGTACAAACTGCATTTTTATTTTGACTCAGGCCAGCTTCACTTAGGAATTTTTTTAGATCATGTGCAGTAGAAATGAAGGTGTTGGGTTATTTATGGTTTGAGGTGGTTAGTCATAGTAGATCCCAAAACACAAATACCATAGGCAATCCCTGTTGATGGAAGGTTAAATACCCATGTCTTGTTGAGCCCTATATAACCTGCTTTTCATCTGGAGGGCTCACTTGACCTGCCACTGCCTAAGATCATGTGTATATGGCTAATGAGACCTCAAAGGCAAAAGTCAGCTACAGTTCGAGTTTATTACAGTAGCCTTTACTTCAGCATTCGCCCATTCCTTTCACAGGACTTTAACATGGTGCTGGAATCAACAAAACTCACATCCTAGTGCCACTTGAGGGTAATACTGTATTTGAACATACTGATGCCCAAACCACATCGAAGAATATAGGTAACTCATTTTACACTTTAGTTAATTATCAGTAATATAATGACTAGATGACCAATAACCCTTAAACTGTCCAAACAAATTTACGTTCACATGCGTAGTGCTCCAAAAGTAGATCTATGTTATTTTACATATTTTCAAATATAACACAAAAAAAAAAAAAGATCTAATTTTTTTACACATTTTCAAATGAAAAAAAAAAAAAAGATCTACGTTTTTTTACATACTTTCAAATACTGAAAAAATGTAGATCTATGTTTGGACAGTTTAAGGGTTAAATATTCATTAACTAAGGCAAAATTAAGTTTGTTTTACTATAATTAAAAGATTTAATTTACGTGATATAAAAGGCTGATGTGATGGAGTCTTGGTCACTAGTGCTTCCTTCTGCTGCATCACCATGACCAGAACGTCGACCATCTTCCTCCCTGTAGAAGCAAGAACTATAAGGTACAATTTGCAATTCATTTACAGTGGACCCTTGGTTTTCGTGTTTAATCCATTCCAGAGTGATCGGCGAAAACGGAAATCGGCAAAAACAGAAACCATTTTCCCCATAAGAAATAACGTAAATCCAATTAATCCGTTCCAGACACCCAGAAGTATTAACCAAAAAAAATTTTTTTTACCCTAAAGATAGATTTACATGCACAAAAGAATGAACATTCAATATGGCACTTACCCTTACTGAAGGCAGTTGTTGATGGATAGAAGACAGGGAGGAGGGGAGAGGGAAGAGAGGTCATTGTTTGGAAGGGGAATCCCCCTCCATAAAGACTCTAGGTACCAAGTCCTTATCCAGGGTCACGTCCCTCCTTTGTTTTTTAATGCCACTACGACCAGCTCGAGAGTCACTGGACCCCTGTCGCACAAAATCTCTCTCCAAATAGGTCTGTTTCTGGCGTCTCTAAGATTTGCCTAAAATGGGACATGGCACTGTCATTGTAAAAATTGCCAGCATGCATTGCAACAGCTTTCTCAGGGTGATGTTCCTCCACAAATGAATGCACCTTACTCCACATTGTACAAATCTCCTTAATCTCTGAAGAAGGCACCTTCTTCCATCTCTCTTCCTCCTCCTCTGAAGCAATTTCCAGAGCTGTGGTCTGTTGCTGTTGCAGATGAAGCTCTTGCAGCTCATCAATGGTTAGCTCTTGACTGTGGTCCTCCACCAACTCTTCCACATCCTGGCCACTAACATCCAACCCCAAGGAATTCCCCAATGCTACAACTGATTGCACAACAGGTGTAGGGTCGACAGGGTCAGCCTCAAACCTTTCAAAATCTTTCTTTTGGACACTATCTGGCCACAATTTTCCCCAAGCAGAGTTCATCATCCTGGGAGTCACTCCCTGCCAAGCCTTATCTATAAGGCAATGGAAGATACTTAAGTGATTCCTCCAGAACTCTCTTAGGGTCAATTCAGAATCCGAGATTATGTCAAAGCACCTTTGAAACATTGCTTTGGTGTACAGTTTTTTGAAGTTTGCAATGATCTGCTGGTCCATGGGTTGGATGAGAGGAGTGGTGTTAGGAGACAAGAACTTCACTGTTACAAGACTGAATTCCTTAGACAATTGGTCTTCCAAGTCTGGAGGATGAGCAGAAGCATTGTCCATTAACAGGAGGCACTGGAATGGCAATTTATTATCCAGGAGGTATTTCGTAACACTCAGGCCAAACACTTCACTGAACCATTCCAGGAAAATTTCCCTTGTGACCTATGCCCTACTGTTAGCCTTCCACATCACACACAATTTACTCTTGACAACATTGTTTTTCTTGAACACGCAAGGATTTTCAGAGTAACACACTAGTAAAGGCTTCATTTTGATATCCCCACTAGCATTACCACACAAGAAGAGAGTTAGCCTGTCTTTCATAGGCTTGTGTCCTTGGAGTGCCTTTTCCTCCTATGTGATGTAGGTCCTCTTTGGCATTTTCTTCCAAAACAGGCCTGTTTTGTCACAATTGAACACTTGTTGGGGTTGGAATTTTTCAGCCTCTACAAAGTCTTCAAATTCCCACATGAATTTTTCAGCCACATATTTGTCTGAACTGGCGCTATCACCATGCCTTACAACAGTGTATACCACTTTGCTTCTTGAATTTTTTGAACCAGCCTTTGCTGGCCTTAAATTCACCAACATCAGCACTCGTTTCAGACAGTTTCTTCATGAGATCATCATGCAACTTCCTTGCCTTTTCACAAATTATTGACTGCACAACCAACAACAATTTCTCCACTTCTTCAATTGTTTGGGATCTCTGTTTGGTTATCGCACTCACTCCATTCTCATCATCAGCTTCCATGATTTCTTTTCTCTTTGCCACAATGGAGCTGATGGTTGATGGTGCTTTCCCGTACATCCTGCCGAGTTCAGTAATACGTATGCCACTATCATGTTTTTAAACGATTTCTTTTTTCATTTCTACCGCGTTCCTCACTTTCTTTACCAAAGTAATGGCACTAGGAGCTTTCTTTGGGGCCATGGTGGCTTATTTAGCAGTCACACATAATAAACAAGTGCCAAAAACAATGGATTATTACAAAATGTTTCATATGACCTCACAGGATATGTTCACTCACCGAGAAACAACACGACTGCCTGAGACTGAGTGTGGGAGGCGGCTTTGTCTGTGCACTGGGCACTGGACAAGTTCTGTACCATCGATGAAAACGGAGGAAATCAACGAAAACAGAACCAATATTTTGACGAAAAAAGTTGGCGAAAATGAAAATTGATGATAACAGGGATCGACGAAAAGGGAGGGTCCACTGTACTGTATTTAGGAAAACAACTTAAAACCACATGAAAAATTATGCTAAGTTTCTGAAGATTTAATGTATACTATATAATAACACATTAAAATAATGATAAGACAAAATCTGAATCATTACAAAGTGTGAAATATGAATGGTAAAAAAAAAAACTTGATCGAAAGGTAAACAAGTAAATGAAAAACTATGTATAAGAACTACACTAACAATCCTAAGTCAAGATGTATATTTTACCTCAATTTTTTTTCAGCATAGCCCCTGTCAAAAGTAGCCATATACTTGTAACTGGTTTCAACAGTTATTCTACTCTTTCAACCTGACATGAGGCCAAACTTCCATTGTGACTGTCTGAGCACTGCAGGCTTACAAAACCATCACAACCTGGTCGATCAGACACTTTCTGCAGGAAATGGTCCAGTTTCCTCTTGAAAACTTCCAACTCTGTTCTGACAAATACTTCACATATCTGCTAAGAGGAGGCTGAAGAGGCTTGGATCATAGATATTGACCACTAATGTTGATGTAGTACCTATGGCACTCATGCACTAGTCTGAGTTAATTCTACATTCCTCCCAGGTTTCTCACTTTAGTTATAATACAAATCAGAATGTAATCTGAAACCCCAAGACTTTTATCACATAGTAAGTGGATAAGAAAACTACCTAATTTTTCTTGGCCTGCAGTCAATTTCTGCCATCTCTGGCTATTCAACACCAGTTCACATTAGAGGTGTCCCTCCCAGCCACTGTGGAGAACCTCCTGCTACTATGTCCCCAGTTCTGGTCTGTTTAGATCTTCCCCAGCAGGCTTTTAATCCCTCACAGTGTATACTGACTGTCATTTCCACTCCTGGATGGAGAGGACTTCTATCTGCAGGATAGCAATGACATCCTGCCCATTCACTTTTCTCAGGCCCAATCATTTTGCCATCAAGTTGTGACAGGGGTTGCTGCCAGTGTCCATGCTTCAGGTGCTTTAGATAGATGAGGTAATAAAGTTCTAAGGTAATCATAATTTTTCAACCCAACCATAAATCACTACAGTATCCAAATTTGTTCTGGTTCTTCATCAAAAAATTATGCTGTATCCAAAATATTGTTCAGAGAAAAAAAAATTTAATTATGGCTGGCAGTTTACATTATAGTACTTACCCTACAGATGACACTGACTGCCCACTTCGCTGTGAGGTAGATATGACAAACTTCCGCACCCACTCGACGACTGCCACTTGACAGGTGCCATAAGGGCTCAACCCTGGGCTGCTGCGAAGTTCTGGTAACTCTGTTCATTGAGTAAAATAAAGTATCTGTAGCTAATCTGTCAATGGTTTTAAGTATCACTGCCCCCACAGCCTGGTTTCAAACCAAGCCACCTAAACTGCAAAAGAAAAATTGCAAAAATAAGAACTCTCAAGAAACACAAGAGGAAAGCAAAGTGTACTATATTGAATGTAAGAAGATATGCGAGAGATTTATTTGTCATCTTACATTATCAAGAGAAAGAAAATTTATGAATATGAATAAAATGTTTTAATAGTTCTTTCATACTGTTTTAACCCTTTCAGGGTCCAAGGCCAAAATCTGAAGTGGTACCCCAGTGTCCAAGAAATTTTGAAAAAAAAAAAAAAAAAAATTATTTTTTCTTACAGAATTAAAGATAATATTTTTGTGAAGGTAATAAAACAAAAAACAAAACAAAATCTGATCAGTACTTACCGAGATACAGTGGCAGGAAGTTGACCCAAAATGACCGGGTGGCAGCAACATTAGTGACTTCCGCAAAATCCCATTTTTTTATTTTACGTTTTTTTATACTTTTTTTTTTTTTCTAATTTTTTTCTTTTTCTAATAACATTTGTGGCCTATGAGACCAGCATAATGTATATTACAGATTTCTATACCATTCCTGGCTACTTGGCCATACACAACTATAGAACAGACCAGCAAGGGGGAGGAACAGCTATGTACAACTCAAATCAACTCGAATGTATCAATAAATCTTGCACAAGGGATGAATATGGAGAATATATCATGGCCAAATTTAAATCAAAAGACCTGCAAAAAGCCCCTCACAGTTATAAACATCTACGGAGTACTACAGTCAAACATTTACCACTTTAGTTACAAACTAGGAAACATGATTACTGATGCACACATGAATAAAGACCACCTACTACTAACAGGTGATTTCAACATAAACATACTACACGACCAGGACCCACAAGCAACCGAATTCACAAACACAATGAGTAACTGCCTGCTGCTACCAGCAATATCTAAACCTACAAGAATCTCCGAGACAAGCATCTCCTTAATAGACCACATCTGGACAAACACCATATCCCCTTTAACCCTTTGACTGTCGCAAGCCCCTTTCTGAAACTGTCATTCTATGTCACAAAATATTCGAAAAAAAAAATTATTTTTTCTTATGAAAATGTTAAGATTATTTTTCTGAGTGTTTTAGTTCAAAAAACAAATTTTTGCCATCAATACTTACCGAGATATAGAGGCTCGAAGTTTGCAGAAATTGAGCCGTGTATGGCAACAGCGGCGACTGCCGCTCACCCGGTAAACTTTGATTTACTTGTATTTGAAGGTTTGTTGTTTTTTTCACTATTTTCTTTTTCACATAACTTATGTGGCCTGTGAGACCAAAGTAAGGTGCAATGTACATATATACACTCGTTGTATACAACACAATAAGCACACAAACATAATTATCAATATATTGTTTACAAAACTTGTTTACAAAAACAAACAATACAAAATTTTTTTTATTACTATTGTTCTATAATATACAGTGGTCCCTCAATAATCGTCCGGCCTGAAAGTCGTCCATTTCGGAAATAGTCCTGTTTTTTCGTCAAAATATTGGCTCGCAAATGGTCGGGTAACTCGCTAATAGTCCTTCGTCCCGGACGCGTACTCACGCTCTGAGCCGCCTCGGCCTTTCCTTCCCAGCCAGTGTGCCATTGTTTACCAGTGAGTGACGGTCCCCTCACGTGCTCCAGGGAAATATTTCATAATATTCCATTTATTTTAGTGCTTGCAAGTTATTTAAGTGCTAAATAAGCTACCATGGCTCCAAAGAAAGCTCCAAGTGCCAAGCCTTTGGTAAAGAAGGTGAGAAATACAATTGAATTTAAGAAAAACATCATTGAACAATATGATAGTGGCGTAAGTGTGGGCGAACTGGCCAGGATGTACAGTGGTCTCTCGTTTTTCGTAGTTAATCCGTTCCTGGAGCTGCTACTATTAACGAAATCTACGATTTGCGAATCAATTTTCCCCATAAGAAATAATGTAAATACAATTAATCTGTTCCTGACACCCAGAAGTATTAAAACAAAAAAATTTTTTACATGAAATATACATGTAGTACATAAACAATACAATGGGAAATGATGAATGTAACATTAACAGCATAACATTTACCTTTATTGGAGATTCTTCTTAGTGTATGGGAGACTGGAGGAGGAGAGAGAGAGGATTGTTTATAGTTTGGAAGGGGAATCCCCTTCCAGCAACACCTCAGGTACCAATTGCTTTTCTGGGGTTGCTTCTCTTCTCTGTTTCTTAATGCCACTAGGACCACCTTGAGAGTCACTAGAGTCCTGTCTCACATAATAACTGTCCAGAGAGCTCTGTTTCTAGCGTCTCTTTAAAACTTCCCTAAAATGGGCCAAGACTTTGTCACTGTACATGTTGCCAACATGGCTTGCAACAACCTTGTCAGGGTGATGTTTCTCCATAAAACTTTCCATCTTACCCCACATAGCAAAAATCTCTTTAATTTCTGAAGAAGGCACCATCTTCCATCTCTCTTCCTCCTCCTCTGCAGCAAGATTCTGAGTTGCGATCTCTTGCTGTTCCTGCTGAAGCTCTTGCAGCTCCTCAGTGGTGAGCTCTTTGTTGTGGTCTTCCACCAATTCTTCCACATCCTCCAAACTCACATCCAACCCCATGGAACTCCCCAGTGCCACAATTGATTTTACAACAGACATAGGCTCATCAGGGTCAGTCCCAAACCCTTCAAAATCCCTCTTGTCGACACAATCTGGCCACAATTTTCTCCAGGCAGAGTTCAAAGTCCTGGTAGTCACTCCCTCCCAAGCCTTACCTATAAGGGTTATGCAATGGAGGATGCTGAAGTGTTCTCTCCAAAATTTCCTTAGGGTCAAGTGAGTGTCTGTGGTCACAGTCGAAGCACCTGTGAAACATTGCCTTGGTATAGAGTTTTTTAAAGTTTGCAATGACCTGCTGGTCCATGGGCTGGAGGAGAGGAGTGGTATTTGGGGGCAAGAACTTGACTGTGATGAACCCAAACTCCTCGAAAATTAGGTCATCCAAGTTTGGAGGATGAGCAGGTGCATTGTCCATTACTAGCAGGCACTTGAGATCCAATTTCTTTTCCAGGAGGTAATTCTTCACACTAGGGCCAAACACTTCATTGAACCACTCGACGAAAATTTCCCTCGTGACCCATGCTTTACTATTAGATTTCCAAAACACACACAATTTACTCTTCATAACAGATATATCAGATCACTTTCTAGTTGTAGCTACACTGAGAGTAAAGGGTAGATGGGATACAAGGAGAATAGAAGCATCAGGGAAGAGAGAGGTGAAGGTTTATAAACTAAAAGAGGAGGCAGTTAGGGTAAGATATAAACAGCTATTGGAGGATAGGCTATTGCATAGGCAATGGGGTCGAAGAGGTATGGGGTAGGTTTAAAAATGTAGTGTTAGAGTGTTCAGCAGAAGTTTGTGGTTACAGGAAAGTGGGTGCAGGAGGGAAGAGGAGCGATTGGTGGAATGATGATGTAAAGAGAGTAGTAAGGGAGAAAAAGTTAGCATATGAGAAGTTTTTACAAAGTAGAAGTGATGCAAGGAGGGAAGAGTATATGGAGAAAAAGAGAGAGGTTAAGAGAGTGGTGAAGCAATGTAAAAAGAGAGCAAATGAGAGAGTGGGTGAGATGTTATCAACAAATTTTGTTGAAAATAAGAAAAAGTTTTGGAGTGAGATTAACAAGTTAAGAAAGCCTAGAGAACAAATGGATTTGTCAGTTAAAAATAGGAGAGGAGAGTTATTAAATGGAGAGTTAGAGGTATTGGGAAGATGGAGGGAATATTTTGAGGAATTGTTAAATGTTGATGAAGATAGGGAAGCTGTGATTTCGTGTATAGGGCAAGGAGAATAACATCTTGTAGGAGTGAGGAAGAGCCAGTTGTGAGTGTGGGGAAGTTCGTGAGGCAGTATGTAAAATGAAAGGGGGTAAGGCAGCCGGGATTGATGGGATAAAGATAGAAATGTTAAAAGCAGGTGGGGATATAGTTTTGGAGTGGTTGGTGTGCAATTATTTAATAAATGTATGGAAGAGGGTAAGGTACCTAGGGATTGGCAGAGAGCATGCATAGTTCCTTTGTATAAAGGGAAAGGGGATAAAAGAGAGTGCAAAAATTATAGGGGATAAGTCTGTTGAGTATACCTGGTAAAGTGTATGGTAGAGTTATAATTGAAAGAATTAAGAGTAAGACGGAGAATAGGATAGCAGATGAACAAGGAGGCTTTAGGAAAGGTAGGGGGTGTGTGGACCAGGTGCTTACAGTGAAACATATAAGTGAACAGTATTTACATAAGGCTAAAGAGGTCTTTGTGGCATTTATGGATTTGGAAAAGGCGTATGACAGGGTGGATAGGGGGGCAATGTGGCAGATGTTGCAAGTGTATGGTGTAGGAGGTAGGTTACTGAAAGCAGTGAAGAGTTTTTACGAGGATAGTGAGGCTCAAGTTAGAGTATGTAGGAAAGAGGGAAATTTTTTCCCAGTAAAAGTAGGCCTTAGACAAGGATGTGTGATGTCACCGTGGTTGTTTAATATATTTATAGATGGGGTTGTAAGAGAAGTAAATGCGAGGGTCTTGGCAAGAGGCGTGGAGTTAAAAGATAAAGAATCACACACAAAGTGGGAGTTGTCACAGCTGCTCTTTGCTGATGACACTGTGCTCTTGGGAGATTCTGAAGAGAAGTTGCAGAGATTGGTGGATGAATTTGGTAGGGTGTGCAAAAGAAGAAAATTAAAGGTGAATACAGGAAAGAGTAAGGTTATGAGGATAACAAAAAGATTAGGTGATGAAAGATTGAATATCAGATTGGAGGGAGAGAGTATGGAGGAGGTGAACGTATTCAGATATTTGGGAGTGGACGTGTCAGCGGATGGGTCTATGAAAGATGAGGTGAATCATAGAATTGATGAGGGAAAAAGAGTGAGTGGTGCACTTAGGAGTCTGTGGAGACAAAGAACTTTGTCCTTGGAGGCAAAGAAGGGAATGTACGAGAGTATAGTTTTACCAACGCTCTTATATGGGTGTGAAGCGTGGGTGATGAATGTTGCAGCGAGGAGAAGGCTGGAGGCAGTGGAGATGTCATGTCTGAGGGCAATGTGTGGTGTGAATATAATGCAGAGAATTCGTAGTTTGGAAGTTAGGAGGAGGTGCGGAATTACCAAAACTGTTGTCCACAGGGCTGAGGAAGGGTTGTTGAGGTGGTTCGGACATGTAGAGAGAATGGAGCGAAACAGAATGACTTCAAGAGTGTATCAGTCTGTAGTGGAAGGAAGGCGGGGTAGGGGTCGGCCTAGGAAAGGTTGGAGGGAGGGGGTAAAGGAGGTTTTGTGTGCGAGGGGCTTGGACTTCCAGCAGGCATGCATGAGCGTGTTTGATAGGAGTGAATGGAGACAAATGGTTTTTAATACTTGACGTGCTGTTGGAGTGTGAGCAAAGTAACATTTATGAAGGGATTCAGGGAAACCGGCAGGCCGGACTTGAGTCCTGGAGATGGGAAGTACAGTGCCTGCACTCTGAAGGAGGGGTGTTAATGTTGCAGTTTAAAAACTGTAGTGTATAGCACCCTTCTGGCAAGACAGTGATGGAGTGAATGATGGTGAAAGTTTTTCTTTTTCGGGCCACCCTGCCTTGGTGGGAATCGGCCAGTGGGATAATAAAAAAAAATAATAAAAAAATCATTTTTTTTTTTATCATCACACTGGCCGATTCCCACCAAGGCAGGGTGGCCCGAAAAAGAAAAACTTTCACCATCATTCACTCCATCACTGTCTTGCCAGAAGGGTGCTATACACTACAGTTTTTAAACTGCAACATTAACACCCCTCCTTCAGAGTGCAGGCACTGTACTTCCCATCTCCAGGACTCAAGTCCGGCCTGCCGGTTTCCCTGAATCCCTTCATAAATGTTACTTTGCTCACACTCCAACAGCACGTCAAGTATTAAAAACCATTTGTCTCCATTCACTCCTATCAAACACGCTCATGCATGCCTGCTGGAAGTCCAAGCCCCTCGCACACAAAACCTCCTTTACCCCCTCCCTCCAACCTTTCCTAGGCCGACCCCTACCCCGCCTTCCTTCCACTACAGACTGATACACTCTTGAAGTCATTCTGTTTCGCTCCATTCTCTCTACATGTCCGAACCACCTCAACAACCTTCCTCAGCCCTCTGGACAACAGTTTTGGTAATCCCGCATCTCCTCCTAACTTCCAAACTACGAATTCTCTGCATTATATTCACACCACACATTGCCCTCAGACATGACATCTCCACTGCCTCCAGCCTTCTCCTCGCTGCAACATTCATCACCCATGCTTCACACCCATATAAGAGCGTTGGTAAAACTATACTCTCATACATTCCCCTCTTTGCCTCCAAGGACAAAGTTCTTTGTCTCCACAGACTCCTAAGTGCACCACTCACTCTTTTTCCCTCATCAATTCTATGATTCACCTCATCTTTCATAGACCCATCCGCTGACACGTCCACTCCCAAATATCTGAATACGTTCACCTCCTCCATACTCTCTCCCTCCAATCTGATATTCAATCTTTCATCACCTAATCTTTTTGTTATCCTCATAACCTTACTCTTTCCTGTATTCACCTTTAATTTTCTTCTTTTGCACACCCTACCAAATTCATCCACCAATCTCTGCAACTTCTCTTCAGAATCTCCCAAGAGCACAGTGTCATCAGCAAAGAGCAGCTTTGACAACTCCCACTTTGTGTGTGATTCTTTATCTTTTAACTCCACGCCTCTTGCCAAGACCCTCGCATTTACTTCTCTTACAACCCCACCTATAAATATATTAAACAACCACGGTGACATCACACATCCTTGTCTAAGGCCTACTTTTACTGGGAAAAAATTTCCCTCTTTCCTACATACTCTAACTTGAGCCTCACTATCCTCGTAAAAACTCTTCACTGCTTTCAGTAACGTACCTCCTACACCATACACTTGCAACATCTGCCACATTGCCCCCCTATCCACCCTGTCATACGCCTTTTCCAAATCCATAAATGCCACAAAGACCTCTTTAGCCTTATGTAAATACTGTTCACTTATATGTTTCACTGTAAACACCTGGTCCACACACCCCCTACCTTTCCTAAAGCCTCCTTGTTCATCTGCTATCCTATTCTCCGTCTTACTCTTAATTCTTTCAATTATAACTCTACCATGATAATGAATGATAACATTGTTTTTCCTGAACACTCTGGGATTTTCAGAATGGTACACTAGTGATGGCTTCACTTTAAAATCCCCACTAGCATTAGCACAAAACATTAGCGTCAGCCTGTCTTTCATAGGCTTGTGTCCTGGCATTGCCTTTTCCTCCTGTGTAATGAAGGTCCTCTTTGGCATTTTCTTCCAAAAGAGGCCTGTTTCGTCACAATTGAACACTTGTTCAGGTTTCAGTCCTTCAGCCTCTATGTACTCCTGGAATTCATGCACATATTTTTGAGCCGCCTTGTGGTCCGAACTGGCAGCCTCACCATGCCTTACCACACTGTGTATACCAGTATGGTTCTTAAATCTCTCAAACCAACCTTTGCTGGCCTTAAATTCACTCACATCACCACTATTTGCAGGCAATTTCTTTACCAGATCGTTGTGCAATTGCCTAGCTTTTTCACAAATAATCGAAGTCATAAGAGTATCTCCTGCTAATTGTTTCTCATTTATCCACACCAATAACAACTTCTCAACCTCTTCGAGTACTGGTGATCTCATTTTTGTCAGCATAGTTACCCCCTTTGAAACAACAGCATCCTTGATTTCCTTTTTCTTGGCCACTATGGAACATATGGTTGTGTAGGGTTTCTTATACATCCTGGCTAGTTCGGCCGCACTTGTACCACTTTCATATTGTTCAATGATGTTTTCTTAAATTCAGTTGTATTTCTCACCTTCTTTACCACAAGCTTGGCACTAGGAGCTTTCTTTGGAGCCATGGTAGCTTATTTAGTACTTGCAAGCACTAAAATAAATGGAATATTATGAAATATTTCGCTGGAGCACGTGAGGGGACCTTTGCTCACTGATAAACAATGCCAGACTGGCTGCCGCCCCGGCTCACGTCGTGGGTACACGTCCCGGACGAACTACGACTCGCGAGTCAACCAATGAAAAGCGAGCCCATGTTTATACGAAAATACCCATATGATTTCCGAAATCTATGATTGCAGAGAACTACGAAAAGCGAGGGACCACTGTATAACAAATCCCGTACAACCATATCTTCCATTGTAGTCAAGAAAAAGGAAATCAAGGATGCTGTTGTTGCAAAGGGGGTAAATATGCTGACAAAAATGAGATTACCAGTACTTGAAGATGTTGAGAAGTTATTATTGGTGTGGATAAATGAGAAACAATTAGCAGGAGATAGTCTTATGACGTCGCTTATTTGTGAAAAGGCTAGGCAGTTGCAGGACGATTTCGTAAAGAAATTGCCTGCAACTAGTGATGATGTGAGTGAATTTAAGGCCAGCAAAGGCTGGTTTGAGAGATTTAAGAAGTGTACTGGCATACACAGTGTGGTAAGGCATGGTGAGGCTGCCAGTTCGGACCACAAGGCGACTGAAAAATATGTGCATGAATTCAAGGAGTACATAGAGGCTGAAGGACTGAAACCTGAACAAGTGTTCAATTGTGATGAAACAGGCCTCTTTTGGAAGAAAATGCGAAAGAGGACCTACATTACTCAGGAAGAAAAGGCGCTGCCAGGACACAAGCCTATGAAAGACAGGCTGATGCTAATGTTCTGTGCTAATGCTAGTGGGGATTTCAAAGTGAAACCGTTACTAGTGTACCATTCTGAAAATCCCAGAGTGTTCAAGAAAAACAATGTTATGAAGTGTAAATTGTGTGTTTTGGAGATCTAATGGTAAGGCATGGGTCACAATGGACATTTTCGTCGAGTGGTTCAATGAAGTGTTTGGCCCTAGTGTGAAGAATTACCTCCTGGAAAAGAAATTGGATCTCAAGTGCCTGCTAGTAATGGACAATGCACCTGCTCATCCTCCAAACTTGGATGACCTAATTCTGAAGGAGTTTGGGTTCATCACAGTAAAGTTCTTGCCCCCGAATACCACTCCTCTCCTCCAGTCCATGGACCAGCAGGTCATTGTAAACTTTAAAAAACTCTACACCAAAGCAATGTTTGAAAGGTGCTTGAATGTGGCCTCAGACACTCACTTGACCCTATGAGATTTTTGGAAAGAACACTTCAGTATTCTCCATTGCATAAGCCTTATGGGTAAGGCTTGGGAGGGAGTGACTACTAGGACTTGGAACTCTGCTTGGAGAAAATTGTGGCCAGATTGTGTCCACAAGAGGGATTTTGAAGGGTTTGGGGCTGACCCTGATGAGCCTATTTCAGTTGTTAAATCCATTGTGGCACTGGGGAGTTCCATGGGGTTGGATGTGAGTTTGGAGGATGTGGAAGAGTTGGTGGAGGACCACAACGAAGAGCTAACCACTGAGGAGCTGTAAGAGCTTCAGCAGGAACAGCAACAGATCGCAGATCAGAATCTTGCTGCAGAGGAGGAGGAAGAGAGATGGAGGAAAGTGCCTTCTTCAGAAATTTAGGAGATTTTTGAAATGTGGGGTAGGATGGAAAGATTTATGGAGAAGCATCACCCAGAGAAGGCTGTTGCAAGCCATATTGGCAACTTGTACAGTGACAGAGTCTTGACCCATTTTAGGGAAGTTTTAAAGAGACGCTAGGAACAGAGCTCTCTGGACAGTTTTTTTGCGAGACAGGACTCCAGTGACTCTCATGCTGGTCCTAGTGGCATTAAGAAACAGAGAAGAGAAGTAACCCCAGAAAAGCAATTGGTACCCGAGGTGGTGGTGGAAAGGGATTCCCCTTTCATACAGTAAATCATCCAATCAGTCTCCTTCTCCAGTCTTCCATACACAAAGAAGAATCGCCAATAAAGGTAAGTGTTATTCTGTTAATGTTTAATTCTTGTGCCACTGTATTGTTTATGTACTACATCTACATTTTATGTAAAAAAAATTTTGTTTTAATACTTCTGGGTGTCAGGAACGGATTAATTGAATTTACATTATTTCTTATGGGGAAAATTGATTCGTAAATCGTCCATTTCAATAATAGTCCCACTTCCAGGAACGGATTATGGACGATTATTGAGGGACCACTGTATATACCAATGTACAGTCACCGAACATATTCCTAGAAGTTCTGCAGCTTGTGTAACTCTTTGAAACATGTTTTCATACACAATGGTGTTTTACACTCTCACACATAAAACCAGTGTGTATGCATTTTTGTGGACTTTTTTTTTATGTGCAAAGACAGAACACCCTCTCTGAGCAGTTTTCTTCAAAGTATTAGCAGGCAGTTGTGTTATATAGTTTTTTTTTTTTTTTTTTTTTCAACAAGTCGGCCGTCTCCCACCGAGGCAGGGTGACCCAAAAAAGAAAGAAAATCCCCAAAAAGAAAATACTTTCATCATCATTCAACACTTTCACCACACTCGCACATTATCACTGTTTTTGCAGAGGTGCTCAGAATACAACAGTCTAGAAGCATAAACATATAACATATCCCTCCAAACTGCCAATATCCCAAACCCCTCCTTTAAAGTGCAGGCATTGTACTTCCCATTTCCAGGACTCAAGTCCGACTATATGAAAATAACCGGTTTCCCTGAATCCCTTCACTAAATATTACCCTGCTCACACTCCAACAGATCGTCAGGTCCCAAGTACCATTCGTCTCCATTCACTCCTATCTAACACGCTCACGCACGCTTGCTGGAAGTCCAAGCCCCTTACCCACAAAACCTCCTTTACCCCCTCTCTCCAACCCTTTCGAGGACGACCCCTACCCCGCCTTCCTTCCCCTATAGATTTATATGCTTTCCATGTCATTCTACTGTGATCCATTCTCCCTAAATGACCAAACCACCTCAACAACCCCTCTTCTGCCCTCTGACTAATACTTTTATTAACTCCACACCTTCTCCTAATTTCCACATTCCGAATTTTCTGCATAATATTTACACCACACATTGCCCTTAAACAGGACATCTCCGCTGCCTCCAACCGTCTCCTCGCTGCTGCATTTACCACCCAAGCTTCACACCCATATAAGAGTGTTGGTACTACTATACTTTCATACATTCCCTTCTTTGCCTCCATAGATAACGTTTTTTTTGACTCCACATATATCTCAATGCACCACTCACCATTTTTCCCTCATCAATTCTATGATTAACCTCATCCTTCATAAATCCATCCACCGACACGTCAACTCCCAAGTATCTGAAAACATTCACTTCTTCCATACTCCTCCTCCCCAATTTGATATCCAATTTTTCTTTATCTAAATAATTTGATACCCTCATCACCTTACTCTTTTCTATATTCACTTTCATCTTTCTACCTTTACACATACTCCCAAACTCATCCACTAACCTTTGAAATTTTTCTTTAGAATCTCCCATAAGCACAGTATCATCAGCAAAAAGTAACTGTGTCAATTCCCATTTTGTATTTGATTCCCCATAATTTAATCCCACCCCTCTCCCGAACACCCTAGCATTTACTTCTTTTACAACCCCATCTATAAATATATTAAACAACCATGGTGACATTACACATCCCTGTCTAAGACCTACTTTTACTGGGAAGTAGTCTCCCTCTCTTCTACACACCCTAACCTGAGGCTCACTATCCTCATAAAAACTCTTTACAGCATTTAATAACTTACCACCTATTCCATATACTTGAAACATCTGCCACATTGCTTCCCTATCCACTCTATTACATGCCTTTTCTAAATCCATAAATGCAATAAAAACTTCCCTACCTTTATCTAAATACTGTTTACATATATGTTTCAATGTAAACACTTGATCTACACATCCCCTACCCACTCTGAAACCTCCTTGCTCAATTGCAATCCGACATTCTGTCTTACCTCTAATTCTTTCAATTATAACCCTACCGTACACTTTTCCTAGTATACTCACTAAATTTATTCCTCTACAATTTTTACAATCTCTTTTGTCCCCCTTCCCTTTATATAAAGGGACTTTACATGCTCTCTGCCAATCCCTAGGTACCTTCCCCTCTTTCATACATTTATTAAACAAAAGTACCAACCACTCCAACACTATATCCCCTCCTGCTTTTAACCCTTTCAGGGTCCGTCCCGTAGATCTACGGCTTTACGTTCAGGGTCCAAACCGTAGATCTACGCCATGAGCTCAGCTCACTCTGATAAACTGTGAGTGGTACATTTGGGCCTAGATATGAGAGAATACATCTATGTGGTATGTGTGCACCACATAAAACAGATCCTGCAGCACATTGTGTATAATGAGAGAAAAAAAATGAAATCATGATTTTTCGATTAAAACAGCAACTTTGCAGTGTTTTTTCGTATGTTTTTTATGGTTGTATTTGCGATTTCTTGGTCTCATTTGATAGAATGGAAGACATATTACAGAAATAGAGATGATTTTGATTGGTTTTAGCATTATAAATGGCTTGAAACTGAGCTCAAAGTAGCGGAAATGTTAAATTTTTGCCGATATTCAAGAGTAAACAAACGACCTCACACGTCTAATACACGTCAGCTGGTGGGTCTAATATACATTCACAAATATGGTGATGATATTTATACAATTATTACAGTATTGCATAACAGTAAATCTTCTATTTTTTGGTGTGAATAAGAATTCATTATGTGAATAAAAAATCAAAATGGAATTTATTTGTAAAGCCTCAAAACATAACTAATGAACAGACGAAATGTTAGTTTAGTGCCAGGAATGCCTACATTGTTCATTCTGGACCCTATTTTGAAATTGGAATATTTTGAACTTTGTGTTAAATTGGCCAAATTAACAATTTCTGATCACTTTATTTTGTAGTTGAAACAGTTGACTTGGCGATTTCTTGTGCTCAATCGATAGAATAGAAGTAATACTAGTGAAATAGCTAAGAATTTGGTTGATTGGAATAATGTAATTGGCCTAAAATGGGAGTCGAAGTCGGCAAAATCGCCGATTCGTAAATATCGCTGACACATCAAAATTCGCGAGAGCATAATTTCGTCAATTTTCCACCAAATTTCGTACTTTTTGTTTTATTACCTTCACAAAAAGATTCTCTACGATTTCATAAGAAAAAATAACAAATTTTTTTTTTTTAAATTCTTGGACACTGGTGCGTGACTCCAGATTTGGGCTTTGGACCCTGAAAGGGTTAACATTTCTGTCATGATCCCATCAGTTCCAGCTGCTTTACCTCCTTTCATTCTACGTAATGCCTCGCGTACCTCCCCCACACTTACGTTCTGCTCTTCTTCACTCCTAAAAGATGTTATACCTCCCTGTCCAGTGCATGAAATTACCGCCTCCCTTTCTTCCTCAACACTTAAAAGTTCCTCAAAATATTCTCGCCATCTACCTAATACCTCCCTCTCCCTATCTACTAACTCCCCTACTCTGTTTTTGACTGATAAATCCATACGTTCCCTAGGCTTTCTTAACTTAACTCACTCCAAAATTTTTTCTTATTTTCATTAAAATTTCTTGACAGTGCCTATCCCATTCTATCATCTGCTCTCCTTTTGCACTCTCTCACCACTCTCTTCACCTTTCTTTTACTCTCCATATACTCTGCTCTTCTTATAACACTTCTGCTTTGTAAAAACCTCTCATAAGCTAACTTTTTCTCTTTTATCACAACCTTTACTTCATCATTCCACCAATCGCTCCTCTTTCCTCCGGCCCCCACCCTCCTATAACCACAAACTTCTGCCCCAGATTCTAATACTGCATTTTTAAAACTCATCCAACCCTCTTCAACCCCCCCACTACTCATCTTTGCACTAGCCCACCTTTCTGCCAATAGTCGCTTATATCTCACCCGAACTTCCTCCTCCCTTAGTTTATACACTTTCACTTCCCTCCTACTTGTTGTTGCCACCTTCCTCTTTTCCCATCTACCACTTACTCTAACTGTAGCTACAACTAAATAATGATCCGCTATATCAGTTGCCCCTCTATAAACATGTACATCCTGGAGCCTACTCATCAACCTTTTATCCACCAATACATAATCTAACAAACTACTTTCATTACATGCTACATCATACCTTGTATATTTATTTATCCTCTTTTTCATAAAATATGTATTACTTATTACCAAGTCTCTTTCTACACATAGCTCAAATAAAGGCTCCCTATTTACATTTACCCCAGGCACCCCAAATTTACCTACTACTCCCTCCACAACATTTTTACCCACTTTAGCATTGAAATCCCCAACCACAAGTACTCTCACACTTGGTTCAGAACTCCCCATGCATTCACTCAACATTTCCCAAAATCTCTCTCTCTCCTCTACACTTCTCTCTTCTCCAGGTGCATATACACTTACTATAACCCACTTTTCACATCCAACCTTTATTTTACTCCACATAATCCTTGAATTAATACATTTATAGTCCCTCTTTTCCTGCCATATCTTATCCTTCAACATTATTGCTACTCCTTCTTTAGCTCTAACTCTATTTGAAACCCCTGATCTAATCCCATTTATTCCTCTCCACTGAAACTCTTCCACCCCCTTCAGCTTTGTTTCACTTAAAACCAGGACATCCAGCTTCTTCTCATTCATAACATCCACAATCATCTCTTATCATTTGCACATCATCCACGCACATTCAGACTTCCCACTTTGACAATTTTCTTGTTATTCTTTTTAGTAATCTTTACAGGAATAGGGGTTACTATCCCATTGTTCCCGGCATTTTAGTTGACTTTTACAACACGCATGGCTTACGGAGGAAAGATTCTTATTCCACTTCCCCATGGATATAAAAGGAAAAGTAATAAGACCAAGAACTATTAAAATAAAATCAAAGAAACTCAGATGAGTGTGTATAAATAAACATGTACATGTATGTGTAGTGTGACCTAAGTGTAAGTAGAAGTAGCAAGACATATCTGTTATCTTGCATATTTATGAGACAGACAAAAGACACCAGCAACCCTACCATCGTGTAAAACAATTACAGGCTTTCGTTTTACACTCACTTGACAGGACGGTAGTACCTCCCTGGGTGGTTGCTGTCTACCAACCTACTATACAAATGGTTAAAGTGTTGAATGATAATGAAAGCTTTTTCTTTCTTTCTGGGTTTTTCTTTCTTTTGGGTCACCCTTCCTTGGTGGGAAACGGCCAATGTGTTAAAAAAAAAATAATAATAATAATAATAATGCCATTTGGGGGTCCTCTCACTTCCTACACAACTGTCCACTTGATTGTTAATGTTACTGATAACCATTATATTTATACAAACCATAGCATTCATTTCATTCCTCCACTATTTAATCAAAGCTTTTTTTAACTAAAATACAAAAATGATTTGACTGAGATAAAAGCAATAATCCTAGGTAGTAGGTTGGTAGACAGCAACTTCCCAGGGAGGTGCTACCGTCCTACCACGTGAGTGTAAAACTGAAGCCTGTAATTGTTTTACATGATGGTAGGATTGCTGGTGTCTTTTTTTTTCTGTTTCATACACATGCAAGATTTCAGGTACGTCTTGCTACTTCTACTAACCTTTAGGTCACACTACTCATACATGTACAAGCATATATATACACACCCCTTTGGATTTTCTTCTATTTTCTTTCTAGTTCTTGTTCTTGTTTATTTCCTCTTACCTCCATGGGGAAGTGGAACAGAATTCTTCCTCCGTAAGCCATGCGTGTTGTAAGAGGCGACTAAAATGCCGGAAGCAAGGGGCTAGTAACCCCTTCTCCTGTATATATTACTAAATGTAAAAGGAGAAACTTTCGTTTTTCCTTTTGGGCCACCCCACCTCGGTGGGATACAACCAGTGTGTTGAAAGAAGAAGAAAACATGCAAGATTTCAGGTAGGTCTTCCTACTTCCACTTACATTTTAAGGTCAAACTACACATGCATGTACAGGCATATATATACAGACACTTCTGGGTTTTCTTCTATTTTTCTTACTAGTTCTTGTTCTTGTTTATTTCCACTTATCTCCATGGGGAAGTGAAACAGAATTCTTCCTCTCTAAGACATGTGTGTCACAAGAGTTGACTAAAATGCTGGGAGCAAGGGGTTAGTAACCCCTTCTCCTGTATATACATATTACTAAATATAAAAGGAGAAACTTTCGTTTTTCTTTTTGGGCCACTCCACCTCGGTGGGATATGGCTGGTGCGTTGAAAGAAAGAAAGAAAAAAGCAATAATGAGTAGCATATTTATGAATATTCGTAATGTAGTTGAGAGGTTCAGTGTGATACTTAAACTGAGCAACATTTATATTTTAAGAAGGCTGGAGGCAGTGGAGATGTCATGTCTAAGGGTAGTGTGTGGTGTAAATATTATGCAGCAAATTCATGGTGTGGAAATTAGAAATGTGTGGAGTTACAAAAAGTATATTCAGAGGGCTGAGGAGGGGTTATTTGAAGTGGTCTGGTCATTTAGAGAGGATGGAGCAAAATAGGATGACTTGGAGGGTGTATAAATCTGTAGTGGAGGGAAGGAGAGGTAGGGATCATCCTAGGAAAGGATGGAGAGGGGGTAAAATTGGTTTTGTGTGAAAGGGGCTTGGACATACAGCAGGCATGTGCAAGCATGTTAGATAGGCGTGAGTGGAGATGAATGGTTTTTGGAACTTAACGAGCTGTTGGAGTGAAAGTAAGGGTAATATTTTGTGAAGGGATTCAGGGAAACCGGTTAGCCGGACTCGAGTCCTGGAGGTGGGAAGTATAATGCCTGCACTTTAAAGGAGGGGTTTGGGATATTGGCTGTTTGGAGTGACATCTAAACTTTCATATCTGCATGCCTTTGCAAAGACAGTGGTTGTGTGTGAATGACGGTGAAACTGTTGAATGATGGTGAAAATGTTTCTTTTTTTGGTCACCCCGCCTTGGTGGGAGACGTGTTAAAAAAAGAGTATATCATGTAGATCTACAACCAAGTAAGAAACTGTTTTCCATGTTCACCTATACAAGATATTGCATAGAAATATACAAAATTAATTAAAAAAAAAAAAAACAGTCCATAGAAGGGGGGTGGCAATGTAACTAAAAGCAGCAGTTAAAAGGTAAAACATTAACAAATGACTTTCTTACCTAAATTTGGTTTATACAGCGAGTTTGAAGAATTGAAACTAGGGAAGATATGTGGCATGTACCACATTCGAAACATGGTAAACAGGTACGAAAATGACTTGCTATGCTGTGTACGGTCTTGCCACTCAACTCTTCGTACCTGAACAACAAATTGTGAAAAATAATTAGCCTAGGTTGAAATGATCGCTTTTCCAAACAAACTGATCATTTATCATTTTTGTCTAACTTTGCAAAAATCTGTCTGCACATTAAAAAATTAGTAAACATTGCCAATGATGATAAATAACACTTGCTAATGGTAGAATAACTTTATACACAAATAGTACTGTTAGTTACAGTGTACTTAAAACTTTTGTCAGTCAGGTTAATTCACATGAATACTGTTCAAGCCAATATCAAACCTACCAATACAGTACTGTTAATAATCTATTTCAGGCTCCCTCCAAAAAAACAAAACAAAAGATGACATAATTAAAAGGGCTTGGCAATATCTACAAATCACACGAAAATAAATATGCATTTCGTTTATCAATCTGCAGAAAGAATTTGATGCTGTTAGTCACAACATTCTTCCAAAATTTGATAACTAAGACGAATTAGACACGTTCAACATCTGAGTATCTTGTAGACATTTCACCTGCCAGTGGTTTTATCAGTACAATACATGGACATAATGTGAATGCTGTAGAAAGTTAAAGATGAGGTAATCAGTCCATCTGCCTAGGAGCAGGCGATGAGCACCTTTGTCTTGAAGAATCTGAAGCACAGGCAGGAAGATTGGCACTTATGTACTGCAGTCAGATGAAATGCAGCAGACGAAGGCACTGTCACTGGTAGGAGGGATTTCCCAGTGGTAGCAGGTCATGCCCAAGAGTTGGGACAGTGACAATGCCTATATCTGCTGCACCTCATCTGACTCCAGAACGTAAGCAGTAATCATCCTACCCATGCCTCAGATTCTTCAAGGCAATAGAGTTCATAACCTGCTCCTAGACTGAGAGACTGATTGCTCTGTCTTCCACTGTCTTCTGTATGTATGTATTTCTACAGTCTTCAGATTATGTCCATGTACTGTATTTTATTGATAGACCCATTGGATGGCGTTATGTCTACAAGATACCTAGACGTTGCACATGTAATTCTTCATCATCTTACAGGTCATTTATACCACTGATATGCAGACTGATGACTATAGCATCAGACTGAGTCAATAAAACATATCATATAGTTCCCAGTAACTTTCAAATTCATAAAAACTCTTAAAGCACCTCTGATTCACATTCCAGGCAATATAATTTTATTTGCTGTTTTTCCACTCCAGATAATACTGAATATTTATGTAGAGTATATGCCACAAATTATTCTCAGCATATGGAGACATAGCACACAAAGAAAATTTTGTCTTGAACCCCTTGACTGTCGCAACCCCAAATCCTGAGGTGTCTCCTGGTGTCGCAAAATCCCCCCCCCCCCCCAAAAAAAAAAAAAAATTATGAAATCAGAGAATCTTTTTCCGGGTGTAATGACACCAAAAGAACAAAATTTGATGGAAAACTGACGGAATTACGCTCTCGTGAAGTTAGCGATCTCAGCGATATTTATGAATCGGCGATTTCGCCCACTTTGAGCACTATTTTCGGCTAATTCCATTGTTCCAGTCGACCAAACTCATAGCTATTTCATTAGAACTCCATTTTTTCTATCAATTGAGTACAAGAAACTGCCCATTTACCGATTTCAACTACCCAATAACGTGGTCAGAAATTTGCAATTTGGCCAATTTCACGAAAATTAAAAAATGACAATTTCAAAATAGGGTCCAGAATGAACAATGCAGACATTCCTGGCTCTAAAATAACATTTTCTATGTTCATCAGTCACGTCTCCAGGCCCCTCTGATATTACAGTGGAACCTCAAAAATCAAACTTAATCCGTTCCAGGAGCTAGTTCTAAATTCGAAAAGTCTGAAATTCGAAGCAATATTTCCCATAAGAAATAATGGAAATACAATTAATCCGTTCCAAAAACCCAAAAATATTCACACAAAAAATACATTTTATAGAGATTAATTAAAGTTTTACATACAACAAATACTATAGTTTTTAATTATGTATAGTAATACATATAAAATAACATTTTTACTTACCTTTATTGAAGATTGGTGATGGCATCCGGAAGATAGGGAGGAGGAGAGAGGGAGCTGGGGTTAGTGTTTGGAAGGAGAATCCCACTCCATGAGGACTTCAGGTAAAGCCCTCTCTGGGGTTACTTCCCTTCTCTGTCTTTTAACCCTTTGAGGGTTTTCGTCGTACTAGTACGTTTTACGCGTAGGGGTTTTTGACGTACTAGTACTCATAAATTCTAGCGGCCTCAAATCTAGTGGGAGAAAGCTGGTAGGCCTTCATATGAAAGAATGGGTCTATGTGGTCAGTGTGCACAGTCTAAAAAAAATCCTGCAGCACATAGTGCATAATGAGAAAAAAAAAACTTTGACCATTTTTTTTTAATAAATCAGCGAATTTGCAGTGTATTTTCGTATGGTATTTATTGTTGTATTCTAGTTTTCTTGGTCTCATTTTATAGAATGGAAGACATATTACAGAAATTGAGATGATTTTGACTGGTTTTGCAAAGAAAGGTGCCTTGAAATTGAGCTCAAAGTAGCAGAAATGTTCGATTTTTATCAAACTTCAAAAGTAATCAAATCGTGCCAAGCGTGCAATACATGTCAACTGGTGAGTCTAATATTCTTTCACAAGTGCACCAATAATATTTATACCATTTTTTACACTAATGCAGTAGTCTGCATAACAGTAAATCTTATATTTTTTGTGAAAATAAAAATTCAAAGTGGAAAGCAAAAGAATATAAGAGGGGACTTGAGACATGACTAATGACTAGAGGAAATGTCATTTTAGTGCCAGGAATGTCTTTCTTGTTTATTCTGGACCCTATTCCGAAATTGGCATCTTTTGAAATTTGTGTGAAATTGGCAAAATTGCTAAATTCTGACCACTGTACTGGATAGTTGAATTTCATAAATGAGTGGTTTCTTGCATCCATTCGATAGAAAAAATGGAGTTCTAGCGAAATATTCATGTTTTTTGTCGACTAGTACAGTGAAATTGGCCGAAAATGGGGCTCAAAGTGGGCAAAATCGCTGATGCGTAAACATCGCCGAGACCGCAAACTTTGCGAGAGCATAATTCCGTAAGTTTTCTATCAAATTTCAAACTTTTGGTGTCTTTATGATCGGGAAAAGATTCTCTATCTTTTCATAAGAGAAAATAATTTTTTTTTTTTTTAAATTTGGCCGACCCTGAGAACGAGTTTCGGAGAGGGCCTGTCGACCCTCAAAGGGTTAATGCCACTAGGACCAGCTTGAGAGTCACTGGACCCCTGTCTCACAAAATAACTGTCCACAGTCCTCTGTTTCTGGCGCCTCTTTAACATTTCCCTAAAATGGGACATGGTTCTGTCACTGATCTTGTTGCAAAGATGGCCTGTTTCAGCTTGCTCAGAGTGGTACTTCTACACAAACATTTGGACATCATTCCACTTGGCACAAATCTCCTTTATCTTTGAAGAAGGCACCTCATCCACTCCCTATATTAACACCTTTCGCAACATCAGCTTCCTTGATTTGTTCATTCTTTGACAGGATAGAACCGATGGTCGACTTGTTTTTCCCATACATCATGGCAAGCTCAACAAGTCTCACACCACTCTCATACTTCTGTATTATTTCCTTCTTCACATCTATGGTGTTTCTCACTTTCTTTACCACAGGTGTACCACTAGCAAGTTTCTTTGAACCCATGGCAGCTTATTTCACAGTCCCACAAGCACTAAACACAATGATATAATCGAAAAATGCGTGAATGAGAGCGCAGGTTAGTGTTCACTCAAGCATAAACAAAGCTAGACTGCTCACGGCGCCTGCGCGGGGACGCGGACAGAGCGGGCGGCAGACAGGTCCCGTACCCAGTGGTCCGAAAATGGGGGCGCGTTCGATAATAGGGACACAGTTTGTCCGAAAAATGGTCCTATTTTTGAAACGTTCGATATGTGATACGTTCGATTTTTGAGGTTCCACTGTACTCTTGCTTTCTATTCTGAATTTTTATTCAAACAAAAAATAAAAGATTTACTGTTATGCAGACTACTGCAATATTGTAAAAATTGTATAAATAATGTAAACCCATTCATGATTGCATATTAGAATATCTACTTGGACATTTATTGGAAAATGACATCATTTGTTTACTTTTGAATATCAGCAAAAATCAAACATTTCCCCTATTTTGAGCTCCATTTCAAGGTTCTTTTCATAGTAACACCAATCAAGATCACCTCTATTTCTATAATATGTTTTCCATTCTATCAAATGAGACCAAGAAAATGAGAATACAACCATAAATACTATACGAAAATAGACTACAAAGTCGGCATTTTAATTAAAAAAAAAAGTCGGAGATTTTTTTTTTCCTCATTATGCACTGCGTGCTGCAGGATTTTTTTATATGGTGCACACTGACCACACAGACCCATTCTCTCACATGTGGGCCTACCAGCTTTCTCCTGCTTGATTTGAAGCCGCTAGAATTTATGAGTGTATATACGTCAAAAACAGTGGCTCGTAAGACGTATATATACAACCGAAACAGTCAAAGGGTTAATGGTAGTTTCACAAAATGTGCATATGATTAAAAGGTTACATAAATCTCAAAACAGCCATTACAGAATTTTTCCTACAGGAAGTTGCATCACCTTTCATGCAAATCTAAATTCATTAGACTTGTAATTAATGTTCCTATACACATGTGAGGCACTAAGCAGAAGAAAAGAATAAGTGTCAAATTCAAACAATGGAGAAAAACAGAGGTTTGGGGGAGATCAGAGCTATGAAGCTCAAGTTATTATACTTTATTATGGGGTTCTGAAATTAACTTACAAATGAAGAAGACAATGCCTACACATTTCCACAAACAGATGGAACATTAAAGAATTGATTCACTCAATATCCCAGATTTTGGCTGTGGTGGTCCTTATTCTTTTTTTCCGCACAATGTCTCATACACCATATTTTACAGTGTCGAAGACTCTATTTTTTTCCCAAAATAAATCTCGAAAATTTACCCAGCATCGCGGAGGCCAAAGGTTACATAAAAAATACGAAAGAAGGAGCACTGCAGCAGGCCTACTGGCCCATGCTAGGCAGGTCTAAGTCACACCTGCATTGCTCAGAGGCCTCAGTCTAAGCCCAGAGGTTTTCGATACTAACAGCAATCTAAGCTCCTGTACATGGCCCAACAATGAATCGTTGAAACTATTTTGCACAAAATAATGAATGAGTAACAAAAATCCACGTAATGCAAAAATTCGTTGGCACTTAGCAACAGTAGGCTATCAGTCCATTCTACTTTTATACGATTAATCACTATACAGTGGACTCCCGCATACCGTTGGCATCACATAACGTTAAATCCGCATACCGATACATTTTATCGCTAGGATTTTGCCTCGCATACCGCTAAAAAACCCGCTCAACGCTATTCGTCCGAGACGCGTCTAATGTGCGGCCTGAGCCAGCCTCTCATGTTCCGTCGGTGGCATTGTTTACCACCCAGCCTCCGCGGTAACATCCAAGCATACAATCGGAACATTTCGTATTATTACAGTGTTTTTGGTGATTTTATCTGCAAAATAAGTGACCATGGGCCCCAAGAAAGCTTCTAGTGCCAACCCTACAGGAATAAGGGTGAGAATTACTATAGAGATGAAGAAAGAGATCATTGCTAAGTATAAAGTGGAGTGCGTGTCTCCGAGCGCCAGGTTGTATAGTAAACCCCCAAACAACCATCGCTACTATTGTGTCCAAGAAAACGGCAATCAAGGAAACTGTTCTTGCCAAGGTTCAACTGTGTTTTCGAAACAGAGATCGCAAGTGATAGTGATGTGAGAGAACTCTTATTGGTGTGGATAAATGAAAAACAGATAGCAGGAGTAGCATCTCTCAATGATCATAAGTGAAAAGGCTAGGAAGTTGCATGAGGATTTAATTAAAAAAATGCCTGCAACTAGTAATGATGTGAGTGAATTTAAGGCCAGCAAAGGTTGGTTTGAGAGATTTAAGAAGCGTAGTGGCACACACAGTGTGATAAGGCATGGTGAGGCTGCCATTCGGACCACAAAGCAGCTAAAAAAATATGTGCAGGAATTCAAGGAGTACATAGACAGTGAAGGACTGAAACCTGAACAAGTGTTTAATTGTGATGAAACAGGCCTGTTTTGGAAGAAAATGCCAAGCAGGACCTACAATACTCAGGAGGAAAAGGCACTCCCAGGACATAAGCCTATGAAAGACAGGCTTACTCTTCTCATGTGTTCCAATGCTAGTGGTGATTGCAAAGTGAAGCCTTTATTAAAGTGTTTCACTCTGAAACTCCCAGAGCGTTCAGGCAAAAGAATATCCTCAAGGCTAATTTGTGTGTGCTGTGGAGGGCAAACCAAACTTGGTTACACCAAGCATTTGCCCCCAATGTGAAAAATTACCTAATTGAAAAGAAATTAGACCTTAAGTTCCTCCTGGTGTTAGACAATGCCCCTGGTCATCCTACAGACGTGGCAGAGGGACTTTGTGGGGACATGAGCTTCATTAAGGTGAAGTTTTTGCCTCCTAATACCACTCCTCTCCTGCAGCCCATGGACCAGCAGGTTATTGCAAACTTCAAAAAACTGTACACAAAAGCTCTGTTTGAAAGGTGCTTTGTAGTGACCTCAGAAACTCAACTGACTATAAGAGAGTTTTGGAGAGAGCACTTTAATATCCTCAATTGTGTAAACCTTATAGGTAAGGCTTGGGAGGGAGTGACTTAAGAGGACCTTGAACTCTGCTTGGAAGAAACTGTGGCCAGAATGTGTAGACCAAAGGGATTTTGAAGGGTTTGAGGCTAACCCGGGAATCCGATGCCAGTTGAGGAATCCATTGTGGCATTGGGAAAGTCCTTGGGGTTGGAGGTTAGTGGGGATGATGTTCCTTGGGGTTGGAGGTTAGTGGGGATGATGTGGAAGAGTTGGTGGAGGAGGACAATGAAGAACTAACCACTGATGAGCTGCTAGACATCTTCATCAGCATGAGGCCACACCTGAGGAAAAATGCTTCGGAGGAGGGGAGGGGAAATTGAAGAAGTTGCCTACTTCAAAGATTAAGGAAATGTGTGCAATGTGGCTTAAAGTGCAAACCTTTTTTGATGACAATCACCCTAACACAGCTATTGCAAGTCGTGCTGGTGACTATTACACTGACAATGTTGTGAACCACTTCAGGAAAGTCATAAAGGAACGGGAGGTTTCAGGCCTCTATGGACAGATATGTTGTGCGACAGAAGTCCCGTTGACTCTGAAGCTGGTCCAGTGGCATTAAAAGAAGGGAAAGTAACCTTGGAAAAGGACTTGACACCTCAAGTCTTAATGGAAGGGGATTCCCCTTCTAAACACTAAGACTCTCTCCTCCTCCCATCCCATCAAGAATCACCAGATCTTCAATAAAGGTAAGTGTCATGTAACTGTGCATGTCTTTTTCAGTTTGTGTGTATTAAAATTAATATTTCATGTGGTAAAATTTTTTTTTTTCATACTTTGGGGTGTCTTGCACGGATTAATTTGATTTCCATTATTTCTTATGGGGAAAATTCATTCGCATAACGATAATTTCGCATAACAATGAGCTCTCAGGAACGGATTAATATCGTTATGCGGGGATCCACTGTATTCTCTTAGTGTAGTTCTTTACCTTCAAATACTTTGTACTGCCTTTTATAAGCTCTAATATTACTACCAGTGCAATACTGAATCCTAATAGTTGTTCATAAAAATTTAATACTTGTAAAAGAAATTATTTCATTTTTTTAAATTTTTAATTAACCCTTAAACTGTCCAAACAGATTTACGTTCACATGTGTAGTGCTCCAAAAGTAGATCTATGGTTTTTTTTTTTTTAAATATTTTCAAATGTAACAAAAAAAAAAAGTAGATCAAGTTTTTTTACACGTTTTCAAATGTAAAAAAAAAAAAAGATCTACATTTTTTTACATACAGTGGACCCCGCATACCGTACGCATTGCATAACGTACAATCCGTATACCGGACGCTTTGATCGCTAAAATTTTGCCTCGCATACCGCCCAAAAACCCGCTCACCACCCTTCGTCCGAGACGCGTCCAGTGTGCGGCCTGAGCCAGCCTCATATGTTCCGCCGGTGGCATTGTTTACCAGCCAGCCTCCGCGGTAACATCCAAGCATACAATCGGAATATTTCGTATTATTACAGTGTTTTCGGTGCTTTATCTGGAAAATAAGTGACCATGGGCCCCAAGAAAGCTTCTAGTTCCAACCCTACAGCAATAAGGGTTAGAATTCCAATAGAGATGAAGAAAGAGATCATTGATAAGTATGAAAGTGGAGTGCGTATCGCCGACCTGGTCAGGTTGTACAAGAAACCCAAATCAACCATCTCTACTATTGTGGGCAACAGAAAGGCAATCAAGGAAGCTGTTCTTGCCAAAGGTTTAACTGTGTTTTCGAAACAGAGATCGCAAGTGATGGAAGATGTTGAGAGACTCTTATTGGTGTGGATAAATGAAAAACAGCTAGCAGGAGATAGCGTTTCTCAAGCGATCATAAGCGAAAAGGCTAGGAAGTTGCATGAGGATTTAATTAAAAAAATGCCTGCAACTAGTGCTGATGTGAGTGAATTTAAGGCCAGCAAAGGTTGGTTTGAGAGATTTAAGAAGCGTAGTGGCACACATAGTGTGATAAGGCATGGTGAGGCTGCCAGTTCGGACCACAAAGCGGCTGAAAAATATGTGCAGGAATTCAAGGAGTACATAGAAACTGAAGGACTGAAACCTGAACAAGTGTTTAATTGTGATGAAACAGGCCTGTTTTGGAAGAAAATGCCAAGCAGGACCTACATTACTCAGGGGGAAAAGGCACTCCCAGGACAAAAGCCTATGAAAGACGGGCTTACTTTGTTAATGTTTTCCCAAATCTACGGTGATTGCCTTTTAAGCCTTTATTAGTGTATCACTCCAAAACCCCCCAGACCTTCAGGCAAAAGAATGTCCTCAAGGAAAATTTGTGTTGCTGGGGGGGAAAACAGAAAAGGATGGTCCTAGGGACTTTTTCTATGACGGGGTTCACCATGCAATTTGCCCCCAATGTAAAAGATTCCCTAACTGAAAAGAATTAAACTTAAGTGCCCCTGGGTTAGACAATGCCCCTGGTCATCCTACAGCTGCGAGCGACTTTAGGGGGACATAAAATTCTTTAAAGGGGAATTTTTTGCCTCCTAATCCCACCCCCTCCCCTGCAGCCCTGGCCAGCAGGTTTTTGAAACTTAAAAAAACTTACAAAAAACCTGTTTGAAAGGTCTTTGTAGTGACCCAGAACTCAACTGACTCAAAGAGACTTTTGGAGAGATCACTTTAAATCCTCATTAAAAACCTTTAGGTAAGGCTTGGGGGGGAGTGACTAAAAGCCTTGAACCGCTGAAGAAACGTGGCCAAATGTGTAGACAAAAGGATTTTGAAGGGTTTGAGGCTAACCCTGGAGGTTTTTATGCAGTTGAGGAACCATTTGGCATTGGGAAAGTCCTTGGGGTTGGGGGTTGTGGGGATATGGGGAAAGATTTGGGGGAGGAGGACAATGAAAAATAACCACTGTATGTAGATCAACTTCAAAGCAAGGGGCCGACCTGGGGAAAACTGGTTCAAAGGAGGGGGAGAGAAAAGAAGAAATTCCACACAAAGATTAAGGAAATCGTGAAAAGTGGTTGAAGTGAAAACCCTTTCATGGGGGAAAAATCCCCCCTCAAAGCTATTGCAAGCCGTGCTGGTATTATTACACTGACTTTGTGAAACACTTTAGGGAATTAAAAGGGAACGAAGTACGGCCACAGGACAGATATGTTGTGAAAAAGAAGTCCAGTGACTCTGAAGCGGTCCAGTGGCTTTTAAAAGAAAAAGGAAGTAACCCCAGAAAAGGACTCAACCCCCTCAAGTCTTAATGAAGGGGATCCCCTTCTAAACACAAACACTCTCTCTCCCCTCCTCCCACCCATCAATCATCACCAACTTCAATAAAATAATGTCATGTAATTGGCATCCTTTTTTCATTTTTGGTGGTATTAAAATTAACATTCATGTGGTAAAAATTTTTTTTTTTCCATATTTTTGGGTGTTTTGCACGGAAAATTTTTTTTCCCATTATTTCTTAGGGGGGAAAAATTTCATTCGCCCCGAACATTTCGCAAAACCCGCCACCCTCTTGCAGGATTAAGGTCGCTATGGGGGGGTCCACTGTATTTTCAATGTTGAAAAACTAGATTACGTTTAGACATTTTAAGGGGGTTAATACAGTGGACCCCCGGTTAGGGCCGCAATCCGTTCCTAAAGGGTTTGGGTTTTGATAATATCAAGAAACATTTTTGCATTACTATATCAATTGTGAAATCCAGGAGTCACAGCTGCTCGCGATGCAGAGCGAAAGCTGCTCACATCCCCAGCCGCAGGGCTCCCGCCTCACCCATCCCCCCCATGAGGGGCAGTGGCCTACCAGATACTCATGTCTGAATACTGACTCTTTCCTGTTTTCGAAAATATGGTTGAGCGGTCACTCTGGGAGTACATAAAGAGCACGATCACTCGATCAACACTAAATGCGCGGGTGTTGACACACCTGCTGGCTGATCAGCTGTCAGTCAGCCACCTGGCCAGCTGCCCAGGACTTCATACCTCCAATGAAGCTAGTCTTGCGGGGTGGTACACAACATGCAATGCGCATAACATACTGGAGAACAAAAAGGGTTTGAAACAACAACTTGAGCACCACGAGGAAAAATTACAGAGGTTGCAAAGAGTACATCAACCCACAGATACCCAGCCATTATGAAATGAGTGTGGTGACGATGAACAAACGATGATTATAGTGGTTAATAATAAAAAAAATGATCATAGTGGTGTTTACAATCACAGTAAGATGAAAGGGCGTGAAAAACCACATGTAGCAAATGAGAGTGTAAAAGATGATAATACTGAGTGTGAGATGACCCGGGTTTTTTAAATGGGGTATGTATACTGGTCAATATGAGGGAAAATGATAATGTTATAATGATGAGGTAATAAAAGCGGGGGAGGGGAGTGCAGGGAATGTCCGATCCATACATTCACAATAAAGAGCCTGTGCCCTCGTGTCAAAGACCCCAAGAGGTCCACTAAGGAAGTGCACTTAGGAGACTCTGGATAAGGTAATACGTGATATTGATATTGTTTTTGTTGTTTGTTATTTAGTAAGTTTTTTCATTTTTGCTGAGTTTTACCCTGGGCTTTTATAATGGAACCAAACTCGTAAAAAACTACCCCTTTTTAATTGGAACATTTCGTCACTTAAAAAAGATTTTCTGACCTGCATCATAATAACCACTGAAACCATTGATATTGTGTGGGCACAAGAGTGCAGAGTCCCTGAAAAATCCCCAAACCCCCCAAATTTCCTCATTTTTGGGAATAATTCAAATTACTAATTCTTTCTTTATATATTAAAAAATCACTTCCCCTCAACTTTTTTTGCACAAAGAAACAAGGGGGACGACACGGTTTAGGATTTATATTGGGGAAATCTACCTCAACTATTTAACTTTCGCTCCTGCTGATAAGTTTAATTACTTGGAGTCCCAAATTGTGCCATTGAACCTCTCTCATTATTGGTGATTTTAAAGCAAGACACAAAAACATTGGAAACTCTCAGTTTTTTAGTAATGGGAAATCAACTGTTTTCACTCTTAAACAGTCATTAATTAAAAAGTAGGTGACCTTTTACCCACACACCTATGGAGGTGCCTTGACGTGCTTGGCTTCAAATTACTTCGGCCAGCTTGAGTCTTTTCCACTGAACAGATAAGCGTCTGATCATTTCCCAAGGCTAATCCTAATAGGAATAATACTATCCTCCCCGGTGGGTATTCAAACGAAACGCTTAAGTTTCCCCTGAACAACATATGATTTGTTTGCACATGTGACTGACTGGATTTTCCTATCAAAGTACCTCTGTCGAGACTTTTTAAAAAGACCTTGTGAGCAGTATTCAGATTCTTAGAGCCACCCCTTTAAACCTCCTATTTTCTCTAATCCAAATGACTTCCCCTAATAAACTAAGTTTATAAAAAACTACCTATTACAAAAGATCTAAAAATTGAACATTTTAAACTACTGTCGCAACTAGGCCTAGCCCATAAAACCCTCGTACCCCCCCGAAAAGCTGACCTCTTCCAAACTGCCCTTGCTGCGCCAAGAGCGATGACAGAGCTGCGGAAACAGACTGGGAACAATTTGCAAAGGTTCAATGCCACACCCCACTTAGCCGGGGCAGGGGGGAAAAATAAATTAAGGGTAACAAATGGAAGATCGCGCACCCCTTCCCCGCATAGGGGAATGAATTAGTCAGTGGGTTTGGGCTGCTACATCTAACTATGACAGTCTTCCCAGAAAACCCCACAGGCAAATTAAAGGACAAAAAGAGCAAGGGAGAGACTTTTGCTTTATGCTCAGCAAGGCAGTGACTGCAACATTCCCTTTTACTAATTATAACTTGATGCAGCACTAACTAAGGCAAAATCCACGTCGCCTGGGAGGATGGTATTATTACAACATACTCAATTGCGTGTCGAGTACCAGGTAACCTTTACTTGAATTATTAACATGGTTATGTCACTGGGGGGGCTCCCTAATCATGGGCCAATCCTCTTATTCCCATTCCGAAGCTCAGCAACAAAAAATCAATTTTGCCTAAAATCCCTTACTACTGTTGTTAAAACATTCGAAAGGGGAAATCTTAATCATCTTATGTACAAAATAAGCAATTTTGTCTCCCCGGTTTGCATGAAAACATGCATGGAAGGATGTGCATCATTGCTTACCCCCTTTCTCACTTGCCACTGCCCGCTCAACACTCTTCCTTGACCCTTAAATCTGCTTTTGATGTACCAACCGACATGTAATCATTTTAAAATTGCCAGAATGGTGTTGGAGGGTGGCTTCTCCCTGGATTAAAGTTACCCCCCAACAGAAACGTCTGTGTTGTTCCAGGGACATAGAAATGTAAATAAAGATTTTGAATTAGGGAAACCCCCAAGGGGGGTGGGGCTTATCCCACCCCTTTTTAACATTTTGATTAATGCCTTATTTAAAGCCATCCTCCAGCCCCATCATTTTATGGTTTAGTTTGTGATGACATAATGATTCACACCACCCATTCTCCAACACCCAAAAAAATTCTTTAAACTGTACAGCCGGGGGGTTTGGACCTGGGGGTTTAAAAATCTCAGGGGGTAAAACAAAGATACTAACAGACGTCCTCCTCGGGAGAGAGGCACGTTTGCGGATCCATTTTCATGATGGGTCTTCCAGAATATGTAAGCAGATACAGTATCTAGCTTTGAGGTTCCACTACTTTTGGGCCTGTTGTAAAAGAGCTTTTTCGCCATAAAAAAAATGAGAGCACTTTGGTTTGGTGGGGTTTTACCCCAGGTATGGGGCAAATTTTTAAAAATTTTGAAAATTTTGAAAATCAGGGGCGGCACGGCACAACTTTATCCAAACCACTCTTCTATTCTAAAAAAAACACCCGCTCATCAAAACTTGTAGGGCCCTAATTGAAAATTTAAAAAAACTAAAAAAAAAAAATAAAAAAAACCCACTAAACCACAACATGCCCCCAAGGGAATACAAAAAAAGAAAACCCAAATCTTGACAAAATTAAAAGACAAAGGGAAAAGACAGCCCTGCAAAACCCAAAACCCCTGCCCCCCGCTGCCAGACAAAAAATTTAACCCAAGCCCGAGAAAAAAACCTTCCCCTTTGGCTAAAACATATCAAACTCATGATACTATAAAAGGGAAAAGGGCAGAAGAAACAACACCAGTAATAATAAAAAAAACAGCAAGGACCCAAAAAACCTCAACGGGTCCCCCAAAAGGCAGGACGCCGGTGTATCATCAACCCCCCCCCAACCCCCCGCCACCCAGGAACAACAAAAACAACAACAAACATGGCGACTCCCCCTCCAACCCCACTCCCTTCAAAGGATTCACCCTTTAAAACTCGGGAATGTTTAAAATTCCTGCAATATCAAGGACTACATCTTTGCTTTTTAAAAATAAATCAAAGATTCAAAGCAACACTCGACAAACGAGAACCCAAGAAAACCAACCTCAAAAACAAGTTTCCAAAAAACCCTTGAAGAGAAGATTACATCGGGGGAAGTGTTAAACACAAAAAATTTACTTAAAACCCACAATACCGGGTCACACTAAAGCAAAAAAAACAACAATAAATATAAAGGGTTGAAAAAACCCAAAAAAAGGACGGGAATCAAACATGCACACTCAACTAAATAAATTCTTGTTTAAAATTTCCAAAAAAAACAAAAAACTAAAACAAGAAAAAATTTGTCTGATGCGGGTTATAAAAAAACAGTCCACACTTCCTAGTGACATAACACAAGCACAGTGCAAAAAACTGCTGTCAGGAAATACAAACCACGTAAAAAGTCTCGTCCCAAAACAAGGGAAATCAAAGAAAAAACCGTTTGCAAAGGAAAACCGGGAAGAAAAACACAGTACATGTATAATGACCCCGACTTAAATTCTACGATAAAAAAAAAGGCCAAATTAAATCAGCAATTAAAAAATGAAAAATGGAGTGTACATAATGAGGTCTAAAAAAAAAAACTAAAAACCCTTCTGTTCAGGCTGGGGAAAACAAAAACAAAAACAAAATACATCAGTTTTTTCACGCGAGAGGGAAAAATCCCAGAAAGGAAAACACCCAACAGGCAACAATAACCTTTCCAAAAAAAAACAGATTTCCCCCTCCCTTCCTTAAAAAGTTTGAAAATTTCTGTAAAAATTTAAAGTTGGGTCCCCTTTAAATACATATATCCCCGTGTGGTGCATATAGTGTACTTTAAAATATTATTTGGGAAAAATTATTATTTTTTTTTATTTTTAAATCACTACTAATGCCAACACCTCCAATACTCTATCCCTTTTTTCTTACGCTATTTAATTGCTCTAATTTTAAATTAAAACCCAAATCTTATTTTCCAAAAATTAAATAATATTCATTTTTCCCTTACCTGTCCATTTAATTTTGTTTATCACTATTTTGGGGGGGTTAAATTTTTAAAACTGTTATGCAATTATGTATATTTCCAATTATTTTTTGAAAGTACCAAAACATCTTTTGCTAGCTAGTACCAACTACCCATTTTTTTTTTTTTTTATTTTTTTATTGTGCAATAAACTGCTCAATTTATTTAATATTACAAATAAAAATCTTACTCCAAAACCCCAATATTTTTTTCACAGTGACCATCTTCCTTTTAAATTTGTTTACCATTATTTAAATTTTAGTCCGTTAAAATTTTTTCTCCTTTTTTTTTGGGCTTTAAAATAACACCCTATTTTAATATATTCACAATTGTTAAAATAATAAAGGGCTTTCCCCATTTTCTAAAGTAAAATAAGTTCACAATTTTCCCTTTTTAATTCCCAAAGTTTCATTAAATTTTATTACCACTTTTTTTGTTCACCACAACTTAAAATTATTCCCTTTTTTTTAAAATTTTTATACAAAAAATTCAAATTTAAAAAGAATTCCCTTTAATACTACCTACTATCATTTTCCCCAACCCTTTAAATTGCCCATCACTTTTTTTGTATTGGGCCCCTTTTTAATTTTGTCCCCTTTATTTTCAAAAAAAAAAAAAAAAAAAAAAAAAACTACCTTTACTAAATTAAATTTACATTTTTTTAAAATAATTCGGGTGCTATTTTTTATTTAAGACTATTCCCTTTTTTTTATATTTAAAATTCTAACTATAGTTCACTACAAATCTTATATTACAACCCAATTGTTCCTAAATACCAACCTCTTTTTAATGATTAAATGAATAAAAATTTACGGGGTAATTACTACACTGCAGAAAAAACCAAAGGCACTTCCATTGCCAACAAAAACATAACAAATTTTTTAACTACAAAAATCAGACCCTTTAAGCAAGCTTTAACAAATGACCCTAGAACTTTTACAAAAATTTCCTTACATCCCAAATATGTCCATCATTCCCAAAGGGAAAACCTGGCTAAAGGGGCCTGATAGTCAATGTCAATGCCATTCCTGGTTACAAAAGCCAAACACAACTGTGGGCCCCCCAAACAAGGGGGTGGCACACCCATATACTACTCAGCCCAAACCCTAGAATGTATCACAATATTTTGCAAAAGGGGATGAACATGGGGAAAATATAATACCCCAAATTCAAACCCAAAATTTACCTACAAAAACCCTCACTTTTGAAAAACTTCTACAGATTTTTCCAAACATCAAACATTAGCCAATTTAGTCAAAACCAAGGAAGTATGAAAAACTGTGCATGCATGAAAAAAGATCACTTCCCTACTCCCCAGGTGATTTCCCAAAAATAAATCTCCTGCAAGACCAGGACCCACACGTTACTAAATTTCACAAACACAATGAGAAACTGTATGTTGCACCAACTTTAAACAAAACCTAAAGAGTTACAGAGCAAGTGTTTCCCTACTTGACCACACTGGCCCCAACACCATATCCCCTTTAAAATCAGGAAAATTTAAGATAATACCACAGACCACTACCCCAAATTTTCCCTCAAAAAAAAAACCTCGGGTAAACAAACCCCAAACACTACTAAAGTCCCTTTCCCAATTTCCCACAATGAGGCACCCCTTTAAATAACTTCAAAAACCGCAGTAAAAAACATTGACGGGCACACTGGGGCTAGAAATCATACAATATTGACGAATGTATTAATAATTTTAAAAAAAAAGACCCAATAACCTCTATAACAAACACTCCCCCAAAAAAAACCTAAACAATGACAGCAAAGTGACGAACAGTCCCTGTCCCTAACACCCACATTTCTCAAATCCATAAATACAAAACCCAATATGAAAAACAGTCAGAATGGGCCCCCAATAACCAAGCCCCAAACAAAACTTTTACCGTCAATCCTAACCACCCCTGATAAAAGGGAAAAAAAAATTGAAATTATAGAAAAAGATTATCCAATTTAAACGGGGTGAAAAATAAAAAAGACCTAAAAAACCCTATCAGAAATTCGGGGAACAAAAAAGATATCACAAATAGCGAAAATAAAAAATTTGCAAAATCAGATAACCCCCCCAAAACCCCCCCAACAGAAACAGCAAACAGACTCAAGATTTTTTTCTCCCCAAAAGGACCCAAAAACCCTTCCAATAAAACCCCAACTCAGATTTCCCCACCAAAAGACAAAAATCAAACCCCAAATACCCAACAACTGTTTTCCCACTCCGCCCAACCCCATACGAAGCTCCCTTAATTTTCAACGCACTAAAAAACAAGGGAGGGGAAATTTAAATACCTTACCCCCCTTTAATTCAAAAAGTTTCACATGTGCTTTTCACCAAACATTGCAACACTCTTTAACCCAAAAACCATTTAATCCCCACCTTCCCCACAGTACTCAAAAAAAGCAAGGGTCACCCCCATTCCCCAAAGGGGGAAAAACCAAACAGAGTTGAATAACAAAAGGCCAATATCCAACTACACCCTCTCTCAAAAAAATTTGAAAAATTAATTTCCCTAAACGAATCTACTCCTACCCCTTTTCTCCCAAAACAAACTCAACCCCGCCAATTTGGATTTTAAAGGGCCCAAAAAAAATACTAAAAAGCTATTATACACATCCCCAGAACCCTATATAAAAATGGGAATAGAGAAAAAAGAAGTCCCACGGGGGTCTTTAATTTACAAAGTAAAAACTTTTGATACAGTTGACCAAAACTTCTCCACGTAAAATTGGCACACAATGGGATTTAAAGGGCCTCCCTCAACACCTCAAGTCATCCTCAGCAACAAACCAAAATGTTTAAAAGCCCCCTGGGGGGAAACTCTTCTTTCAAAAACCAATTAAAATTGGTGGGGCCCCAGGAATGTCCTTGGCCCTCTTCTCTTTCCCTATACATAAATTACCTACCAAATGCTTCGCAATTTTCTCAAACCCCCACTATTTGCCCGATGACCCCTACAACGGGCTTCTCCCACCCGGGCCCCGTCACGCTAGCCAAAAACTGTAAATCCGAAATTAAAAGAAAATATCTACCTGGATAGGACTAACAACTTACACTAAACATTGAAAAAAACCACTTCAATTTAGTTTTGGGAAACCCGAGCTACAGATGTCCCCCTTTAAAATAATGAAAAAAATGGAACACCTAACACAAAGCTAACGAAGGGAAAAATTTTTAGGAATCCACCTTTATAATAGACTCAAAATTTTATACACATATACAAAAATTTCTAAGAAAAATTTTCCCAAAACTGTAGGGTTTCTATCGAAGATACGGAAAAATGCCCCCACAGTCCCCCTCCTTGGGCCCAAAATCACTCTTTATTTACCCCCCATCCACCTAGGAATTTTTGCAAGGGGCTCCAAAAACAATTAACCTCTAAAACCACTAAAATTTCCCAACAAAAGGGTGCAGTTAGAATGATAACAAATTTTCACTACAAAGGGAAACACACTCCACCAATATTCAATACACTAAACCTAAATCACCATACAAAAAAAATCCATACTTTTTACTGCACCTATTTTCATACATAGAACACTTAACTCTGATATTAAAACCCCCCCCCCAAAAATTCCCCCTTGCCAACCTCAACAGAACACATACCCTAAACAAGGCATAGAACACTCTTTGGGTGTTCCCCGTTTTCCATCTCCCTATTTCAAAAACTCAATGGGACATAAAAAGGGCCCCCAAAATCTGGAATTCATTACCCGTAAATATAAAAGAAACACTACTTGTTTATAAATTCAATCTCTTCTCAAAAACACTTAAATCCCCAAAACCAAAAAAAATACTGAATAACTGAACCTTTTAAATTGTATATCTTAAATGTTTCTCACCCAAATTTTAACACATAAATGTTTTAAAACTAAAACCCAAAACTAACTTTATTATTTTTTAAAAAACACTACCTAACAAATACTCCATAGAATGAAAGTACAAAAAATGCAGCAACCATAAGACCTTCCCTTTTTAAAAACTCACTTGGCTTTTTAAACTTATTTCATGATTTTTTAAACACTGATTTTATCATTTCTTAGTTAACCCTTTAAATTTTTTTAAAACCAGCCCCCAATGCTATGATATAAAAAGGGCTTTGGGATGCTGCTCTTATCTGTTTTTTTTTTTGTACCTCTTTTAAGTGTGCTCAAAATTTTAAAAAAAAAAATAAAAATAAAAAATTAAAAAAAAATAAATATTAATCCCTTGGTTGATTATGTGGGGCCACTACTTGCACTCGTGGGCTGACTGGAAGCTTGGAGGGCTGGAAAAAATGCAAAACAAAGGGAATGAGGAATTTATCCCAGGGTGCCCCAAATGCCAAAATTTTAAATATGCGGAAAGAACTTAATATTCCCAAGCATTAGAGAAACGGTTACGAAAGAAATATCCTTATTGGGGTCAATATACTTAGGGGTAAACCCATTCAAACCCCTGCACAGAACCCCCCCAAACTTTCCTCAGCACTGGTGAAAATCCTTCCAGATGGGCAAAAAACGGAACCGCCCCTGCATGAACCAGCAAAATGATCTATATCAAGTTAGACAACAGAGACTTTTTTCCCGCTCCATGGGAAAATTAACCCCCTTCCAAAATACCCTTCCCCCATTTCCCCCCAAAACTCTTCTTTAAAACACAACCAAAAACCCTTTGTCTTGAAGCCAAACTGATGCCCCTTTAAACTGTATTGTTTTAAATTAGTCACACAGAACAATCTTTCACAAATTAATTTTCGTTTATGGTTCTGTTTTCCAGTCCCCTGGTGCAAACTGGTAGTGGGGCCCGTTGTTTACCCAGAGTATGGCTCTCAAAAAGAAATTGGGACACGGGATCAATAAATGGGCCTCTACCCTTCAAACAGAACTGTTTGCCATACTCCTTGCACTCAAATGTGTCCATGTATCTAAGGTTGACACTTTAATTGTAACTGATTCTCTGTCATCCATAAATGCTCTCAACTCGTTAAGTATAAATTGTGGCATGCTTGTGTCAGAAGCCAGACACAGGTATGGTAAGATTGTGGACAGTGGAGTCAGAGTGCACATGCTGTAGATTCCATCTCACATTGGTCTTCAGATGCATGATAGAACTGATAAATTGACTAAGCTGTATGCTTTCAAAGAGGGGGTACATTACAATATTGGGTTGTCAGTTAGCAGTTTGAGAACAATAATACGAAAAGAACTTCAAATGAACTTTATTGACTTAAGACTTAGGGAGATTGACACAAGTCAGTCCATCTATCATCATTCCATCATGCAGGAGGAGCCACATGTCTATGGTGCATCCAACAAGATAAGCAGACTCTTGGATGTCACTACTGCCCGGCTCCGGCTGGGTTACAAGTATCTATGGCAGGTTAAATCACCACCACCAGATGTAGACCAAACGAAATGTAAACTTTGCCAGATGGACTATTGTCACACCTTGCATCATTATGTACTGGAGTGTGATCAAATTAATGAATTTAGAAACAACTCACTCAGAAATGTTCAAGAAGTATTTTATCCATAGTGGTATATTACAGACCATTCTGGAGAAATACCCTGACTTTGCTAGCTGTAAATAATGCATTACCATGTGTGTGTGTGTGTGTGTGTGTGTGTGTGTGTGTGTGTGTGTGTGTGTGTGTGTGTGTGTGTGTGTGTGTGTGTGTGTGTGCGTGTGTACTCACCTAATTGTGGTTGCAGGGGTCGAGACTCAGCTCCTGGCCCCGCCTCTTCACTGATCGCTACTAGGTCCTCTCTCTCTCTGCTTCCTGAGCTGTATCATACCTCTTCTTAAAACTATGTATGGTTCCTGCCTCCACTACTTCACTTGCTAGGCTATTCCACTTCCTGACAACTCTATGACTGAAGAAATACTTCCTAACGTCCCTGTGACTCGTCTGAGTCTTCAGCTTCCAGTTGTGACCCCTTGTCCCTGTGTCCCCTCTCTGGAACATCCTATCTCTGTCCACCTTGTCTATTCCCCGCAGTATCTGTGTGTGTGTGTGTGTGTGTGTGTGTGTGTGTGTGTGTGTGTGTGTGTGTGTGTGTGTGTGTGTGTGTGTGTGTGTGTGTGTGTGTGTGTGACTCAACAATCAATATTTGCACCAATAACTCATTACAGTTGTGACCGGGTGTGGAAGTGTGAATTGCTCATTACACTATAATTTGTTCATGATTGTAGCCATGTATAAACTCAAGTAACCATTCTTACAGAATTCATTACCTTTGTAACTTGTGAGCTCATTACCTTTATACCTAGTTCAGCTATCAAAACTTTGGGGGCCCAATACCTGGACCCATTACGTACCTCTGTAATCTGTAAATACCTTTGTAATTTGTCATGATTGTGACCAGACCTACCTGGAGTTCATTACCTTTGTAAATTGTGAGTTCATTACCTTTGTAAATTGTGAGTTCATTACCTCTGTAACTTGCTCAGCTATCAAAACTTTGGAGTCCAGTCCCAGGAACCAATTATGTACCTCTGTAATCTTTTGACTACCGCCCACAGGATGGGTATGGGGTGCATAATAAACATATTAAACTAACTAACTGAAATGGCCGATAACCGAATTAATATTTCCCATAAGAATTAATGAAAATAAAATTAATTTGTTCCCAACAAAAAAAAAAATTTTTTTTTTCAACAAGTCAGCCGTCTACCACCGAGGCAGGGTGACCCAAAAAGAAAGAAAACCCCCAAAACGAAAATACTTTCATCATCATTCAAAACTTTCACCTCACTCACACATAATCACTGTTTTTGCAGAGGTGCTCAGAACACAACAGTTTAGAAGCATATACGTATAAAGATACACAACATATCCCTCCAAACTGCTAATATCCCGAAACCCCTCCTTTAGAGTGCAGGCATTGTACTTCCCATTTCCAGGGTTCAAGTCCGGCTACATAAAAATAACCGGTTTCCCTGAATCCCTTCACTAAATATTACCCTGCTCACACTCCAAAAGATCGTCAGGTCCCAAATACCATTCGTCTCCATTCACTCCTATCGAACACACTCATGCACGCCTGCTGGAAGTCCAAGCCCCTACCCTGCCTTCCTTCTCCTACAGAAATATTCACAAAATATTCACAAAAAAAAAAAAAAAATTTTTACAATTATGTAAGTACAGTAACCCCCGCATAAATCACCCCCCAATCGACCAATTATTAATGATTTTTTAAAGTGCTTTTGACGTTATTTTGGGAGCCCTGAAAGGGACTAATCACTTCCAATTTTCTTAGGAAAAAATTCGTCAGTACTGGCACCTGAACATACTTCTGGAATGAAAAAATTTTTTAAAACCCGGGGGGTTTCACTGTATTACATCCTTAAAATTAAGCAAATCGGCTTCTGGAGATGGGGGGGAGGAAAAAGGGGGGGAGTTAGTTTTTGGAAGGGGAATCCCCCCCTTTATAAAGACTTTGGGGTTTGAATGCCTTCTCGGGTTTTATTTCCCCTTTTTCTGTTTTTTAATGCCACTAGAACTAGCTTGAGAGTCACTGGACCCCGTCCACAAAAAAACTGCCAGAGTGCTTGTTTCGGCGTCTCCTAAGATTTCCCCTGAAGTGGGCGGGTTTTTTGTCCAAAACATGTTGCAGATATGGTTTGTTTCAGTGTGTCAGGGGGTTTTATCTACAAAAGCTTCACCCTGGTCCACACTGCACCACCTCTTTAATCCTGGAAGGCACCCCCTTTCATCCTCTTCCTCCTCCTCTGAACAAGTTCCTCAGCTGCAGTCTGTTGCTTTTTAAAGATGAAGTCTTGCAGCTCTTCAGGGGAAAAGCTCCCCCTGTGGTCCTCCCCCAACTTTCCACATCCTCACCACTCACCCCCAAACCCCCAGGGATTTCCCCCCAAAGACACAAAGAGTCCACAGGACGCAGGGTCAGGGTCACAGGAGTCTCAAACCCTTCAAAAACCCTCTCTTGGACAAATCGGGCCAATTTTTCCAACAGATTCAAACCGGAAAAGTCACTCCCTCCCAACCTTACCTATAAGGCTTAGAAATGGAGGATAGCGAAGTGATTCCCCCAAAATGTCTTGGGGGTCAACCGAGGTCCAATGTTACTTCAAACACTTTGAAACATGCTTTTGGAAAGTTTTTTAAAGTTAGAAATGCCTCTGGCCCCATGGCTGGATAGGAAGGGGGGTTTTTGGGAGGCAAAAACTTACTTTATAAAACTAAGTCCAAAACATTGGGTTTTCCAAGTCTGGAGATGTGCAGGACATGTCCATAACAAGGGCATTGAGGGGGCAATTTCTTTCCGGGAGATATTTTTTCACACTTGGGCCAAAACAATCTTTAAAACCCCTCTTTGAAAATTTGCCTTGTGACCATCCCTTATGATTAGCTTTCCCACTCACCACAATCTGTTCTTCATGACATTGTTTTTTTTTTAAAAACTGGGGTTTTTTTGAGTGATACCAAGTAAAGGCTTCATTCTGAAATCCCCCCCTTTTACCACAACAAAGAAAGCCCGTTTTCATAGGTTGTGTCCTGGCAGGCTTTTTTCCCCCTGGGTAATGTATTCCTCTTTGGGTTTTTCCAAAACAGGCCTTTCGTCCAACTGAAAATTTTTGGGGTTCGAATCTTTTAGCCTTTACATAGCCTGGGTTTGGAAAATACGTTCAGCTCACATTTGTCAAACTTGCAGCCTCACCCCTGCCTTACAAAACTTTGTATGCCCCTAAACCCTTTTTAAATCTATCAAATCACCTTTTCGGCCCCAAATTTACAAACTGCAGCACTTGTTCCAGCATTTTCTTTGCAAATCCCATCAAGCTTTGCCTTCACAAATATTTGACTCCACTACACTGTCCCCCTAATTTTTTTCCTTAATCCACAAAAAAAAACTTTTTCCCTCTTTCCATTTTTTGGTGTCCTTTGTTTATTAGAAAAACTACTCCTTTTTCAAATTAGCGTCTTTGATTTGTTCTTTCTGTGCCAGAATGGATGTAATTGTTGATTTATTCTTGCTGTACATCCTGGCAAGTTCCATCACCTTCATACCACTCTCAAACTTTTCAATCACTTCACGCTTAAATTCCATGGTGTTTCTCACTTTCTTTACCACAGGAACTTTACTAGGAACTTTCTTTGGAGCCATGGTTAGTTATTTCACAGTTGCACTGCAAGAAAAACCACTAAAAACAATGGTAAACAAGTGAAATGTTTGGATGTATGAGCAGAAGCCTCCTCAGCCACCAAGAGACATAGCCAAACTGAAGCGCAAGCTGCCCCAGGCAGCGGATGGACATGTCCAAAACAGCCGATAACCAAGCAAACGGCCGATAACCGGGCGCCGAAAAACCTGCCGATAACTGAGTTGGCCAATAACCGGGGGTCCACTGTATTATCTGCTTAACCCTTTGACTGTCGCAACCCCAAATCCTTAGGGGTTTCCTGGTGTCACAAAATATTTGAAAAAAAAAAAAAAATCATTATTTTTCTTAGGATATGACAGAGAATCTTTTCCCAATGGTAATGACACCAAAAGTACAAAATCTGATGGAAAACTTACAGAATTACGCTCTTGCGAAGTTAGCGATATCAGTGATATTTATGAATCGGCAATTTTGCCCACTTTGAGCCCTATTTTTGGCTAATTCCATTGTTCCAGTCGACCAAACTCATAGCTATTTCTTTAGAACTCCATTTGTTCTATCGATTAAGTGCAAGAAACTGCCCATTTACCAATTTCAACTACCCAATAGTGGTTAGAAACTGGCAATTTGGCCAATTTCAAGCAAATTAAAAAATATGCCAATTTCAAAATAGGGTCCAGAATGAACAATGCAGACATTCCTGGCTCTAAAATAAGATTTTCTATGTTCATCAGTCATGTCTCCAGGCCCCTCTGATATTAATCTTGCTTTTTATTTTGAATTTTTATTCAAACAAAAAATAGAAGACTTACTGTTATACAGACTACTGCAATATTGTAATAATTGTATAAATAATGTCAACACATTCATGACTGCAATTAGAATGGCTAGTTGGACATTTATTGGACAATAACATCATCTGTTTACTCTTGAATATCGGCAAAAATCAAACATTTCCCCTACTTTGAGCTCCATTTCACAGTAAAACCAATCAAAATCACCTCTAACTCTATATGTTTTCCATTCTATCAAATGTGAGTACGAAAACAAGAATACAGTGGAACCTCTACTTACGAGCTTAATCCATTCCATGACTTTGCTCACAACTGGATTTGCTCGTTTGCAGAGTCAATTTTCCTCATTTAAATTAAATAAATTAAATAGTGAAAAAAAAACACGAATCCTTCGAATGTCACATATGGCAACAGCAGCATTCGCCGCTGCTGCCATACAAGGCTCATTTTCTGCCAACTTTACTCCTCTATATCTCAGTAAGTACTGATCACAAAAATTTTTGGGCTTAAAATAATCAGAAAATTAATCTTAACATTTTGATAAGAAAAAATAATTTTTTTTTTTTAAATATTTTTCGACACCAGGAGACACTTCAGGATTTGGGGTTGTGACAGTCAAAGGGTTAAATCCTCAAAATTGTCCCATACCAAATTTAGCTAAATCTCTTTTTTTTAAATTTGCTTGTACAATCCATTAGCTAGTAAGATTAATTTTTTTATTATCATTTTATTAAGTTTAGCATAATATACGTTGTTTGTAAGTCAAGATATAGAATCACACTCAATCTCATGATTACAAGTATAGATGCTGATATCAACCTCTTATTAAATGACCTCCATGAATCTAACAGCAACTGTAATTTTACAAAATGGGCAAGCAAAGACAATACCCAGAGAACAATAACATATATGTAAATTTTTTTTTAATTACAATTCAGATTTTTAAAGCAAACATTACAATGCCTCACAGCTTTTCTAAATTTCCGCTGCAAGTATGTCGCTTTACTCTCACCAAAACCTGGAAAAAACCCTGGTACTAATGATATCATCCTTTCCCCTAGTATACATCCATACAAAAACTGTAGGCCAGACCAGAAAGGGGGGAGGAACACTTAACTACTCAGATCAATTTGAATGTATGTATCAAAAATCATGCACAAGGGTTTAACAGGGAAAAATTTATTATAGCTAAATTGAAATCCAAAGACATGCAGAACCTCTCACAATGATAAACCCCTAAGAGTACCCAGCAAACATTTACCAATTTAGGTTAAATTAGGAACATGATATTGAAAACCCACCAGAACAAAGCCACTTGCTACTTGCAGGCACTTCAATAAAAATCCCCTACAGCCCAGGCCCCACAGAAACTGAATTCACAAACCTATGAGCAACGCTTTTTGCTCCCAAAGCAACAAAACCTACAAGACTCCAGGACGGGTATCTCCCTTTTGCCAATCGGACAAACACCATAACCCCTTTAAAATAGGCATAAAACACAGATAACACCACAGACCACTACCTACCATTTTCATAACCAACCTAGGTAAATGCCCCAAACCCTACTAAAGTTACCCTCAGACTACTAATAGACAGCATTAATAGCTTTATAACAGCAAAATTTCGAACATAGACTTGGGACAACGATCAGAAAATATCAGATACTATGAGTATTAATAATTTTCTAAAAAAAGACCCAAACCTCTATAAAAATGCATTGCCCTTTTAAAAAAAAAAAAAAAAAAAAAAAAGAGTCACGTAAAAGAGCAGTCCCTGTAACACCCCGCTCCCCAAATCCAAAATATAAACACCTAAAATGAAAAACAAAAGAATGGGGAAAAAACTTGATCAAACCAAATGTTATCGTCAAACCAAAACCCCTAAAAAGAAGGTCAAAAAAAATTTTTACAAGAACAATTACAAAACTTAAAAGGTGATATAAAAAAAAAAATGGAAAACATTTTTGAAATTTTAGGGAAACCAAAAGATATCCAAAAAAGAACAATCCGTCTAAAAAAACCTATACCCCTACCCCCTGACGAAACAGCAGACTCAATGTTTTTTTTTCCACCCGGGGAAAAAACCTAGCAACATAACCCCAAACCCCAAACCCCCTCCAAAAAACTACCTGGGTAGCTCCTCCAACCCACGAAGTCTATCATCATCAAACACTAAAAAAAAAAGCAGGGGAATTTAACCCTTTGACGTTTCCCAGTAAAATACGTTTACAGCCAATGTTTCTGACGTTTTTATACGCACAAATTCTAGCAGCTTCAAATCGGCGCCAAACCCGATAGGGTACACGGAGGAATGGGGCCGTGGTCGGTGTGCACCCTGTGAAAAAAATCTGGGACCTAGCGGTGCATTGTGGAACGCCATGTTGTCAGTCCATTTTCACCATGCCTCTCGGTAAGAAGTTCCTCACTCCTCGGCGGATTGGAGGTCTTTTGTTCCCAAGTGATAGCTCTAACAGCGATGAAAGTGTCAGTGACAGTGAATTCAAGGGTTTTCAAGTGAGTGTTACCGAAAAAAAGTGCCCAGGATAACGTAAATAGTGACGAAATACCCAGATGATCCCACAACCTTCGACCTCTGGTGCTGTGCCGGCTTGTTCACGTTCACGTTCGCCTGTACCAGGACGAAAGAGGAAAACTATTTGGTCGTGTACAACACCCTGATGATAGCAGTGATAGTGATAGTGATTTCAAGGTCATTGAAAGCAGTTCTAGTGACAGTGAGAGTGATATTCCCCAGTGAAGCGCCAGTATGTACGACGTAGCATGCGGTCTGGTAGTGTTTCATATGTTGTTCCAAGGGGAAGGAGAAACTCTGGGAGCACATCCCGTGGCCCAACACCACGACCTGATAGTGAAAGATGACGATATTGTAACGATGGGTATGAATGGTGACAGTGAGGGAGGAGGCAGTGGTGGTGATAGTGAGGGTGGCACGGCCCATGTGGCACCATCACCGGGCCACGCTACTAGCCACGCGGCTGACTCAGCAGAACAACCAGCCTCACCCTACCCCACACTGCCACAACCTGCACCACCACAACCTGCACAGCCACAACCACAGCCACAACCACGGTACAATATCCAGACCCCACCAGCAGACCGCATCTGGGATTGGCAGGATGGTGACGAGTTTGTTCCCAGTCCCCATGACTTTGATGAAACACAAAGTGGAAATAAAGCCTCTTGTCCACTTGGGAACAATGCCAGTGAACTGGACTGCTTTGAGTTATTCTTCGATGAACCCCTGATGGACATCATTGTCAGGGAAACCAACACATACTGTGAATACACCATGGCAAATACAATTCTCTCACCAAAATCACGGCTACACAAGTGGAAGGAGACAACTGTGGCAGAGATGTACCTGTTTTTTTGCCACAATAATGCTTATGCCACATGTGTATAAGCACACTGTCACCACATACTGGACAACAGATCGCCTGATTTCAACTCCAGGTTTTAGTGACATTAAAGGTGTCAATCGTTTCCTGATACTGTTGCGTATGTTACACTTTTCAGACAAAACCAGGCCTGACAGAAGCGACAGGTTATATAAGATAAATGTGTTTATGTACCTGAAACAAAAGTGCTGCATGTATTTTTATCCCTTCAGGAAGCTTGTTATTGATGAGTCCTTGATTTATTCAAAGGAAGACTCTCATTCAAGCAATATATACCAAGCAAGAGGAAACGCTTGGTATAAAGCTATTGTACTGTGTGATTGCAGAAGTGGTCTTTGTTTTAGATATTATTGTGTACACTGGCAGTAATACTTTGAGAGATACCATGAAGTTATTGGGTATCTCTGGTGATGTGGTTCGAACAATGATGGAACCATATCTTGGTAAGGGGATATGTTTATTACTGATAACTGGTACACAAGCCCCTTACTCAGTGATTTCTTGCGAGTGAAACTTGACAGACGTGTGTGGCACAGTGCGTGGTAATCGCAAACATATGCCAAGGTTCGACGCTGGCACTCGCAGAGGTGAGGTGCAAGAAGCCTTCTGCTGCCAATGACATCATGGCATTTCGGTGGCATGACAAACGTGATGTCACATTGTTGACATCAGTTCACACAAACGAAATGGTACCCAGTGGCAGGGACAACAGAGAGACCAATGAACCCATTCTAAAGCCTGCAGCTGTCATGGACTACAACCTCAATATGCGCTTAGTGGACAAAGTGACATGCAGATTGGGTTTGCAGACTGTGTACGCAAGAGTTATAAGTGGTATATCAAACTTTTTTTCCATCTTGTTGATATCTCTATGCTAAATGCTTATAACATATACAAGTTGAAGACCAACAAAACACCAAAATATGGTGGAATTTTGCCTGTCAGTAATCAGACAAATAATTGCAAAGTACAAAGGAGCAACTCCTGCAATAGACCAGCGCCCACAGACGTCATCTCGTTTGAGGCCTGGTGATCACTACCCCCATACAACTGCCTCCTACTACTGCCAAGAAAATGCTCAGAAGAGGTGTTATGTATGTATGCATACCACAAAACGCCCACAAACACGCAGAGACACTCGTTTTATGTGTGAGGAGTGTGAAAGTGCCCCTCTGCATATACCCATGTTTCAAAGAGTTCCACAAGCGCAGCAGTTCTAGGAACGTGGTTAGTGACTGTACATATGTATATATATTATGGAACAATAGTAATAAACATTGTTTTGTATTGTTTGTTTGTGTAAACAAAGTGTATACACAAACTAATAGTGATAAAGTTTGTTCTGTTATTGTGTTGTAAATAATGAGTGTATATTTGAACAATGCACCTTACATTGGTCTCACAGGCCACATAAGTTACCTGGAAAAGAAAAATATTGAAAAATGCAAGAAACCTTTGAATTAGAGTAAATAAAAGAATACCGGTGTGGGCGGCAGTCGCCGCTGTTGCCGTATGCACGTCAATTTCTGCAAACTTTGCGGCTCTATATCTCGGTAAGTACTGATGGCAAAAAATTTTTTTTAGGCTTAAAACACTAGTAAAAATATTCCTAACATTTTCATAAGAAAAAATAATTTTTTTTTTTTAATATTTGGCGACATAGAATGACAGTTTCAGAGAGGGCCTGAAACAGTCAAAGGGTTAAATACCTTATCACCTTTTATGTACAAAAAGCTTCTCAAGTACTGTCACTGTTGCGACCCCTGAATGGGTCACAATGTATATAGTGTATATTACCTTTTCATATAATTTTATATTGCTTATATTTGCGATAATAGCTAAATCGTAAATATATTGCTTTATATTATTATTTGACTTAGTTACTTTGTTAGGTAGGATGTAACATATATATTATTCAGTGCTCATAATTCAAGTCTTGATTGTCTAACTACTGAAATTATCGCTCATTGCTCGTTTCCCTGCCGGCTTATTCGTGTTACTGGGCAGCAACTGTCCACGGAGCAATCACGTGATCGAGGGGGATGTTCACACCTCGCCTGGAGTAGTCAGTCTGGGCTAGACTCTCTTGGTGGTTGGACGTATTCCTGACAAGACGTGCCTAACTCTCCCTTATTGACCCTTGTTGGAAGATCATCTCTGTCACTTATTGTAGGTTCTGTGGAACTGTTCACAGAACATTGTCTAGACTTAGTGATTTTCGACGTTGTACTGAGGTTGTGTGTCTCTTAGACACTCTGAGCAACTCAGGTCCTGAGCTCTAGCTTGACCTAATTTGTTACTGGTATCTGTGTACTGTCACAGTCGGGGATTTTCTTATGCTGAACTTAGATTCAGAAATATGGGAGTTTTGTGACTTTTGTGGAGGATCTGCTGATGGTCACTACTTAGTGTCGTTATATTATTTCCTTGTTCCTGATTCTGTGTCGCAGTTGCTTGTTATATTGCTATTGGGCTTAGCAGTCGTTTTATTGTTCAAGCAAGCTGTTCTGATTGCCAGGTGGTCAAGAAGTTAGTTAATGTGAGGACTTAGCCAGTCACTAGTTAAGTCTAGTTGAGTTTCGAGACATAGCGAACTAATTAGAGCACTTACACACATACACACAAACTTACTTGTACATATTGTAATATCTTATTAAATGTTAATGTACCAGATGGTACTTAGACGTATAAATGTGATATGTGCCTTCAGCACAATACTACTGTACACGAGAGAAGTGTAGGAACTTGTATCCTATATTATATTCAATTGATTAATTTAATTTACTTTGATCTTATAACCTCTGACATTATTTATTAATAACTAATAAATTTTAATTTTCTAGTTAGTAGCCTACCAGTTGTAATCCTGAAGCACTAATAATTATTATTGAATTCTAATGGATAACTGGACCAGGATACTGACTACTTGTTACGAAAACCCAGTAACAGGCTGGATGCTAGAAGGGCAGTCCTTTCTAGTATTCACTGGAGATCTCTATGCTTATTAGAAATACAGTCACCAATTATTGCAACACTCTTTAACAAATCCACTGAATCTTCCACTTTCCCAGCAATTCTCAAAATAGCAAGGGTCACCCCGATCCACCCGATCACAAAGGAGGAGATCAAGTAGACCTGAATAACTACAGGCCCATATCTAACTTACCTCTTCTCTGTAAAATCTTTGAATAATTAATTCACAGGCAGATCTATTCCTACCTCTCCTTCAACAACATACTCAACTTGTCAGTTTGGATTCAGGCCCAATAAAAACATGAAAGATGCTATTATACACATGCTAGAACAAATATACACCAATCTCAAGAAAAAGAAGTCCCACTGGAAATCTTCATTGATTTATGTAAAGCTTTTGATACAGGTGACCATGATTTGTTGCACATAAAATTAACACACTATAGTATACGAGGGCACTCCCTCAACTACCTAAAGTCATACCTTTGCAACAGAAGCCAATATGTGTACACAAATGGAGCTACCACACAACCAATTAGTCGGCATCCCGCAGGGAAGTGTCCTTGGCCCACTTCTCTTTCTCATTTACATCAATGACCTACCAAATGCACCTCAACTACTCAAACCCATATTATTTGCAGACGACACTACATGTCTTCTCTCACCCAAGCCCAGTCATACTAGCCAACACTGTAAATGCTGAATTACAGAAAATATCTACCTGGATGATTACTAACAAGCTTACTCTCAATATTGACAAAACCTATTTCATTCAGTTTGGAAAAAGAGCTACAAATGTTCCACTTAACATAATGATAAAAGGATCACCTGTCACAAGACTCGCAGAGGGAAAATTCCTAGGAATCCACCTTGACAGCAGCCTCAAATTTCAGACACTTAAACAACAAATCTCCAAGAAAATCTCTAAGACTGTAGGCATACTATCAAAGATACAGTACTATGTTCCACAACCAGCTCTCCATGCACTGTATCATTCACTCATTTACCCCTATCTCACCTCTGGAATCTGTGCATGAGGTTCAACAACAATAAACCATCTCAGACCACTAATAACACAGCAAAAGGCTGCAGTCAGAATGATAACAAATTCCCACTCCAGAAAGCATACTCCACCAATATTCAAAAGTCTGAACTTACCCACCATATGCCTACTACATACATAGAACACTACACTCAATATAAACCCTCCACTCAAACTTCTCCTTACCAACCTTAACAGGACACGCGATCATACACAAAGCACAGATCACTCCTTGAAGTTCCCTGTGTCCATCTCACACTATGTAAAAACTATGCACATAAAGGGCCCAAAAATTTGAAATTCATTACCACTGAATACCAAGGGAACCTTGTCTGTACATCACTTCAAGACTCTTCTTAAAACCACCTACTCACCCAAAAACTAATCCAAAACTAAATATACTTAGTACTTAACCTTACCAACAAAGCTACCAAACCACTCTCCACCGCCTCAAATTATAATTGCTCACTGTGTTACTCCCCTAGCCTCAGAGCCCCAAAAGTAAATGCTCAGAGTACAATAAATTCTCATATTTTAATGTAAATATTTTAATGCAAATGTTGAATAACATATATTTGACTTAAGTGTAACCTATTGTATAATTAGTGCAACTGATCGAACTATGTTTTGTATGTCTAGAGTTAAGTACAGTGGTCCCTCGTTTTTCGTAAGCATCGAAAGTCATAATTTTCAAAAATCGTAATTTTTTTTTGTTTTTTTGTCAAAACACTGACTCGCAAATCACTGTTTGACTTGCAAATAGTCGTTCATCCCGGACACGTACGCACAGCCCCGAGCGGCCTCACACTCCATTCCCAGCCAGTGTGCCCTTGTGTATCAGCAAGTGACCATCACCTCACGCATTCATACGATACGTTTCGTAATATTCCATTCATTTTAGTGCTTGCAACTGCTAAATAAGCCACCATGACTCCAGAGAAAGCTCCTAGTGCCATGCCTTTGGTAAAGGTGAGATATATGATAGAATTCAAGAAAAACATAATTGAACAATATGGAAGTGGCGTATGTGTGGCAGAGCTGGCCAGGATGTATAAGAAACCCCATACAACCATTGCTTCCATTGTGGGCAAGAAAAAGGAAATCAAGGAAGTTGCTGTTGCAAAGGGGGTAAATATGCTCACAAAAATGAGATCACAAGTACTCAGAGATGTTGAGAAGTTACTGTCGGTGTGGATCACCGAGAAACAATTAGCAGGAGATAGTCTTATGCAGTCGATTATTTGTGAAAAGGCAAGGCAGTTGCTTGATGATCTCGTAAAAAAATTACCTGCAAAGAGTACTGATATTTGTGATTTTAAGGCCAGCAAAGGCTGGTTTGAGAGATTTAAGATATGTAGTGGCATACACAGTGTGATAAGGCATAGTGAGGGCTGCCAGTTCTGACAAAAATGCAGCTGAAAAAATTCCTAAGTGAATTCAAGGAGTACATACAGACTGAACAATTCAAACCCCAAAAAGTGTTCAATTGTGACGAAACAGGCCTCTTTAGAAAGAAAATGCCAAGGAGGACCTACATTGCTCGGAGGAAAAGGCACTGCCAGGACACAAGCCTCTGAAAGACAGGCTAAGTCTCATGTTTTGTGGTATGCTAGTTGGGGATTTCAAAGTGAAGCCTTTACTAGTGTATCACTCTGAAAATCCCAGGGTGTTCAAGAAAAACAATGTCATCAAGAGTAAATTGTGTGTGTTTTGGAAAGCTAATAATAAGGCAAGGTCATGAGGGACATTTTCCTAGATTGGTTCAATGGAGTGTTTGGCCCCAGCGTGAAGAAATACCTTGTGGAAAATAAATTAGAACTCAAGTGCCTCCTGCTAATGGACAATGCACCTGCTCATCCTCCAAACTTGTATGACCTAATTGTGGAGGAGTTTGGTTTCATCACAGTGAAGTTCTTGCCCCCTAATACCGCTCTCTCCTCCAGCCCATGGATCAGTAGATCATTTCAAACTTCAAAAAACTCTACACCAAAGCAATGTTTCAAATGTACTTTAATGTGACCTCAGACACACAATTGACCCTAAGAGAGTTTTGGAAAGATCATTTCAGTATCCCCCACTGCAAAAAGCCTTATAGGAAACGGGGGGAGTGCTTTCAGAATTTTGACTCTGTTTGGGAGAAATTTGTGCCAGTTGTGTCCAGAAGAGGGATTTTAAAGGGGTTTGGGGCTGACCCTGAGGGCCCTTTGCCAGTTTTTTGGAATCTATTTTAGCACTGAGGTTCCATGGGGGTTTGGGGGAGTGCAAGGATGTGGGAAAAAGGGTTTGGGGGGGCCCAGGAAGACTAACCCCTGAAGAGCTGCAAAAGGTTCAACTGGAACAGCAAAGACTGCAGCACAGTATTTGCTTAGAGAGAAGGCGAGAAGAAAAGGTGCCTTCTTCAATATTAGGGGAGATTTGTGCAATGTGGGCAGGATGGAATTTTTGGAAACACCCTGAAAAAAACGTTGCAAGCCGTGTTAGCAACATGTAAAATGACAAGCCTTGTCCCTTTTTTGGGGAAATTTTTAAAGACACAAGAAAAAGGCTCTCTGGACAAGTACAGGTCTCCCCAACATTCCGAGGGTTAGGGGATTTAAGGCCTCGCAATGTTTAAAAACCGTGAATGTTTGGTGCCCCCAAAATTTTATTTATTTTATACACTGGCCGATTCCCCCCAAGGCAGGGTGGCCCCAAAAAAAAAAACTTTCACCACATTTCCCCCCTCTGTCTTTCAAAGGGTTTTCACTACAGTTTTTAAACTGCAACATTAACACCCCCCCCTTCAGAGTGCAGGGCCCGTACTTCCCCTCCAGGACTCAAGTCCGGCCCCCGGTTTCCCTAACCCCTTCAAAAGTTACTTTTCCACACTCCCAAAAGCCTAAGTATTAAAAACCTTCGCTCCATTCACTCCTACAACACGCTCACCATCCTGCTGGAAGTCCAAGCCCCCCGCACCAAAAAACCCCCTTTAAAACCCCCCCCTCCAACCCTTTCTAGGGCCCAAACCCCCACCCGCCTTCCTTTCCCTACAGCGAACACTCTTTAAGTTATTTTGTTTTTCTCCATTCCTTACAGTCCGAACCCACCTCACAACCTTCCCCAGCCCCCTGGCAACGTTTTTTTAAACCCCCACCCCCTAACTTTCCAAAAATACGAATTCTCTGCATTTATTCCAACCAACTTGCCTCAGACAGGGAACTCCATGCCTCCGCCTCTCCTCGCTGCAACATTCACACCCTGCTTCACCCCATTAAGATGTTGGGAAAACTATACTCTCTACATTCCCCCTTTTCCCCAAGGGCAAAGTTCTTTGTCTCCAAGACTCCTAATGCACCACCACCCTTTTTCCCCCCATCAATTCCTTTTTCACCTCATCCTTCATGGACCCCTCCCCCTAACACGTCCACTCCCAAAAATTGAATACATTCACCTCCTCCCTACTCTCTCCCTCCAATTGATATCCAATCTTTCATCACCTAATATTTTTTTTTTTTATCCCCATAAACCTTATCTTTTCCCGTATTCCTTTTAATTTTTTTTCTTTTGCCCCTACCAAGTTTATCCACCAATCTCTCAACTTCTCTTCAAATTTCCCAAAAGCCGTGTCACGCAAAGAGCAACTGAAACCCCCCTTTATTGTGATTTTTTTTTCTTTTTAAATACACGCCTCTTGTCGACCCTCGCTTTATTTTCTTACAAAACCCCTTTTTTTTTTTTTTTCAAAAAAGTCGGCCCTCTCCCCCCAGGGGGGTGACCCAAAAAAAAAACAAAAACCCCAAAAAAAAAATTTCATCATTCAAAACTTTCCCACACCCGCACATTATCACTGTTTTTGCAGAGGGCTCAAATAAACAGTCTAGAAGCTCACACAAAAAGTTTACACAACAACCCCCCCAAAACTCCCAATACCCCAAACCCCTCCTTTAAAGTGCGCATTGTACTTCCCATTTCCAGGCTAAAGCCCGAAATATGAAAAAAAACTTTTTTCCCGAATCCCTTCCAAAATATTACCCTCCACACCCAACAGATCGTCAGGTCCCAAGTACCATTGTCTCCTTTCATCCTATCAAACACGCTCATGCACTTCGGGAAGTCCAAGCCCCTTACCCAAAAACCTCCTTTACCCCCTCTCCAACCCCTTTTGGGACGACCCTACCCCCCTTCCTTCCCCAAGATTTTTATCTTTCCAGTCTTCTACTTTTATCCAAAACTCTCTAAGACCAAAACCCCTCAAAACCCCTCTTTTGCCCCCTGACTGATACTTTATTAACTCCACACCTCTCCTAATTTCCACACTCGAATTTTCTGCCAAAAAATTTTTACCACACATTGCCCTTAAAAAGGGCTCTCCACTGCCTCCAACCCTCTCCCGCTGCTGCTTTACCCCCCAAGCTCACACCCAATAAGATGTTGGTACCTTTTACTTTTATACATTCCCTTCTTTTCCTCCCTAGAAAACGTTTTTTGACTCCCCATATCCCAACGCACCACTCACCTTTTTTTCCCTCATCAATTTTATGATTAACCTCACCTTCAAAAATCCACCCCGACACGTCAACTCCCCAAATACTGAAAACATTTCTTCTTCCCTATCCTCCTCCCCAATTTATATCCTTTTTCTTTAAACTAAATCATTTGACACCCTCATCACCTTTCTCTTTTCTATGTTCCTTTCAACTTTCTACCTTTACACACATTCCCAAACCATCCATAACCTTTGCAATTTTTCTTTGAATCTCCCATAAGCCAGTATCATAGCAAAAAATAAAATGTGTCAAATTTCCCCTTTTGAATTTTTATTCCCCCAAAATTTTTCCCACCCCTCTCCCAAACACCCACATTTACTTCCTTTTCAACCCCCCTATAAATTTTTAAACAACCATGGGACATTACACACCCGTTAAGACCCACTTTTACTGGGGAAATAGTCTCCCCCCTTTTTTACACACCCTAACCTGAGCCTCACATCCTCAAAAAACCTTTTCAGCATTTAATACTTACCACCTATTCCCAAAAAAAACTTGCAAATCGCCACATTGCTCCTCATCCACTCTACATATGCCTTTTCTAAATCCATAAAAGCTAAAAA